>WOXC01011713.1:0-600000 GCA_011680675.1 Gymnobelideus leadbeateri
AGTGCCTCGCACAAAGCAAGTGCTTGATATATGCTTCTTCCCTCATTCATTCATTCATTCATTCATTCATTCATTCATTCATTTGTTCATTCATTCATTCAAATTTCTTTGCTGGTGCCCTTCCAACTACACCTCTTCTATTTATTATTGTCTGACCCTGAGGGTTTCATACGAATGACTTTTCCAAATAATTTAATCCCACCTGTAAGTGTTAAAAACATTTTAAAATTAAAAATTTCCCCCCAAATTCACATAGTTCCTTGCCTTATTAAAATATACTAAAGATGATTTACATTTTTCTATATTTCTTTTCCTTTAATTCAGAGTCATTATTAACAGATGAATACATCAAATGGCAAGAGAGAACAAAGCAGACAGAGCTGCCAGGGAGTTAGGGAAGGGCAGCAATTTCTCTTTCCATATAATCTTGGCTTTCTTTGAGCTCTGTCTCTTCCTGGGTGGGAGTCCTATCTTTTGAACTCAGCTGGCCAAAAATGGTGAATATGGTTCAAAAGTGAGAACATTTACCCACACTTTTTTAGCTTCTCACTCTCTCCATCTCATGATATATTTCAGATACAGTAATATCTTTAGTCTTCCAAGTGCCCAACTTAGTTCCTTCCCACTGATTAAATCTTTCATCACCCTAGAGTGAGAAGCACCCTCTCCCTTATCATTTTCCTATTTTAAGCTTTAAATAACATATACACACATACCTTAGCATTTCTTCTGGGCAATAAGATTTTATAGTAGTTGAATCAGATCTATATTGAAGCAACAGATATAGAGAAAAGGTGAGAACACTCAGATGACCAAAAGAGGGTAAAGGAATTGTAGTAGATTTCCCCAGTCAGTTTGGTCCCTTGGGCTAGCTCACCCTCCAGCTAAGAATTCCTGGCTCATATTCTAGATCTAGTACTGTATAATTCTGTACTGTACTGTGCAGGACTGGCACATGTCTTCTGAGCTCTCTCAAAATTTACAACTCATTTATCTGACTTCCTTCTCAGCTACTGAGTCCCCTCTTAATGCTTGCTCAGGTCTCAAGTGTCCTCTTCTGCCTAGATGTCAAGGTGGTCCTTCCCTAAAGTTTCTCTGACCCAAACACCACCTGATTCCACATTTGTTATTGTTTTCAATTCTTGCACCAAGGAATTTTGTCTGGCTATAGATCACATCTTTATCCTATTATATTATATAATAATTATATTATATTGCATTATATGTCTATGTGCCATAACCCTTTGCTTCAATAGTATGTAATCTCAAGAGTTGAAATTGTTTTTTCTTCTTATCCCAAATATCTTAGTGTTTTACTCTTACTAAATTCTGGTTGAATTGGAAGTGGCAGCTTCATACAGTGGGAGGAGTGATGGATGGTCAGAGGACCTCAGTTCAGACCCCAGACCAGCCACTTACTACCTGGGTCACCTGGAGGAAATCACTTTTAGGTTTTGATTTACTCATTTGCAAAATGTGGAGGCTGAAGTCAGGTCAGCTAAGATGACAGAACAGGGAAATGACAAATGCTAGAGAAGATGTGGAAAAATTGGAACACTAATGCATTGTTGGAGTTGTGAACTGATTCAACCATACTAGAGAGTAATCTGGAACTATGCCCAAGGGGCTATAAATAATTGCTTACCCTTTGACCCAGTAATACCACTTCTATGGTTGTATCCTAAAGAGATAAGAGGAGTGGGAGGAAGACCTGTATGTACAAAAATATTTGTAGCAGCTCTTTTTGTGGTGGTAAAGAATTGGAAATTAAGGGGATTTCCATCAATTGGGGAATGTTAAACAAGTTGTAGTATATGAATGTAATGGAATACTATTGTGCTGTAAGAAATGAGGAGCAGACGGACTTCATATTTATCTGGAGAGTCTTATACAAACTGATGCTGAGTGAGAAGAGCAGAACCAGGAGAAATTTGTACACGATTACAGACACAACATATGTGTGATGACCAACTTTGATAGCCTGGGCTCTTCTCAGCAATGCAAGGTTTTAAGACAAGTCCAAAATATTCATGATGGAAAGAGATGTCTAAGTTCAGAGAAATAACTACAGAGTTTGGATGCAGACTGAAGCAAACTACCTGGTCTCTTTCTTTTTCTTGTTTGGTTTTGTTTCCTCTTTCCCATTGTTAATTTCATCGGTTACAGTCCTTTACAACCTGACTGGTGTGTAATGTGAAAGTGTTTGCAGATCCTATACTTGATTGCATACTGCCATGCCGGGTTGAAATTCAAGGGAATGTGGAACTGAATCTTGTAAATTAAAAATAAAAAACCAATTAATAAAGACAAAAATGTGCATTTGAAATAGATGAACTTTAAGTTACAGCCAACTCGAAATCTAGGCTCCTAAGCTTCTCTGCAAAGATAAAATTCTCAGCCAATTCACTTCCTGTCTTTCACATACATACTTCTCATTGAAAACCTCCTTCTGCGTGCCCATCAGGGGCTGTGATCTTTGATGTCCCACTCATATCCAATTAATGCATAAGTCAAGATACCACCCTCATGATATCATTGGTCCTCTTCAAGAACAAAGGATAAACAATGACAACAGCCACCATAGCACAAATAAACAGTTAAATAAAGTCTTGCTCTCCAATGACCACAGAATATGTTATCTTAAAAGCAGTTTTCAAAGAATAACACAAAGGTAACTATCAACCCCTCTGCTATTTCTGAGAAGTAAAAAAGCTTTCCTTTCTTAACAGTTAAGTCCCAGGGGATTACACAGCTTGAGTGCCTTCAGTTAGACTTTATGGGCATGGGACAGAAATGCCAACTTTCCCATTATCTCTGAGGGTGAGGCTATCCTAAATCTATTTAAAGGGGAAATGCTTCTGTTTTAAGTTAATTGAAAAATTCCTACTTTGTAGGTTAGATTTCCTTGTGACTGAGCTGATTCACTTATAGAATTTCAAAAGAATTTGTCATTAGCTTTTAATTACATCCTGCCATGCAATTGCTTCTTTAATAAAAAAAAAAGAGGAAGAAACTTCTCTGCATATGAAATGGAAGTAAATGCAATTCAACAATTCCATTTAATTAAGCATTTTTATGCTCTAATAGCCAAATGACTGTAGGAGATTGCATTTCCATAAGGGTGCCATGCTTAGAATGTTGATGCAAGGCTTTTAACACTTGTCTTAGACTTGCCAGTTTCAAGAGTTTTTCATGTTGGTCGCAAATGCAAGCTGATTTCCATGATGCCCAAACAAAAACCACTCTTCACCATCTCCCATGCAAGCCATGCTTGCTCCCACCTGGGCACCTTGCCTTAGGGATTTCCCTCCTTTCTTCTTCTAGAATATAGTCCAAACTTTTCTTCTCCCAAATGAATTCTACCTTTCTTTCAGGGCCTACCTCAAATATCACATTCCTATAATGCCCTCCCTGACCTCTTCAGGCCTGGTGTTTCCCTACTCTAAGCTCCTATAATGTAATATGCACCATCTACAGTTAAGCACTGTCTTTTGGCTTTATTATATAACAGGCTGAGAAGTTGCAGAGCAGGTTCTGATATGTTTTTTCCTCAAATTTTATTTCTTTTTCTTCCCAATTTTAAAATTTATTTTTAGTTATCAACATTCATTTCCACAAGATTTTGAGTTACAAATTTTCTCCCCACCTTTCTCCTATACTCCACCCCAAGATAGCAAGCCTACTGAATACCCTTTCTCCCAATCTGATAGGTTTTAGTAGAGAAAGTTCTTCACTGGGAATTCTCTACCCCAATGAAATCACAGGCCTAGTTAAAAAAAAGAACGAAAGGAAGGACGGAAGGAAGAAAGAAACACCACTAACAATTGCTACTTATATTTCCATAGTAGTAAAAAGTTTACAAAGCATTTTCTTCATGGCAATCTTGGGAGGTAGGTAGTACCAACCTTACTTCCATTTCACAGATAGGAAAACTGAAGCACTGAAGTGGGGTAAAGGGAGTTGCCCAGAGTCATATAGCTAGTGAATATTGGAGCTGGAATCTGAACTTAGGACCCCTAGACCAGTAGTCTTTTTTGTTGCTCCAAACACATGGACCCTTCATGGCAAAAACTACAGTTTATTTGTATTTAACACTCCACAAAAGGCTTTCCTCACTACCGCCTTATTAGACAGGCACATAAGGATTACCTTCATTTTACAAATGGGATAACTGATGCTGAGGGAGGCTAAATGATCCTTACTATCATAGAGTCAACATATAAACCTGAGTCTCTTTACTCCAAAGTCCGAATGCTACATCAAAGTCACTCCATAAATATAAAGACTATGTCCAGAAATAGCCTGGAGGCATCTCACTATATAAGGTGCTGCCATCCATCATGGCAATGAGGACATCATCTCTTTAGTGGGATGTGGGCTATGGACTCTCTTCTTGGCTAAGATCTTGTTGACCTATTGACAGATGATGGATTGAGGTGTGGTTACTGAAAAGCTGACCCATACACTTGGGTTATAAAAGGTATCATCCTCATCTAGGAAAGATCAGAGAACCAGAACTGAGGTTGAGAATGGCACTGAGAGAAGAAGAAATTGGTCCTGAGTAGGCTGATCCAGTATGTGTTGGCTTGAATTCTTGCGTAGAATCTGAAGATCTTTTTGCCCACATCTGTAGAGAGCTGGAAATGAGGTAGTTTAATGTTTCCAAGGATGACCTAGGATTGGTGCGTAACAAACTTTATTTTGAGGTTCCTAGCAGGGTAGGTGTGAAACAAGTTAAATACTGAGGTCAGAAGACTATAGGGTCAAATATTTAAAGCCTGAGGTCATTCATTGGCTCCAACCCACCCATTTTACAGGTAAGAAAACAGGTTCTGAGAAGTGAAATAACTTCCTCAGAGTCACCTAGCAAATGTCTGAGGCAGGATTTGAATTCAAATCTTTCCTGATTCAAAGTCTAGTGCTTTGTCTACTATACCACATTCCCAGTGCAAACCTTGAATGGGAGAATGAGGCAAAAAAGATATATAAGAAGCCTTAAGAATGGAACCCATTCTGTGTAAACCCAGATCTTGGGTTTCTGGGCCACAGGTTACATAACTTTTGCCCACCCAATAAACACAGAAACTTATCAAAGGAAGAAATTGCATTTTCTACTTCTTTTGCATCCCTGATGACAGCTGAAATTTTTTCATTGTTATAAATCAGAAAAATACCAACAAATAGAACCATTTTCATGGGCAAAGAACAGAAAGAGAGGGTCACATGAAAACTTGGAGACTCTATCACACACTGCTTGCTTTTTAAAGTATATGATAAATTAACACTGGAGTTTTAAGCCTGACCTGTTTACTTGAATCTTTTTGACCTCCCTATTTTCTTTTTTTGGGAATGCTTTGTTATTTTATTATCAGCGTTTACAAATTGTCCCCTTTCCATGAGACGTCTCTTCTAACATAGTAAAATAATTAGTCAAAACTAATTATACATAGTGACTTGATTTAAAAGTGCCAGTAATATTCTACATCTGTAGTACCATCCCATTTCTCTATTTAGAAAAAAAATAGAAATCTTTTTCTTTCTTTCATGTCATTATTTAAAATGTTTTATTGACATTCTTTCCCTCTTTTTGTTGGCATCACTATCACTTTTGTGGCACAGTAACAGTCCACCAAATACCTATACCACAAATTTTCCAGTCATTGTTGGGCATCCCCTTTGTTTCCAATTCTTTGATACAATAAGAAGCACTCCTATAAGTCTTTCTATACACATGGGATTTTTCCCACTTTCCTTGATCTCTCTGGTATGTATTACTGGTTGTGATTTGTCCACTCAGATTTGGTCCTGTCCTACTCTTTGTGACCCCATTTGAAATTTTCTTGGCAAAGATATTGTAGTGGTTTTCCATTTTCTTTCTTCAACTCATTTTACAGATGAAGAAAGTGAGGCAAACAGTGTTAAGTGACTTGCTCAGGGTCACACAGCTAGTATTGATATTGTTAGGTTAAAGGGTGTGAAATTTGTTTCAAAGACATCTAGGTGGTAAGGTGGATAGGGTGCAGACCTTGGAGTCAGGAGGACTCATCTATCTGAGTTCAAATCTGGTCTTTGACATTCACTAGCTGTGTGACCTTGGGAAAGTTACTTTATCCTGTTTGTCTCAGTTTCTTCATCTGTAAAATGAGCTATAGAAGGAAAAGGCAAACCACTCCAGTATCTTTGCCAAGGAAAATCCAAATGGAGTCACAGAGAGTCAGACATGACTGAACAACAACAATAACAATTTGTTCCAAATTGTTTTCCAAATTAAATTTCTTTTATATATTGTTGATTTGGAACCTTTCCTTTTCCAGAAGGTTGTTGATGGTTTACTTTGTTTCTGTGTTGTTGTTTTTTGGCGGAGGGAGTGGGGAGGTGTTTGGTGTGTGTGTGTGTGTGTGTGTGTGTGTGTGGCAGTTGAAGTTAAGTGACTTGCCACGGGTCAAACAACTAGTAAGTGTTAAGTAACTGAGGCCATATTTGAACTCAGGTTCTCCTGACTCCAAGGTTAGTGCTCTATACATTGTACTATCCCGTTGTCCCATTATTTTTTTCTTTTAAGAATTGCTTGTTCATATACTTTGTCAATTTAGTGATCCTGGGTCCAGAAATCAAGTTATTTTATTCACTGAGTCTCAATAAGTATTAAAAATCCACTACCATGTGCCTGATATTCTCATAGGTGCTGGGGATATGAAATTAGGAATGAAATAATCCTTATTTTCAAGGATCTTCCATTCTTTCTGAGAAGATAAAATGTCCATATGTAAGTCTTTATAGAAGGTATGCAAAATTAATACAATAATTTTCAGGGCACTAGGAATTGAAGTAATTCAGGGAAAGTAATGCAGAAAGAGAGGCTTGAACTTCCTTTTGAAGAAAACAAGAGATTCTAAGAGTTTGAGGTGAGCCTTATTCCTTACCTAGGGAGCTGCTAACGTAAGAAGACAAATTTGGACAGACCATAGAGTGCAGGAAGAAGAGAAATTCAATTCAATTAAACCATGTAGTGAATTCAGATTTGAGTGCCTTATTTATTATCACAAGGGTAATAGGGAGCCACCAGGGTTTATTGTGTAGGTAAGTGACATGATTAGTCTGTGCTTTAGAAAAATCACCTTGTCAGCTATGTGTAGGATAGATTGAAATTTAGAGAGATATGATGCACTTAGACCAATCAGGAAGCTATTGCAATTGTCTAGGTGAGAGCTGATAGGGGTTTGAACTACAGTGGTGGCTATGTGAATAAAGGGAAGGTAATGTATGGGAGAACTGCTATGGAAGTAGAAATGACAAATTTAGCAGCAGATGGGATATATGAACTAAGGGAGAGTAAGGTGTTTGAGATAAATTGGGACTAAAATCCTGACTGGAAAAATGGTTGGGAATTTAATGTTTTGGTTGCTCAGTCATTTCAGTTGTGTCTGATTCTTTGTGATCCCATTTCTAATTTTTTTGGCAAAGATACTGGAGGGGCTTGCCATTTCCTTCTCCAACTCATTTTACAGATGTGGAAACTGAGGCAAACAGAGTTAAGTGGCTTTCCCAGGGTCATACAGCTAGTAAGTGTCTGAGGCTAGATTTAAATTCAGGAAGATGAATCTTCCTGACTTCAGGACCAGCACTCCATTCACTGTGCCACCAAACATAGGAGAGAAAGATAGGCCAGCACAATGGCTGGTAGAAACATACAGGGAAGAGAAATGTCTATTTCCCATTTTACAGGCTGACTTTTGGTAGAGGAACACTTTCTGAATTAGCACTGTTTTAGACATATTGAGTCTACTGAAATGACAGAATAAGCCTCCACTTCTTGGCTAGTTTTGCTTATATAGATTGACAGTGAAAGTTGGATTTCTAATGAGACTCAGACATATTTATAGGGCACACACACACCGGAGAGAGAGGGAGGATGGTGAGAGTTACAAGGGGCTGGAAAGCACATCTAGTTTGATCCCTTGGTTTGATAGATTAGGAAACCAAGGCTCATAGAGGCAGGAAGTAACTTGTCTAACATCATTAGTTAAGGCTAAGAAGTGAAACCAGAAATGGAATCTAGGTTTCCTGAATTCTAGTCCCATGCTTTCCTCACCATGCTATTTGATTTCATAATGACTTATGGGATGTCTACATTTCAGGGAGGAGGTGGAAGGAGGAAAGCCTGTTGTACCTGGGTGAACTTCAGTGGAGCTCACCTTGTACAAAGCACTTGACAAATGTAAGGTAATTCTATTATTCTTGCTTCTTCCTGATGTTCTTGCTTAGGGCTATTCTCACCCATTTTCAATGGATTCACATGCTGATCATCCATTTTTTTTAGAGATGTCACCATGGTGGCCAACAAACCATTCTTTAATGCCACTGATACATCAGCAATTTGTCCTTTAAAGGACTTCTTGCTGTTATTGTTTCCCCTTTTTCTGTCTGTGACTTCTGTAGACAAGACTGATGATTCAGGATTTTATATCAGCCAGTGAGCTGTCAGCATGAGAGGGATGAAGGACGAGCTGGGAGAAGTGGATGGGGAAGAGAAATGTCTATTTCCCATTTTACATGCTGACCCTTGGTAGAGGGAACTTTCTGAATTCACATAGCACTAATAGGGGTTTTAGTCAGTCAATGTGCCTATTTGGCAGCTCTCCTTATGAAGAATGGTTTTCCTAGGCAAAGTTAACCTGGAATCTGAAGCTGTTGGGTGCAATTCAACCTAAACACACTTTCTAAAATCTTCAGCACATTTGTGTATATGCAAATACATCTTGCTAATTACCGATGAACAATATTCATTCATTAAAGCAGGCCTGGCAGGAAGTCTATTTGGAAAAGGAATGACAGAATGATAGAGTGACAGAAAGCCTCTAGTCCAAGCCTCTGAGTTTGCAGTTCAGGACACTGAGTCCTTGAGACAGGAAGGCATTGGCCAGAGGTCATAGCCATTCTATCTGTGTCTTTGAGAGACATTCCCTTAAAAGTGGAGATTTTGGAAGTAGAGAGAAAAAAATAATTCAGCTGAGGAGTTAATGCCCAATTATATCAATGATCTAAAGCATTAGAGTCTTAGAGAAATGAAGTGACTTAATCATGATCACACAGCTCATCACAGGCAGAATTGACCCAAGTTCTTCAGACTCCAGGTTCCTAACATTTTCTGATCTACCAGGCTTCCTTTAATGTGTATGTATCGGTGCACACACACATACACAACACATACATATACATACACATAAAACACATATATACATATATGTATATATTTGTTTTAAATGAAAGATTCAGACAAATGAATATTCAAGGAATAGAGGTTTTTTCTTTCTTTCTATTTTCTTCCTCTCCTTCTTCTCATTTAAGCCATCTGTCATCAAACATTTGTCAAGCCTTGGTTTGTGCCAGACACTGTGCTGGGTACTTCCCTCTTTAACTCTTATATTTGCGATCTGAGTTTTTAGTGCTTGGAATCTATTGGTTAGGTGTGATAAGCCCTATGGGGCAACTAGTGGCCCAGTGGATAGAGTATAGGACCTGGAGTCAGGAAAACTTGAGTTCAAATTTGACCTCAGACATTTATAGGTAATTGATCCTGGGCAAGTCACTTACCCCTGTGTGCCTCAGTTCCCTCATCTGTAAAAATGAGCTGGAGGAGGAAATGTTAAATCACTCCAGTATCTTTGCTACAAAAACCCCAAATGGGATGATGGAGTTGGATATGACTGAAACAACTGAACACAGTAAGTCCTACAGGATGTAGTTCATTGGAAATGGAATTAACTAGAGAAAAAAGTACTTATTCTTTTTATACCATACTTTCCATCATGTACTCTCAGAGCCAGTCACTGGCTTCCTGACTCTTCCACAAACAGGACACTCCACCTCTCCGGCATTCTCTGGGCATTCTCTCTGGCTGTCCCCCATGCCCGGAACATTCTTCCTCCTCTCTGCCTATTAACATTTCTGACTTCTTTCAAATTCCAGCTAAAATCTTATCTTCTACAGGTAGCCTTTTCTAATCCCACTTAATTCCAGTGCCTTCTCTCTGTTAAGCATTTCTTATTTATTCTCTAAATAACTTGTTTGTATATATGTGTGTGTATGGTGTTTTCCCCATTACATTGTGAACTCCTAGAGGGCAGGGATGGTCTTTTGCCTTCTTTTGTATCTCTAGTGCTTAGCACAGTGTTTGGCACATAGTAATTAATAAATGTTGATTGATTGGTTATTCTTTTTTTTAAGTAATATATTTTTAAAAAACTCTTTTTTTTTGGTAGGGGTTAAGTGACTTGCCCAAGGTCACACAGCTAGGAAGTGTTAAGTGTCTAAGGCTGGATTTGAACTCAGGTCCTCCTGACTCCAAGGCTGGTGCTCTATTCACTGCACCACCTAGCCACCCCTTGATTGGTTATTCTTAAAGAGGCAGTTCAGTATCATGTCAAGAACACTAGGTTCCTTCAAGTTCTGCCCTTAGTATGCGTTTTCTTTTGCTTTTTTTTTAAACATTGATTAAAAGAAATTGAATTCCAAATTCTCTCCTCCCCTCCAGCACCTGCCCCACCCATTGAGAGAGCAAACAATATGATACATGCAAAAAATGCTTCTGTATCAGGCATGTCACAAAAAAGCAAGGTAAACAAAGTAAAAAATATTGCTTCAATCTGCACTTGGAGTTTCTCAGTTCTCGCTCTGGAGGTGGATAGTATTTTTCACAAGTCCTTTGGCATTATCTTGGATCATTGTGTTGAACAGAGTAGTAGAGTCTTTCACAATTGATTACTGTTATCATATTGCTGTTACTGTATATGATGTTCACCTAGTTCTGCTTGTTTCACTTTGCATCAGCTCACATTAAGTCTTCCCAGGTTTTTTTGCAACTATCCCCTTTGTAATTTCTTCTAGGACAATAGTATCTATCCATCACAATCATATACTTCAATTTCTTCAGGCTTTCCTTAATTGATAGGTATCCTCTCAATCTCCAATTCTTTTCCTAGTTGTGCAACTTTCAATACTCACAGAATCACAGATTTTGAGTTGGGGCTATCCAGGCTAATCTTTACACACACAACCAATTCCCACTGCAATGCAATCAAGTAATTGCCCAGTTGCTGTTTGAAGACCTCTGAAAAAGGAGAACGTGCCACCTTTCTAAAGGTTGTTCCACTTTGGGACAGCTCTAGTTCTTAGGAAGTTTTTCCTGACATCAAGCCTAAATTTCCTCTTTGCCAAGCTTCTACCCTTTGCTTTCTGAGGTTGAACAGACCAACTCCATTCCACCCTCCATTTGATAACCCTTCCAGCACTTGAAGACAGCTGTTATCTCCCTTGAGTTTTCTTTAATCTAAACATCCCCAGGAACTCTGACAGATACAGGCAATTTAACCTCTCTAATTTTCTCATCAGTAATACAGTGATGCTGTAATATTTGCATGAACTTCCTCACAGAATTGGTGAATATGTGTATGCGGGTGAGTGGATGTGAAGTGAGATAATATATGTAAAGTGCTTCTGAAATCTAAGGCCAACACAAATGTTAGCTATTATTATTATTACCCTGAAATATCTCAGATGGTTTCTAGGGTTCCACTGTTTCTGTGAAAGTCAGTCTGAATGCAAAGAACTTTTCTCCCCCTTAAGCAATTTTTTATTGCTGTATTGTCAAGATTCTTTGAACACAAATATTTGAGAAATACATCCATGTAGAAATGAGATCTTTTGTCACTAAGTAGTTCATATTATAGGTACTTGAAAGACAGGCACACTTTGCCAGAGAGGTTGGGTTTCTAGGGAGGTAAACCAATAAGACATCTGCTCCCAATCCCACCAACTCCCTTTTCTTCTTCCCAAATAATACTTGCTTATAGTGCTGAGATGTTACACTTTTGGGATAAAGTAGAGAGGTTAGGGGATCAGAGTGTTTGGTTCCCAGCTTCCCTTTCCCACTGCTGAAGCAAATGAGTGCTGTTGATCATGCACTGGGAGTCGTTATCTGCAGCTGGAAAGAGGGCTGGATTGAGTCAGAACACCTGGATTTGAATCCTGCCCTTGAGACTGCTGGTGTGGCTGTGGGTAAGTCACTTCATCTCTCTGGGTTTCTGTTTGCTTATCTGCAAAGACATGACTTTTTAAGGTACCTTCCAGCTCTAAAGTCATTATCCTTTAGTCCTAGAATCTATGTGTTTTCATTTATCCCATCTCACATGAAACCATAGAATTCCTTCTAGGACAAGAGTGAGGCCAGAGTCAGACACTTGCCTTTGGGGACTGGTCACTCTTTTCATAGGACTTCCCTCCTCACCTGTATTGCTGCTGATCAGAATTGAGAAATAGGATGTGAGGCAGTGATGTTTCATTGGGAAATTAATTTGTTTCCCAGAGCAGATGTAACTCCTTTACCCATCCATTTTCCATAAAAATGGCAGAATACTTTGTGTGGAACTGTGGACCTTGTGTCTCAGTGAACACTTATATAATTAGGATCAAAAAGCTATCAGGGGCCTTAGAGAGTACCCTTTCATTTCACAGATGAGCAGACTGAGGCCTAGAGGAGTGAAGTGACTTCTCAATTTCAAACAAGTAGAAGAACTGGGATTCAGACCAGGTTTTTTTGACTCTAAATTAAGCCCTCCACAATATCAACATCTTCCTTCAAGATGGTACTTCATTTAACCCATCTTCATGCTCCCTCTTCTTTCCCCTTTTTTTTCTCCCGTTGCTCCCACTGAACCATCTTTAAGATGTTCCCTATTCATATATAAAGCAACATGCATTTATTAAGTATCTACTCCATGCTAAGCTCTGGGTTAAGTGCTGGGGATACAAAAACAAAATCCAAATTAGTTGAAGTTATGCAGGGAATGTCTGCAATAGCACTGTACTTAGGAAAATGAGTGTCTAATTTAGCTTTCCCTCTCCTCCAGTGGGCTAAATTCATTTCTTGCACATTTTGATTTCTGTCTATACAGCTCCCCTTGGTACATGCTGACACAGTTGAAATGTTCTTAGGGAGCATGTTGTAATGGTAAGGGAATTTGAAGATCTTCCCTGCCCCCTTGATAGGCCCAAGTTAATTTGAGGACCTTCCTTAATTTGAAAATACACTCTGCCCCCTAATAGGTTCAATGTGGTCATATGGAGTCTGTGGAAGGAAGCTTGTTTTTCAGGAACACCCACCCTTTGTTACTTTGTGATTGGATCATGAGGGTTGTTATGTTCTCTGACCTTGGAGAAGGCTATATATACCCTGATGTGAGGTTTTGCTTTGGGGCTTGCTTATGGTAAGAGCTGTGTGATTTGACCAGATGTGTCTCTGGGCAGCTGTTGATCCCCTGGCTTTGAAAACCCAGATGTTGGTGCTTCTCTCTCTGGTAACTAGCTAGGTATGGTCAGACAGCTGGAAGCCCTGTCTGCTGGTCTCTCTGTTTGTATTTTCTGTCTGCTTGTAATTTCTGTTTGTATTCTCTGAAGTTCAGGGTGCTGACTTTTCCCATTAGCTAGATAAATGATATATGTTTGATTAAAGTAAGGTGGTTAACCCCTTTTTGAATTGCTTTCCTTTAGAAAAGCAGATCAAAGAACCTGTTCTAGTAGCCATCCTGGGTATGCTAGGGCACTTGCTATTACAGATGTGAAGGTTCTATATTCACAGAGGTGAAAAATGGAGAAAAGTAAAGTAAAAGGAATGGGAAAGAATAAGGTTCTTTGGTTCCATGAAGAGTGATATTTGATAAGAGGATGTCTGTAATGAAGACCAATTTCTTAGTGCCTGCAAAGAATGATGGAATCTCAATAACATTACTTCTCCAGAGCCTGGATCCTGTCAAGGCTCTTCAGGGTTCAAGGTGATAATTACTCTCTTTTCCAAATGAAGAAATAGAATCACAGAGAGTTTAAATAACTTTACCCAATGTGATAGTTAGAATTTAGGCTGCTTCAAAGGGCACATGTAATTCAGTCACATTTCCCTGCTAATTCCAAATAGCTTTCTAGAATGTTTGGATCATATCACAACTTACCCCAAGTCTCAGTGTGCCTGCTTTTCACATAGCAAATCCAACACTGACCTTTTTCAGTTGTTTTTTTTTTTATCCTTGCTAATTTGCATGTGTAATGTTAATGGGATTTCAAATCTTCCCCACCAATTAATAGGCCTCATGTGGAGCCCATTAGGGGAAAACTTGCTTAGGGAGGCTTATGTGTAGGAAGGCTTTCACACCTTTTGCTAATTTCTAATTAGGCACTGAGTCATGAGGGTTGTGATGCCTTCTGGCTCTGAGAAGTATATATGTACTCTCAGTTGGCATTTTGCTTTGAGGGCTTGCTTATGAAAAGCATCTTGTGATTCCCTGGTAGAGATTCTGAGTGGCTCTATGTTCAGAGCTCCCCAAATGCTCGGATGTAAAGGCTCTTTTGATCCAGGGATGTATGTAAAGTGAATAGTTGATTCAGGCAGTCAGAGCCCTGCCTGTTAGTCTTTATTTTTCTGCTTGTCTTTTCTCTGAAGTTCAGGGTCCTGACTTTTCCCCCCGACCTAGTGAATGTAATTAAAAAAGATTGTTGACCCCTTAAACAGCCATCTTTCCTAGTAAAGCAGATCTAAGAACCTGTGCTAGCAGCCATCCTGGGTATGCCAGTGTGGTTCCTGCTACAGTATGGGATGAGGTAAAATGGAAGAGTTGTTTAAATCACTTACTTCATGGTTACTTGAGATAAATTTTCATGTAATAAACTCTACCCATCCATCTTTCAAGATCCAAGTCACGGCATCATCTTCCTGATAAGCATGGTCTTCTTTGAGAACCAAGGACAAACTACAGTATCTCTTCTCTTCTTTTCCTCTCTTCTCCCCTCCCTTCCTCTCCCTTCTCCTTTCTCCTGTTGGGGTATCATGCCCTTATCTGAGGGTGCTCTACCCAAAGAAGGTAAATTTTTACCTAGATATCTTTGTTTTTATTGGCTAGATTTCTTTCTTAGAGATTATGCCTTAAGCCCAATTCACTCTGGCTCTTATTGATTGGCCAATAACATGTCCTTAGCTAAGCACCACTTAATGGTTATTGTTTGGGCCCTTGGGTTATGGTTTGGGCTCAGAATGAATGTAAATAGTAATTCTTTCTCTTTTGGCCAGAAATCCTGAAAGGCTTCCCCTCCCAGTTAAGTTTATTTTTGATTGAAGGGGCCATCCCTCTGCTCACTTCTTAAATAGCATTAATCACTGAATGTGCATTACCTCAGTCAAAGTGAAACTTAGAGCTCAAATAGGGGCGGCTAGGTGGCGCAGTGAATAGAGCGCCGGCCCTGGAGTCAGAAGGACCTGAATTCGGAGCCGGCCTCCGACACTTAATCCGCACAAACAAAACAACCTAGCCGTGTAACTTTGGGCAAGTTACTTAACCCCAGTTGCCCTAAAGGGGCGGCTGGGTGGCGCAGTGAGTAGAGTGCCGGCCTCGGAGTTGGGATGGAGCCCGAATCAGATCCGGCCTCAAAAATGACACCACGCATAAATAATGACTAGCCATGTAACCTTGAGCAAGTTATTTAACCCCAATTGCTTTAAAAAAAAAAAAAAAAGAAAGAGCTCAAATAGGCCAAGTTTTCCCATTGCATCCTGGGCCATCTCTAATTGTCTTGATCTATAGCTAGCAACTGGACCCAGATGGCTCTGCAGGAGAAAGTGAGTCTAGTAACTTTGCACAGCTCTCCTTCACTTAAATCCAATTCACTTGTAAGCCAAGACATCATTTTTCTAATGTCATGGTCTTTTTCGAGAATGAAGGCCAAACCACAATCACACATATTTCCTTCTCCCATTTATCCCCTGATCAACTTTCCTTGATCAAATTTATAGATCTGATCAAAACTTGGAGCATTGTCTAATATATTGGATTAACCTGAAATATTACCAAGAGTCCCTAGATTAGTAGATTTGGAGCTGGGGCTATAGGTGTGCTGGAGCCAGCTCTAACTGACTTGCAGAGCCAATTGTTGCATTTTCAGTGGGAGAATCTATACCTCAGAAATTGCCAATTGCTACCAATCAGAGCTTGGTTTATTGTTTTGTGGATTGTCTAGACTTGGCAAAGTGTTAAAATACACATTAAACTTAAAAGTATGTGCATACATTTTTCCAGGAGAGCCAATTATTAAACATTTACCACCATATCCCTATATTACTCTTGTAAAAATTGCTTGAGCTTACTGGGAGTGCTCAAGGAACGAAATCATCATCACAGTGGATGCTTGGCTAACAAGAACAATAATAGCAATAACAATAAAAACAACAATAATGGAATTGAATAGAGATAAAGTACAACCAGTCAACAAACGTTTGTTAAGCACTTCTGCTTCATTGGGTGTTGTGTGAAGTGCTATGGACACAAAGAAAGTCTATATCTCCCTGTTTGCAACTTCTATCCCTTCTGCCTAATTCTGTGCTCCAGGGGCAAATAAGGCTGTATGTGTTCTAAACAATCTTATACTATTTGGAAAGAACTTTGTAAATTCATAATGTACAGTGTAAATGTGAAATATTCTTTTTTGATGTTGATAATCATTCCCTCAAAGTACTTTGATCTAATACAGGACTTCTTTTTTTTTTTTAAAGCAATTGGGGTTAAGTAACTTGCTCAAGGTTACACGGCTAGTCATTATTTATGCATGGGTGCTCATTTTCTGAGGCCGGATCTGATCTCGGGTCATCCCAACTCCGAGGCCGACTCTCTTACTCACTGCGCCACCTAGCCGCCCCTTTAGGGCAATTGGGGTTAAGTAACTTGCCCAAGGTTACATGGCTAGGTTTTTTTGTTTGTGTGGGTTAAGTGTCGGAGGCCGGCTCTGAACTCAGGTCCTTCTGACTCCAGGGCAGGCGCTCTATTCACTGTGCCACCTAGCCGCCCCTAGTACAGGACTTCTTAACATGTTTGCGAACTTGATTGAAAAAAAATTCTAATGACTGTATTTCACTGTAATTGGTTCCTTTATAATCCTATCCATTTTACTTTATTTGTTTAAAAGCATCATTCTGAGAAGGGGTTCATAGGTTTCACCAGGCTACCAAAGATATTCACGATACACAAAAAAGTAGGTTTTCAATGAATTTTGAAAGTAGGTATTCAATAAATTTTTGTCATTTGAATTTGAATCATCTTTTAGTTGACTCCATAGGATCATGTTTCTAACATGTCTGGTGAACATTCTTAATGGATC
The DNA here is from genome assembly GCA_011680675.1 of Gymnobelideus leadbeateri. NCBI lineage: Eukaryota > Metazoa > Chordata > Mammalia > Diprotodontia > Petauridae > Gymnobelideus > Gymnobelideus leadbeateri. The sequence continues at coordinate 17,194 of WOXC01011713.1, forward strand.
CCCAATCTGCATGCATTAGCAATGACCAAGAAAGTACCATTCTTTAAAACCTGCCAATCATACTCTGTAATTGGCCTTAAGTGGGTCCCTAGGTAGGTCCCTTCCTGCTATTTTCCAAGTTTTTTGAAGGCCAGTGGCTTTGTCTAGGCAACTTGAGCTTGACCCCAGTCAATCTGCTAATGACTGCTGGGCATGATGGCGTCTCATGCTGGGACATGCTCTGTCTGCCATAGCCAGTTGTTCTGAATTCACCAAGGTGCCATTGTTGAGTATGTCAGCCAACAGGGAGCTGAGCCCTGTTTTGTATTCCCGCACAGTGGAAATAAGAAATAACTTTTGCTTTCATTGTGCTTTGAGACTAGCTGGAGTTACAACCAATATACACACCTGGATGAGACTGGGAATTAAAAGATTCTGTAAGTCAAAGAAATATCAGGTCTTTAAGCTGCAAGACATGTTAGGGACCATGCAGATGAACTTTGTCATTTTTCAAATGGGGAAACTGAGGTTTGGGAGTGTGGTAGTAGTGTCTTAGCTTACATAGATAATGCATATGAAAAGGTATGCAATGGTGCAAAAAGTCCTCTGCTGCTTTGTTGACTTAGGGATACCTAGAGCAGGGTTCATGGAGGGCTGATGGAAGTATTCCCTCAGGGTGTGCTGGCTATACAGCCTATGCTCAGCAAAGCTTGGATATTTCCCTGAGTTCCAGAAGGTACTAAAGTAGAGATCAATTTCTGGTAGGACCTACCAGGCTAGAAAGGTTTTAAGAATGGATCCAGTATCTATCATCTGAGGACCAGCCTAGCTAAGTTATGAGAGCCTCGTGTGAAGAAGCTTGGCCATGGAATGATAAGTTTTTGATGATAGCATCTCTTGAAGAATGTCATTAAATGACATCTATGCCTAAGGCACAGATGGGTCTTACTCTGTGTCAATGACCCTGGAAGTTAGTGTCTGAAGAGAAATGGAAACAGCTAGGATATATACTGGATAGTGTTGGACTCAGAGTAAGAAGGGCCTCCGTTCAAATCCTGCCTCAGACATTTGCTAGCTACAAGACCTGTACAGGCCACTTAACCTCTCTGAACCTCAGTTTTCTTATCTGTAAAATGGGGATACATCATAGGATTGTTGTGAGTGTTGAATGAATTAGCATATGCAAAACACTTTGCAAACCTTCAATTGCCATATATAATGCTAGTAATTATTATGAAAAAGAAGTGGGACTTGCTTGAACAAAACCTATGTATTAAAAATCAAGTTTTACCAAATGTGGCAGGAAAGATAAGCACTAGGGCTCAATGAAGGGGTAAACATACTTAGGGCATTGAAAATTATTCAGCTGACAAATTCCCTATTCACAGGTAACCTTGGGGTTGTTGGAAGAATGTCCCTGCTGCTTATGGCTATGAATGAGGGGCTGTTGGGATAAACTGGGTCTGTCTTCATACTGGGTCTACTTTAAGGGGTTCAGTCATCAAAATCCTGGACTTCTATATGCATCCATTTTCTTCTTTTCAGAAGGCATCACCAGAAGCAGCAAACCACAATGGCCTTCAAAGGTGAAATCAGTATGGAAGTGCTTACTAAATAGGCCAGCTGTCCTCCCTGGCTTCCATGATAAATGGTAGTTTGACTATTTATACTGGGCATAGGACTGGGGAGGCACTTCCCAATTGTTGGCCTCCATGTGTTGTTATATAGTTAGAACCTAGCTAAAACTAGAGACAGGGTGGCATAGTGGAGAAAGAGTGAACTCATAGACAGCCAAATGATGGCTCAAGCCATCTTTGACACATTGACTGATTTCTCCCAAGTCCCTTAATGTATCAGTGCTGAATCCCACACTCTAAGGTTGTAAATTAATTTCAGAGTAATTGTTCTTTGAAATGGTATAGAGATTTTTCTAATCAGGAGTTCTTCATGTCAATGGAATCACAGATCTGGACATACATACACCTGAATATTCCATTTAAAATGATCATAAATGTCAGAAAAATCTTAGTTTCTTCAGATCTCATTTTCCTTATTCATAAAGTGAGGGGGCTGGAATAAATGATCTCTAAGGTCCTATAACAACATAAAAATATTAATTAACTTCCTACTACATATAAGGCACTGCATACAAGCAATATATTTACTGGAGTTTCAACACAAAATTAGTGTGCTTCTTTTATTCAACTGAGGGAGATAGGAATGTATAAATCAAGTACTTATTAAATACCTATTATGTTAAAAACACTGAGCTAAGTGTTGGGGATACACATAGAAAAGTGAGATAGTCCCTACTCTCAAGGCTCTCTTGGCCTCCTCCTTCTCTTTCTCCTCTTCCTCCTCCTCTTCTTCTTTCTCTTCTTCCTTCTCCTCCATTTCCTGAAATACCCCAGGACTTTCACTTTTCAGCACCTTCTCCAGTGAGTAGCTCTGCCTGTAGTAGTTCTGAGGGTAAAAACAAAGCTTTGAGAGAATTGTCTACATTCTCTGTTACATCTTTTATTCCGAAGAGACATTGTGACCTGTTAAAAAGTGTTGACCTTGGAGCACTCTGGATTAGAATCAAATGAACTGAGTCTGAAACCTGGCTCTGCTGCTTACAACCTATGTGCCTTTAGGTGAGATGCTTAACCTCTGGGGGCCTCAGTTTCCTCATCTATAAAACAAGGTGCTTGGAATAAGAGACCTGTCTAGTATGGCCTAAAGAACCATACTGCCTCTTCAGAATAAAAGATGTACAAGAGGCAGAGAGAGTTTGAATTTAGACAATTCCAACATTTTGGTTTACCCACAGTGCTTCTACGAGCAGAGCTGTTCATGGGAGATAGTGATGGAAGATGAAAGTCAGGAAAACTCATGCTACAACAACAATGCTCCTTTCAGCTCTAGGACTGTCTCTCCCACTACCCTTGAATAAATATAAATTTATATACTCCTGAATAAATTCAATTCAGCAGTCACTGGGGAGCTTTAACTACCTGGCTTTCTCAGCTGGAAGCCCTCCTCCCATGACCCTCCCCCCACATGCCCACAACAGAGACATCCCTTTGGTCACTGCTCCAATTTGTTGAGGCTCTGCAGCTGTCCAACATGGATTTTTTCCAGGTAATTTAACATTGAGATGTCTTTCCATGATGAACTACAACTTAATTTTCCAATTTTCTTTCTGTCTTTGAGCATGGGAACAGACACCATTGTGCTTCTCTAGATCTTCCCACCTGGCTGCCACGATTGGATCACACAGGAAATCAACAGCTGTGCTCAACACCTCTTATTCATATTAAGAGTTTGTCTAATTGAAAGTTTCAAACAAATTCTGAAATTAAAACCTGTCTCTTTTTAAGTGATTGGGGACAGTAAAGGATATCTTTTCAAAGCTGCCACTGCCCTGTCCCATGATGTATTCACTCATATGAGTGCCAGGAGCTCTGCTAACAGCGTTTCCTCTCTGCCTGCCCCCAAAGGCATTTCTGGGGAAACAGTATGATCAACCAACATGACTGGAATATAAAGAGTAGAGGGTTGCACCGAGAGTAGCATTAGGGTGATCAAGGAAAGCAAAGTGATTTATATTGGATTTATTCATGTTGCCCATGATATCTTTTTCTTATTGAGGTAATGTCTCTCATGCATTTTAAAATTGAACAAATAAGCCCTCTGACCACCAAAGAAGGTTAAAATATTGTGGCTTGGACCTTGGTCCTCTTATCTTCTTCCTTCCTCCCCCCTCCCCCCAGTATATCTCTTATAGATCTGTCTAGTCATATGTTTTATACCTTTACTGTAGATCAAATCTACACCCAACTCTGTATATTTATACTCGACCTCTGAGCTCTATAGAAGTCTGCTTTCTCCCTTAACCATATTAAAGGTTCTGTCTTTAAAATTCTGTCTTTTAGGCTGTTGGTTGTTAGTTCTGCTCATGAAAAGAAAACGATGAAAAGGGGATCTCTGAGAATGAGCGAGCATTCCATCCTTAATACATAACCACCCTAAGGATGCAAAGGACTTCAAACTTATGGAATGATAGAATTGGGGGTGGGGCTTAGAGGTCATCTAATCTAACTCCCTTATGGTATATAAGAGGAAACATCCTTTAGAAAATGGAGCCTAGGAAAAAGATCTAGAGTTACAAGAGACCCCAGACACAATCTTACTCCACTTTTTAAATTTTATAATTGAGGAAATTGAAGCAGAAGTGATTTGCCCAAGGTTGCACAGATAATAAGTATTAGAAGAGGGGGATTGGAACAGAATGCTGAAGTCAAAATGCTCTGTATGCTTGTTGGAAGAACTTTAAGATCCATATTTAGTGAAGACAACCGTTTTGGTATTTCTGTGTATGGGGATGGCTAAATGATGCTGTGAAATGAATATTGTCTTTGTCACAGCCCTTGCTATTCCTAGATTCAATGTGACTATTTTGGCCATCAACTATCCAACTCAGGGCCTTAGCCCTCATCCAATGCCTACTCTCTTGCTATTTTCCCTTGCATAGATAATCAGAGTGAGTGCATAGTAGAACAAAATTTAGCAGAAGACTGAATCCTTGATTGTGGAGAAACAAAGAGTGACTAAGTATGCTGAAATCAGCAGTTCAAAATGGCTATCCCAAAAGTTTGTGAAGTCTGCAAGGTACAGACATTGGAGTATTATGGTGACATTCCCAACAAACCTCATGGTTAGATGAGTAGGTTTTTGGGTAGAGGTAAGAGATCCTTAGGGATTGAGCACAGTGGAAAAAATATGGGAATAATGCAGCACTTTTGGATACACCCTTAAGTCAGAGTCTGTCAGAGAAGGCTACTCCAAGTTTAAGTTACTCTGTGTATACTCTAAAACCATAGCCCATGAGCCCTCATCAATGTGTTTTCTTTCAATAGCCAGGGGACATAATATTCAAAGGAAAGGTTTTTCATGAGAGTGTAAGAAGAAAAATAGCAATGGGATATTCCTCCTGTAAACTTTGGCCACCTTCTCTCATAACTTCCCCTTCCCCAAATAAACAACAAAAAACTCCCCACCTCATATCAATGGTGAGAAGATTGGACACACATAGGGGATATTTGTGAAGAGGAACATCTGAAGGCAATACATGTTTCTAAGGCATATAGTAATAATATCAAGAGGTGGCACAGTGAATAGAGCACCGGCCCTGGAGTCAGGAGGACCTGAGTTCAAATCCAGCCTCAGACACTTAATACAAAAACTAGCTGTGTGACCCTGGGAAAGTCACTTAACCCCAACTTAACCCCAACTCCAAAAAGCAAAAAAAAATCATATTAGCTAGCATTTATATAATGCTTTCTCTGTGCCAGGCACTGTGCTAAGCAATTTACAGTTATTATTTTATAATAACACCTCACAATAACCCTGGGAGGTAAGTGCTATTATTGTTCTCATTTTACAGGTAAGTGAACTCAGGCAAAGAGGGGTTAAATGACTTGCCCAAGGTCACACAGTTAATATGTATCTGAGGTCAGAACTGAGGTGTTCCTGACTCCAAGCCTAGCACTACCCACTGAGCAACCTGTACACCGAGAGGGTAATCTTCCAGCGAATTTCTTGAATTGCTCCTATGGGGCCTCACTTGTACGCTAATTTTTGCCAGTGCTTTGGAGGCTGCTTTGCAGAATGCGTTGCCTCTGCCAGATACTGCCCTACCTTGTCTTACGGGTAGTCTTGCTAGGTGTGGCCCTCCCAGGTGTAGGCTTTTCTGTGCTTTAGGCTTCTGCCTTCGGCGGAATTCCTTGGCTATGGTGCTGTCTCCTTCTCATGAACAGAATGAACTCAGCTCGTTTGTTCTACAAACCAGAGGCTTTTCATAGCTCTTTTAGAAAAGTAGCTGCCTTGGTCTGCACCTTAAACTCAAGAACTTTCTCAGGCAGCTGTTCTCTCCCATTTTTCTTTATCTCTTCTTTTCCAGAGGCTTGGCTAGAAGGTCTTTCATCTCTAGTAGGGGATTCTTTGCAACTGGCAACAAGCTCTTGCAGATGTAGAGAAGGGTCCTCCCAGTTAACTTGTGCTAAGCATCAGGGTTAACCTTTTCTTTGGATTGAACATCCTTGTACAGGGAATTTGGTCTCCTTCAGACACGTCACTTTAGTCTATGGGAAATAATCTCTACACTTCTTGATTTCCACCTCTGAAAGCTAGATAATACCAAGTCATTATCTCTTTTGTCAAAATACTTTGGAGTTCTCTGGGCATTCTGTGTTTCAATTCCAACTTTCTTCTTTAATTCTGCCATGTAAATGAGCAGTTAAGGAAAAGACAAAGAGGCAACCCTGAATTTAGGGGCAAGATCATTGCCTTCTATCAATGTCATTGTTCCCTCTTCTACCTATCCAGCCTCTGTGACTGGCCTTCTCCTATGCATCTTCCTGTTTCTCTTCTATATATGCATATCTATACCTAATCTATATCTTCATCTAGATCTACACATAGAGGAAGACAAAACATAAAGGGGAATTGGAAAGTAAAAGGTGTGAGGGAGAAAAGATGGGCAAGCCAGACAATTTGGAAGGGAGCAGATTCATGTTGTATTGGGGCAGCTTGGAAGGTGAGATAGAAGTGGATAATGAGGAAATGAGACTTCTATTATTATGGTACCCTTTGAGGTGGAGAGTACTAAAGAAGAAAGAAAACATGAAGAAGGAAAAAAAGCCCCATCCTAGCGAACAGATTCAGAGATGCTGCTGAGAGAAGCCATGGAGAATAGTTCAATAGGATGAAGGCCCAGAGAAACTGATCTGCATAAAATCAATGGGCTCCTTGGAGGCCAAAAGCAGGCCAAAGCATATGGGCTTTGTGAACCTTTAAAAACGATAACTTTTCCAATATAATTAGTTTCATTTACAAACTAAAATATTTTATATTGTGCATTTAAAATATTATTTTATGAAGGGGTTCCTAGGCTGCCAGACTGTCAGAAAGGATCATGATACATGAAACTACCCTTTGCCTGAAACCAAAAATCTCTGAACCTCAAGGGAGTTGAATAAAGGAAATTCCATTTTTGCCTCTAGAAAATACTTCAAAAGTGAATACCACCTGTAGAGTCATTTGAAAAAAAGATCACCATATTAGGGACTGTGATATTCCAGAGGCAAAAGTCCAAAGGCATAGCCCAATAAGCCCCAGCTTATGAATCTTCATATGCCAGGGATTTGGGCTGGCAGAGCTTGTGGGTCACTGAGAGGAATGAGATTTGCTTGCCAGAACATTCAATATTTGAGAATTCCATCCATGTCTAGTCTCTGAGAACAGATGTCTATTTATCTTATCAATTAAACAAGCATGGGCCCACGTGAATAGATGGAATTACCTAGCAGGCTTGATGTGCCTGGAAGGAGGAAGCACAAGACCAGAAGTCTCAGCTCAGCTCACAGGCTGAGCTAAGCAGAATGGGACAGTGAACAGAGATGCAAACAGCGTGGGGAGTGCAATTCAATTTGCAGCTAAATTTAATCTGTATGTTTCTGGCTTCCATTCTCCTTCCCCCACCTGCAGTGACATGATGAAAACATTTGTGAGTGCATTGGTAGAGTGGGCATTCTGCCAGGCCCAGCTCTGCATTTTTTTCATCACTTTATATAAAAACCCTAATGACGTTGGCTTCAGCTGGAGTATTTTCTCATCTCTCCTTTCCATAGCTACAGATCTGCTTTGCTGAAGAAGACAGCATTATGAAAGCCAACTGCAAATGCAGGCTCTGGAGTCTGCCATTTGCAAAATATGAGGTTTCCCTCTCCTCTTTTCCTCATTTCTGGACCTTTGACATGATATGGACTCTGCAGCTTGGCATGGCTCAGCGGGGAGTTGCTTTCATTGCTATTTGCAATGAAAAAGCATTACATCTATTAGAAAAATCTATTCTCTATCTGATCCCCAGAAATGGAAACGCTGACCAACAATGGATACAGGATGATTTCATGCAATGTGAGAGGCAACCATGTGAGGTTAGAGTAAGGAAGTCAAGTTAAATTGATCAGAAAGCAGAGCAAAGAATATGACGGTAAAAAAGATGTGGTCTTGCTATTTTCATTCATTCTTCCAATATTAATAATAACAGTAACTAATATTTATATGGGATGCTAGGTGATGCAGTGGATAGAACTCTGGGCTTGGGATCAGAAAGACTCATCTTCGTGAGTTCGAATCTGAACAGCTGTGTGACCCTGGGCAAGTCATTTAACCCTGTTTACCTCAGTTTTCTCATCTGTATCAGGAACTGCAGAAGGAAATGGCAAACCACTCCAGTATTTTTATCAAGAAAACCCCAAAATGGGGTCACAAAAAGTCAGAGATGATTGAAAAGACTCAACGACAACAAAATACACTTAGCTTAAGTTTTGCAGAACACTTGAGTAATACTAACCATGACAATAGCAGTTAGCCTTTATATAGAGCCTACTATGTGTCAGATGTGCTAAGTGCTTTACAATTATTATCTCGTTTGATTCTCAAAATAACCCTGGGAGGTAGGTGCTATGGTTATCTCCATTTTTTTTGCAGTGAGGAAACTGAGGCAAACAGAAGTTAGGTAGGAAGTGTCTGAGTCTGGATTTGAACTCAAGTTTTCCTTATTTCACATCCACAGCACTCCAGAAACTGTGCCACCTATCCATCCATACAACAAACATTAACTAGACAGGAATTCTAGCTAGTTAGTTTCTCAGTTCTCCTATTTACTAGCCGTATGGCCCACAAGTCTCAGTTTCCCCATCTATAAAATAGGGATAATAATACATGTAGACTTGCCTCCAAGGTTGATCGAGAGGAAAGCCTGAGAGCATTAAGGCATGGTGGGATAAGTGTGGCCTCTGCAATCAGAGGAGCTAGGTTTGAATTTTGTCTCTGTGAGCTTTGTTCCTTAATCTTCTGGGTCCTCAGTTTCCTCGTCTGTAAAATAATAGGGTTGGGCTATATGGTCTCTCAGGTTCCTTCCAGTCTAAATCTCTGATCCAATTGTTAAGGTACATGAGTGCAGGGGCAGGCTATCATCTACAAGCAGGGCAGCGGGATGGGGGTAGCCTTGGAGTCCAGAAGCTCTGAGTTTTGATTCCACTTAAGATATTTCCTAGTTATGAGACCCTAGGCAAGCCACCTAACCTCTTCTCTTCTCCTTCTATGCTATCACACTTGGTGATCCCATCAACTTCCATAGGCTTGATTATTCTTCTTATGTAGATAATTCCCAGTTTGATTTGTCTAGGCTGAACCTCCAGTCTCACATCTCTAGCTGCCCACTTGGCATCTGGAACTGGGTGTTTTGTAAACATCTTAAACTCTATCTGTCCAGAACAGAACTTATTGCTTCTATCCTCCCCTAGACTTTATTGTCTATCACCATTAAAGGTGCCACCATCCTCCCAGTCACCCAAGTTCATAATCTTGGCATTATCCTTGACTCCTTAAGTGCAAGTAAGGATATCCAGTTATTGCTTAAAAGCCTCATTGGCGCCTTCACAACGTCTCTTACTCATATCCTCCTTTCTCTGCTCCCATAGTCACTGACCTGATGCAGGCCCTCAATGCCCCATAGGTTATTGCAATAGCTTTCTGGTTGGTCTTTCTGTCTCTCGCTACCAGACTGGGGATGAACTAGAGTCCATACTTCACTCAACTGCCAAAGTGATCTTTCTAAAGTGCCAGTCTGACAATTTCACCCTCCATACTTCCTCTCAATGAATTCTGATGGCTCCTTGTTGCCTCTAGGACAAAACATGGAATTCTTTGTTCAGTTCTTAAAACCCTTCACAACTTGGCCCTTCTACCTTTCCAGTTTTCTCACATTTTATTCCCTCCATGTGTTCAATATAATTCAGTAATACTGGCATCCTTGTAGTTCCTCAAACAGGACTGTTCTTCTTGACTCTGTGCTGTTTCTTATACCTGGAATGTCCTCCTTCCTCATTTCTGCAACTCAGCTTTCCTGGCTTCCTTCAGGAGTCCCTCAAATCCCACCTTCTATAAGAGGCCTTCCTCCTCCTCCTTCCAATTTGCCCTGCTATATCCTATAGGGCAGCTAGGTGGCACAGTGGATAGTGTACTGGGTCTGGAGTGAGGAAGACCTGAGTTCAAATCCAGCCTCTAACACTTACCAGATGTATGACCCTGGGCAAGTCACTTAACCCTATTTACCTGTTTCCTCTTCTATAAAATGAACTGGAGAAGAAAGTGGCCAAACCACTCCAGTATCTCTGCCAAGAAAACCCCAAAGGGGATCATGAAGAGTCAGACACAACTGAAAAATGACTAAACAACTTAATATTTTTCATATACATTTTGTTTACATGTTGTCTCTCCCATTAGAGTGAAAGCTTCTTGAGGTGAGGGATTCCCCCCACACACTTTGTATTCATAGCACTTACTATAGTACTCTGCACATAGCAAATGCTTAATAAATAATTGGTGAATGACTGAGTTAACCCCTTTTCAGTCTCAGTTTCCTTATCTACAAAATGGGGATGATAATAGAATGTCATTTGTGAGGAACAAACATATATATATATAAAATGTGTATATGTGTGTATGTATGCATATGTATACGTTCCTTTGTAAATCTTATAGAATTATTCAGGTTGTGCCAAAAGTCTGTCCAGTTTTAAGCTTAAAGTTTTCCTCTAAACAATCCTGTGTAGTAGGTCCTCTATCCTCCTCCTCCTGCCAACTCCCCCCTCTGCCAAATCTCCCCCCACCAAAAAAAAAGAAAAAGAAAACCAGCACCAGTTGTATCCCAGGCAGTGCCCTAGGTCCTGAGAATGTGAAGACTAAAATGAAACAATTTCTTACCTCAAGGAGCTTTTACATTCCTGTGGGGAAGTGTCATGTATGAGACAAGTATGTTCAAAGTGGGTTCTTGGGGGTCAGGGAGGTCACTCCCAACTGGGGCCATTTTAGGGAGTGGGAAGTAGAAGAATTCGGGAGTCATGGTCAGTTTAGCATGTTTGGGGCTTAGCAGGTGTAAAAGGAAGCACTGGGACATAAAACATTCCCTTGCAGAATTTTTGAGCAGATGAATAAGGGGCATACCCAAAGGTCTGAGTATATAAATGCATATTTATAGAACATTCTTAATGTAAAATGGGGATGATACCTCTCAGGGTTGTTGTGAGGATCCAATGAGATAATATTTGCAAACCTTAAATCACTATGTAAATGCTAACAATTATTATTGGGGAGTCTGTGTGATCACAAAAAAATGAATGAGGTGTTTGCAAAATATAAAATTCTATATACATATTCATTATTACTATTTTTGCTGTTACTAGTCTTATTACATATGACTTTCTAAATGAAATGTTTAAATTTGGGGATACTTTGCTGATGTATTAACTCCTATGCCTATTTTTTTTTTCTCTGTCTTTGAAACTGCCATATAAACTCCATTTTGATGGGATACTTTGCTGGCAGGGTCTACTAGGAAGGATCTGGTCAATAGAGCAGCAATCTCTGCTGTCATAGAACCCCATACACTCATTTCTTCCCCAAACATGCAATCTGGATTTTCTTTATTAAAAACCAGCAGGTGTCACAATTTATCCAAGAAGAGCTTACTCTTGGCTCTCCCTGGAAACCATAATGATTCCCTAGGAGCTGCTCCTGACTGGCTAATATGACAGTCGTTCTCTCTTCCTTCATTGGTATTCCATTCAGCTGAAGGCTAACCTTGGCACCTGGGCTTCACTGGGATTGTGGTAGCATGGGGCCTTCGAGAAATGCTTGACCTTGAACTTGTGCTCTTTTTAACTAAGGACACTGCAGAGCTGCTCATGGATGCCTGCTCTCTCTGCCCTTCCTGTCTTCTGTGCTCTCTGCATGCTATCCGCAGCTCTCCCTCAGGCAGTCCAGGGTTGTTCCAAATTCTCCATCTTTTTTTTTTCCTTTTCATGTTTTGAGAGGCCACCTTGCAAAAGTCTAGCCTCAAGGATAATTCGCTTAGCACCTCCCCACTATAGAGAGCTTGCTTCCCCATCTCCCAATTATATGTAATGCATCTGTGCATATATGGCATATTTTATTCATACAGCATATGCACAGGTACAATGCATATGCAAAAACCAAATATGCCTTTTCTATGGTGATTTCAAAGGGGATACTTTTGCAGACTTTTAGAAATGATCTTTGTTAAAGGGAGGCAGCGTTAGGAGTCTGGCTGATTCTGGGTGAAGGTTTGATGTGGCAAATGAAGGCAGGAGAAAAAAATATATGTGTGCCATGCACTTTGAGGGAGGTCTCAAGGTGAAAATAATTGACTTTGGAGTCAGAAGACCTGAATTTGAATTCTTCCACTGCAGCTTCCTGGCTATTGTGACTGTGGGCAATTTTCTTTATTCCTTGGGGCTTTAATTCTTCCTTTTGTAAAGTAAGAGAGTTGGAATAGGTGGATTTCTAATGTTCTTTCAATGCATAATGTTCTGTGGCATTGTGAAGCTGTGATTCTACTGCAGATATAATTACGAATGTGGAATGTGAAAAGGGAGACTAAAACAGGACAATGCTCAGGAATGTGCTACTAGTATGAGAGCAGTTAAGAGATGGAACTATAAGCTCCTTGAGGGAAAAGACTGCCATTTTCAAGTTCTGTATCCTTAGCACAATGCTTTACACATTTTTGTTGTTTCTGGGTCATTTCAGGTGTGTCTGATTCTCTTTGACCCCCTTTGGCAAAGACGCTGAAGTGGTTGGCCATTTCCTTCTCCAACCCATTTTACAGATGAGGATCTGAGGCAAAGAGGGTAAAATGACTTGCCTAGGTCACTCAACTAAGTAAGTGTCTGAGACTGGATTTGAACTCCTGAAGATGGGTCCTCCTGATTCCAATCCCAAGGCTCTGTCCAGCAGCCCTACCTAGCTGCCCTGTTCTACACATGAAGAACCTAACATATATTGGTGGAATTGATCATTATTAAATTTAATCAAGGGATCAATTGGGCTACAGTAGAGTAGGGGAGGCTTCCTGGAGTAGAGGGTTTTGAGATGGGGCTTGGTATTTGGGTGGGTAGGATGTGCATAGATGAAGAAGAGGAGATATAGATTTCCAGGTGGGAGGGGACAGAATGAGCTATATATCATCAAGCAGTCAGTATGATTGGGGTAGGTTGTGCCAGCTGAGGAGCATGTGTTCTCAATTGACTTTGAGTAGTTTAACCCTAACCCTAACTCATCTTCTGAGCTCAAGTCTGGCCTTGACACTTACTAGCTTCTGACCCTGGGCGTCATCTGTAAAATGAACTGGAGAAGCAAATGGCAAACCACTCCTATCTCTTTGCCAAGAAAACCCCAAATGGGGTCACAAAGAGTCAGACATGACTGAAATGACTGAACAACAACAATATTTCTTCATTTTAGACTTAATTCCAGCTAACTCTGTGCTTAAGTCAGACCTGGTGACCCAGACTTTTTCTTCTTTGCTTTGTCTCTTGTTCTGTAATCTTTAAATATGCACCACCCTCCACACCTTTTCTCATGGTTAAAAATTTGTTTCAATGTCCATATCTCTGCCTAATTTGGAACACTTATAAGTGAGAGAACTTCCCATATTGATGACATTTCCCTAGATATTTGGCAATGTAGATAGAGTGCTAGACCTTGACCTAGGATACTTGCTTTTTTAATTTGAAAAAAATTTTTAAATTTATGGAATAAAACAAGCATTTTTATAGCACAGTACAATAAAAAGATGATTATATATGAAACTGTAAATCTACTATGTACAAGTTGCTATTACTTTTCAAGGATACAACAAAATTATCATGTAATTTTTTTCTCCCCTCCACCCTAGACACACACACATATACATATATATATGTATATGTGTGTGTATTTATGTATGTAAAATCATTCTATATATACTTCTATTTAACAGCTCTTTTCCTTCTCTGGATGCAGATAGCATCCTTCTTCATATGTCCTTTATAGTTAATTTGGGTATTTATAATAGAGAAGATAACTTATTCACCCAAAGTCATTCTCAAAACAATATTACTGTTACTGTATACAATGTTTTCTTGGTTCTGCTCAGTTTGCACTTCACTATTTCATGCAAATCTTTTCATTTTTTCTAAAACCATCAAGGTCATCATCATGTGTCTAAAATGTTTATAGTAGCTCTCTTTGTCATGACAAAGACTTGGAAATCACAGGACACCTGGTTTTGAATCCTACTTCAGACATTTACCAGCTGTCTGAGTATGAGCAAATCATTTCTAAGTTGTAGAACACCTCAATTTTATTTTCTGTAAAAAGTGGGGATATACTTGCATTATCTACTTTTTAGGGTTGCTGGGAGGAAAATGCTTTGCAAGCCTTGAGGCATTATATAAATATGGATTCATATTATTACAGTCTTCCTTGGTAGGATCTTGCTGTCTCTCTCCTGTATGTCCCAAGTCACCCTAAAGATATGATACAAGGAAAGGAGTGGTAGTAGAAATCAGCATCATGTGGTTGGAATATAATAAGACACTGGTTTGATTTGGATAGATAATTTATGTTGTAGATAATGTAGACTATACAGGCAAGAAGAAGAATAGAAGGAAGGAAGAAATGAAGGAAGAAAAGAAACAAAGGAAGGGAGAAGATGTAAAGGAAGAAAGGAAAGGAGGAAGAAAAGAGGGAGGGAAGAAGCAGAGGAGGAAAGGAAGAAACAAGGGAAGAAAAGAAGAAAGAAAAAGGAAGAAATATATTATAAAGGATTTGAATGTGAAGTTGAGCTGATTAGAGCCTCCTTACTCTGTGAATAAATCTCACCCTAAATCTGAAGGACAAAGTGGATTACAGAATCTCCGACCTGAAAAGGCCCCCAGAGGTTATCAGATCCAGACTTCACCTGCATAAAAATGTCCTCTACCACATACCAACCAAATGCATATCTAATTTTTGCTTGAAAACCTCTAGTGAAGGGGAAACTTACTACCTCCCAATAAATACATAGATGCTATATGACTTTTTGAGGAGATTTACTGCAAACTTAGATTTTTAAAGCTCAGTCACTGGCCTTGGGTTTAAACAGTATAAGAGTGGCTTTCTAACTGTATGACCTCAAGCAAGACTGTATAGGTCTCAGTTTCTTCATCTGTAAGACAAAAGGGCTTAGAAAAAGTGATTTCTAGGCCAGCTCTAACTCTCTGGTCCTACAAATCTTAAGGCAAAGAGCACAGTCAAATGCCTCAAGTGGAAAGTGAGAGAAAACTTGAAAAACTTGGTAAATAGTTTGCTCAATTAGACCTCATTTTTCTATAGTGGGGGAAAAGGAGAAAACTGACTTTTCTTTTAAAAAGTTAAAGCCTAAGACTTCATGCTTTGCTCTGACTGACACATAAATTGGGTTGGAGACACAGTTCTGGGAGGGGGTGTCTTATTATGTACAGAGTACAAAGAAACCCAACAATCTGATCAGTTGGGGTGATGGAATTATTCTGACTATATGTACATATAAATATATACATATATATGTATATAGGTGTATGTAGATATACACACACATAGATATACTTTAAAAAAATTTACAAGTACCATAGTAAGGTTGGAATAGATAGTTGACAGTCATTTAGCTGCTGGGGGTAGCAAACCTGGGAATAAAAGGCTTGGTTAAGTTTGACTGAGCGGAGTTCCCTGTAGAGTGGCTGATGACAGGTGGTAATTTTTCACCAATCACACCTCCAGGTACCATTTTAAAAACCAACGAGCCCCCACTGGTTTTAAAAACTTCCTGTGTGGGTTTTTGCTATTAGCTAGGTTGGACAATCTTTGAAAGGCAGTAGGAACAAAAATGGCAGTTTCTTGGAGTGAGTTTAGGCAGAGGGGAAACTGACTGACAGGCTATTTTTTGAGAACAAGGAAAGCACCTGTATCTTCCAATCCTAGTGCATTT
The DNA here is from genome assembly GCA_011680675.1 of Gymnobelideus leadbeateri. Classification (NCBI taxonomy): domain Eukaryota; kingdom Metazoa; phylum Chordata; class Mammalia; order Diprotodontia; family Petauridae; genus Gymnobelideus; species Gymnobelideus leadbeateri. The sequence continues at coordinate 33,071 of WOXC01011713.1, forward strand.
AATAAAGCTGCCTCCTGAATCCATCCTGGCACCAACATTCTGGTAATGTTGGCCAAGGTAATAAAAAAAAAGTGTGTGAGTGGTGACACAATGATGTTGTGCATGTGTAACTCAGGACTCAGGACCCATTCAATCTGCTTACTGGGAGGTCCATAATCCACTTTTCCCCCTTGGCCCTGCTCCCTCAATCTTGTCTCTGTGTGGGAGACTCATTGACCGGAGATGATGACAGATTTCGGGCTGCTTTTTGATTCTCCTTCCTTCCTGTGTGTGGCATCAGATTTAATGAGTTCTGATTCTTCTGCCTCCATTCTGTTGAAATAGTTGGATCTGTTGAGTACTGTTCATTTCCATTTGCAGATATCTGTGTCAGAGCATCGCAAAAGCAAGGAATTCTGGAGGAATGATTTTGAGGGAAAATATGACTCAGACAAAGGGACTAACCTAAGAAGACTACCTTAAATCTTTCAAGGAAGTGAGGAGAGACAGTCTTAATCAGAATAGTGCAAAGAGAGCAATGCGTTGCATGAAAGACAATTGGGAAAAGATGGAGGAGAAGGCTATGATTACAAAAGCAGGTTGAATCAAGGATAATAGCACAAGGATAATAGGTACTCTGGGAGGCTGATTTGGTTTTGCCCTTGTCTTCAGGCTGGACTATAGGCTAATTCTCCCTTTCTCTCTGTTTACCCTTGTATGTAAATGAGCTATCTAGATACATGAAGTCCATCTGCTGCCCAGTTCTCTTTGTGCCCCTTAAAGTCTCCCGCTCTTGTCTATGAAATCTTGCTTTGTTTATTTTCTTTTTAGTTGCATGTTTGAGATCTTTGCACTCACTTATTTGTATTTTTTGGGGGAGTTGGGAGTTGGGAGTCCAGTTTGAAGCCCCTGGATGGTCTTTACTTAAAATCCTGGAAAACAACTATGGGGAAAATTGAGAATTAAGAGATGGCTTCCACATAAGGGAGGGAGCTTAACTCACTAGAGTAGTTAGGAGGGCTATAACACATGTGGTTGATTTAGTTGATTTCTAGATTTCAAACCAAAAAATGAAAATAAATTTTTGTTTCCTGTGCCCCTCATGAGTCAAAGTATCATAGTCTGGGAACTTAGAGGTTGTCTGGTCTCCACTTCCCTTTCCCCTATAAGATAAGATATATCATACTCTACAGGGGATCTTTATCTCATCTTTTGCAGGGTTAGCCAAGACTAGGGGCCTCACTGAGGGTCAGATGAATTAATATTTGTAAAGCCCTTAGCACAGTGCCCGACACACAGTAGGTACTATATAAATGCTCCTCTCCCCCAGCTACTAGAAACCTCTTTTTTTGGTTACATTGTTTTATGAAGGAGGCGGACTTTGAATTAGAGAAAACTCTAAGGAAGTTGAGCTGCAGAAAAAAGAGTTTGTAGCTTCCCCTCTCCACTTAACTTCCTTTCTCCGAGCCTGGCTTTGAGTAACTGCCAAGCTTCCAAGCACTGTTTGCTTTGACAAGAATGAGATCTTTTTTCTCAAATTGTTTTTCTTTCTTAGTTTGTTGGAATCAAATGTCAGGGATGGAGGGAAAAGAGAACTTGTAAACCACTGGGGAACCCAAGGGAGATTGTGTCAAATATGAATTAACAAAGGACCCTCAGCCTGATTCTGATTGTTATTAGTGACAATTATGATAACACCCCCATGTGTTTCCGAGACTTCTGGAGACTGTCTGCTGATGTATTTTCCAGTGATTCATCATGTCTGGAAGTATGAAATCTATCAGATGTAGTCTCCAACAAAACTAAGACTACCGTGTCTAGGTAAAATTGAAAACAGTTCCTCACTTTACAAAGGATGGAGGAATGTGAATAAGGCTGGAGCCATGCAAATCCCAAGGAGATGACTGCCTAAAAGATGTGATTTGAGGGAATTTGAGGGAATGTGATTAAAAATTAAAATAATAATAATAATAATAATAAAAATAAAATTAAGACTCACATGATGCCTGAAATTAAACTAAAAGATTTTCCCAACACCTATTAGAATGCCTAATGCCATAGAAGATGCTTTAAAAGACCTATTTATTAGTGGTGCCCTTTTCTCCTATTGATGAGTCCTTCCTTAGACCTCCATTTTGAGGAAGGGCCCAGACCAGCCATCCTTCATTATTCATGTTTTATCCATCATGCCTCAGCTCCTTTCCCCCTCCTCTACTGATCTTCTCCCATTGGCTAATTCTGACTTCTAATTCCATCCGTTTCTAGGAAGTATCCAGACTTTCACTCTGGAGACTTCATCACCATCCCCCTGCCTGAGCATCCCCCATGTCCAACACACTTTCAGTTTCCATTTAGATATTACATTGTCTTCTCCTGTTATCATATAAGCTCCTTGAAGGCAGAGAGGATCTCTTTTTGCTTGTTTTTGTATTCCTAACACTTAGCACAGTGTTTGGCACATAAGAAGTGCTTAATTAATGTTTCCTGATTTGAATAATTAATTTGTGGCCTCAATACATTTCAGAAAAAATTTTTCAACTTGGTGTCAGGAAACTGCTCTGAGAGTAAGTTTCCTCATCTATGAGTGCCATAATATTTGCTTTAAATCTCTCTCTGATCCTTAGAGGCCTCATCTACAAAATGAGTCACCACAACCCATGTTATAGGGTTGTTGTCAGGAAAGTGCTATATACACTTTAAAGCATGGCATAAATTTAAGTTATAATTATCACTATCATCAAATTAATCAAGCACCTGTTGATATACAAAGCATTGTACTGGCTACTCAGAGAAATGTGAAAATAAATATCCCATAGGAGACAATACATGTACACAAATGAAGGAGAAGGAAAAGGAAAAAGAACATTTATTAAGTGACTACTGTATGCCAGGCACTGTGTTAAACATTTTACAAATATTATTTCATTTTTACGCTTATGAAAAAAGATACTATAAGAGTTTGTGGGAGGAAGGAATTGCTTCTGACTGAACAGGTAAGGGGCAATTTCATGAAAACAACTATATTTGACCTGGAATAGAAGGATGGGTAATGTTTCAACAGGTAGAGATGGTACAGTAAAGACATTTCAGATTTAAGGGATGAGTTGAGCAAAGGTACTCAGGTAGGAAAGCTCGGGAAATGTTTGGGAAAAATTGAATAGATATCCTAGGGAAGAGTGTGGTAGCTATTAGAGTACCAGAAACAACTGAGGTGTGAGGAAACCTGACAGTTCCAGGTCTTAGAGAGACTTTATGATTGGATCTAGTAATTTTGGATCTAGTAATTAAAACTTACTACTACTATCATGAATGTTACTGTACCCTTTAAATATAGAAATATTTTGATCTATTTATTTATTAAAATATTTATTATTTTAAAATAAAATTTTATTTAAAAATTAAAAAAAGTTTTGCTTTTCAATCAGCTTGAGCTGGCAAAATTGAGAAATAGTAGATATCTTGTCAGCATCTGACTCAAGAAGGCTAACGAGTACATTGTGATGCACTGTAGTTGGGGCTCTGAGAGGATGGCACCCAGCTTATGACATGGTGTCATCCAGATTAAAGATTGGCTTTAGGTATACACACTTGATGAAGAAACTGATGGTGTGGGGTTCTATTTGATGGAGCAGGGATGTATACCATAGAGCACTTGGGGGAGGCAGCCTAAAGAATGAACTTTTGGAGAAAAGCATATAGAGAAGCAGTTGTAATTTTAATCTAGACTAGAATGTTGGTATATGCAATGCTTTATTGTATTTCTCCTTTACTTCTATTATCATTTATATGTACTAGATATGCATTTCAGTTTAATATATCTATTCATTTTGTTATCAGCAACTATCTGATACATTTTATAAGAAATTATTATATGGCAAAAATATCTGTAAGTTGGTGTATTTTTTTTTAAATCACTTTATTATTTTTTTTGGAGGGCAATTGGGGTTAAGTGACTTGTCCAGGGTCACATGGCTAGTTTTTTTGTGTTGTGTGTCTGAGGCTGGATTTGAACCCAGGTCCTCCTGACTTCAGGGCCGGTGTTCTGTTCACTGCATCACCTAGCCTCCCCTAGCTGGTGCATATTAAACCCTAATTGACTAGAGGCAAAATACCTGAAATAGTAGGAGGTCACGTTGGATAGCAGAGTTGGAGTCAGATCCTATGTGGCTTTGAATTTCAGATTTCATCGAGATTTTTATGCAGTTGACAATGGGGGAATCATTCAATGTTTTGAGCAACATAATGTTTTGATTAGACTAGTGAAAATGGGAGGATAAATTGGGTGCCTGTGTGTGAGGAAAATAGGTGGGGGAGAGACTGGAGAATTAAAGATGTTTTTGGATATTCTTATCATAATCTAGGTATCAGAAAAATGTAGGCCCAAGCTAGGGTGGGGACAGTGAAGTTTGAAAAGTTGACTCTTCTATTAAAGTTCAAATGGAGGAGGTGGTGGTAATGACTTTAATCACCTTCAGAGAATACTTTTTAGGGACTAAGAACAAATGTCCAAGTTGGGTTAGAGTTAGGCAAGAGGGAAAATGAGGCTGAAAATAGAGCCAGTGGCTGTCAAAGACAAATTCTCTCTGTCTCTCTTTGTCTCTCTCTCTCTCTCTTTGTCTCTGTCTCCCTGTCTGTGTGTCTCTCTCTCTCTGTCTCTTTTTTCAGTTTTATTTAAGACTTGCTCTGAGGGACAAGGACAGCAGAGGAAGGGTACTGGATTTAGAGTCAGCAGTCTTGGGTTCAAATTTTAGTTCTCCTATGATTTTTATTATCTTGGCCAATTTAGGTAATTTCTCTGGGTCTCAATTTCCTCACCTATAAACAATGAGAGAATTGAAATACAGGGCCTCTAAAGTCCCTTCCAAATTGGATTCTATTATCCTTTGGAATCCAAAAAAGATTCTAAGAACTTCTGACATGATGGCCAAAAGGAACAGCATCAGGAGCCATCTGAGATTTGGTTCAGGTCTGGTTTATGCCTCAGACTCTCAGTTTAATGAGGAAGGGGAGTGCAGTTTACCTGAAATTGGACGGAAAGCAATTTTCCTGCCTGGAATGTCTCCAATCCTCAAAGAACTTGCTGGAATGAGCTTCAGACTTTGAAGTGAGCGGTGACAAAAAGCTTGCTGAGGCTGCTATGAATCACACACTGAACCTTCAGGTCTTTGCTAGTCCTGGCACAGGTACAGAAATAAGCATTATCCTCAGTTCAAGTTGAGGATGAAACTGGACTGGATCCCAGAATCTATCTCAGATTCTCTCATTTACACACCTCCCTCTTCAGGATGCAGAGAAGCTGATGATTACATCCCTATTTTGGAGTGGGGTTGCTTTAGTATCTCCATAGTGTAATGGAAGAATTTTTATCTGGAGGATCTGAGTTCAAATCTTGGCTCTGCCCCTTGCTACCCATGTGACTTTGGGCAAACTGCTTAGCTTCTGGGGGCCTCAGTGTCCTCATCTGTAAAATCAGAGGGTGGGACCAGATATCTATATCAGCTGTAAATCTATGATCCTTAACTTATTTCCAGTATGAATTCACAAGTGTTCATATTCCCTCCATCAATGCAAAATTTATAGCCTTCTTTGACTTATATTATAAGGATTCTTTACCTGGGGTCTGTGAACTTGTTTTTAAGTGCATTTTAATAAATATATTTTAATATAATTTCTTTTCTTTGCATTCCTATGCATTTTATGTATCTAAAAACATAATTCTGAGGTGTCCCTAGGAGTCATCAGACTTGCCAAAGCTTAAGTATTTCTGACTTGGTCTCCTTCTAGTAGCATTACCATTAACTCTGGACCTTGGTTTTTCTAAACATAAAAGGAAGAATATAATACCTGTAATACATGCTTCTCAGAATTATTGTAAGGCTCATTAGGATAATGTATGTATAATACTCTGGGGCAGCTAGGTGGCACAGCAGATAGAATGCTAGGCCTAGTGTCAGGAACACTTCTTTTCCTGAGTTCAAATCTAGCCTCAGACACTAGTTCTGTGACCCTGAGCAAATCAATTAATCCTGTTTGCCTCAGTTTTCTCATCTGTTAAATGAGCTGGAGAAGGAAATGACAAACCATTTCAGCATCTTTGCCAAGAAAACTCCCAAAGGAGTCACAAGAGTCAGACATAACTGAAAAACAACTAAACAACAAAAAAATAGCATTTTGCCTCTGCTTGTCCTGGGTTAAAACGATGAGAGTGTGGAGGGTAGGGGTGGAGCAGACCAATTCCTGATGATCCTAGCATAGAAAAAAAAAATGGAGAACTGTTCTCCTATCCTCTAGAGTCAGAGTGAATCTTGTATTGGCAAAAGGGAGAGGTCACTCAGTAAGATAAAGAGACTCTATCCTTTGTGAGACTCTCCCTTTCTTTGACCTTATTCAAAATTCTAGAAAGCTAGGAGTAATTGGTGTGACTGGGTACCACATTGAAAGGCCTGGACACCACGACTAGGATTTCTTAGAAACTGTAGCGTCATGAAAATAGGCATTCAGGGTGAAACCAGTGCATCTGGAAAACACTTTTGAGTGAGAAGCAGAAGCAGCTGTATGGACCAGTTTCAAACTAGAAGAGTGAAGACTATAACTGTTAGAAGTTCTATGGCTGGCAATCTGGAATGTTGGGGGAATTTTCTCCTATATGTTTTATTTAAAAAAAAACTTTTTAAATTTTTAAAAATTTATTTTATCTTTATCAATTACATACAAAATTTTTAACATTCAGTTAAAAAATTGAGTTTCTATTCTCTCCCTCCTCTCCCCTTCTTCCCCTTGAGAAGGCAAGAATTTGATATAGATTGTTCAGGTGAAGTCATATAAAACGTATTTCCACATTAGCCATGTTGCAAAAGAAAAAAGAGCAAAAAAAAAAGAATACAAAAACATATGTTTTGATTTGCATTAAGACTTCATCAATTCTTTTTCTGGAAGTAGATAATATTTTTCATCATATATCCTTCAGAATTGTCTTGGATCCTTGTATTGCTCAGAATAGCTGACATTCACAGCTGATCATCATACAATATTGGTGTTACTGTGTACTTTATTGCACTGATTCTGATTAATTCTATTTGCATCATTTTGTATTTCTTCCAAGGTTTTTATGCTCATCCTGCTCATCATTTCTTATAGCACAATAGTATTCCATCACAATCAAATACCAGAACTTGTTCAGCCATTCTCTAATTGATGAACATCCCCTGAATGTCCAATTCTTTGCCATCATAAAAGAGCCACTATAAATATTTTGTATGTGTAGATCCTTTTGCTTTTTCTTTGCTCTATTTGGGATATAGATCTAATAGTGGCATTGCTGGTGAAAGACTATGCGCAGTTTTATAGCTCTTTGGGCATAGATACAAATTGTTCTCTGTAAAGACTGGATCAGTTCACAGCTCCACCAGTACTGTTAGTTTCCCAAATTTTCCACATTTCCTCCAACATTTGTCATTTTCCTTTTTTGTCATGTTATCCAATCTGATAGTTTTTTGGAACATTTTTAATAGCTGTGATTTTTTTTGAGGCAATTGGGGTTAAGTGACTTGCCCAGGGTCTCATAGCTGGTAAGTATCTGGGATTAGAAGAAATTTGGAAGGCAGAGACCAGGAAGGAGAGTATTCCAGGCATGGGATTCAGCAAGTGAAGATGCCTAGAGTTGGGAGATGGAGTTTTTTGTTCAAAGAACAAGTAGACCAGTGTCACTAGATGGCAGAGTATATAACAGAGACTGTAAGGTATAAGAAAACTGGAAAGGTTGGGGATGGGGATGTGTGATGAAGGATTTTGAAGGTCAAACAAAGGAACAACTAGGAAAGGCAGTAGGATGTAATCAGTAGAGAATTGGCTTTGAAATTAAGATGACCTGATTTGGATGCTGCCTGAGACTTTTGCTGTCCAACTCTGAGCAAGTAATTTAACCTTTCTGGACTTCACCTTCCTCATGTGTAAAACAGTAGAGTGAGGGTGGGGATGACCCCTGACATGTCTTCCAGTTCTATGATCTGGCTAATGGATAGAAGTTGAAGAGAAATAGATTTTAGCAAAATATAGGGATAATTTCCTTTCTATTAGTGCTGCCCCCAAATAAAATGGATTACCATGGTAAATGAGTTTTTTTTTCCCCACTCTACATGTTCAAATAGGTAATCACTTGTGAAGTATGTTATCAAAGGGATTCATCTATTGCTCAGGGAGTTGGATTCAATGATCTCTAGGTACTCTTTCCAGCTTTATAATTCCCTAAGTCTAGGTCTCCTCTGCCTCTAGAGAGTCCCTGGGATGTGGCAGCTCTCCTGGCACGTGAAGGACGGGATAGATATTCATGTCCCCATTTGATTCAAATGACTCATTATGAAGAGTCCATGTCGTGACTTCTGGGTTTGACCATAGCCTACATTCCCTAAATAATCTCTTAAGCTGAGTTCTATAATCTTCATGTTGAAATAATGGTTTTATACAACTTTTCTACACAATGTATTATCAGTGGAAATTTCTTTTGGGGGGGGCAATTGGGGTTAAGTGACTTGCCCAAAGTCACATGGCTAGTAAGTGTTAAGTGTCTGAGGCCAGATTTGAACTCAGGTCCTCCTGACTCCAGAGCCGGTGCTCTACTCACTGTGCCACCTAGCCGCCCCTCAGTGGAAATTTAATATAAGCTAAGGAAAAAACCCATTTCAACTAAGTCTACCAAGGTTGACATCAATAGAACATGTGAAACTGGCTAGTTTTTTTTCCCAGTGCCTCCCTCCTTTTCTCATCCTGCCTGGCTCTTTTGTTTTCTGCCTTTGAACTAATGGATCTCTAAGGTCTCACCCACCACTGGCAATACATGACTCTGAATCTACATGAAACAAGGATGAATGAAGGATATCTTGGTTCTCTGTCTAAAGGATGATGCATCTAGAGGAGACTGGAGAACGAAAATGACAGACAAAACAGTGAAATGTCCATCCAAATTGGCTCCATCATAAATATGTGTAACCGAGGTACACATTTTCATAATGTTAATGAAAAACATTATTGTTATGATGAATTTTCAGTTTGGAAGCAAGAATAGCTATCACCAGGAATGTGGAACTCAATTATAAATGAATTGCTTTATAATTATAAATTGCCAAATACAGTAATTATTGTAGCAGGACCACAGTAATTAGTTTGTAGACACATTCTAGAATCTTGTAATACTTCCCAAACATGGAAAAATATCAGCAGCTCTCTCCAGCCACATGGGCTTTGGGTCAAATGTTTCCCGAAGCTCTGCATTGAATGTGACCTCTGACATCTCAGTCAGATTTGCCTACACCATGACAGTTTTCAGGTCATCCTCCACAGCTAATGCCAGAAATTTATGGTTCAGGAAGATGAAAATATAACACATTACAGGCAAGCCCTAGATAAAATAATTTGTTTGCTGAGTCTATGATTTAGAAATTTAAAAAAGAATGTAAAGAAAGCCAACCTCTGCTAACTTCTTCTGATTTGTCACTGTGACTCAGAGGTGATGCTGAGTTCTTGAAGACTATGTCAAAGTTGGCATGTCCTCCCAAGTCAGGAAGGCTTAGACTACACACCCAGGGATGAATAAATATGTAGCACCTCTGGAGCTCTCTTCTCACATCTGGAGTTCCTGTGATAGCCCAAGGTAAAGAATCAGTATGGGTTGACAGCCATAGAATAGAGTTCTGTGAGATCCCACCATAGTATAGACTTTTTCTCTTGTTATTCAGAAGATAAAACTAGATAATGACTATTTCTAGTTTTTTTTTTCTAATATAAGAAGCATCACTATGAATATTTTGGAACATATATTTTTGAAGTATCTTTTAAAAGGGCATAAACACTATTTTATTGGTATCTTTTCTTTTTAAAACACATATACTTCTGATTATATACTATTTGTGCCCGACCTGTGGTAGAGCATTCCAAGCTTGTATTGGTTTGATCCGCCATAGTCAGGCACATTGAAATTTGACTTTAGCATAGTGATGTCATTTGGATCCTCTTTGAGAATGAAGGATAACAACCTTTCATTACCAATGATCCATCCCATGTAACAAATTATTTAAAAGAGCAATTCCACTAAAGTAACTGCTTACCAATTGAGTCTGACATTATGTACACACTCATGACTCCATGCTTTTTCAAAGGAGGAAGGTAGGTGTGTTTTTTATCTTATCTCTGGGGCCAAGTTTGGTCAGTATAATTAATGTCCAGTTGCATTTTTTGTTCTTTCCATTTACATTGTTGTTATTAGTGTATGTATTATTTTCCTACTTTGGCTTTGGTTAATATGTTTTCCTGTACTTATCCAAGTTCTACATATATGTAATTTCTTATAATATAGTATTATTCCATTACATTCATCTTTCACAGTTTGTCGAACCATTTCCCAATCAATGGGCATTTACTTTGTTTCTAGTTCTTTGGTACCACCAAAAATTGCGGCTAGAAATATTGTGGTGTTTATGGGACCTGCCTGTCATTGACCTTCTTGCTTTAACCATGGGATTTCCAACTCAGAGAACATGAAATTTTAGGCACTTTCTCAACGTGATTGGATCAGTTCACATTAGTGTATTATCAAGGACTTTTTTTCTGTCTTGGACCTTCCTGGGACATATGAACAATACTGATATCTTTGAGATAAAGGTTATGAATTGATGATTCCAAACTCTTTTCTAGAATGGTTGGGACAATTCACTGTGTATTTGTGTACCTATTTTCCTCACAGCATTTCCAATAGTGATATTTTCATCTTTTGTCATATATAGTTCCTATAGGAGTGACTCAATTCACAGAATATTTCTTGGGCACAGAGAGATGGCTGTTGCTAACATTTTATCAAAGAAATTACGTTTTCTTAGTATAGTTTCCAAATCTCTGTAGTTATAGAGAAACATCAAGAAGATGTATGGAAGCCAAAAAAGAGATGGGTTCATTCATCTTAGTTATTTCTGCACATAGAAATATAGGGAAGAGTTATAAAGCTAATAGGTTAAAAAAGGTAGACATAGTGCCACAGGATCTATGCATTTTTAAAGAAATATTCTTCTATATTAAGGGCTGTAAGTGGAAGCATTACATGGTTCAGTGGGAAGAGCATCAGTCTTGGAGTAAAAATGTCTGAGTTTGATTTCCAGGTCTAGCATTTATCACTTGTTTGACCCTGGACAAGCAAGTCATATAATGACTCTGTCCATCAGTTTCCACATCTATAAATTAGAAATAATGATAATAATTGTACAACTTACCTCAAGGAGATGTAAGGAAACCTTGAACCTCTCTAGAAACAGGCATATTTTTGTTATTATTATTAATATGTTAGAGAAAAGTGTCTCAGAAGTGGGGTCTAGTCTTCCCTTCAAGCCTGGCCCAGCCTGTGACTCCCCAGACTACTTTTGTACCTCTGCCCTGTGGCCTCCTCACATTGGCAATGTCTCCATTCTTATGGCCTCTTCCTCTAAGTGATGACTTCCTCCCTAGAACTGTCATGATTCTAAACCCTGTGTTCTATCTGCTGTGCCACCTGGCAGTCCTATATCTGGCCACTGGACCCAGGTGGCTCTGAAAGAGAAAGTGAGGCTGGTGACTTCGCACAACCCCACCTCACTTAAATCCAATTTATTTGCAAGTCATGGCAACATCTTCCTGATGTCAGGTCCCCTTCAAGAATGAAGGACAAACCACAATCCTTCCTAGAAGCTCCATTTGAGGAAACACCCACCATAGCCATGCTCACTTCAAGCCCAGGCCAGTCCATAAACCCCTGGACTACCTTTCCATCTCCATATTATACTACAATGCATCTACCCCAACATCCTCCTCCTTTTAAAAATGTGGTATTCTCATATTTGCGGGCCCATTGAGGGTAGGAACTGTCATTATTTTGGCCTATATTTGTATTCTCAGTGCTTGGAACATAGCAGTTATTTAATTAAAGTTTTATTTCTCTTTCCCAATTTATCTGATATGAACCAGGACTTCAGGTTATGTCAGTTTTAGAGATGTAAGGCAGATAGGTGGCACAGTGAATAGATTGCCGGGTCTAGAGTGAGGAAGACTTGAATTCAAATCTAGCCTCAGACATTTAGTAACTGTGTGACTCTGGGCAACTTACTTAATTCCTATCTGCCTCAGTTTCCTCAACTGTAAAGTGCAGATAATAATAGCACCTAACTCATAGGGTTTTTGTGAGGATCAAATAAGATAGTACTTGTAAAGAATTTAGCACAACGCCTAACATATAGTAGGTTCTTAATAAATGTTTGTTTTCTCCATCTAGGGAGAAAGTGAAAAATTTGGGGAGGGAAAAGTATTTTACTTATTATTTACTTTTCCCCTTCAAACAACAATAACAACAAAACACCAACCAACCAAATGACTTGTAAATAAAGTAATGCCAATTGACTAGGCAATGACTGAAGAAATTTTGTTATGTGAATGTAATTAAATATCTTTGCATATAAGGCAATGGGAATATGAAAAATTCAAAGACAGAAGGAAGAAAGCAAAACCAAGGGAGCCACGTGTAGAATAATGACAATGATAAGAAGAACTGTAGCACAAAATAATGTGAGAACTCAGATCAGTGCCTCCTCTTGTCTGCAAAGAACTGGTGAGGAATTCCATTTTTCTCTACTTGGGTGAGAAGGAGTGGATTCTAGCTGCGATATAAGGTATGTGCTGTTAGTCATAGTCAATAAACCGATTTGTTTTAAGGGAGAAATTCTTTGGGGAGGGGAAATATTACTAATAATGATATAAAAAGAAGCATTAAACCTTTTAAAAAGATCTTTCCCAGTGTTTTTATCTATTTGATACCAAGAACCAGACAACTGTACTACCAGATTTCCTCCTAATAAGTTTGGTGTCAGGCATATAAATTAGCAAATAAACAAACAAGTAAATAAATCAATGAAGTAAACAAATGAGTCGATGAGTAAATAAATATATAAATACTTTAAAATATTTTCCTTAATTTTCTTCTGTGTTCCAAGGCATTTTAATCTCCAAATATGATACCATGATGATTTTATGAATAAATAAAATCATTCAATAGAAAGCATAGAACTTGAAGTCAGAGGACCTGGGTTTAGCTCTCTTCTCTGTCACTTTAGCTATATGACTTGGGGCATGTCACTTAACCTTTGTGGTCTCTGTTTCCTCATCTATAAACTAAGAAACTTGGAATAGATGCCCTTTAAGGTCCCTTCTTGGCCCAAGTCTATTGTTATTTTCCTAACTGACAATACATTTTATCTCTGTAAGAAGAAGCAGAAAAAAATAGGGTCATATCCCAATGATTTTTAAAGCTTTAAAATACTCAGTAAACATTCTGCCACTTGTGTTCCTAAGGGAATATTTGTATTTAATTGAAAAAAAAGGCATACAGTTAAAACCCATAGTCCTGATAGCTGTTGAAATGTCAGTCATGTCAGACAAATGGTTACTTCAGACATGCTCAATCCTTTATGGCCCTGGAAAAGGCAATTTACTTCACATGAATACTTTATTCCCAACATGGTGTTTGTCTAGAGTGGGTTTGACATAACATTAGGCCAAGAGGGACTAGTTCTATGTTTAGTATATCCAGCATTGCTAACAAACTGCTTTTTAACATTAAGGACAATTGAACCATCACACCTGAATTGTAATACCACAGTCCTAGATATGGTTATGGAAGAGACAGAAAAGGCATTAAAGAGAAAAAATACAAGAAGAGCCACCAGATTGGACCAGGATATATAGTAGAGATTCATGCTGGATGAGATATAGTTGTCATGATGTTAAGTTGCTGATGTTCAAAATATCTTAAGAAAATGAAAATAGCATAAGCCTTGGAAAAAAGATCTCATTAATACTTAAAAAGGCAACTGAGAGAATACCAGCAATTACTATCTCTATGTCTACTTTCCCATATTTACAAAATATTGAATTGAGGATATAAGCAGGGACAAGCAGACCATATATTTTCCATTTCACAATTGACTGAAGGTATAGAGATGACCAAATCCTTTTATGTTTGTTGCTTTTTGAAAAAAAAATGTTTGATTCAGTAGAGCAAAATACCCAAAAGGCTGCCTTCCAGAGTGCTGTCGTCCATCATCCAATAAAATAATTCAAGATTTTTTGAAAGATGCAACAACAGAAATATCTGACGCAATGACCCTCTGATTGGACACTATAGATAAGGCCACGAAGACGAGAGGCAAATGGTATTTGTCTGTGGACACCCCTGTGGATGGCGTGGTCCTCCTGTCTGTGGATAACATTATGCCAGTTGCATCATATGTGAGAACAGACAGCACTTCCTGGAAGACATCTGTGGTCAGTTTGGTCTAACCATTCACAAAGCGAAATCAAATAGAAGATGGTCTATTTCCAATTGTATATGACATGCATTTGGATGTTTAACCTATAGAACTTGTTTATCTGTATACATATATCTGTATCTGAACTAGATATATGTGTGTGTGTCTTGCTTCTACAAAGTATTTATATTATTGTTTTTCCTTTTAGAATGAGCTTCTCAAGAGCAGGGACTCCCCATTTCTTAGCATAGTGCCAAGCATATTGTAGCCATTTACTAAATTCCATTGGTATTACTTTATTTACAATTCATTTGGTTGGTTGGTGTTTTGTTGTTGTTTGAAGGGGGATAATAAATCAAAACAAATAATAAGTAAAATACTTTTCTCTCCCCAAATGTTTACTTTTTCTCCCTAGATGAAGGAAACAAGCATTTATTAAGCACCTACTATATCTTAGGTGGAATTAGAGCAGCCTAGATTTCCTTTGGAAAGTTGAAGTCCTCCCTTAATGACTCCAAACTTCCAAGGACAAAGACCCATTTTTTTGGAGGGCAATTGGGGGTAAGTAACTTGCCCAAGGTCACACAGCTAGGGTTTTTTTTGTTTGTGTGTGCATTAAGTGTCTAAGGTTGGATCCGAACTCAGGTCCTTCTGACTCCAGGGCCGACGCTCTACTCACTGCGCCACCTAGCCGCCCCCAAAGACCCATTTTAATACCATAATTTTATTATATGTTGATATGTGGTAGCAAGGTATAGAATATAAAAATCTCCAAAGAATTAAAAATGAATACTATATGAAGGGCAATGGGAGAGGTGCATGGTGAGTATGAAATTTATAATCAATTGGGAATTTTAAAGAAGAAGAGGAGTAAAAGATTTTTGGCAAGGAAATTTATAATAGGAAGAGATATGGGTTGTTCATGTTGAGAGTTCTAGGGATAAAGGGTAGAATGAATTTTCTTATTACTCTTGTCATGTCAGGAGAAAGTGAAGAAGACCTTTAGTACACTGGGTAGATCTTTCATGGTGAACTCAGGGACCAAAGTTGCTTAGAATGGGTAGTTATCAACATCTTTTGAGGGACCATCAAATCAATGAGGTCACTGATCCATTTGAGTAATGAACTATATTCATGAGATTCAAGTCTAGGTATGTAGAAGCAGAAAGTGTGATTAATTAGGTAATGAGTCTGTTCAAGTGATAGGACTGTGAGTGAGTGGGTTGTCAATATGGTATGAGTAGTTGTATGTGGCAAGGGTTGCAAGTTGTAAAAGAGTGAGGTGTGGATCACGGGAGTCTTTGGGTTGTCCCCTCAAGCAAATTACCATTCAGGGTAAATGAGAAGTAAGAGTACATTATGGCAGGTATTTCTTACAGAGCTTGATAGATGAGGTTGAGGATTCTAATGCCCCTCTTTAGAGGATAAGTCAATAACATTTGGGGCACTGTGATGATGAAGCCCTGGTAGATTTAAATATTTGATTGACATAGTTCTGATGCCTTGTAGTTTGTAAATGGAAAATAGATTTGAGGGGAGAGACAGAGACAGACAGAGACAGAGACAGTAAGGGCGTCAGGAGGGAACTTACAGATTATCTACTACAGTTTGTTCATTTTATAGATAAGGAAACTAAGTGAAACAGAGAATGGATTTTCCCCACTCCAGGTCATACAGATAATAACAAACAAGAGTTCATTTTCAAGCCTGGTTCCTTTGACTTAAGGCATAAGGCTCTGTCTGCCATGTCATCATTTTTTTTCACATGATCACAGGTTCATAAAAGCTAGAATGGATCTTGGGGGCTATTGAGTCCAGTCCCCTTGTTGATTCCTTTATTGTGATGGAGCCTGGGTCAGGGGGTTAGTTCTTCTGAAGTGATCCTGGCCTTTGCAGATGAAAATTAGGGCATAGAGACTTTGTGAAGGCCCTCAGGAGGTTGAGAAATGATCTCTCATTTGGCTGAGACTATTGTTATTCATTGCAGGGCTTGGTTTGGAAACTGGTGCAATATGTTTCCGTGCTTAATTGATTTGTATAAAATATGCACTGTTTATTTGACTACATGGTTGGCATTAGGGGTTTGTTTATTTTTAAATCCTATTCTTTGTGTTCCTGGGAACCCTGACATTACAAGTTTTCTGCCTCCAAGGGGGCAAAAGGAAGACTATAAAGACTTGCTGAGGAACCTCAAACTGAGCAGTAGGCAGATAAGCAGGCATGTGGGGCTCTGAGATGGAAAACATGGTGTTTGGGCTTATTGTGTAAGTGTAGCCACTTTAACAAAATCTGGTAGTTCAACTTTAATAATAAAGTTACATTTTTACATTGGAAAATGAAAATCTGGGAAAAAAACCCAAATGCAAATCTCCATCTTGGCTGTTGTTTATATCTGATACTTTCAACCATAAGGACTGATCTTTGCTCGGTTCAATCTTACTCATTTTTTGGTATATAGCTGTTTTCATATTGTCTCTCCCATTAGACTATAAACTCCTTGAGGGCAGGAGCTGTCTTTTGCATTTTTAAAGAGATTTCCACATGAGTCATATTGTAAAAGAAAAATCAGAACAAAAGGGAAAAACCAAAGAAAGAAAGAAAAAAAAACAAATGAAAACAGTATGCTTTGATCCACATTCAGACTCTATAGATCTTTCTCTGGATGCTGATAGCATTTTCTGTCATGAGTCTTTTGGAATTATTTTAGATAATGTATTGCTGAGAAGAGCTAAGTCAATCATAGCTGATCATTGGATAATGTTGCTGTTACTGTGTACAGTGTTCTCCTGGTTCTGCTTACTTCACCCAACATCAGTTCATGTAAGTCTTTCCAGGTTTTTCTGAAATCTACTTGTTCATTATTTCCTATAGCACAGTGGTATTCCATTAAATTCATATACCACAACTTGTTCAGCCATTCCACAATTGATGGACATCCCCTCAATTTCCAAGTCTTATCCACCACAAAAAGAGCTGCTATAAATATATTTGTACATGTGGGTCCTTTCTCCATTTTAATTATCTCTTTGGGATACAGACCTAATAGTGATATTGTTGGATCAAAGAGTATGCAGAGTATGCACAGTTTGATTGCCCTTTGGGCATAGTTCCAAATATTTTCCAGAATGGTTGGATCAGTTCACAACACCAAAGATACATTAGTGTTCCAATTTTCCCACATCTTCTTCAACATTTATCATTTTTTTTCTGTCATATCACCCAATCTGATAGTTTTGAGGTAGTTCCTCAGAGCTGTTTTAGTTTGCATTTGTCTAATTAATAGTGATCTGGAGCATTTTTTCATATGGCTATAGCTAGCTTTAATTTCTTTATCCGAAAACTGCCATTTATCAAGTGGGGAATGACTTGTATTCTTACAAATTTGACTCAGTTCTGTATGTATTTTAGAAATTAGGCCTTTATCCAAAACACTGGCAGTAAAATTATTTCTTAGCTTTCCGCTTTCCTTCTAATCTTGGTTGCATTGGCTTTATTTGTGCAAAACCTTTTTAATTTAATGTAATGAAAACTATCCATTTTGCATTTTATAATGTCCTTGTTTGGTAGTAAACTCCTCCCTTCTCCATATATCTGACAGGTAAACTATTTTTTGATCTCCTAATTTGTTTATGGTATCACCCTTTGTTTCTAAATCATGTACTCATTTTGACTTTATCTCAGTACGCAGTATAAGATATTGATCTATGCCTAATTTCTGCCATACTATTTTCCAGTTTTCCCAGCAGTTTTTGTCATATAGTGAATTCTTATCCCAGAAGCTGGAGTCTTTGGGTTTATCAAACAGTATATTACCATAGTCATTGACTACTGTGTCTTGTGTACTTAACCTGTTCCACTGATCCACCACTCTGTTTCTTAGCCAGGATGAAATAGTTTTTTTTTGTTGTTGCAAAATTTTATTTTAGTCTCAAACACCAGAACACAAATAGATAACAAAGAAACAAAAACATATCCTAAACTGAAATGTTGGAACTTAAATACAAAGATAGAAAGTAATAACAGCATGTCATATGCATAGCAGAACATGAAAGGATTCAAAATATGTAGCAATACATTTTCATTTCAAGAAAGCCTATATGATAAATAATACTCATTGTGTTGAGAACTGTCCATCTTTGCTTCCTTGTGAGTTTTCTTTTGTTCTCTGCTGTGCACTTTTTTACTTTGTTCTTTTTTCCCTCTCCCAACCCTCTCCCCTGGAAGGCCACAATAAAATTTAGATATGTTTCTCCATAATCATAGATATATACATACACATATACATATACACATACGTATGTAGACATATGCATTCCCAAACCTATTCTGCTCCTGCTCTTTGTTTTTATGTATATGTGTATCTCTTGTTTCCTATCCCTCCTGTCTCTACTTTATTTTTACCCACTACCTTGCCCTCCTTTGACTTACTACCCCCCCTCCAAGGATCTCTCCCCTATCCTCTCATTCCCATGAATCTAAACACCCTTCTTCACCCCTATTTAGCTATTCTCTCAACCTCCCCTCTCAAGATCCTTCCCTTGTCCTCTTCACCCTCCCTATGTTCCTACCATTTTATTTCTTCTGAATTTAGAAGACTTCTATACTCTTTTAAATATATGTGTATTGTTCCCTCTTACACCCATTCCCAATGAAAGTAGGTTACCAGAATTGCCAGTCTTCCTCCCCCATATAATTCCTATGTATCAATTCTTCCTCTTGCACCTCATTTGCATAAAATAATCACTCCTTTTTAGCTGTTCCTAAATGGTTTTGCTTTTTAAATTCATATCATGCCCCGGTTTTCCCCAATCTTTCTTATGAACTACCCAATTATTAATAAGAATCTTAGACATACATTTTACATATATAAAAAAGTAAACAATCTCTTCTTATGGATCCCTCATAATCAGTCTTTGTTAGGTATCTTATATTTATATTGGTTCTTGTGTGTCAAATCGTCTATTAAGTTCAGGATGTTTTTTAAACAAAGTCTTGAAAATCTGATAATTTATCAAATGTCCATTTTTTCCAGTCAAGATAATAGTTAACTTTGCAGGGGATGATATTTTTGGTTGGAGCCCCAGTTCTTTTGCTCTTTAATATATTGTGTCACAAAATCTGTGGTCCTTTAATGTTTCTGCTGCTGCTAGGCCTTGTGTAATTTATTTGTGGTACCATCATTTTAAAATTGTTTTAATCTTGATGCTTTTAAAAGTTTTTCCTCAAGCTGGGGATTTTGGAATTTGACTATGACATTCCTATGAGATTTCCTCATAGGATCTCTTAAGTGGTGATGATGGATTTTTCCTATTTCTACTTCCTCCCCTTGTTCAAATGCTTCGGGACAATTTTCTTTAATTATTTCTTGTATTATTGTATTAAGATTCTTTTTTTTGACTGTAACTTTCAATTATTTTTATATTTTCTCTTCTTGATCTATTCTCCAAATTTGTTGTTTTTATTAGACATTTCACTTTCATTTTTTTCATTATTCATAGAAATGGTTTTGATAATTGCTACTTTTTAATATAATTTTAGATCTGGTATGGCTAGGCCACCTTCTTTTGTACTTGTTTTCACCAGTTCCCTTGATGTTCTTAACCTTTTTGCCTTTCTTAGTATCCCCAGTGCTTAGAACAGTGCCTGGCACATAGTGGGTGCTTAATAAATGTTTATGGACTGACTAGATACCCCAATTAGATATATCAAAAGTAAGAATGTACTGCTTTTTTGGAATAATAAATTTCCTTATGGCTGAAAGTCTTAGAGTAGGAAGCAAGGCAGGCAGTCAGGTGTGCTGGACCCAAGTTCAAATTCTACCTCAAATACTGAAAAGCTGTGTGACCTTGGTGAAGTTACTCCATAACCTCTGTTTGCCTCAATTTCCTCAAGTGTAAAGTGGGGAAGATAACAGCACCTACTGCCCAGAGATATTGTGAGGATCAAGCAAGATAATATTTGTAAAGTGCTTAGCACAGTACCTGTCCCATAGTAGGTGCTATGTAAATGATCCTTATTATTAACTTTCTTTTCTCAGACCTATCATAAAATTCCCAACTGAAGCTAGGTAGTGTGATGGATAGACTGCTGGCCTTAGTGTCAGGAACAACTGAATTTCAATTCTGCTTTAGACATAGTGCTTGACCCACCATAAAATCGAATAACTGATTGCTAGGTGCATAGTAGGAAAGGAAGACAGCAAGACATGAGTTCAAATCCTTTCTCATGTACTTATTGGTTGTATTTCCCTGGGCAAGTCAGGCAATCTCAGATTGCCTCAATTCGCTCAACTATAAAGTGTAGGATAATAATGGCATCTACCTTGTGAGAATCAAATGAAATAGTATTTATAAAGTGCTTAGCACAATATCTGGCACATAGTAGGTATTTCATCAATGTTTATTCCTTTCCCTTCCTCAGTCCTTTCTCCTTCCTCTTAGCTTCATCTGTCAATTGGAGTTAATGATATAGACTAGGGTTGTTGTGAGGATCAAATGAGAATCTACATGACTTGCTTTGTAAAACTTAACGCACTATATAGGTGCTAGCTACTATTATTAATAAATTTGATGTTAACTATTTTATATATGTATATATATTTATATATGTATATATGAAGCATATATATGTATGTATGTTATAAATTTATATATGTATATATAAAGCATGTATATATGCTTTAAATTTGTAAAATGTAAACACTTATTCTTCTTCACACCTTCCTGAACAACTCTGTAAAATAGAGGCGATAGGAATCATTATTCCCATTTTATGGATGAGAAAATTGAGACTCTGAAAGATCAAGTGATTTGCCCTTGTTGTATTGCTAGGAAATATTAGAAGTAGGATTTAAGCCCAAATCTTCCAGTCCCAGAAAGTTTTCCATCATGTCATATAGCCTCAGTTACAGAGTAACATAGCACTGGCTGTGCTTTTCATCTGCACTAATCATATTCTATTTTGTATGATAACTATTTATTTGTTTGTCACATTTTCTTTCCACCCCAATTAGATTGTAGATTACTTAAAGGCAAGGATCACATCCTATTTCATCTTTGCATTTCTTTTAATACTTTCCAGTGTTCTGCTGGTAATGGTTAGCCTGTGACTGTTGAGTTGAATTGACCTGGGCAGTGACCATTGCTTGATGGAGATGTGCCTAAGGGAAGGCTCTGGTTTTTAACATGACTCAGTCCCTTGAGAGTTGAATTTGCAAACGTAAGCAAAATAAAGTAACATCAGTAAGTAGCATCACAAACTAGTCTTGTAGATCATTAGTCAAGTGAGAAATAGGATAAAAGGCCTGTGGTGGGTTAGGGATCAACCTTAGGAACAAAGTCCTGGGAGGTAATTGGATAATTATTTTCAGATTATTCCCAAGGTTAGCCTGTACTTTTAAAGACTTATTCTGCATTTAATCTACCGTCTCATTATATTTGACGCCTCCTCCTGCCCTTCTTGATCTAAATCAGCCCTCTTTTTCTCAGGTCCTCACACACAGTACTCTCTCTCCTCCTTTCAGACCTGGAATGCTCCCTTTCCTCGACATAGAATGCACAGTCCTTTGGAACAATGATGATTTCATTCTTTGTTTTTTTCATTCACAGCACTTAGCACAGTGCCTGTAATCTGGGTACCTTATAAGTACTTGTTGATTGATCAATAATAGGTGTTTGATAAAAGTAATGCCAAGTGCATTTAAAAAATTGCTTTTGAGTTTTGTTGGAGGAAAAGGGACTGGAGTCCTATAGGACAATAGGTTTGTTTTACCCTAAAAAAGTAGGGTTGGGATACCAATCCCCTTCTCCTAGACTGAAGTGCTGCATCTTGAAAAGGAATTAATTCTCAGTCCCAGACATCCCACTTTTCATCTGCTCTCAGAAACACAAATGTGGCAGAATAAATTAGACACCAATAATACAGAATTTGCCCTTTTCAGATTCAGAACTAGATGGCTACGTGGGCAGATTTCTTGCTTCTCAGTTCAGATAAAGAGAAGCATCTTTTGCCTTGCAGCTGGCAGGGCCCTTGGAGGGGGTGGGGGCAGAGGGAGGTATCTTTCTCCTTATCACCCCAGAAACCAGTCAGTTGTTTTGCATCTTTCCTAGCAGCATGCAAAGTATCTCAGTCTTTGTAGAGAGATGATCATTATGTATGACTCACCTTTATCATTAAATATTTACCTAATCATCATTTGTCTTTTAAAGTATTATATGTATGTATGTTTTTTGTATGTATATATATATATATATATATATATATATGTATATTTACCAAAGACATTTATCAAACCCAGGCTCTGAGCTGCTGTTATGCTAATTTAATGGAGGGATAGAGTAGCATCAAGATTAAGTGATACTACAAATACCTATTAAGTTCCTACTTTGTACAGAATACTGGGCTGGGAGTTGTTGGATCCACAGTTTAGGTAAAACTAGGCTCCTGTCCTCAGGAAGTTTATATCTCCTATCTGTACGATACACACACAAATAATTGCATACCAAATAATACATGATCAGTTCATTAATGAGGTATATGCAAAGCACTACTGTGACATAGGAATGGGATAAATTACTGACTTGAGGGAATCAGGTAAAACTTCCTGGAATAGGTAGGCCTTGAGTTGGGCTTCAGAGAATAGGATTCAACAGGTTATGGAGGGGGAAGGCATTCTAGGCGTAGGGAACAGCTTAAGCAGAAACACAGACATGCTATGCCATGAATCATGTTACCTATTAATGGATGCTCATTCCTATGGTCAGGAAATTGAATGTAGGTTTAACCAGTGAAATTTAGGTAAGGCTGGATCTAAACCCAGCTTTCATCATTTGCTTTTATACTTGGGCTCGAAAAGATCAACTTCAGAGGTTCAAGGTGAGGGATGAGGTCTTTTGGCAACAGTTTATCTCAAAAAGAGTTTGGGGCTTTAATGCATCATAAGTTCAATATAAACCAAAAGTAAAACACTCCAGGTGAAAAAATAAACTCATGTAATTTTAGAGTGTATTAGGAGGGGTAAAGTGTATAAATCTGGCAAAGTGATCATCCTGATGGTTTCTATCCTGACCTTGATTTACTAAGTCTCCTCATATTCACTTTCTCATTCCCACAAAACAGCCACTTTGTTCCAAGATATGACAGTGCCATCATGGAGATGGTTCCTCATTACACCATATTGGATAGTTTGGTCAGATCATGATACTGAATCTGGAGGACCATTGTTAGCCCGGGCTACTCAGCAGCAGATTCTGCATCTCTTTATATTGACTGAGCTTAGGAAGGATAGAGAGAGTTGGGACTAAATCAGTAGGAGTGAGTTAGAGGTCTCAGCTCCCAAGGGTGTAGCTGTGTTGGACCCACTTGCCCCATGATTTCATATTAGCACAATAAGGAAGCCTGGGTATGGCAATTGATGTATCGACCAGGAATTGGCAACTGTTACCCAAACTCCTCATCAATGAACTAGCCTGTCTTATCTTCTGAGCCTGCCCATACCATCCTATAATGGTGGATCAGGCTTTTAAAGACAGTGTTTTTAAACTGGTATAGCAAAGATAACTATTTTTAGGAGGGAGAGCAAGAGAGTCAATTTAGGTATCAGTGTGGCACAGCAAGTGAAGCTCTAGGGACACTGGTTTCTGGGTGGCTTATAGCGTGTATCATCTGACTTCGGGTTCCACCACATGGTAGATATTCTTGTGGGACAGTCTGATATATTGGGCTGTACTATAAGCTATTGGATGTCTGAAGGCATAGCACATATCCAAATGTTTGGGCAGTGGTGAGGCTGAATCAAAATATCAGAGGCAGAAGTGCCCTTAATAAAACCTGAAGTTTTTCTGATATACTTTGCCTGCACAAGAACTTGTGATTCTATCAGTCAGATTTTGTGGGGCCCAGAAAAGTGGCCATCACCTGCACTGAGAAAGTCCTGAGACTAGAGCAAAGGGACAGGGTTAGGTTAGATTAATCCCTTCCATTCAGAGCTTAAGTTTTTTTCTGATTTCCTTTGACTCTACAAGATAGAACTATGAATAATGGATAGAAATTGCACAAAGGCAAAATTTAGGCTGGATATAAGGAAAAACTTCCAAATCATTAAACCTATCTAAAAATACAATGGACCCTCTTGGTAAGGTTAATATTTTTCAGCAACACTGGAGTTTTGACAGCACTACATCTAGAACTTGGCTATGCTTCTCAAAAGGTAATAATTCTAATTACATTTTCATTTGCATATGTTTTGACAATGAGAAATTAAATAGTTTTGGGGCGATTCTGTTCAAAATACCAGATAATTTGCCATATTAAATCATTTCTTTTGCTACCATTGCTGGATACTGACCCTGAAATAGACCAATAATTGCCTCCTTGAGTTCTTAGATTCAAAATTTCCTGAGAAAACTGGGGCAGGTGAAAAGTTCTTCTTGGGGAAGAGTTTCTCCATCTATAAAATGGGAATAATAGTAACCTCTACCTCTTAGGGTTGTTGTGAAGATCAAAGGAGATAACATCTCTTTGAAAAGCCTTACATTGCCATATGTGTGTTATTGTTGTTCAGTCATTTCCAATTGTGTTGGACTCTTCGTGACCCAATTTGGGGTTTTGTTGGCAAAGATACTGGAGTGGTTTGCCATTTCTTTCTCCAGCTCATTTTTATGGATGAGGAAACTGAGGCAAACAGGGTTAAGTGACTTGCTCAGGGACACACAGCTAGGTTGGATTTAAATTTGTGTCTTTTTGACTCTAAGTTCCACATTCTATCTACCTCACCATTTACCTGCCAAGGCTTTGTGTAGAAGGTTAGCCATTAAGTTGAATTTTGAATAGAGATTGGGATTCAAAAAGGAGGGATAGCATTCCAGGCATGGTATATAGCTGGTAGAAAGCAGTACTCAGAGACAGAATATCATAAACAGGAAATAGTAAGTGAACCTGTCTGGCTGGCACATACTTGAGGCTACATTAAATAAACTATGGGGGCTTAACATGAATACAAGAAACCTTAGGAGGCTTTAATTATTGTCTACATGTATTAAAGACTGTCCTGTAGAAGAGAGATCAGACTTGCTCTACTGATAGAATATAAACTTTGTGAAAGCAGGTATTGCTTCAGACTTTTTTTTTTTTGTAGCATGGTGCTTAGGATAGAGAAGGTACTTAAATGTTTGTTAATGAATGATTTCTATGAATTTTAGTTAGGAGCAGTTTTTTAGTCACCTTTCTCCATCTTTTTCTCCACTAAGAGGTAAACAGATAGCTAGGTGACTCAGAGGATAGAGTGCCAGTCCTGGAGTTAGACAGACTCATCTTCCTGAGTTCAAGTCTGGCCTCAGACACTTACTAGCTCTGAGAATGTGGGCAAGTCATTTAACCCTATCTGCCTCAGGTTCCTCATCTGTAATATGAACCAGAGAAGGAGATGGCAAACCAGTCCAGTATCTTTGCCAAGAAAACCCCAAATGGGGTCAGGAAGAGTCAGGCATAATTGAAAAACGATTAACAACAATGACTAACAGCAATAAGTAAATAGCATTTGTCCCAGTTGCTAAATGAGTGAGGATAGATACATACTGCTCATTTTCTCAAAAGCTTCCCTTTTAAGTGGGGAAGATCTATGAAGCCTTCTTTCTCTTATTTTATGAAAATATCAGCTTGCAACACAGATGATATCAATGTAACCTCATTGCTTCACTCTATCACAGAAATCATAACCAGTCACAAAAATGTGAGGGAGAAGAGATGTGAAGATAAATCTGCTACTGGATCTTTGCCTCAATCACTCCCACCATACAACACTCCCCCCACCAACTTTGGGGTTCTTAAAACCACTGAGGAAATCAACTCCAAATACAGACAGTGAAACTGTCAACTTAGTGCTCAGAATCTGCCTTAGTGTGTTTTCAAATGGGCTCATGCTGAATAATGGCTACATTTAAGATTTCTTTTGGAAAACAGCATCCTGCCATGTTGATGTTCTGCAAGTGGACTGACATTCTGTCTTCTATCATCCACTGGTTGTCAATTCTGAACTCTGGAAAGATGATGTACTGGCCTCTGTCCTCTTGCCAACTTAATAGATAGCTCAGGAAGGGCTTTACAAGGAAGTTAAAGCAAAGCTTCCTCCCCCCACCTCCCACCTCTCACCTCCCACCATAATAATGCCCCCTTTGCTGGGAGCTCTGCTAGTTGGGAAAAGTTAAAGATCATTTTGACAAGGTCTGTGCTAAAACTTACCTTTTCTTAGCAAAGGCTTTCTTCCTTGACAGTGCATATGAAGAAAGTAAACAGGATGTCAGGGAGAATGTGAACAAAGCTGGAGATAAAACCCAGACGGTTTTCAAGTGCTCTTGAGGTCATGAAATCTGTTGCTTTGATTAAAAAACAACAACTGGATTTTGGAGGTAGATCAGATCATATAGATATTTAATTTTACAGATAAAGAAACCCATTTTCAGAAAGGTCCAGGGGTCCTCATGAGCCTGAGTTTAGAGCTAGAAGGGGAACTCAAAAACTATCTATTCCAATCCTATTATTTTACAGATAAGTGAATAGGTCCATAGAGGTGAAGTGACTTGCTTAGATCACACAGGCCCTAGATTTGAACTCAGTTTCCATGACTCTAAGTATAGCTTGCTTTCCTGCAATGAGGCAACCTTCCTGAAATGATTTGTCCACAGACATTCAGGTAATTAGCAACAGAGCCAGAAATACATCCTGGACTCACAAGGGCATTTTTATTTTAACCACCCCCTGTTACCTCCTCTTATCAATTCATTAAAGCTGCTATACTTCTACTAGGTGGAACTTGGTTGGTCTATTGTTAGTTGTTAAGAAAATTACATTTTTTGCTTATATTTTAGACTGGACTGTTGGATTAGAGCACTTTGCATGGAGTCTGATGTGAACTTGACAGATTTCTCATGAGATGCGTTTTTGTCTATTCAACCTAGAACATTCATCTATTGGTTCATGAGAACTTCTCACCATGGGGCATCCCTTGCTAGCCCTCTTCCATTGGCAAGTCCTTCATGGGGTCTCCATTTTTGGGAAGGGCCCAGGCCTATCAACCTTCATTTTCCTTCTGGCTTGACTTCTGATTTTCTGGGTTTTGTTAGCATGCTTCAACTTCCATCTCCCTCTGTAGCTCTGAAATAACCCATCACCATGTAGGCCCCCTGGTCCCATTGACAAGTTCCTCTATTTTAGGAGGGACCTGGGCTGCCCAGATTTTGTTTCTCTCTTGGTTCTACTTCTAACTTCCCTTGGACTTTGCTGTTATAGTCTTTCTTTCTCCCCATTTCAGCTCCCTTTTGTGTATTGTCTTCTGTCATTAGAATATAAACTCCTTGAAGGGAGGGATTATTTCTCTTTATGCTGGTATATGTATCCCTATAACCTAGAATAGTGCCTGGCATATAGTACACACTTAATTAATGCTTGTTACCCTTCTTTCCTTTGCTTAAGGGCATGTATCACTAAAAGTGGCCTTAGAACATCCCTGGTTCCTTAGGAAGTGCCCCAATCCAACCTCCTCCCATCCTAATTCATATATATGAATATATAATGCAGAATTATCTGACATTATACTCTTCATTAGTCCAAATTGGTGAATTTTTAGAGAATTCAAAATGAGCCTTTTTTTCAGGTACTTTCAACATTCTAGAAAATTGAATTTGAGGTTTAGCAAGTATAGTGAAATGGGGGACATTGAGGCAGTACTTTTTGAAAGAATGATGAACAATTTTTCAATACAAGCATCATCTTGGTAGATCAAAGAGTGATCTGTGTGACATTCTATCAACCCAGATACTTCCTTCATCAGCATTATCGGCTATGTGATGGCAATTGAGAGTCATAAGGATGACTCTGAAGTATTGGAATACTCTGAAATATCTTCTGAAGAAGAATAAAATGGAAGCCAGTGTAGCTGTATTTTGACTTTTTTGAAACAATGTTTGGGTGCTTGTCATGCTACTGGTCTAAGGGTTTGTGTGGGAAATTGAGGGGAATTAGCAGAAGGGTAACTAGTAAGATGTGATTAGAACTTTTCTTCAGCATAGGGAATTGATAGGATTACTGAAAACGATAAGGAAGAAGGCAGTGATAGACTTTTGGGATGGGATTGGGGCAGAGTTAGGCAAGGCAGAACAGATGTCAGAAGCATAAGAGTCAAAATGGAAGCAGATTCTGGCTAGGAGAGCAGCTGAGTTACCTCTCAGGGTTTCTTAGGTGAAGGGGAGAGAAGGTAGAAACTGAGGGGGCAGGCCCAGCCTAGGAATGGGGAGGGGAGTCCAAGTTAACTCTCCCAATGCTGGTAATGCTGGGCCTTCAGGGACTACCTCACAGTTTATGAGCTACCTGAAAACTAGTGGTGGTGTAAATATTGGTACCCCTATCCACAATATCCTAAGAAGTGAGGGGCAAGGTTGTTTCTCTCTTGGTTCTACTTCTAACTGTCCTTGGATTTTGCTGTTATAGTCTTTCCCTCTCCCCATTTTCAGCTCCCTTTTGTGTATTGACATCTGTCATTAGAATGTAAACTCCTTGAAGGTAGGGATTATTTCTCTTTATGCTGGTATATGTATTCCTATCACTTAGCATAGTGCCTAGTACATAGTACACACTTAATTAAGGCTTGTTGCCCTGCTTTCCCTTGCCTAAGGACACATCTCACTAAAAGTGGCCTTAGAACATCCCTGGTTCCTTAGGAAGTGCCCCAATATAACAAACAGTGCTTTAGCTACTGCTGGAAGATTAAGATTTCCTAGGGATGCCTCTTTCTCCCTAATCCTGGGGACCTTTTTTTTTCCTTCAAAATTCAGCCTCCCAAAGTACTCATATTTTCTCTTTGAAAAGGGCTGGGAAGGGGGATAAGGAGTTGGCAGAAACAGTGTTGCATTTAGGGCCAAGATGCACATGGATGGAACAGCCCATCCTTCCTCACTTCTTGCTCAGCTACCTTCCCTGAGACACGGAACTAGAGGTTGCTGCTTTGAAAAAACTGGTGTCTCCATCTTCCAAGGCAAGCTAAGCTTTTGGTAACCGGCTAAAGACCACTAGACTAGGAGTTATTGTCCCTGCCCTGACACTACTTCTGGGAACCTCAGTTCCCCCTTTGTAAAATGTGAGGATGGATTAGGTGGTTTGTGAGGTTCCTCCCAGCTATCATAATCTATGACTATATGATATAAGGACTCTATTTGACTCAACCTCAGTTCAGCTTCTTAAGATCTGAATGAGTTTCTATTACCTTTAGGTAAGTCACTTTCTCTCCCTAGGGACTAAGTTTTCTCCTCTGTGATGAAGGATTAGGAATAGATGATTAAAGGTCTGTTTGCTTACTAACATGATATTTTGAGGTCTTTTTTTGTTGGGGTTTGGGGATGAAGGTTGGTTAGTTTCAAAGGCTTTCAGTCTTTCCCCCCAAAGTAACTCTGTTTCTTTTAAGGGTTCCCAATGCACTTCTATCTCTAGTAATCTGGCTTCTTGGGGTCAAATTTGAAGAAACTGTCTAACCTTAGCACCAAATTTTCAAGAAGAATTTGTTAAAATATAGAAATAACCATGATATTGGATAAGGAATACACAGCTTCTCCAGCACTAGACTAATATTTTCACTAGGTCTTGGGCTCCTACCATGGAGCCTACCCTACCCTCTACTCTCTCCCTTCTCCTAGCTTCACCACCTAATCTACAACTCCCAACTGAGAGTATTTTTCAAGCCAGTTGTCCTGGCAGCAGTTTGTAGTGCTTGCCCAGGTATTAAATGTCCTAGTTACGTCTCTGGGAATGATATTGGAAGGTTGGTGGGGACCATAATGTGGAGATACTTAAAGACCAAGTTAAGGAGTTTGAACTGTGAATAATCATTGAGCCTAGTACCATGAAAAGAGTCCCAGACCTGTTGCAGTCAGAGGGCTTGAGACCAAACCCTCACTCTAATTATTAGTATGCAATGAGGAACATAACCTTCCAGCTTGATATAAATGTCAGGTATTACTGTAGCTATGATAATCAATCAACAAGTATTTTATTAAATGTTATTGTGTGCTGAGTATTGTTAGTTGCTGGGGATATAAAGAAGAAAAGTTAAATGGTCTTTGTACTCCAGAAGCTCACATTCTGTAAGGGGAGATTTGACATAGAAATATAGTTAATTAATATCATGTCATGTAATAAACATATGTATTAACATATAATACAATGTGTCTGTATATACATACCTTATATGTAATATATGTAATTAATTATTAAATTCAATAAAAATAAATTAAACAATATAATATGTGATGAATTGAAGCTAATTTTGGAGGAGAAAAATTGGTAGCTGGTGTGGGTAGTCATCAGAAAAGGCCTCAGTTGGGGATAATATTTTAACTGATTTAGGAATTCCAGGAGGCAGAAGGGAGGAGGGAGGACATCCCAAGCAGGAAGGACAGTCTTTGCAAGGGCACACAGGTGGGTGGGAGGTGGAATGTTAGACATTGTGAAGTTTGATTGGACTGCAGAGTATGTAAGGGGTAGTAATGTTTCATAAGCTTGGTTAGGTAGTGTGAAGTTAGGTTGTGAGACCTTGAACAAGTCTTTTAACCTCTCTAAGACTCAGTTTACCCCATATAGCTCTAAATCTATTATTCTAAGGAATTATTGTCCCTGAGTTCTAAATCCATCTCTGTTTTTTATTTTTAAAAGGAGAATCATAGGACTTATATCTGAAGAGGATTTTAAAGATTATATGGCTCAGTCTTTTAATTTGAAAGCTGAGGCCAACTGAGGTCCAAAGAAGGGATATGACTCATCCATGGTCGCCTGACCAGTTTGTGACAGAGCCAGGATTAGAATCCATGTTTTCTGACTTTTAATTTAGGATTCTGTTCATTGTGCCACTTCTGCCCTGGGTTAAAAAAAAAAAAAACCAACAAAATTCTTAATTCCAGTCTCAAATCCATTAACTTAGTAGGAATTCATGTTGACTCTCTACTGATTTACAAAGGCAGGTAGGATGGGAAAATAACCTTTCTGAGAGATGTGAGTTTTTGTTAGCTAATTAGTGACTGTAAGGAATATTTCAATTATGAGGAGGAGACAGCAGTGCCAAGTTTATCATCCTCCCTTAAGATGGTATTTAAATACTGCTAAATTTCTGGGCCCAAATCAAAACTGATCTCCAAGAGCATAAATTATTGTGACTCTCTGAGAAGACTTGAAACCTTCAACTGCATTAAATTGTTTTTCTTCCCAAAGCCTGGGCCATCTCAATGTAGTAAAAGTTTATTCTTTTGACAAGCCCTTAATTAAATACGCAGCTTGGCTGTGGCATCATGAAATTTTTAGCTTTTCACAAGCTTATAGTATTCAGGAAAAATGTATTCAATTTCTAGACTTGAAAGGGCTTGGTAAATTCTCAGCTTGAAGCTGAAAAGAGAAAGGAAGGTTCACAAAATGAGATGGTGGGTTTTGAAAGCAAGTCTTAGCTACCTCACTGTTTGGCCTGGGTCTGACCCAGCATGCAAAGAAGAGATTTGGGTTGTAGCATAAGTTGTGCCATGAACTGGCTGTGTTACCTTGGGCAAGTCATTTCCCTTGAATATAGTATTTATTTACCTCCTCTGCAAAATAGGTGGTTGGATTATTTGATCTCTAAGATCTCATCTGCCTCAACATCTGTGATTCTAAGGTAACACTAGATGTTGTCCACTGTCTGATGGAGGCAGATTGAATTGCCCAGGCAGATTTGTAGAAATATGAAATGGCACCTGATTACGTCCCTATTTATGGAACAGAAATTCTGCAACAATAGGAAGAGTGTTTGGGCTTCCAGGCCTTAGCTAGGAATGGTCCCTCTTTCCCATGTAGCTTCTGGAGCTGTCCTATACCCTCATGCTGAGGAAAACAAAACAAAATAAAAGAAAAAACAAAACAAAACAAAAAACAAGAGACCCAAGGAAATACAAAGGATAAGTAGAGGTAAAAAATATGATTAGATCTGCCATATCTAATCAGTTATCAGAATGAAAGAACATACCTAGAAATAGTTGACAGTCACATATAATAGCTAAAGTGAAAGGGAAATATCTCTTTCATACCGTTTGCCCCTTCTCCCCAGGCTCCAGTCTCCTGAGTGAATGCTTTCACTAAAAAATTCAAGTCTTCTATCTGGCTTGCCCATTTATTCTTTCACCTGGCTGTTTTATCTAGAGGTAGGGAATTTTGTGATATACCAGAAGTAGTATTGGCCTTGGAGTCAAAGAACTGGACTTAAATCGAAATTCTGTCCCTGAATGACCTTGGGCACCATCGACTTCTCAGAATAATGATTTAAAATTCATAAAAGTACATGTATAGGATCACAAAGGAAACCAATAATATTGAAATGCAATTATCACAATATTAAAAAAATGCCAAGTTAACAGATAACAGATTAAGAATACTTGAAAAAGTTACCATTTTAAGTAGTTATTCAGGCTCTTCTCTCAGACCTCCAGTAATGGGGTACCTACCAGCCTCTGAAGTAGCCTTATCTACTTTTGGCCTCAATGTTAAGGATTTTTTTGAATAAGGCCTGAATTTGTTTCTCTGCTAATATCACCTACTATCCTTACTTCTGGCCTCTAAGTGTTCTAAAAATGTGGAGAGTCCTGTACCACAACAATTAACTTATAGAAATATTCATAATCTACAATAGGAAAAGAAGTTGCAAATGTGTTTGGAGAATCCCTCACCTTTTTTGTTCCTTTTTGTTCCATTTTGCCATTGGTATAAAGGTTTTGTGGATTTGGAACTTGCTAGGTCTGCATCAGACACAGTTAATGTGTTAATATCTTTGTTAAATGTTGGCACCATTTTCCTCAGTTCCTCCTCAACTGAAACATGTTTGCTTTATAGCACATTTGAGGAACTCTACTGATTAATCTTGTCAAGGTGGTGGAGTTCTTAGACCCCACTCAGAAACATTATGTGATCATCTCTGACAGTAAAGAAGATGCTTTTGTAAAGCCATCTTCTATAAGTTTAGAGTTAGAAGCAAGGTTCAGAGACCATTAGGGAAGGAGGAAGAGTTAGATCTGAAATCTGATTCCTAGTATCACATGGCCATAAGCATCTTAGCCTGACATTTCAGTAAACAAAGATGTCATTAGATTAGGAGATGAGGAAGGAATTCCGCCCCCCTCCCCCATACTCCATTTCCCATTTCCTCTAATCAGATACCAGTAAATTTGTAGGGTAAATTTAAATGCTTCAAACGATTCATCATTGTGGTTACTCAAATTAGTGGGAGTTCTGGTGGTTTTGTCCCATGCTTAGAAGATATTGCAGCACAGCTCATATATGTGGATCAAGTTGGTAGTACTATTTTCTTGCAAGTCAAGTCAGCAAACATTTAGTAAACATCTACTACATTCCAGGGTCTGTGGTGAGCAGAAGGGATGCAAAGAAAGGCCAAAAAAAGCAGTCCTTGCTAGTAAGGGGCTCATAGTCTAATAGGGAAACAACACATAAATAACTATATACATACAGGATATATCTATGTATTGATATCTATATCTATGTCTACATTATAGGGATGTGTTGGATGGCTTCATGAGAGATAATTGTTAAATTTACAATGTGATCATTTATATTTTAGAAATTAACCAATAGTACAAATCAAGTTTTGATTGTTTTGTTGATTTAAAACAATTTAAGACTTAAGAAAGTAATGAAGAAAATGTTAGTAACTCAGATTAGACTTAAAAGTGTTTCATGTATGTTTTTTTTTATCTTCAAAGAACCACTTGCTAAACATTTACCAGAACGACCCTGATTATGTCCATATCTTGTAAATTAGAGATGATCAACAGAGAGAGGCAATGGCATTAAGGGTCACTGGGAAAGGATGCTTGAAGAAGACAGGACTTAGCTGAAACTTGAAGGAAAGCAGGAAGGCCAGGAGGAGGAGATAAAAAGTGAGAAAACAGGGTGGCTAGGTGGCGCAGTGAGTAAGAGTGCCAGCCTCGGAGTTGGGATGACCCGAGATCAAATCCGGCCTCAGAAAATGAGCACCCACACATAAATAATGACTAGCCGTGTAACCTTGAGCAAGTTACTTAACCCCAATTGCTTAAAAAAAAAAGTGAGAAAACTCCAGGTATGGGGAACAGTCAGTGAAAATTTACAGTGTTTGGGGATGGAGTGCCATGCATGAGGAACAGCTAGGAGGCCAGTGTCACTGGACCATATCATATGTGGAAGAGAGTGAAATAGAAATCTGGAAAGATAGTAAGGGACCAATTTATAAAAAGAGCTTTAAAAGCCAAAGAGAGGGTTTTCTCTTTTATTTTGGAGGTAATAGAGAGCCTCTGGAGTCTGTTGAATAAGGAGGTGACACCTGGGTCAGATGTGACCTTTAAGAAGAGCACTTTGGTAGCTAATTCATATCATGTTATGTCTCTAAGTCCCCTTCGGATTCTGGATCAAAGACTCATTTTGAAAGATGTCCATAATTTCTTTTTCTTCCCCCAAATTTTCCTAGAATTATTTCATCTTTCAGTGCCTTACTTTTTTCTCCCACCTGATGAGGATAATAATGATTATTCCCAATCCAGTGCATAGGGTAGTTGGGGTAGTAGGCTTTCCTACCCCTTTTAGTCAGTGTGGTCCAGTTGAAGGAGTGCTTTTTGCTTGGAGTGATGAGACTTAGTTTCAATTCTTAGTCTCATTCATCTTCACTCAAATGTGTAACCTTGTGCAAATTACTTTACATCTCTGATCCTTAGTTTCTCATCTCTAACATGAGAACTTGGTCTACTTACTGGCAGGCCCATCAGGAAGCCCCAAATATGATAATGTATGTAAACACTTTTATAATTATAGGGGCTTTTGTAAATGGAATCTATTGCTATTGACCAACTTGTGAGGTATTCGTCTGGATTTCTGGGATGGGGAGGGATGGAACATGAAGGAAACTGTGGTCTTCATTTCCATCACAGGTCTGAGCATTCAGTATTGTCAAACTGCTTTTGTGCTTTGAACATGGCAGGGAATCATAAGAACATCAGGAAAATAACAAAGGTTGGGATAAGAGAATTTTCAGAGCTGAAGATCTGCCTTTAATTTGGAGTGTTACTTCTTTAAAGGCTTTGCATAAAGGGTAGAATGACTTGGGATATGATTGCTATGCTCTGCTGTCTCTGTAGACACTGAACAATTAACTCTGCTTTCTGCTTATCTGATTTTAATGTCAGGTTATGGCTCTAGATGAAAGTGATGTTTGTTTCACTAAGAAAAGTCATTAACACCATTTCCTGCATCATCAGAATGGGACAAAAACTTTGGCTACAGGACAGGAAAAAGTTTGATTAAAAGTGAACAAAAAATTGTGTAATCATCCTAATGTGTGGTCTCTAAAACATGGGGCAGCTGGGCATTGTAGTACCTTCAAATAGAAACAGAGAATCAAGGGAGGAAAAGAAATCATCATCATCAACATTAAGCATTTATTAAGCACCCACTAGGGATATATTAGAGACCAGTTAATCCAGTACTCCGGCAGATGAATTAATCTTCTTGAGATAACATTCCAGACCAATGGTTGTACAGCCAATCAGTTAATAAATACATATTAGGTAGCTATTCTATACTAGGCACAGTTCCATGGATGCAAATACATGCCTTTAACTCAGATTTAATATCTCCAATGACAGGCAACTGACTACCTCATCAGGCCACCCATTTAATTTTCAGATGACTACAATTGGTTGATACTTTTACTTCAATTTAGCTGAAATCTTCCTCCATGGAACTATTACCCCCTGGCCTTAGTTCACACCATAAAAAGTAAATTTTTCTTTTATAACACCTTAAATATTTGAAGATAGCTATTTTGTTCCCTGCCAAGTCTTTTCTCCTTCAGGCTAAATGTACCCAATTCCTCTGATGAGCAGTTCCATATATAATGTAATTTTTATTCTCCTCCCCATCAAAGTCACCATCCTTTGGAGGCACTCCAGTCTGTCAATATCCCTCCTAAAATGTGTCCACAAATAAATAAAAATATTCTAGTTTTCTGGTTAGTGAATAAGGAGACTGTTAACTCAATATAGGTACTATATTTCTATTAGTGTGGGTCCAAGACTTTGCCTTTCTAGTAGCAATGTAAGACTGTGAGAGTTGGTCTATGAGGAAAGCTGAGTTCTGCAAAACTGATGCTTTCAAATTTGTGGTTCTAGAGAGTGTTTGAGAGTCCCTTGGACAACAAGGAGATCAAATAGGTCAATACTTAAAAGAAATTAGGTCAGGCTATTTACTGGAAAGTCAAATACTGAAGCTGAAGCTTAAATATGTTGGCTACATGTTGAGAATATGGGACTCATTGGACAAGACTCTGATGTTGAGAAAGATTGAAGACAAAAGAAGGGGATGGCAGAGGATGAGATGGATAGATAGTATCATGGAAACAATGAACATGAACTTGGACAGACTTTGAGAGATAGTGGAGGATAGAAGAAAGGCCTGGCATTCTATGATCTATGGGAAGGACATGATTGAAGGACTGAACAACATCAAGACTTCATTGTTGTCTATGATTATCAAGAAAAGAAATAGACTGTCTCCAAATACCTCAGTTCAATTCAAGGATCATTTATTAAATAGCATTGATCTAGGTTCTAGGGACACAAAGAAAACTGGTCTGACCCTCAAGGAGTTTATATTTTATTAGAGGGATACAACATGTATGCAAGCAATTAATTTTATAGACTATATAAAGTTCTACAAAAGGATCTTGAGAAACAGTGTGTTAGTGCCTGGGGAAGCAAGTGGGAGTGTTAGGGTAAGGGGTGGGAAAGTCCTTATGTAGAAGATGATCCTTGAACTGTGCTTAGATGGAAGTGAAAAGAGAGGGCTCTCCATAGTTGGAGGCTCTCCGTAGTTGGAGGGCAAAGAAATGGAGGTGAGAGGAAATCAAATGTCTGTCACACATGGAGAAAATCTAGCAGGCTAGTTTAAATAGGGGAAAAAGGTATGGGAATGGGACAAAATATGAAATAAGCTTAGGAATTAGGTAGGAACCAGATTGTTGAGGACTTAATATGGCAGGTTGAGTATTTTGTATTTTCTCCCACAGGCAACTGGGAGCCAATTCCCAAAAGGGAGATCTTTGAAATTGGAAGAATAAGAGGATTTATAAAAGTTATAACTGAAAGTGATAAAAGGAACATAACAAATGTACATTTAGTCTACCAAGTCAGAGAAGGTTTTAAAATGGATTTATGCTTGAATTGGGTATATGTGGGTCTCTTTTACATGGACAGAATCTTTGAAATCGTGCCTTCCCTATAAACTGTCCTCCCTAACCCCTTAATATTATTTTTTAGATATCATCCCTTCATATTCAACTCACCCTGTGCCCTATATATGTATATATAACACACACATACGTATAGACATACACACACTTTCCCTCCAACAACCATAGTACTGAGATCACTTGGATCACTTGATCCATCCTGGTCTATCTATCTACACACACACACACACACACACACACACACACACACACACACACATTCCAACTACCTTAATACTGAGAAGTCTCATGAGTTACAAATATCATCGTTCTATGTAGGAATGTGAACAGTTCAACTCTAATAAGTCCCTTGTGATATCTTTTTCCTCTTTATCTTTTCATGCTTCTCTTGAGCCCTGTATTTGAAAGTCAAAATTTCTATTCAGCTTTGGTCTTTTCATCCAGATTGCTTGGATGTCCTCTATTTCATTGAATATCCATTTTTCCCCCCTGAAGGATTATGCTCAGTTTTGCTGCATAGGTAATTCTTTGTTTTAATCCTAGCTCCTTTGACTTATGAAATATCATATTACAAGCCCTCTGATTCCTTAAGGTAGAAACTGCTTAGTCTTGTGTTATCCTGATTGTGTTTCCGCAACACTTGAATTATTTCTTTCTGGCTGCTTGCAATATATTTTCTCCTTGACCCAAGAATTCTGGAATTTGACTATAATATTCTTAAGAGTTTTCCTTTTGGGATCTCTTTCAGGAGTTGATTGGTGGGTTCTTTCAATATTTTTCCCCTCTAGTTCTAGAATATCAGGGAAATTTTTCTTGACGATTTCTTGAAAGATAATGTCTAGGCTTTTTTTTGGTGCTGGCTTTCAGGTAGTCCAGTAGTTTTTAAATTATCTCATTTGGATCTATTTTCCAGGTCAGTTGTCTTTCCAATGAGATATTTCACATTGTCTTCTATTTCTTCATTCTTTTGGTTTTGTTTTATGATTCCTTGATTTCTCATAAAGTCATTAGCTTCCATTTGCTCCATTCTAATTTTGAAGGAATTATTTTCTTCGGTGAACTTTTAGACTCCCCTTTCCATTTGTCCAACTCTACTTTTTAAGGTTTCCTTCTCCTATAGCCTTTCTGGACTTCTTTTGCCATTTGGGTTAGTCTATTGTTAAGGTATTCTT
This sequence comes from Gymnobelideus leadbeateri, assembly GCA_011680675.1. NCBI lineage: Eukaryota > Metazoa > Chordata > Mammalia > Diprotodontia > Petauridae > Gymnobelideus > Gymnobelideus leadbeateri. Next base: position 71,827 of record WOXC01011713.1, read on the forward strand.
TTCTTCAGCATTTTTTGGGGTCTCCTTTAGCAAGCTGTTGACTCATTTATTATTTTCTTGCATTACTCTCATTTCTTTTCCCAATTTTTCTTCTACTTCTCTTACTTGATTTTCAAAATCCTTTTTGAGCTCTTCCATGGCCTATGACCAATCCATATTTTTTCTGTGGGAGCTTTGATTTTGTCATCTTTATCTGCTTGTATGTTTTGATTTTCCTCGTCACCAAAGTAAGATTCTATAGTCTGATTTTTTTCTGCTGTCTGCTCACTTTCCCAGCCAATTATTTGACTTTTTAGCTCTTTGTTATGGCAGGTCTCTGCTTCCAGTGTGAAGGGTGTACTGTTCCAAACTTCATTGGTTTTGTGCATTTGTTTTTGGAGATATTTCTAGTGACCTGTAAATTTTCTGTTCTTCAAAGTTTGTGTGATCAAAGGAGATGTGTTTACTGCTCTTCTGGTCTGTGAGTGACTACAACCACTCTTTTCTGACTTGGAGCCATGAGGAAGATTCCCTCTTTACTGCCACCACACGTCCCACAATGCCAGCACTCCTTCTTGCCCCAGGACCATCACCCAGGACCATGACCCAGATCCAAGCATGGACAAAGCAAGAGAATCCTGTCTCAGTGCCAGCAAAGATATCCCTGTAATCACCCTCTGACCAGTTGCTCACTCCCCCCACTCTCTGTGGGTTGAGAACTCTAGAAGCAGCTACTGCTACTACTGATGCCTCTGCTGCTCCCACCCTGAGGCTGGGACCAGACTGTGCTTTTCTCTCACCCAGATCTGACAGATCTTTCATATTGACCTTCTAAGTTGTCTTTGGTGCCTGTGGGTTGAGAAGTCTGGAAACTGCCACAGCTGCCAGTGATTCAGTACCCTGAGGCCTGCTCTGGCTCTGTGCCATCCTGGCCCACGCTTGACTATGCTCTCTCAGACTGGCACAACAGACTTTTCTGACATTCCAAGTTATCTTGGGCTAGAAATTTTTTTCATTCTGTCATCATGTGGGTTCTGTTGCTCTAGGATTTGCTTAAAGTTATTTTTTACAGGTATTTGGAGGGATTTGGGGGAGAGCTCAAGCAAGTCTCTGCTTTTACTCCAACATCTTGACTCTACCCCCGCCCTTGATGTATATTTTGCCCAAACATTTGGCAATGTCGCTTATACTGTTTTTATTGACAAGAAGAAGAGATATGGGTTATATGATAGTTTAGGTAGGTGAATTCAGAACTCACTGAATGGCAGGATCCCCAAAAAGCAGTTGCTGATGAGTTAACCTAATCTTAGAGTGAAGTCTCCAATGGATTGGTCCAGGGATCTGTTGCTGTTCTTATGTTGTTCAACACAGGCTTATTAAATCTTATAAGGAGCTGGAAGGGTCCTTAGAGATTTTCTAAGTTAAACTGCTCATTTTACAAATGAGAAAGCCGAGTCTCATAAGTTTAAGTAACTTGTTCAATATCATAAAAGTGTATGACAGAGTCAGAGTTTGAACTCAAGTTGTATGACTCCAAATTTTGCTTTTTCCCTACACCTCTTCCCCCGCCCCCAAAGATAGAAAGCTAGAAGACATATCTGACATTGGATTCAAAGTTAGGATCCAAAAAGATCTTGAGAGGCTAAAATATTTGGCTAGATCAAATAAGATACAATTTAATAGACATAAATGAAAAATCATATACTTTGAGTTGGCTCAATTTGAAGGATAGATGGCTAGCCTTGAAAGATGAATGAGAGAGCAAATGAAATACATGGAATACGTTGCCAACTCATATTTATAGAATCACAGAGTTTGAGAGCTGGAAGCAGCCAGATAACTTAGCTCTGAACTGTGAAATAATCTCTACTACAACATACCCCAAACTGGCTGGGTAGCCTCTACTTGAAGACCTGCTTTAAAGAGGAGCCTACTGTTTCTTGTCTTGTGGTATTACTTTTGGTATCTACTTTTTGATAGCTCTAATTATTAGGAAAATCATTCTTGACATCAAACTAAAATTTCTGTTTGTCAACTTCTACCCACTATTCCTGATTTGAGTGCCATAGAATAAATCTAATTCTCCTCCATAAGATAGCCCTTCAAATATTGGGATACAGCTATCTCTTATATACATGGGATATCACTCCTTCTGATATTAATGATATCATTCTTTTCTCCAAGCTAAATGTGCCCAGTCCCTTCTGTGGGTCCTCATATGGAATGGTCTCATAAGAACCTGTGTAACCTGATGGTCTTCCTCTGCACACTCTCTACCTCTTCAAGGTTTTTGCCTCAATGGTAGTGCCCAGAACTGAACACAATGCTCCAGATGTGGCCTAACCAGGGTAGAGTACAGTGGTACTCGGATAAGCTCTTTATTCCTGAATGTTTTGTCTTTCTTAATGCCCTCCTAAGATCATATAAACTTTTTAAAAAGTCTTCCATATTGAGGGCAGCTAGGTGGCACAGTGAGTAGAGCATCGACCCTGGAGTCAGAAGGACCTGAGTTCGGATCCGGCCGGCCTCAGACACTTAACGCACACACAAACAAAAACCTAGCCGTGTGACCTTGGGCAAGTTACTTAACCCCAATTGCCCTCCAAAAACCAAAAAAAAAAAAAAAAGTTTTCCATATTGAATTACAGAGGCCTCTTATAACAGTGCCACACCAAGAAACTGAATAGCTTATATTTGGATTGTCTTAGGAAGATTCTAAAGATCACCTGGCAGGATAAGATATCAGACATTGAGATCCTTTCTTGAATGAAACTGCCAAACATTCAAACTCTACCGCAGGAAGTGCAACTTGAATGGATTGGCCATGTTGTCTGAATGCCAAATGTATGCTTGCCTGAAGGACTATTTTATGGAGAATTCACAAAGGGCAAGTTGCTCACATGATTGTCAGAAGAAGTGATGCAAGGACACTCTCAAGGTTTCTCTTAAGATCTTTGGAATTGATTTGTGACAGGGGTGATACTGGCACAAGACCACCCAGCATGGTGTGCCCACATCAAAGAAGGTGCTATGCTCTATAAGCAAAGCAGAACTGAAGCAACTCAAAAGAAATGTGAGATGTGCAAATTTAGAGAATCCACCCCAAGTGTTCACATGGACTATTTGTGACTGACTTGTAATAGAGCAATCAGCCATAGTCGGATGCATTATAACTTGACTCGAACATAGTGATGTCATTTTGGTCCTTTTCGAGAATGAAGGACAACAACCATACAATACTGTGCTTATAGTACACACTAAAACCCCTTGATGTTTTCAGATTAACTGTTGACTTGCCCATCGTGTTACTTGGGAAATGGCTTTTTTTAAACCCAAGTGTAAGACTTTATTCTTATAAAATTGCATCTTATTTGATTCAATCCATTGTTGTAACGTGGAGATCTTTTTGGATCCTAACTCTGTCAACCAGGATGTCAGCTCTCCACTTCAATTTTGTATCATTTGTGAATTTGATGAGCATGTCTTTATCCAAAGCCATAGACAAAAAACAAACAAACAAACAAAAAAACAAACAGGTTAAACGGCATATGGCCAAACAGAGATCTCTGGGCATGCCTCTGGAGACCATCTGCCAATTTGACATTAAACAATTAATGATAACTCTTTCAATCAAACTATTTAGTCTGTTATGAACCTAATTACACAATTCTTTAGAAATGCACATCTTTATATTTTCCAGAAGAATAATATGAGATAATTTATTGAATGATTTGTTGCAGTTTAGGTAAATTAAATGTACAACATTCCTTCTGCTGTCTCAGTTTAACAATGCTATTTAAAAAAGGAAATAAGGATATTAGGGTATGATTTGTTCTTGATGAAGTCATGCTGGTTCTCAGTGATCCCTAGTTCTCTATTCTTCAATATCTCTTTAATAATCAGTTCCAGAATTTAAGCTCATCATCCTTTAATTTGTAGGTGATTTCCTTCCCTTTACTGAAAATCAGGACTGTATTTGCCCTTCTCCAGCCCTGGGGTATCTTTCTACTCTCCATGGCCTTTAAAATATCACTGACATTCTCTCAACAGTCACACTCACTAGTTCTTTCAGGACCCAAGGATGCAGTTCATCTGGGCTACATGATTTACATTCAGGAAGGGCAGCTTGGTGGTCTCTTACTGCCTTCTTACTTGTTTTGGATATCAACTCCCTATTCACTATCTTTGTGCTGTGTCTTCCCATGCAAAGGTCATTCTCCTTGGTAGAGTAAATAGAAGCTAAATAAGATAAGCTAAAGCAGAGAACTCAGATGCATGAGAAGCAAAATCCAGGCTCTGCAATAGTTCTGCTGTGTGAAACCAGGCCTTTGGAAAATGAAAAGAATTTTTTTTGCCTTTTATCAAATAGGTCCTGGCCCTATCATTATTTTTTTCTTGCTTCTTATTTAAGACTGTGAGGTTGGATGCATATCAAGCTGAGTCTGTAACAAGGCAGTGGCATTGAAAGATTTGACTTGCAAACCTATTTTTGGTGTTTGTTATTTTAAAAATTCCTTTTGTAATGGTTGAAATCCTACCATTCATTTATATTCATTTCTGAAGACAGAGCCCATGACTCAAGGGACTGGAAATGAAATTGACAATACATTGAAGATGAACTTAAGTCAATATTATTGCTTTTAACTGAACTAATCTATCCTGTATCACTAACAGAGACAAGAGTTTAGCAATTGATTTTTCAAGCCCAGAGAGATTTCTTACATTATTTGTTTTAATTTCTTGATGATGGCCTTTTTTTTTCTTTTTGGAGAGGGGAAGGTAGGGCAATTGGGGTTAAGTGACTTGCCCAAGGTCACAAGCTAGTTTGTATGTGTGTGTGTGTGTGTGTGTGTGTGTGTGTGTGTGTGTGTGTGTGTGTATTAAGTGTCTGAGACTGGATTTGAACTCAGGTCCTCCTGACTTCCTGACTCTTGGACTGGTGCTCTATTCACTGTGCCACCTAGCCATCCCAATAACTGCTTTTTTAAAGTTAGCATTAGTGAGACCCTTTTCTTTTTGGGCTTCACATGTGAAAAAGAGGGAGTAGGTAGCTAAGTAGTATAATGGATTGAGTGTTGGCCCTGTAGTCCAAAGGACCTGAGTTCAAATACAGCTTCACTCACTTACTAGCTGTGTGATCCTGACCAAGTCACTTAACTCTGTTTGCCTCAGATTCCTGATCTGTAAAATGAGAAGGAAATGACAAACCACTCCAGTATCCTTACCAAGGAAAACACCAAATGGGGTCATGAAGAATTGGACACAACTGAAAAACACCACACACACTAGGCCCCTCAAAACTGCTCTGACACAAGCACCTGCAAGTCCCCCTGTGGAGCTAGGTTTCTTTAGTGCTCACCCTTCGTAAGTGGACTCACTCAGGTCAGTCTTCTTCTACTTAACGATTCTAGCATCATGGGGTCCCTTCTAAAAGATCCCCATCCTCATGTGAAAATACAGATAAGCCACTACTCTCTGGACCCAGACTTGAAGATACCTTTATTCAATTCAATTTGCCTCTCTCCTAGATTATTACAGCAGCTTCCTTCCTGGTTTCTTTCCCTCGAGTGCCTCATGACTTTCACCCATCCTACACACTGCTGCCAAAGTAATTTTCCTTTTCCTTAAGCATAGATCTGATTTTGACTCTCCTACCCAAGTGACTCCACTGGCTTTCTATTGCCTCTGGAAAAAATATAAACTCCTCTGTTTATCTTTTTAAGTCTTATACAATCTGGCCCCAGTTCTCCAGCCTTGTTGGACATTATTTGTCCTTCTACTCCCTGTGATCCAGTCAAAGTAGCTTTCTCTCTGTTCCTTAATCATGTAATTATATCTTCTGTCTCTATATGCCTTTGCACTGGTTACTATCCATGCCTCAAATACACTCCTTCCTTATCTCTGCTTCATTGAATCTTTTTTTTCCTTTATCATGCAGCTCAAGCAGAATTCTCTGAATGGGGCCTTTCCTCATTCCCCAATAGTCATGCCCTCCATCACAAACTGCCTTATATCTTACTACTTTGTATATATTTGTTTTAATTAGCTTTATATTTATATTGTATGTATATTATATAATAGCAGCATTTAAATAATATTTTACTGTTTGCAAAGCATTTTACAAGTATTATTTTATCCTTATTGGATCTCTGAGAAGTAGGTACTATTATTACCCCCAAAGTGGAAATTGAAGAAGATGGAGGTTAAATGACTTGCCCAGGGTCACATAGCTAATAAGTGTGTAAGGCTGGATTTGAATATAGGTCTTCTTGATTTCAGGTCAAACTCCCTATCCACTGTGCTATCTAGCTATGTATTTGTTTTATTGTTTTTCAGCTGTTCGTCCATCATGTCCAACTCTTCATGACTACATTTGGGATTTTTTTAGTAAAGATACTGGAGTGGTTTGCCATTACCTTCTCCAGCTTATTTTGCAGATAAGGAAAACTGAGGCAAACAGGGTTAAGTGACTTTCCCAGAGTCACTCAGCTAGTAATTTAAACTGTCTTCCTGACTCTAGGCCCAGCACTATATCCATTGAGCCAAATTCACCCTCTCTCTGTACTTGTTTATCTCATTAGAATAAAAATTTATTGTGAGTAGGGATTATTTTATTCTTTGTACTTGTCTCCTCTGTGTTTAGCAAACTGTGGCACACAGTAGGCATTTAATAAATACTTATTGAATTTAATAAAAATTTATTAAAAGCCTACTCTATGTAAAATGGGAGCAGCTAGGGAGTACACTGGATAGAGCCCTGTGCTTAGAATCAGGAAGACTCATTTTCCTGGAAGAATGTATATGTGGGGGTTAGTGAGTGGGCTGAGGGTAGGGGGTGGGACTTTTTGTAGGAGTACATTTTTCTGGCTTTCTTTCTATAAAGAGCTGGGTGCAACTTGAAGCAGTCAGACCCCCTAACTGGGGTCAGGTAGAATGTAGGACCTATGATGCTGATTTGACTACTGTGTCACTTAATGTGGAAGCTTTTCAGGTTCAAGGACTCATCTGTGTCCCCTCTGAGAGGGCACGACTCAGGGACACATAGAAATTCTCCCACTCTGATGGCTTCTTATCTCAGAACATCCATGTGTGTGGAAAGAAGCAGCATCTCAGCTCTGGAAGGGGCCTCAATGGACTCATCCGGTCTAATCTGTTTCTGAGCAAAAACCTACAGTGTACTGTGTAACTGACAATCTGTCAATCAACCTTTCCTTAAAAACCTCTGCAGAGGGTGAACTCAACACTTCCTATGGCAGCCCACATCTCTTTTGAATAGCTCTAACTTTTAGGAAGTCTAATTGAATGAAGGGGTGGGAGTGGGCAGAGATAGGGATCAGAAACAATAACCGTCCCCATTTAGAAAGCACTAGGCAATTCATGGAGTAGTTCCCTGTTATCTAACAGGTGCAAGTATTATTATTCCTAATTTAAGGCTGTGGCAGCTGAGGCTCATAGATTTGCTTATAGTCATACACAGTTAGGGTCAGACACAGAGACAGAATTTGAACCTGGAGTTAGGACTAGTCATTCCAGTGCCTGGGGCAAATGCAGTGAAAGGGGTAAAGAGAATGACAGTCTGTCTTGGTTAGATGTGGTTTTGTCAGGAGAAAGGGGTGACCCATGCCCAAGAGAATCTAGATTGAATTCATGTAGAGTGACTGAGAAATAGTGACTTTTCCAATATCTGAAATGAGATGAAGGGGTCAAAGGAGACAGTGGATGGGTGGGGTCCTAGTGGGGGAAGGCAGACAGGACCTGCTAAAGAAGTACCATGGTGATGGGATATTACTGTCTGAGGACTGTCAGGTTAAGGGCTAGAGGATAACCTTAGGAAAGAAGCACAGACCCCCATGTCAACTAGCAGTAGCAGCCTGCGGCAAAGCCTCAGTCCCTCCACCCTAGTTACAATTGTTTGAACCCAGATTTTCTCCTCATCCAAATCCAGTGATCCTTTATACATTGTCAGAGTTTTAAACAACGTGAGAGACCATCTAGAACTCATCCTGTCCTTTTAAGGAGGAAGAAACTGTGGTCCAGAAGGACTTGGTGACCTTCCCATGGTCCCTCACCTGGTAGATGGCTGAGCCAAGCCTCTCCTCATCCAAGATCAATGTCCTTTCTGCTACACAATATACATTTCCCTGTGTCCAATTCCTCACTTTCTTCCTTCTCATTCAGACACATTTAGATTCTTCTCTCTTGCTCTTAGAGGGCAGCATGTTATCACTGTGACAATGGAAAGCACCCCTAAGTTAGTGTGGTTCAAAAGAAGCCATTTAACTGATGGCCAAGTTTCCTTTGCTTTCACATTTCCGCCAAGGAGCTGAAATTCAGTTTTTGTATTACCTTTATTAGAAGCCCGAAGCACCCAGGGAGACACTATTAACCAGTTATTCAAAACAGTTTCCATAGAAAACCTGAGAAAAGTATTTAAGGGATTGAATTCTAAGGCTCTCAGGCAAAAGCAGAGATTGATTAAAAGAAGCAGTGCCAGGAGGTGGTAAAGGAACACAGCCCTCACCCTGTGATTAGATTCTTAAGCAGCTGTGTGCCAAAGAATGGGGAAGGAAATTAGGAAATAGTTGTGATGTGAGCCTGGGAGATAGAGATGACAGCCATCTCTCCAGGCTGTGGGAAAGTGCCTCACTGGCCTCTCTGTACTGGCTGAAGTAAGTGGTGCTATGCTCTACAGGTACACCCCCCTTTCATCTGAGGAGATCAAAGTAATTTACCTGCATTAATTCTCTAGTGCCCTCTCCTCCTAGGCCTTGGTGGTAACTGACATTTCTAACCACTTTACAGGTAATGAAAGGGAATCAGAGAGGTACTGATTTGTTACACACACACACACACACACACACACACACACACACACACACACACACACACACATTTATGTATACATATTTTTATAGATAGTTAAATGACCATATGCCTTTCTCTCTGTCTCTGTCACTTTTCCCCCCTCTACCCTCTCTCATTCTACTTTTTTTTTTAAAGCAACTGGGGTTATTTGCTCAAGGTTAAACGGCTAGTCATTATTTATGTGTGGGTGCTCATTTTCTGAGGCCAGGACCGATCCCGGGTCATCCCGACGCTGGGACCGGCGCTCTTACTCACTGCGCCACCTAGCCGCCTCCATTCTACTTTTCTAGAGAACATGTAGTGAAGAAATACTGTCCCCCCAATTCTTCAACTTGAACCCGATTATCTTGCCTCTGAAGCTATATCTCAATAAACTTATTGCTCTATGCTGTTTCTTTTGTTTCACACACAGAGAAGCAGAGTAGCAGGTACTTAGGAGGCGTTATATAATACTTACAGGATGAATGGATTAAAATAAGGCTTGTCACAAAGATGTAGTATCTCGGTCCATGTGGACTACTATTTTGGTCTTTTACAGTGGTACTGCAAGATGGGGAGTAGAAGGTCACAAGTATTTATTCAACTTTAGCAATGAGTTTTAAATATCCTAAATTCCCCTTTAGAAATTATTTTGCCAAAGACAAAAGTGTGCAGCTGTCAGCAATCACTAGTACAGTGCAAGAGCATTGAAATTGGAGTCAGAAGACTTGGTTTTGAGGTTGGCTCTGGCACTAGATGATGGCATACAGTTGCCTCATCTGTAAAGATGGACCCACTACCTGCACTCCTACCCTTTCAGTGTTGCTAAGAAGTATGATCTGATGGGTACAGAGGTGCTTTGAAATAGTAAAATGACATATCATTGCGAGCTATTATTATAATTTTACTCCCGAAGCATTTCAAGGAGCCCAAGATACACAGGAAGGAGACAGTCTGAAGCCTCATCCATCTAAACATTAAAAGATGATGCAGCTAGCTGTGGCAACATTCTAATAGAAGTTAAAGACAGTGATAAAAAGTTGCTTCTCTGATTTATGGTCTTCACTGAGCATTTTAAAAATTTAGCCCTAACTTTTCAATGTCTGGAATATCAAATGAAACATTGCACTGATGGGAAAATAACTGTATTTTAACTATATGCAGTAGCAAGGTAGTGGGATGCTTGCCAAGTGAAGACATTCACTTTTGCTGCCAAATCTGAGTGAATGTAGAAAGGGCACCTGAACCACCTTATTGCATTCATGGTACAGTGACAAGATGACTGTTCTGGGAGCCAAGAGACCCACAAAAATGGCATTCTCATCATATCTGCAGATGACCAAAATCCGAGAGGGAGAGCTAGCACCCTGGATGACAGTGTCACTATCTAAATGATCTTGACATATCAGAACAATGGACTTTTAAAATAAAATCAAGAACAAATGGAAAGTTATACATAGTAGTGGGTACCATATTGCTTGTCTTCTCAGTGAGTAGGGGAGAGGCTGGAGGGAGAGAATCTGGAACTAAAAAAAGGGTATGTTTAAAAAGAAAGAAATAATATTAAAAAGTAAGTACTACATGGATTCAAAATCAATTTCATAAGCACAAGCTGGGATAGTAGTGGCCAAACTTAAGTTCACTTATAAAATATATGAGGTTTTTAAAATTATACTTTAGTATACTTCAAGCATGAGTCAGTAGTATGAAAGGGCAGCCAAAACAAGAGTGCCAGGCATAGTCCCTGGAACATTTTTAGTTGTTCAGTTGTTTCAGTCGGTCTGACTCTTTGTAACCCTCTTTTGCGTTTTCTTGGCAAAGATATTGAAGTGGTTTGCCATTTCCTTCTTCAGCTTATTTTACAGATGAGGAACTGAGGTAAAAAGGGTTCAGTGATTTGCCCAGAGTCACACAGCTCAAAAGTATCTGAGGTCAGATTTGAACTTAGATCCTTCTGATTCCAGGACTGGCATTCTATCTGCATTACCTAATTCTTCCTGGCACATAGTAGGTGCTTAATTGATTGATTGAAATGAAAACTAATGCTTTCTTAGATATCTTTAAGACATCCATAGTGTCCAGAAGGAGGGAAGTTTTTCTTCCCTAGTCAAACCACATCTGCAATATTGAATTAGTTTCTGGGTACCATATTATAGGAAGGCTATTTATAAACAAACTCATGACCAGAAGATGATGAACAAAATAGGGAAGAAACTAGAAAATCTGCAAGATGAGGACCAGAGGAATGGAGAACTGTTTAGCCTAGAAAATTGAAGACTTGGGTAGAGATGGGACAACTCTTTTCAAACACTTGTAGTATTGTGGAAGAAGGGTTTGGCTTATCCCATTTCATCTCAAGAGGACAGACCTGAGAGAATGAATAGATGGAAATTGCAGAGAGGCAGATTTCAGCTCAATGTCAGAAAAACAAACAAAATTCTTAAAAATGAGAGCTATCCAAAAGTAGAATGGGGCAGCAAGTTGATGTAATGGACAGAGGGCTGAACGTGGGGTCAGAAAGACTCATCTTCCTGAGTTCAAATTTGACCTCAGACAGTTACTGGCTGTGTGACCCTGGGCAAGTCACTTAGGCCCTGTTTATCTCAGTTTCCTCATCTGTAAAATGAGCTGGAGAAGGAGATGGCAAACTACTCCAGTATCTCTGCCAAGAAAACCCTAATGGGGTCGAATGTCAGACACGACTAAAATGATTTGAGAACAACGAAAGAGAAAGGATGTAGTAAGCTTCTTCTTCCTCATCACTGGAACTTTTGGAGCAGGAATGCTATGACTCCTTGTTGGGAATATTATACAAGGGGTTTCTGTCCAGGTACAGGTTGGACTAGAGCATGCTTGTCAGGTCTCTTCCACCTCTGAGAGTTGGTTCTGAGACCAAGTCATCTCATCTGTCTCTACCACCATGTTTTTTCTCTGCCAAATGAGGAGATTGGACTAGTTTGCACTAGATTGATAGAGATTGCACTAGAGTGGGGAACCTGCAGCCTCGAGGCCCTGGACTAGGTAATCTCTAAAGTCCCTTCTAGCCTGAGAAGCAAAAGATTCAAAAGACATGAATTGGGGCTGCTAGGTGGCACAGTGAATAGAGCACCGGCCCTGGAGTCAGGAGGACCTGAGTTCAAATATGGTCTCAGACACTTAACACAAAACTAGCCGTGTGGCCTTGGGCAAGTCACTTAACCCCAATTGCTCTGCCTTCCCCCCTCCAAAAAAAGCAAAAAAAAAAAAGCAAAAAAAAAAAAAGAAACAAAAGACATGAATCTCAACTCTTGTTCAACACATAAATAATTCTAGAATACTTACACACATGTACTATAGAATGGCTGGCATTTAATGCTGCAAGTCAGAAGGGAAGAAATGATTAAGTGATTGGAGAATGTTTCTATGAAAAACACATTAAGGAATAGGCTGAGACCTCTACTCACCAAGCAGCATTTTGATTCAAGATTGGAAAATGCTCTAAATATATTGACTCATTTGTGTGCAGAATATCCCTGAGAGATGAGTAAGAGAAACATGCTTTTACTCCTAATTTGTAAATGGAGAAATTGAGAGGCCCCAAGAAATTTGATAATATTTCTAAGTGTACAGACTTAGAAAATGAAGAATGGAAACCTGAATGGAACTAGCCCCCAAAACAAGACTTGGAATTATTTGGTAAGATTATCCAAATAATTACAATAATTTAAAAATGTTCAAAGCTAGATTTTATTATTTCTTATTTTCTTACATCTTACAGAATTTCTCTCAATATCTCTCCTCTTATTTTCTTACATCTTACAGAATTTCTCTCAATATCTCTCCTCTTTTCCACTCCAAGAGAACTTTTTAATATAGCAAATAATATATTTTAACCAAGTTGAAAAACAGGCTATCTTTATTGTTTGAAACTAAAGACCTTCATTAATTTTTTCTCTTCATTTGTTTGTTTTAAAAGAGAACCCTTAACCACACACACACACACACACACACACACGCACACACACACACAGACACACACACACAAGTATCTATACTTGTAATGTATTCATTCCATGACATTGGCAAAGCAAATTCCCACATTAACCACATCTGAAAACATATCTTTCCTATATTTGAAGGTCATCTCCTCTCTGTCAGGAGGTAAGAGGTGTTTTCACTTTCATTTTGATGGATTCATGGTTTATCCCTGTGCTGATCAATTTAAATTCTTTCTAAGTTGTTAGATGGTGTAGTATGTGGAACACTGATCTGGTCAGTAGGGCCTGAGTTCAAATTTGAACCCAAACACTTATTAGCTGTGTGACTCAGGGTAAGCCATTTAATTTCTCTTTGCCTCAGTTTCCTCACCTGTAAAATGGGAATAATAATAGCACCCACTTTCCAGGGTTGTTGTGAGGATCAAATGAGATAATTGCCATAAAGCACTTAGCAGAGGGCTTGGCATATTGTGGGTACTTAATAAACATTTGATTTTGTCCTTTTTTTCTCTATAATGCTGTTATTGTTTGTATAAATTTTATTCCTAAATTCTTCTTACTTCACTCTACATTAGTTCATAAAAATTTTCTCTGAAATTGTTAATTTCATTATTATTATTATTATTATTTTTTGCTTTTTTTTTTTGGAGGGCAATTGGGGTTAAGTAACTTGCCCAAGGTCACATGGTTAGGGTTTTTTGTTTGTTGGGTTAAGTGTCTGAGGCCGGACCTGAACTCAGGTCCTTCTGACTACAGGGCCAGCGCTCTACTCACTGTGCCACCCAGTAGCCCCTCTAATTTCATTATTTCTGATGGCAAAATAAAATCCCAATACCTTTATATGCCACAATTTGTTTGTATATTTCCCAACAGGAAGACAATCCTTTAGTTTCTAATTTTTGGCTACCACAAAAAGAGCTGCTAGAAATGATTTTGTATGGGGCGGCTAAGTGGCACAGTGAACAGAGAGCATTGGCCCTGGAGTGAGGAGGACCTGAATTCAAATCTAGCCTCAGACACTTAACACTTACTAGCCATGTGACCTTGAGCAAGTCACTTAACCCCAATTGCCCTCCAAAAAGCAAAAAATGAAATGATTTTGTACATAAAGAAACTTTTCCTCCTTTTTTCATTTCTTTGGGAGTAAAAGTCCTGGTAGTGATAGAGCTGGTTTACAGGGTATGCACAGTTTGATGTTTCTCTCTCTTCCCCTTCTCATAGAGCTGTCCCATATAACAAAGGATTTTTGTAAAGAAATAGAGAAAGAGGAGAAAATAAACCAGCAAAATGATCACTGCAACCCCAAATCATGGAGATATAGACAATGTTCCACACCTGTGGACCCCTCCCCTTTGCAAAGGAGTGGGGTGGGGGTGTCTTCTCATTTCTTTTCTTTAGGATTATACTTATTTTTCATATTTTCATAAAATTCAATTTTTAGTGGTTTCTTCTTGCAGTTTATATTGTTGTAGTTATTTTCTATATTTCTATATTGTTTTCTTGGCTCTAATCACTTCAGTCTGTAACAATTCATACTATCTCTGTATTCACATTTGTCATTTCTTACAACACAGTAATATCCTATTACTACATTTTGTTTAGTCCTTCTTCAGCTGATGGACATCTACTATGCTTCTGACTCTTTGCTACTGCAAAAAAGTACTGATATAAAGATTTTGGTGTATATGGGAATTTTCTCATCAAAAATCTCACTGGGATATATACAGACTAGATTGGAAATATACATTTTAGTTTCTTTATTTGCATAATTCCAAATTGCTTTTCATAATGGTAAAGGGACTAGAGGATATGCTATATGGAAACTGATTTTTTGAAGGGTATGAGAGGTGGGGAGGAATTCTTGAAGAATTTGAAGAGCTATCATATAGAAGAGGGAAGACACTTGGGGACCCAACTTACATTAGCTTCCTAAATTGGTTTTCCTTTCCCAGTCTATCTTTAATGCTTCTGTCACAGTGAGTGCGAAAACACTCAAAGCTGGTGTGTGGGTGTCAGGGAGGACTTTATAGAAGAGGAGGTGTCTGAGTGGCAGAATGAGTAGGATTTCAAGACACAGGGTCATTGGTTCAGGAAGGCAAAAGGTGGGAATTAAAGTTTCTCTGAAGAATTAAGAGTTTGACTTAGGGCATCTTCAAACTCTAACATTCTATAATTCTGTTTCAATTTCTTGCTGTTTATTGTTGTTCAGTCATGTTTTTTCAGTTGTATCTGACTCTTCATGACCCCATTTAGGGTTTTCTTGGCAAAGATACTGGAGTGGTTTGCCAGCTCTTTCTCCAGATCATTTTGTAGGTGAGGAAACTGAGACAAACAGGGTTAAGTGACTTGTCCAGGGTCACACAACTAGGAAGTATCTAAGGCCAGATTTGAACTCAGGAAGATGAGTCTTCCTGACTCCAAGTCCAATACTCTATCCTCTGTATTACCATCAACTTCTATAGTACCTTTAATGATTATTTAAAAAAAAATGTAAACCAAATTTATTTGCTTTTAAGTAGTGTTCTTAAAGCACTATAGCGTGGTAAACAATGTAAATTAGTATAAGTCATCCCAAAACCCAGGGTTTTTCCTTAATGAGTTGTTAAAAAGATGCAGTCTATTTTTTTTTTTTTGCTTTTTGGAGGGGAGAAGGCTGGGAAATTAGGGTTAAGTGATTTTCCCAAGGACATGTGTCTAGTAAGTGTTAAAAGTGTCTGAAGCCACATTTGAACTGAGGTCCTCCTGACTCCAGGGCTGGTGCTCTATTCACTGTGCCACCTAGCTGCCTAAGCCTATTCTAATGGGATAAATATTTTTAACCATTTCACTTTGAGTTAATGAAGGCTCACAAATGAGCAACACTCCTCATTGAGGAAAATATAAAACTGTTGTCAACTGTTGTCAAGTGATAGTACATACACACAGACAAAAGGAACTCTATAAAAATAACTATGTTCCCTTACTCTTTGAAGTTGCTTTACAATGGAATGATATGCATATGATCTTGTGGCAAACTTGCCATACAACTTGGAATACATGTAAGCATTTTAAAATATTGCTTATTTCACCAAAACACTTAGTATTGATTCTTCACCAATTCTCAGAAGGTAGCTCAGAAATTGCTAAAACTAAGCGACTAAGTTAACCATCAGCTAGCTTTCAAATATTGATTGGGATGGTGGTGAAGAACATCTTTAAAAGCTGCTTCACAGAATTCTATTTAAACTTAATTAAATGTTGAGGATGATATAGGGACCAATGATCTCTGCAGCAATTGAAACGAGTTGTGAGGCTGCTAAGAAGGTTTAAAGCACCTTGTCCTAACATTCAGGGTGGCCCTATTCAAAAGTAGAGCAACTAGTTGCTGTTGTTTTGTGCTTTTAGGGACCCTGGGAAGGGTCACCAATACTTCTCCTACCTGCAGAGTGTTGCCCCCAGTTCTGCCACCCTTCATACATAGCTGCCAAATGCATGGTCTTAAAACAAGGTTCTCACCATGTCACTTCACTGGTTAAGAAGTTTATGTAGTTCCCCATTATTTCTAGGATAAAATGTAGATCTCCCCATTTGGCATTTAGAATTAAGTAAAGTGGAAGTAGAAAGATCTCTAGGGGACACAAGAGCTTAAGACAAATGGCCTTGGTATTCTTAGTGAAGTAGAACAAGTATGATATGCTGACAGAGAAGGCTTTGTGGCACCAGAAAGGCTTGGAGGGGCCCCCACCCACTCCTTTCAACTACACGCTATTTCTCTAGCTTAGGCTTTTGTTACTTTTCTTTCAGACTGGGACTTGAAGGAAGAACGTGATTTGAATTGACAAATGTGCTAGAAATTGTATAGTCTTTTAAGGTTTGGGAAATCCTTTACATGCTATATCATTGGATCCTCTTGTGAAGGTAGGTTTTATTATGATTATCTATCTATCTATCTATCTATCTATCTATCTATCTATCTATCTATCTATCTATCTATACTATCTAATTATTATCCTCAGTCTAGGAAGTGGGTTTTATTACTATCCTCACTTTTTTTTTTTTTTTTGCTTTTTGGAGGGCAATTGGGGTTAAGTAACTTGCCCAAGGTCACACAGCTAGGTTTTTGTTTGGGTGTGCGTTAAGTGTCTGAGGTCGGATTCGAACTCAGGTCCTTCTGACTCCAGGGCCAACGCTCTACTCACTGCGCCACCTAGCCGCCCCTACTATCCTTATTTTACAGGTAATACCTCAAGGCTGAGAGATGTTAAGTGACTTGCTCTAGGTCACACAGCTAGTAAATGTCTGAAGCAGGATTCTTTTATGAAATTATTATTGATTTTATAATTAGTATTGGTTTGCTTCTTTTCCACCTTCCTCAAACATAACAGCAATAATCATATAGCCCTTGTAACAACAACATAAATTTTTATGTGGACCATGTCCAAAAATGTTTGTCTCATTTGGCACCTGGCACCTGGCACTACTCTGTTGGGAGGTAGTTGACATTCTTCATCCTCATCTGTATGGAATTGTGATTGAACATTGAATTTATCATAGTTCTCAAGTCTTTCAAATGAGATATTTCTGATTCCAAGTGGTCAGGAGCCTCATTATGTTCAGGACAGAGGACAGGCGATTTATGTAAATGCAAGGTCACTAGAGATTGAGTACAGGACAAGGCAAGAAAACATCTAGTGGTCCGGTTCACTGTGAAGATTAGTTAGTCAACTAGCTTTTATTTAGTTTCTCCTTTGTGCCAGGCACCATACAAAGCACTGGGAAGACAAAGAAAGGCAAAAGAAGCTCCCACTCTCATGAGAGAGACAACAGGCAGCTATAATGGTGTAGTGGATAGAATGTTGGCCCTAGAATTCAAATCCAGCCTCAGGCACTTACTAGGTGTGTCACCTTGGGCAAGTCATTTATCCCTTATTTGCTTTAGTTTCCTCAACTGTAAAATGAGTATAATAATAACATTTACTTCACAGGGTTATTATGAGGATGAAATGAGATAATATTTGTAAAATACTTAGCATGGTGTCTGGCATATAGGAGGTACTATATAAATGCTAGCTCTTATTATTACTCAAAAAGTTATATATAAATGAGATATGTACAGAATAAATTGAGGGTTGATTGGTTGTTGTCCTTTGTTCTCAAAGAGGATCAAAATGATGTCACTATGTTGGAATCAAGTGACGGAAATTGAGGGTAATTTCAGAGGGAAGGCATAAGATTAAGAAAGACCAGGAAAGTTTGTGGCTCTAGGAATAAATAAGTAAAGAGATCAAAAGCTACTTTTTTCATAATTCATTCATTCTTTTTTTTGGCCACAAGACTGGGTGCAGAGAATATAAAAAGTGGTGTAATAATATACCTATAAAATAGTTTGTTTTTCTATATTTTGCCACAAATGATTAAAAGAAATTAAAAAGGTCTTTCATAATAATGTCAAAACATGTAAAATATTTGGCATTAATTTATTAAGATTTATGAGAGACTAATTTCAAGATAATTTTAACAGATAGAAAGGAAGAAAAGGAAAAATGGAGGTATATTCCTTGCTCATGGCTAGGTCAAATAAATAAAGATGTTCATTTTCCCCAATATGCAGATCTTTAAAATGTAATATTATATCAAGAGATAATTTCCTAAAATTAAAGTTGTAGGAAAATCCATCTAGAAAACAAGGCAAGAGTATTAAAGAGAAAATAAAAAAATAATATCAGCAAAGAGAGGCTTGCACTACTAAGTCCTAAAATATACTATAAAACGATAATTACAAAAACCACTGGGTACTTGTAAAAATGGAGAAATTAATCAACAGAAGAAATGCAAAACTCAAATATAGAATCAAAAATATAGAAAAGATGCTTCTAATAAATCCATACTTTAAAAACTACTAGGAAATGGAATAATTATCCTACAAAATTGCTTGGAAAACTAGATGGCTTTATGGCAAAAATTGGATTTGGATTCATAACTCATATTATACATCATAATAAAGTAACTGAATCAATACTCTAAACATAAAAATAATTAAAATGAAAGAACAAAAATAATGGCATATATCTCATCCATAGAGAAGGGACATTTTATTAAACAAATAGAAAAAATATTATATATATATATATATATTAAAAATTTGGAGACAAAATCAATGGTTTTGAAATTTTAAAGAGAAAAGGATTTTGTCTAGAAGAAAGCAAAGCTTGTGAAATTAGACAAGAACCATACTGGGAAAGTTATACTATATTTATTGAATAATGATCTGATATCCATAGTTTATCAGTGCTGTTCTTACCTTTAGGAGGACCTGAGTTCAAATGCCATTTTTGACATTTGTAAACACTAGTTCTAAATTATGACCAGGTGCAGGTTATTTAACCTTTCTGTGCTTAGATTTTTCCAACTCTAAAATGAGAATAATGATAGCACTTACTTTTCAGGTGATGATCAAATGAGATCATGTATATAAAGTACTTTGAAATCTTAAGATGTATAAATGGCACTTCTTATTTTTATTTATAAAGTATTGATGCACATTTATTATACTAATAATTCATACTCTTAATGGAGGACATAAACAATTTATGAAGGAGGGAATATAAGCCATTAATAAACATATGGAAAGGTGGTAACATTTTCTAATATTCAGAAAATACAAATGAAAAGAATTTAAAGATATATTTTGTGATCATTAGAGGTTCAAAAAATATATATATTTTTGGAGGGCAATTGGGGTTAAGTGACTTGCCCAAAGTTACACGGCTAGTTTTTATGTTAAGTGTCTGAGGCCTGATTTGAACTCAGGTCCTCCTGACTCCAGGGCTGGTGCTCTATTCACTAAGCTACCTAGCCGCCCCCCAAAATACAAATTTTCAAAAGAAAATTTCAACAACTGCAAGACTGTGGGGAAAGAGACACTTGTGGAACTTCAGTCTGGTACAAATTGTACCAGACAAATATGACAATATACAGTGATCACACTTTTCAGTTGAGTTATTCCATTGCTAGGACCATGTAATATCACTGAAAATATTAATAAGAATTTTGTAAAAACTATCAAAAGTTGCTCTATTTTATAATAGCAAGAAATTGGTAGTAAGTTACATGTTCTATAATTAGAGATTGGCTGAATAAAGAACTGATAAACAGAAGTATGTAAAGAATGATTTTACCTACATTTACATGCATATTTGTGTCTAATGATAGCTATCTCTAAGGCAGGGGGAAGGAGGGGAGGAAAAAGAAGAAAAAGAGAAATTTACATGATAATTTTATTATATATTTAAAAGTAATAGCAAGTTGTAAAAAATACTTGCCATTTCATGTGCAATAATCTTTTTTTTCCTTTTTATATTGTTACAGAAATACTTTATTCCATAAGTTAAAAATAAAATAAAAAAGAAATAAATGAAGTATGTTCAAGCATTTTGAAAAGCAATCTGAAATTATGCTCAAAGTGTTATTTGACTTTCTATACCTTTTGGCTGGAAGTACCACTTCTAAATCTATTTCCAAAGATGATCCAGGAAAAATAAGAAGAAATATGTTTTAAAATGTTTTTTTTTTAACAGCTCTCTTTGTGGGGAGCAAAGAACTAGAATTTGAAGAGGTGCCCATTAATTAAGGAATGACTGAACAGGCTGTGGCATATGATTGTGATGGAATGCTAATGTACTAAAAGAAATGATGAGCTTAATGATCTTAGAAAAACATGGAAAGACCTATATGAAATAATGAAGAGTGAAATGAGCAGAACCAAGAGAACATTGTATACAGTAACAGCAATATTGTTCTAAGAATGATTTTGAGCAAATAAGTAATTTTGACTATTAGAATACCCAAGTTAAGTACAAAGGGCATATTAAGAAAGATGTTATCTGTATCCAGAGAAAGAAGTGATGGACAGAAGTATGTATAGAATAAATTTACATATCTATATTCATGCCAATTTGTGTCTAATGGTAACCATCTCTAGGGTAGGGTGAGGGAATAAAAAGAAAAAATGAGAAAAAAGAAATTTATACAATAATTTTATTACACATTTAAAATAAATAGCAAGTTGTCCACAATAGGTTTGTAGTTTCATGTGCAATCATTTTTTATTACACTGTGTTATGGAAATGCTTGTTTTATTCCATAAATTAAAAAAAATAAAATATGGTATATTGTTGTAATATAGCATTATGGTGGTATTAAAATAGTAAGTATGGATTATAAAAGGGAATATGAAAAGTCCTATATGAGAAAAAACTGTATATTCAGCAGAACTAGAATCATGGTATATGACAGTGACTTTAACAATGTAAAAAGAAAAAAAATGAAAGAAAGAAAAAAGTCAAAGCTGGTAGAAATTTGGGAAGGCATGGAAAGGAATACAATCCCATATAATCCAATCCAAATTAATTCAATTCCACAAGCATTTATTAAGTACACACATTCAATAATGGCCTACTGTCCATAATTTATCAGTACTGATCTTAGATTCAGGAGGACCTGAGTTTTGTTTTGTGATTGTCAGGAAAGCAGCATCATGGAAACCAAGAGAAAAGAGAATAATCAGGAGAGGGGACCAGTAATGTCAAAACCTAGTGAGTAGTCAAATATAATTCACATTTTTCTAATTCTTCATGATATGTAACACTTTTAAATACAGCTTTTGATTAATGTCTTGAATTTTTTTTTCCTGTAAAAACTTCCTGTTCATATCCTTTGACCATTTGTCAGTTAGCAAATAGTTTTAATTCTAATAAATTTGAACCAGTTCCCTATATGGTATGGAAAAAGCTCTTTGCCAGAGAAACTTGCACAATTTCCCCCCATTTCCTTATTTCCCTTCTAATTTTGCCTGAATTGTTTTTGTTTCTGTAAAAAAATCACAAAACTTCTTAATTTCATGTAATCAAAATTTTCTATTTTATCTTCAGTGATTCTCTCTATATTTTCTTTGACAGTGAACTGTTCCCCATCCAGATTTCAAAATCAGACATTGAATTGATAAACATTTATTACGTGACTACTATGTGTCAAGACATTGTGCTAAGCACCAAGGATACAAAGACAAAAGACAGTCCCTGTTCTTAGGGTGAACACAGTCTAATTTAGAGATAAGTTTTTCCCTGCTCCTCTAATTTCTTTGTGTCACCTTTTATGCCTACAGCATAGAGACGTTTGGAACTTAAATTGTTATATTGTATGAGATATTTGTTTATAACTAGTTTCTGACACTACTTTTCAGTTAATGAAAATTAAAGCGATTCTGCTGTTCTATCTCATGTTCACCTGACTGGAAAAGTTATCAAAAAAGTTATCAAATGAAATAATATTTGCAAGTACTTAGCACAATTCCAGGCACATAGTAGGCACTTAATAAATTTTTCCTTCCTTTTTTCCTTCCTTCCTTCCTTCCTTCCTTCTTTCCTTCCTTCTTTCCTTCCTTCCTTCCTTCCTTCCTTCCTTCCTTCCTTCCTTCCTTCCTTCCTTCCTTCCTTCCTTCTTTCCTTCCTTCCTTCCTTCCTTCCTTCCTTCCTTCCTTCCTTCCTTCCTTCCTTCCTTCCTTCCTCCCTTCCTTCTGCAAATAAGCAGCATGTAATAGAGTTCTATATTTGGGGTAAGGAAGATGTGAGTGTGAATCTTTGTCAAGTCACCTAAGTGTTCTAAGCCTCAGTCTCCTGATCTGTAAAATGAAGATTATAATTGCACCTACCTTATAGTGCTATTATGAGGCTCCCTCCCTAAAACACTTGGTAGAACTGATAATTGAGGACAGAGGGTCCTACCTATTGCCCCTTAAATTTTATCCTTAAGTGGACCCATTCAGGAGAAGTGGCATTGTGTGATGGAAAGACCAGGGTGTCAGGAATCATGGATTCTAGTTCTAACTTTGCCACTATCTCTGTTCCTGCCTTTTTGTGTGACCTTGGGTAAATCACTTTATGTTTCTAGGCCTGTTTCCTCATCAAATAAGATGATATATGTAAAGTACTTTATAAATATGTACTACTAGTATGGAAAAACTCATCTCTGAGTTCAAGTCCTGAATGTGTCCCTCACTGGCAGTATAAACTTGAATTAGCAAGTTGGTTAACATCTCTGAGCTGTATGGGAAATGGGAAATATGGAAACAATAATACACTATTTCTTGCCTTATTAGATCTCATGATATAGCTCTGAAGATCAAATTATATCAATGGTGAAAGGACTCTGTAAGCTAGAAAGTGCCATGGAAAAGTAAAGCATTCTTCTTTCCCCTCCTTTACATCTTACTTCTCCTCTTCTTCCCCCTTCTCTTTCCTCTCCTTTTTCTCCTCCTCCTCCTTCTCCCTACTTTTGCTCTTTCTCCTCCTCTTCTTCTCCTCCTTACCTTCCCCCCCTTTCTCCCTCTTCCCCCTTTTCCTCCTGTTCTTCCTCTTTCTCCTTCCTCCTCTTATCCCATCCTCTTTCTCTTCTCCTTCTCCCCCTCCCTTTCTCTGCTTCTTCTTTCTTCTCTCCATTCTCTTCCCCTTTCCCCTCCCATTTTCTTCCTCCTCATTCCCCTCCTTTTTACCTCTTTCCTTCCCATTTATTCTCTTCTTCCACCTTCTTCCTTCTCCCTCCTGAATCTAGTTTCTCCTAAATTCCTTTATTCTAAAATAATTCTGTCTCCAAGTTTTTGATTCCCAGAACTGAATAACCACAAAGAGGGAAGATTCTCCCCTGTCTTTCAACAGAAAGGTGAACTTGGTGCCTCTCGGTATTTGGGGCATTTGCTGAATGGTTGACAGCAAATCTGTGATAGCTTAGCACCTGGGAAGAAGCCTGGCTCAGAAGGGTCTTCCTTCACCCTGGGTTTATGTGCAAGACTTAAAGGCAATCCCATCTGCTGCCCTGACAGCTACAAAGTTGATATCTTTGGCATGAACAGAGGGCCCTGCATTTATCCTCTAATTTGCCTGTGCTTGGGTTAGGTTTCCTATTTACTTATATTACCAGCAGCAAAGTCACAGAATGGATGGTCTTTGCATCTTCTATTAGGTCTGCTGGTAAATGTTTAACAATCTGCTTTCCCATAAGACACCCTTTTAAATTTAATCTGCATTATTGACATTTTCTCTATCACTTTCTTAAGTCCAGACAATATACAAAGCAAAAAAAAAACCAAAAAAAACCAAGGCTTAATTTGTAGTGCTTGCCCATTTCTGAAGTTTAAATAATCACACTGAAAATTTAACAATCGCCTCTCCAGATCAGGGAGCTGGTTTCAGCACATTCTTACTTGTATGTACATAGTTACTTGTAAATCGTCTCCCCATTGGAATGTGAGCTCCTTGAGGGAAGGTATTATATATGTCTTTTATGTCCAATGCTAACCATACAGTATGTCTTTAATAAATGTGTTTTGATATACTGGCTGACCTTAGCATATACATATGTTGTTGCTATTGTTCAGTAGTTTCTGTTGTGTCTGACTCTTTATGACCCCATTTTGGGTTTTCTTGGCAATGATAGTGGTGCAATTTGCCATGTCCTTCTCCAGTTCATTTCACAGATGAAGAACTGAAGCAAATAGGGTTAAGTAACTTGCCCAGGGTCACATAGCTAGTATCTGAGACCAGATCTGAACTCAAGAAGGTGAGTCTTCCTGAATCCAAGTCCAGTGTTCTATCCACTGGGCCACCTCTGTCTAAAACAAACACGGAACACCAGTGTCATTTCAGTATTGCTGTATCACTGTGAGTCATGGGACAGTCTAGTCTCCAAAAAGCTGAAGTTGGGGAGCATTGAAGGGACAAAAGAGAGATGTATGATGGGAATGAGCAGAATGGAGCACATTTGAAATAGGAAATATGCAGGAAAAGCCCCTAAAGAATGCTGTCAGAGAAATGCATCACTAGCTTAAAGATGAGCGAAGTTAAAAAATGAGATGAGTTCAAAGACAGTTCTTCCTACATGCTTGCTGAGTGACTGATAACTGGTGGATGGTTCTATGCCCTGCTCAGTTCCATAGTATATCAAGAGAACCCAAGGAAGACCCTTAATGCATTGAGCGTCTCCTCAGGGACAGATTTATGGGGGAACATGGGCAAGACTGGCATGAGATAAGTAGGCATGAAGACATTGTATTCTTTATCATTGGATGGAGTACCCACATGGCTCAGCTAACTGATTCAGTGAGGTTTTGGAGTATTGAAGGGTACAGCATGTTGAAATCAGATCCTTTGGCAGGACAGAGTTGAAACAACATTTTAGGGATTGATCTAAGGCAGTGATGAGGCAGGAATTTGGGGTGCAATAAGGAGAGGAGAATAACTATTTCTATAGCATATGATATGTGCCAGTCACTGTGCTAAGTACTTTACAAATATTATCTCATTCAGTCCTCAAAATAACCCTGGAAAGCTGGTGCTCTTATTATGCCAATTTTATAGTTGAGATAGACAAAAATTAAGTGACTTGGCCAGGGTCATACATCTAGTAGGTGTCTAAGGTCAAATCTGAAGTTAGGTTTGCCTGACTCTATGCTCAGCATTCTATCCGTTGCTTCACCTAGCTGCTTCTAATGTAGAATGCAAACAAACTGGTGCTTCTGTTTTAGGAAGTTCTTGTTAATATTATGCCTGGGTCCTGATTCTGCCACTTTATGCGAGTCATTTAATATCAGATTTGTCACATAGATGAGAAAATGAAGGAGTTGGTCTGGAATCAGGGGTTCTTGACCTGGAATCCATGAACTTCATTTTTATTTTTTGTTTTTTGACAGCTCTATTTCACTACAAGTGTTTCTTTTACAATCTTTTGTATTTCATTTTATGCATTTAAAAACAATTATTCTGAAAAGGTCTCTATAGTTTTCATCAGACTGTCAAAGGATACATAATACAAAAAAGTTAAGAATCCCTGGCCTAGATTCACTTTAGGGTCCTCTACCTAAAATTCTTTGACTCTATAAGCAAAACAAATTTTATTACTCTTCTGTATAATAGCCCTTCAAATAATTGACGATAGATTGAATATTCCCTCGAATTCCTCTTTTTTTCTTTTGGTAAACTGGGATAAAGATGCCCAGTTGCTTCCATTTGCCTTCATATTGCAAAGTAGGTCTTCAGTCTTACAGTCCTAGGCTTTTAGGGCAGAGTAGCCTAGAATGTAGGATCATAGATTTAGAACCGGAAGGGACCTTAGCTCCTATCTAGTCTAAACCCTTCATTTGACTAATGAGGAAACTGAGGCCTAGAGAGATGAAGTGACTTGTCCAATGCCATAGCTACTAGGTTTCTGAGGCAAGGTTTTACTAGTCCTAAGCCAGGCTCCTTAAATATAGTGCCATGCTGCTTTTCCATCATCACAACTCTTATTCTTGGAGATAATTCTCCTATTTATGACTTTCATCTTGGTTGCCAGAGAACAACAATTGTTCCTAGTGGAAATTTACTTGCATTTGCATTGAGAGACCATGTAGATAGGAAAGAAGGTCTGGTGAGAGTCAGTGTGGGGTATGGTGAGGGATGGTAGAATGAATGCATATGGGGAAAATGGAATGGGGTAGATGGAGCTTGTGGGGTTTGACCAAAGGTCTCCTTCCTTTATGTTGTCATTGTGCTGTGTGTGTGGGGGGGTGATGGTGGTGGTTCTTGGCTGTTCTTTTTAGTTTGGATGATGTCTTCAGTTGCTAATATACCTACAGCTATTATACACCAAAGTGTGTGTGTGTGTGTGTGTGTGTGTGTGTGTGTGGTGTGACTGTGCACATACACATGGGCACAGGGTGAAGCTGTGAGGTAAGACTCATCTTTTTACCATTTATTTAGGTGATATTCACTGAATTTGCTTCTGACTCCTTGTCCTTAAAGGACACTAAAGGCACCAGATATGGAAATCTGAGAATTTAAGTCAAGTGTTCCTAACCTTCTTATGTGCATCATGTTCCCCTATCATCGGTTCTGGTGAAGCTCTTTCAGAATGATTTTTTTAAAAAATCATAATTAAAGTAAATGCTAAAAATAACAATGCATATTTTCCCTATCCCAGTTAATGGACACCCTGAAACCTATCTATAAATATCTGAGGTATCTGAGGTATCTGAGATATCTAGAGACCCCATATTAAGAACTGTTCTAGGTGTTCTTACTCGCCTTTGGAATTTACATACCAAAATTTTATTAATTTATTAACAAGCATCTGTTAAGTACTTACTATGTGTCAGATCATGCTAGGATCTGAAGACATAAAGACAAAACCGAACTAGTTTCTGTCCTCAAGGAAATTTCATTTTATTGAGGGGAAACAACATGAGCTCAGAAGAATAAGGACAAAATATCTATAAAAGAAATCAGAAGCAGTTTGGGGAGAGGGATGCAAATGATGTACTGGGAGAGGAGGAGGGGACAAGCGTTTACAGAGGGTCTACTATGTGTCAGGCACTGTGTTAAGCACTTTGTAATTATCTCATTTGTTCCTCACAACACCCATGAGAGGTAGGTGCTGTTATAATACTCATTTTACAGATGAGGAAACTGAGGCAAACAGAGGACAATTAACTTGCCCAAGGTCACACAGCTAGTCAGTGTCTAAGGTTGAGTTTGAACTCAGGTCTTCCCTACCTCAGGCCTGGCACTCTATCCACTGTACTATATTATGTGTATATCTATATGTATATATGTACACATACATATAAACTTATATGATATAATGTGTTTTATATGTTTATATAGGTACATGCTCACATGTATATATGTAGAAGCACATGTATACATGTGTATATACACATATATACATACATACATGCATGTATGCATACACACATGTCTATATTACCTACCTATCTATGTATCTATCTACGCATCTATCTATGTATCTATCTGTCTATCTATCTATCTATCTATCTATCTATCTATCTATCTATCTATCTATCTATCTATCTATCTATCATCTATGTATCAGTTTCCCTTGGCTAGACTGTAAGCTCCCTGAAGATAGGAATTTGCTCTTTGTTTTGCTTTTGTCATGGTATCCCCAATTCCTCAAACAGTGTCTGCTACAAAGCAGGTGTTTAACCATTGTTTGTTTGTTGACTGATTGATTGATGCTAACCCTAAGAAAAGGCCAAGAGTTCTCTCAAAGTATTATGACATCAGTATTGGACAACAACCATTCCAGGAGCGCTTTGCTAGTCATAATTACAATATTAATGATGTCTTCCAAGTGTAATGTTTCACAGTTATCAAAGCCCCTCACCCTCCATGATCTCTAGAGAAGGGTACTGCTGGTATCATTTCAGTTTTCCTACAACCCAGACAACCTTCAGTAACATGCCCTGGTGGGTTTGTGGCAGAGTCAGCAGTAGGATGTAAGTTTCCCAGTTTTTAGTCCAACAACCATCCCACTCTGCCACCCAGACTGTCTCCCTCATCAGTCTGGTCCTGCCCTTGTCTAAGCAGAAACATTAGTGGCTAGACTTCATTTACCACGGAAATAAATAAATGCAATCAATGAAACTTAAGTACTCAGTGCATAAATCAGCCTCACAGGTGTCTCCTCTCATAAAGGGGTAATGGAAAATAAGCCCTGCCAGGTCTCAGCTGTGGTCAATTAAGCATTTCTCTGTCCAGGGATGTATCCCATGGCCAACTGATACTGAGCTGACAACAAGACCAAAGGAGGTCCCAGATGGCTGGGTGGCTGACAGGCTACTTTTCACAGCTGTGTACTGGAAATATAGAACCAAGTGAAATTCTCAAAGTGTAATTACAATTATACAGATACGTTTTTAAAAAAATACTGTTGTCTCCACAATTAAATCTATGCACCATTAAATATTTATTACTACGCTAGTTACCCAATGGTCAAGTTGTGTGTCTCATGGTGTCTGTTTTAAAAAATTTAACCTAATGCCAGGACATGCTTTTGTTAGCACAAAAGCTCAGCTCCCATGGTCTTGCTGTGTTGAATATTAAAAAGCTCTAGAAAGGAGGGGCTGTGGGCTGTCTGGGTGATGAGATACAGTAATGTTTGCTGGTAGTGGAAATTTTTGGGTTTTGGAGGAATGCTATCCTGTTGGCTGGATGGGTTCCTTCTATCCTTTGCCTAGGCTGTCCTGAATGTCATTGTCTTCCCACCTATGCCACTTAGAAACCTTAGCATCCTTATATGTTCAGCTCAAAAGTCACCATTTTTTTGTCTGTATGTTTGATATCACAAAAGTTAAAAGGAGTAAAATTACATACCCATTAAGACAACTACCAACATACTTGACTCCTTCCAGACCCAGGTATCCCCAGGAGAGCCAAGGACACAGCTTAGATCATATTCCCCGCATCTGGGCAGCTTTTTCTATATCCTTCTTCCTTATCAAGTCATTAATACTTTCTCCCTCCTTAAAATTTTCAAGTGTACTTCTCTCCATATATTGTGTCCTTCAATAGAATGTAAGCTTCTTGAAGGTGGGTACTATTCCATTTTTGTCTTTGTATCCTCAGTGCTTAGAACATAGTAGGTGCTTAATAAATGCTTATAGAATGAAAGAACACTGGATTCAGGCCTGTGTTCAAAGTTTGATTTCTAGTTACTTTGTGTGACCTTGACTTTGTGTCTCAGTGCTCTACATAACCTTGAGCTAAGCTGCAGACACATCTTTCATCTGTATTAGAGAGAATTTCTTCTCCAATGAAATCATGGACCCAGATGAAAAAAATGATCAGTTACTATTATTATTTTAAAGGAAAGATGATATCTAAGGTCCTTTCCAGCTTTAAATCTTAAGAGTTTATTATTCATTCTGTGATCTAATAAAGTGCTCGGGAATTGTTGAGTAAATGAGTTTTCTCTAAGAATAATGGTTGTTGCTTAAATGTAGGTTATCAAGCTTCTTAGCTAGAGAGCAGAACTTCAAGGCAAGAAGTGTCTCTGGCATTTAATGGCTATGTTGATGGGGGCAAGCTTAAATTCCCTCAATTTCCTCAGAGTTATCAATATGGATAATAAGACCTGTGGTCCTTACTTTACAGCATTGATGTGAGACTCAAATTATGTACTATAAAGCAATTCATAAATGGTAAAACCCTGTCTAAATGCCAGTCACCATTATAATTTCCAAAAAGTTAGCCACTGAAGTTACCACGCATTATCTCAGTAGTAACATAACTTTTGGTTACTTAAATTGGTTAAGATCTTATTAAAGAAATGGTTCCACATTAAAAAGACTGCATCAAATCAGGAAAGCCAGCAATTAAATAAAGTATTTCCCCTGTCTTCTGCAATTCTATTTCTGCTTGGCCTTTTAGGTTGGTCAAAGATCCCAAGTTAGCCAGAAATAATTGGTTCAGTATTTTGTCAAAAAGTCTTATTTGTTCTAGCGAGGGTGATATTTACAGAGAACACCCCCAGATGCCATTGTTTAGGGTAAAATTTGTCTTGAAAATAAGAACTAATACAGCTGTCTTGATGCAGCTGTTTTCATCCCTTCAGGCTCAGTAAGGTACACTTCTGTGTCCTAGATAACCCACCTGGGATATTGAAACTATGAGCAGGCTTGCACTAAAGGGCATTAGAAACTTCCAGTGGTAAATTGTGGAGGAGAAATGATATTACAAAAGGAACCAAGATGGAACTGTGGTGTATAAGAACAGAGCCAACCTAATTCATCTTACCACAGTGTTGAGGTAAGGCTATGGTTTACAATCACATCCTTTTAAAGCACCTTTGACAATCATTTTCTTTTTACTATCACTTCCATAAGTCACTGCCCTTTCTTTCAAGTAACATTGGCTACTCCAAAGTGGAGGATCAGGGCAGTCATTGTGACTCACTAGTCTCAAAGACAGCTCTAGTTATCCAGTACAATATTTCTTTTTTTTTTTTAGATTTTTCTTTTTGCTTTTTGGAGGGGGGAAGGTAGGGCAATTGGGGTTACATGACTTGCCCAAGGTCACACGGCTAGTTTTGTGTTAAGTGTCTGAGGCCGGATTTGAACTCAGGTCCTCCTGACTCTAGGGCCTGACTCTTTTCACTGCTCCACCTAGCTGCCCCCAACAATATTTCTTAACAATAGTAATGATTAGCAATTATACAGTGCTTTAACATCTGCAAAACACTTTTACAAATCTCTCATTTTATTCTTTCAATAGCCTTATGAAGTAGGTGTTTTTGTTTTTATTTATTTATCTGTTTGTTTATTTATTTTTGAGGGCAATTGGGATTAAGTGACTTGCCCAAGGTCACATGGCTAGTTTTTGTGTTAAGTGTCTGAGGTCGGATTTGAACTCAGTTCCTCCTGACTCCAGGGCTGGTGCTCTATTCACTGCGCCACCTAGCCACCCCAATAGGTGTTTTTATTAACTCCATTTTACCAACGAGGGTGCTGAGGCAGATTGTTACTTGCACTTGTCACAGAGCTAATTAAGTGTCTAAGACTGGGTTGATATTCAGGTTTTCCATACTCCAGAGCCAACACTCAATCCACTTGACTAGATGAACTCCTGCCACAGTGAACAGTTTATTTATTTCTCTGTATGTTGTTCATCCTTTGTTCTTGAAGAGGACCAATGACATCATGATGGTGGGGTCACGGTACAGTATGTCTGATCAGTCCAATATGAACTCAGAGACTCTACTGTAGGTTGAGCACAAATAGTCCATGTGAACATCTGGAATAGAGATGTCTCTAGATTTGCACATCTCAAGTTTCCTTTGTGGTACTGCAATTCTGCTTTGTTCATAGAGCACAGTACCTTCTTTGATGTGGGCATGCCATGATGGGTGGTTGTGGGCCAGTGTCTCCCAGGTCTTGAAATCTATGCTAAAATTCTTCAGAGAGATCTTGAGAATGTCCTTGTATTGCTTATTCTGATCTCCATATGAGCTCTTGCATAAAAAAATAGCCTATTTACATTCTCTGTATTGCATAGGTGTTGCAAAGATTGGTCCTTTGGTTTTTCTTTTTCTTTGTCAATTATTATTATTCTTTTTTACATCTCAGTCATTTCCCAGAATACTCACTTCCCTGTTCCATTAAGTTTTCCTTTTAGAAAGGAAAAATAGTTAAGAAAATCAACCAATCTGTCTGAAAGGATGTGCACTATTATTTACTTGTTGCCCCTCCCCCCCATTTCTTTGTCAAAGGAGGGAGGGGGCATATCACAATTTGTCTTCTAGTTTCAAGACTTTTAGGATATAGAGTTTGAAGTAATTTGATCAGCACCAAGATTAGAAATTAGAAATCTCTGCAAAATTGTTTTGAGCTAGAAAATTCTAAAATGCTTCATATTATTAACATTCCTGATTTATTATGTTTGTCTCTGAATGTTTTCCTAACTCTAAAATTGTTGGTAAAATCTGTGGCATCTTGAGTTTAATGCATCCGGAAATCCTTGGACAAATTCCAAGAAAACCATTTGGTGATTGCATATGAGATAATAGTAACAATAATAGCTAGCATAAATATAGCGCTTTGGGGCAGTGAGGTGGCAGAGTGAGTAGAGCATAAAGTCAGGAAGACACCTACATGAGTTCATATTTAGCTTCAGATGCTTACTAGCTGTGTGACCCTGAACAAGTCATTTGACCCTGTTTGCCTCAGTTTTTTCATCTGTAAATTGAGCTGGAGAAGGAAATGGCAAACTACTCCAGTATCTTTGCCATAAAAATCCCCAATGGGGTCATGAAGAGTCAGACAAGACTGAAAATAACTGAAAAACAATATGGTACTTTAAGATTTACAAATTACTTTTTAAAATATTATCTCATTAATTCTCAAAACCTGGGAGGTAAGTACTATTATACTTAAGGAAACTAACTCTGATAGAGGTTAAATGACTTGTCCAGAGTCAAAATGCTATATCTGAGGCCAGATTTGAACTCTGGTCTTCTTGGCTCCACCTTGGCTCCATTGCTCCAACTAGCTGACATAGATTACCTAGTAGAGGCAATTTCTACCTGGGGAATTCCCAAGACCTGATAAAGCCTAATAAAGTACCCATACAATATAAAAAAAGGTAAATGCTCGAAGGAGTGCTAGACCCCTCATCACTACCCTTTTAGGAGAGGAGGAAGATTATGGGTATGGGATCTGTACATTCTGTCAGACACAGTAGCTGTTATGGTTGGTTTTGCTTACTTTTTTTTCTTGTTATGAGGGAAGGGTGGATTTGAGGGAGATGGTATACTATGTGCAGAAATGAGTGACATAAAAATGGAAGGAATCAGTAACACTTTTTTTTTGTTTTAAGTAAATGATAAAGGCAAAGGATGCACAGTGGATAGGACTTTGTAATATCTGCCAGATAAGAGTGACTGGTATGAGCACACAAGGTAGTTGGTAGGTCTCTCACTTCACTATTCCCCATGTTAAGTCCTAGGGGCTCTTTTGTTGCTACAACTTCAAAAATCCCTTCACTCTTTCCTCCCAATATCCATTACCCCTTCTCATAGAAAATAGTTCAAACAAACCCAAAGGCTCTGGTTTGTTTTATTGGCTGCAGTAATACCTGATTCAAAAGGACAATAAGGATAATAGAGGAGGCAAGATTTGGGGCTGGAGAGGACCTTAGTGTGATCTCACCTCATTTTATAGGTGGGGATACTGAGGTCCAGAGAAGAGAAGCAATTTGCTCAGGATAAAACAGGGATTAAGTGATGAAAAAGTATTTGAATTCAAGTCTTTTGACTTCAAATTCAGTCTTCTTTCTACTGTACCATTTATAAAGTATTTATAGTCTAGGAAATCATAGAAACATTAAAGAAATACACTCCAACTTTGGAGATAGGTCTTAGTGGTTTGTTTGCTCTGGATAGTTTTCTTCAGACCCTTGAGTCCAGTTTATTTTGGTCCATGATCTTTTGCTGAATCCTTGAGAAATCTGTATTCTCTTTCCATCTGAGTATACTCCCTCTGGTCTCTGAAACATCTGCTCTCTAACTTGTCCCAATCCTCTTAACTCAAACTTTTTTCTTTTAATAACTTTCCTGCTGGTTCTATCCTTTCCTTTAGCTCCAAAATGCCTGACTTTTCTGACCTCACTACAAATTTATATCCCACTCTTTTCTAAGCCCAGACAGCTCCTCAGTCCTACTTGGGAGAGCATCATGTTTGTTCACAACTTATTCAATAAAAATTCATTTGACAAACTATAATTATCTGCTAAATGCCAAACACTGCACAAGACACTTGAAATACAATGATAAAAATGAAACAGTCCCTGTCCTCAAGGAACTTCCTTTTTATAGGGGCATATACACACATACGTAAGGATATATGTGTGTGTATACACAAACTATATACAGGGTAATTTTGGGGTGGTACACAATAGCAATGGGGAGGGCTGATCACGATAGGTTTCCCGTAGGAGCTGGCTGAGCTTTGAAGAAATTGCAGGATTCTACAAGGTGAAGGTGAGGAGGTAGGTTATTCTAAGCAAGCCTTTTCAAAGCCACAAAAATGAAAGGCCATGTGCAGGCAACAGCAGGCAGGATGGTTTTGCTAGAATATACAGTGCTTGAAGGAGAATAATGAACATTAAGCTTGGAAAGGGAATATAGAGCCAGATAGGGAAGGATTTTAAAAGCCAAACAGTGGAGCTTGTATTTTATCCTAAAGGCAATAGGAAGCTATAGGAGCTTTTTGAGGAGGAGAGTGACATCATCAGATCCATTGGAGTCCATATAGATCACCTAGTCTAACACCTTCATTTAAAAAAAATGGGGAAACTGCGGCTCCTGGTGTCCTAGTTGCTGAAAATCCTTAGCATGTTGACCCACAAGTGATGACATTCAAGTCTGTACAATGGAACTCACTTCATACTCCCCTTGAAAATGCAACTTTACAGCAGGGCTTTTGGTGGTAGTGTTTATTTTTCATTTTCTGCCTCAATTTAAGCTTTAGCAAAAACTTGGATAAAAATCATGTCACCTCTGCATTTGACAAGGCAGTCTCTATGTCTAGTCTGGAATTCTCCTTTTCCTTTGTTTTATGCTTTCTCTTTACAGGGGCTTGACTGCTCCCAGACAGGTTGACATCCCCAGAGAGAGCAGGAGCAGTCAAACAAAAACCAGAGTCCTTTACTGTAAGAGCTCCCTCCTGTCCCCTGTCCCCTCCTCTCTGTCCTGAGAGGACTGGATATTCTGACTTCCTTTCCATTTAAAAGGTCACCTCTGATCTGAGCAGAGATAGCCAGATTAGGTGGGGATTTAGTCTGGTGAATGAAGAGTCGAATATAATGGTCAAGGTTGTTATTGTTACTGTGGTACCCAAGTTAAATCATACATTCTTTCTGTTAATAATTGATAAACTACAAAAATGGAAAGTGACATGTACTCTCAGTCTTGATCATGACATTAGGCAGTTTTCTGTAACTTTTCATGAATTATTGAAATCAACCAATCAACAAGGATTTATTTAGTGCCTAAAGTGCACCAGACACTAGGACTACAAAGCTAAAGTCACAGTCTCACAGACATTACATTCTGCTAGGAAGAAATAACACATATAGTTATCTCTTCCACATCTCAGGGGGTAGGGGCATGGTGCCCTGGCCCTCCCCCATCTGGAAAATCCTCATTTTTTTTTGCTTTTTGGAGGGGAGAAAGTAGGGCAATTGGGGTTAAGTGACTTGCTCAAGGTCACACTGCTAGTAAGTGTTAAGTGTCTGAGGTCGGATTTGAATTTAGGTCTTCCTGACTCCAGGACCAGTGCTCTATTCACTGTGCCACCTAACCACCCCCCTCATAATTTTTTTTGTCCTCTCTTAGTACCAGAGAAGAAGACTGAATTTTATCTTTTCCTTTTTATGGGGTGTTTATAATACCTTATTATAAAATTTGGGTTAGGTATTTGGTAATAGGCTCTGTGTCATCTGCTGGCTTCTGTGGCTTCCATAAAACTCCCTCCAAATTCCCATTTAATTTCTTCAACTGACCTGCAATATATTAAAAGTGCAATGGGGAAAGTTGCTATGTGGAAGAAATAACTATACATATATAACCCCTCCCCAACATTGCCATGGAGACTTGGGGAATGAAAGACAGAGATACAGAGCTTTATGTCTATATGTCACAATATAGCTATATTACCTATCTATCAATCTATCTACCTACCTATCTCTCTATAAAGACAAAGGAAACAGCCTTATTGGCAACAACTGCTGGTTTCCTGTCTGTTTCTGAATTTCAACT
Organism: Gymnobelideus leadbeateri; assembly: GCA_011680675.1. NCBI lineage: Eukaryota > Metazoa > Chordata > Mammalia > Diprotodontia > Petauridae > Gymnobelideus > Gymnobelideus leadbeateri. The sequence goes on from WOXC01011713.1 coordinate 107,751, forward strand.
TCCTTGACTTCCTGATTGTGGAAATAGTATCCTACAGTATCTCTTTCTTGAATCTTCAATCCCTCTCTCTTCAATCTTTCTATCTAGGGGTTCTTAACCTGACATCTGTGAGCTTCCTTCCTTCCTTCCTTCCTTCCTTCCTTCCTTCCTTCCTTCCTTCCTTCCTTCCTCCATTCCTTCCTCCTCCTCTCTTCCTCTACACACACACACACACACACACACACACACACACACACACACACACACACACACACAAATACACACAGTTTCTTTGGTAACTTAGGTATTTTTTCTTTGTATTTAAAGACATTAAATTTAATTCTTGATTTAATTTTATTCTGTATATTTAAAGACATTAAAGGGGCCCATAGGCTTCACCAAACTGCTAAGGTAGTCTGTGACACAAAAAAGGTTGAAAACCCTTACCCTATACCTATATATATTCTTATCCACATTGAAGTATCTTTCCTCAATTCTGCTAATACCTTGAGTTATTTTCTCATCTCTTACCACTCTTTCACTGGGAAGCTTCTAGAAAGAACAAGTCCATTCCTTGCTTCCACTGCCTCCTTAGCCCTTTGCAATCTTGCTTCTGTTTTCAGTATTTGATTAATGGTCTCTAGGGACCTTCCAATTTCCCAGTCTTGATCATCCTTAACCTCTGCAGCTTTTGATGCTGTTGATAGCTCCTTTCTTCTCAATGTTCTCTCCTCCTTTTCCTACTTTGATGCTTTTCCTGAATCTCCTTTTGCTATTATGCACCTCTTTTGTTTTCTTCATCGCTATTTCTCCCTCCTTGTGTCTCCCAAATATAGATCCTCCCAAGATTCTGTCTTCACAACTGTTTTCTCCCTTCTCTCTCCACGCTCTCTTTTGGCAATCTTTTCTCATCCCTGTAGCTTGCACTAATACCTTTCTGCATTTGACTCCTTAATCTATAACTCTAGCTCTCACTTCTCTTGATCCTAAGGTGCACATTCCTCATTCCAAACTGTGCACCTCCATCTAGATGTCCCACTGATACCTTAATTTAGTGTCTGTATCTTTTTTTTTTTTAATTAAACAAATGCTTTATTAACTTCTGGTTTACATCATTCATTTCCACCAGATTATGAGTTACATTTTTCCCCCATTTTTTCCCTACCCACCACCCCAGAATAGCAGTCCCACTAGATATTCCCTCATCCAATCTGCTCTCTCCCATATCTTCTCCCATATCCCCTTCGACTTTGCCATTAGGGCAAGGTGAATCTCTGTGCCCCAATGCCTGGACATCTTATGAAACATTTAATTTTAAAACTTCGATTTTCAGATCCATTCCCTTTCTCCCTTGTCACCCACTCCCTCTGAGAAGATAAGCAATTCAGTATGTGTTGTACATGTTTATCTATGCAAAACATTACCATAGTTGATATATTGTAAAAGACTCCTTATATTTCCCTCCCACCTGTCTCACCTCCCACCTGGTCCATTCCCTATTTTGATCCTGTCCCTCTTTGATAGTGGGTATTTCTAACCTCCCCTCTCCCCAGAATGCCCTCCCCTTCATCATCCCCCTTCTCATCCCCCTTTCCCCTACTCAGGAGAGTGAGTGAGGGTAAGATATTCCATTTAGTATGTATGTGATTCTCTCCTTGAGCCAACTTCAATGAGAATATGCTTTTGCCTTTTTGCCTTCCTGTTCTTCCCCTCCCCTGCAACTACTTTCCCTTGCTTCTTCTACATGAGATAGTTTTCCCTACCCTGTCTCTCTCCATCTCCTCTTGCCACTTTCCTCTCTCACCTCTTGACTTCACCCCTTAAGAATCATCCCTTCCTTGGGGTGGCTAGGTGGCGCAGCGAGCAGAGAGCCAGCCCTGGAGCCAGAAGGACCCGAGCCCAGATCCGGCCCCAGACACCCAACACACAAACAAAAACCCAGCCTCGTGAACCTGGGCAAGTCACCCAACCCCAATTGCCCTCCAAAAATAAAATAATCATCCCTTCCCATCAAATTCAACCTGTAACCTCTATCCATGTATATCTGTGAACATATGCCATGTACCCTTCAATTATTTTCATAATGAGAAAGGTTTCATCAAACACAGTTATTGTTTTTTCCATGTAGGACTGTAAATAGTCCAACTTTGATAAGTTCCTTTTGATTTCTTTTCCTTGATTACCTTCTCAAGCATCTCTTGCTTCTTGTGTCTGAATGTCAAATTTTCTATTCAACTCTGATTTTTTCATCAAGAATGCTTGAAAGTCCTCTATTCCACTGAATGACCATATTTTCCCCTGAAACAAAATACTCAGTTTTGCTGGGTAGGTGACCCTTGGGTTCATTCCCAGTTCTTTTGCCCTCTGGAATAGCATATTCCATGCCCTTCGATCCCTCAGTGTAGAAGCTGCCAGGTCCTGGGCTATTCTGATTGTGTTTCCACAATATTGAAATTGTTTCTTCCTGGCTGCTTGGAGTATTTTCTCCTTGATCTGGGGATTCTGGAACCTGGCTATAATATTCCTGGGAGTTTTCTTTTTGGGATCTTTTCAGGAGGTGATCTGTGGATTCTTTCAACCTCTATTTTGCCCTCTGGATCTAAAACATCAGGGCAGTTTTCCTTGAGAATCTCTTGAAGGGTGATTTCTAGGTTCTTTCCTTGATCATGGCTTTCAGGTAGTCCAATAATTTTTAAATTGTCTCTCCTGGATCTATTTTCCAGGTCAGTGGTTTTTCCTATGAGATATTTCACATTGCCTTCTAATCTTTCGTTTGTTTGGATCTGCTTAACGGCATCTTGATTTCTCATAAAGTCACTAGCTTCCATTTGCTCCAGTCTAACTCTGAAGGAATGAATCTCCTCAGTGAGCTTTTGAGATTCTTTTTCCATCTGGCAAATCTGACTTTTTAAGGCATTCTTCTCCTCATTGCCTTTCTGAGCCTCTTTTGCCATTTGAGTTAGTCTATTTTTTAAGGTGTTATTTTCCTCAGTCAGGTTGTTGACTGTCATTTCATACTTTTCTTGCATCTTTTTCATTTCTCTTCCCAAATTTTCCCCCACTTCTCTTATCTGCTTTTTAAGGTCCTCTATGGCCTGTAGCCAGCTTGTATTTTCATTTGGGGCTTTTGGTGCAGGAGTTCTGACCTCACAGTTCTCCTCCATGCTTTGAGCCTCTTTGCCCCTAAAATAGGAGTGCAATGTTGAACTTTTCTGTTTATTTTGTTTCGTTTGCCTAGGCATATTGCTACTTAATTACTTGATTTTTGGGCTTGTTGCCACAGTAGGACTCTGCCACCAGACAGGGGAGCTTCCACCCAAACGTGGGGTCTTCACAACTTCCGCCAGTTGGGTGGCCTCTGTAAAGCCTCCACCCACTCTGGCAAGTTGGATACCCACCCCAAACTTCCCCCCAGACCACAATCCAGATCCAGGCAGTTTAAAGCAAAAGCGATTAACCCCCAGACTGATTGCTGGATCTTCCTACAGTTCTCAGACCAGGAGCTAGAGCCACTGCTGACGCTGCAAAATGGCTTCTGTGCAGCTGTTTCTTCAGCAGCTTTTTGCCCCCAGGGGAGGAATCCACGTGTTCCCCAAATACTGGTCCCAAAGTCCATAGGGCACTAACCTCTCACTTTGTCCTAGGCATATCTGTGCTGATAATTCTGGAATTGCCACAATTGCTGGTGTTCTGGGGTTCCACCAGCCAGCTGAAGGCCCGGCCGCCCTGGGGCTAAAACCGCAGACCTGGGCTCGGCTCTGTGAGCTACGCTGTCGGTTCCCAGTGCCCTGTGCTGCCTGCTCTCAGAGCACTGCACTGGCCGCTCCCTGCAGGGCTGCTGGGCTGTCCTCAGCAGGAGGTTAGCTTCTCTGTGCCGTTCTGGGGGTGCTGTGGCTCCAGAAGTTGTTCGGAGCTCCCTTTCACATTATTTGAAATTTGTGTGGGGCAGAGCTCATTGGAAATGCTGTTTCTACTCCGCCATCTTGGCTCCGCCCCGCAATGGCCTCCTAGTGTCTGTATCTTAACTCGTCACATCCTCTTTCCTTTTCTTTTGTTAATGACACCAACATTTCTCCACTTGCTAATAGTGGAAACCTGGAAATTGTCCTTGATTCCCTCTTATTTTCTCCCTTTTATTGTATTCAATCAGTCACAGACACATTTTTTCTTCTACTACCAGAATATTTCTTGTACTTACCCTCTCCTTTCTATTATTATTTCAATTGATCAATAAACATTTATTAAGCACCTACAATGTGTCAGGAACTGTGCTAGGTACTGAGATACAAAAAAGAGGCAAAAGACAGTCCCTGACCTTAAGGAGCTTATGATCTAATGGGGGAAAAAACATGCAAGCAAATATAAACAAAGTCAGGTACATACCGGAAAAAAATAGATATTAATCAATAGAGTAAAGGCATTGGGATTAAGATTCTTTGGAAAAGGCTTCCTGTAAATGATAGGATTTTGGTTGAGACTTAAAGGAAGCCAGGGAAGGTAGTGGATAGAGTTGAGGAGGGAGAGCATTACAAGCAGGAGGGACATCCAGAGAAAATGCTGGGAACTGAGAGATAGAGTGTATTATTTGAGGAGCAGTCATGAGACTAATATTACTGGGTCTATAAGTGTGTCAGGGAGTAAGTGGCAAGGTAAGATGCCCTTTTTTTCACCTTAACTGTGACATTAGACTCCTTGTTAGTCTCCCATTTTAGTCTCTATCTGTCTCTTATCTAGTCCCATGCATCCTGCCCTCAGTTTAACTTTCTGTCCTAATTTCATGCTTTTTCCTTTAGAGAATGTAATGTACAGAGAACATCTAGTCCAGCCAATTCATTTTTAGGTGAGGAAAGTGAGGCTAGACAGATAATGAGGCAATTAACCAAAGATGAGTTGATGTTCTGTCCTCTTTTTTCTGCTTTATACTCTTCTTGGTTCCCCCTTTTCTCTATATCTCTCCCCCTTCTTTGTCTTCTTCCTATATATATATTTTTTCTTTTTTCTCTACTCTCTCTCTATACATACATACATACATGCATATATATGTATGTATATATATATAAATATATTTCAAAAGTTCTATCCTCACAACTGCTTTTCTCATCTCTCTCTTCACTTTTTCCTTTGGCAATCTTATCCATTCCTGTATCTTTAAATAATATTGCTCCAAAATTGACTCCTTAATCTATATCTCCAGTTTTGACCTTTCTCCTTAATTCCAGGCCCACATTTAAAATCATATTTCTAATTACAGGGCATTGCACCTTATGAAAATAATGTTTGGATTTGAAATGGATCCAAGTCAGAGAAGACAGGTGTTAAGGAGGCCAGTTTGTTACAGTTCTCTCATGATATAAAGATCATTTTAGAGAAGGGATCAATTCTATCTGAGTGTATCAGATCAGACTTTTTGAAAGAGGTGGCATTTGAGTTGGAACTTGAATGATAGGAAGGATTTCATCAGGCAGAGATGGGGCAGAGGAAGGTGAAGTAAGGAACTTCAAGGTATAGTAACATTGTAAACAACAACACAAGGAAGGAAGCTGTGAAAAATGGAAAATACTCTCCTCTGAAGTCATCATTATGTCATTGAACAATCACCATATGCTGGCCTTATCTTCTGCTTCTTTTGGCTTTAATCTAGTCTGCTATATCCTTATCAAACATTTTTTATCAATTACATTCCCCTGTAAAAGAGCCTACAAATCACTCCCTGATCTATTCTAAAAAACACTTTAATGATAGCTGCCACTTCCTCATAAGATCCCTGCCCCATAGAACTATCCTCTGTGAGAAACAGTTAAGTAAAACAAACCAATACATTGCCTATGCCTGACCATTATACACCTATAGTCCACCAGCTCTTTGCTAAGAGGAAGGAGACACACTTCATTGCCAGTCATCAGAATTCAAAATTAGTCACTTTCCTGACATCTTTTTAGGTTAGATCCAAATTCCTTTACTTGGATTTTTTTTGGAGGGGGGAAGTCAAGGCAATTGGGGTTAAGTGACTTGCCCAATGTCACACAGCTAGTTAAGTGTCAAGTGTATGAGATTGGATTTGAATTCAGGTCCTCCTGAATTCAGAGCTGATGCTCATTATCTGTCTAGCCTCACTTTCCTCACCAGACTCCAGATGCCTATGTACCACCTAGCTGCCCCACCTTTACTTGGATTTTTACCAACTTCCCCTCCACAGACTAGCCAATAACATTTTCCTTATTCCTCAACGTGAATTTTCTACTTCTGTCTAAATAAATTTGCCTATATTTCCTCAAACAAAATGTATCCATAATTTTACTACTTACTCCTACTTATCCACAATTTCTTTGGAAAAGGTCATTATAAACTACATTAGGCAGTGTGGCAGAATGGGAAGAACTTTGGTTCTGGAGATAAGGGAGCCCCATGTTTCAATTTTGCCTTTGACTCTTATTGGTTGTGTGACTATGGACAGACCTCATTTTTCTTAGCTATAAAAGCTAAGCCATGGGAAAAAATATTAACTACAGTACCTACCCCACAGGGTTGTTGTACAGAACTGGTATGTTAAGCTGGAAACAAATTCCTCTCCCCTCTCTAGGGACCAAGGGAATGTGTTTGTGGAGTTATACCCCCAGATATTGGGAGAAATGTTTGGAAACATATTTTTGCTATATTTTAAGTAAATATTTATCTGCTAAAGCTAAACTGACCACTGAGTGCTGAAATAAAACTTCTGGGGTGCTGGTAACCCTAAAATTGTATAAGTACTATTACATTAGCAATGAATATTGCTTGAACATCTAGCACTTGTAAGATATTGGGATGTTTCTATACATGTTTCATTATTTCTACCTCAAATGCCTCCCTTTCCCCATTCCCACAATCCCCTTCATTCTACCAGTCCATATCCCTTTGTCCTTTCTAATTTAGCTTAAACTATAAAAAAGAAAAGAAAACAAGAGGAAAAGAAAAAAGACTTCCAAGAAGTGTTCCTTATTTACTTTCACCTCATTCTGATCACTGCTCTTTTCACATCACTTTGTTAACCTGGTAATATTTACTTTTTGCCACACTGATAAGCAAAGCTCCTCTAAGCTATGGGAGATCAGGGCTGAGTCTACGTCAAGTCTAGAAGCAGCATGACAAAGGCAATAGCATGCCAGAACTGGAGCCAAGGAAGAATTGCATTTGAGCCCTGTCTTAGATATTTACTAGCTATGTGGTGCTAAGCAAATCACTTAGTTTGTCAGAACTTCAGTCTCCCTGTCTATAAAATGGAGTTAAAACTAGCACCTTCCTTACAGGGTCATCGTGTGGTGCAAATGAGATAATGTACGTGAACTGTTTTGCAAATCTTAAAGTTCTAGAAACCTTTCAGCTACTATTTAAATAGAAGCTAGAAGAAGGCACAGGGAAGGGATTGGAAGGTCTTGGAAGATTCCTGTTACAGTTTTGCCTAGTACTTATCCTTTCCTTTATTTTTCTCAGTGAACTTAGAGGCCCAAGACCTGGGCCCAAATCCAAACTGCAGCATTTCATATCCATATGATGTTGTACAATTTACTTCTCCTCTCTAGACCTCAGTTTCCTTATCTGTAAAATAAAGATTTGATAAGACCATCTTTGTAATTTTATCATCCTAAGAATCTGTATAAACACAGTTCTAACCCACCCATAGTCTTTTGATAATGTACAATATTTATGTCAGGCTTAAAATACTATATTTATAAAATTCATCAAAGAAGATAGAATAGATGCAGTAGGAAAAAAAAAAAACTTCTCCAGTTACATTTTTGAAGAATCATTTACTAATTGATAAGTTTCAAGGAAGAAGGAGGAGAAGGAAGAGGAAGTGAAGAGGAGGATGAGGAGGAGGAGGAGGAAGAGACAACAAAGAAGAAGAAGAAGGAGGAGGAGAAGAAGAAGAAGAAGAAGGAGAAGGAGAAGAAGAAGGAGAAGAAGAAGACAACAAAGAAGAAGAAGGAGGAGGAGGAGAAGGAGAGGGAAAAGAAGGAGAAGGAAGAGGAAGAGGAAGAGGAGGAGGAGGAAAAAAAGGGAGGGTTACATGGATATACATTGATGTTGGGATAAGATTTGAGATAGTAAGAGGATAGAGGGGAGAGAATTGTAGAAGAGCAAGGAACCATAGGTGAAAGGGGGAAAGAGTGAGTATAGAGAAGCCATAACATGCCTGTGAAGAGACACATCTAGCTAAAATGAAAATGCATGTTTGAGAATACTGGGACAATAGGACTGGAGAGGTAGGGTGAGAAGACATCTCAGAGGTTATCTAATATACCCTCTCATTTTGCAGTTGTGGAAACTGAAGAGACTTTTACCCTAAAGACAATGTTCATTTTCTAATGTCACATGTAGAAATTAAGATAAATTCTCTGAAGCTTAAAGATCTTCCTGAGGAATAAACCAGGCACTTGAGGAGCCACATTGAGTATTTCCTCCCCCTTACATAGGATAACACCTACAGCATGTTTGATATATAAAGGTGGTTCTGCCTCTATAGCATAATTTCACTATTTCTCAGCTGTTTAGCCAAAAATAACAATCACCACAGAGACTATGGACTCATCCTCTAGGAGACAATTTAAAAAATAGTATTTTATTTTCCCCCAGTTATATGAAAAAACAATTTTTAACATTTATTTTTAAAACTTTGAATTCCAAATCCTCTTCCTTCCTCCCTCCCCACCACACCCCTCATAGAGAAGGCAAGAAATTTGATGTGGGTTATACACATGTAGTCATGCAAAACATTTGTAATAGTCATGTTGTGAAAGAAAACAGACAAGAAAAAAATTCAAGAGAAACTAAAAAAAAAGTATGCTTCAATCTGTATTCAAACACTCTCAGTTCCTTCTCTGGGGATGGCAGTGTTTTTCATCATAAGTCCTTCAGAATTGTCTTGGATCATTGTTTTACTGAGAATAACTAAGTCATTCATGGCTGATCATCTTACAATATTGCTTCTACTTTGTATGGGGTGAATTTCAGATTGTATCAACCTACTCAAGTTTTTCCAGTTCTGAGAGCATCCTGCTCATCATTTCTTATAGTACAATAGTATTCCATCATAATCACATACCACAACTTGTTCAGTCATCTCCTAATTGATGGCCATCCCCTCAACTTCTAATTCTTTACCCCCAGAAAAGAACTGCTATAAATATTTTTTACATATAGGTCCTTTTTTTTGGTTTTTATTTCTTTTGGGATATAGAACTAGTAGTGGTATTGCTAGGTCAAAGAGTATACATGGTTTTATAGCCCTTTAGGCACAGTTCCAAATTGCTCTACAGAATGGTTGAATTGGTTTAACAGTTCCACCAACAGTGCCTTAAAGCCTTATTTCCCCATGTCCCCTCCAACATTTGTCATTTACCCTTTTTGTCCTATTAGTGAATCTAATAAGTATGAGTTAGTACCTCAGAATTGTTTTAATTTGTAATTCTCTAATCAATAGTGAGTTAGAGTGTTTTAATCTGGCTATAGATAGCTTTGATTACTTCATCTGAAAATGGATCATATCTTTTGATCATTTATAAATTGGGGAATGGCTCTTATTGTTACAAATTTGACTCCGTTTTCTATATGTTTCAGAAATGAGGTCTTTATAAGAGAAACCTGCTTTAATTTTTTTTCACAGTTACTATTACTGACTGCATTTTCCTCCATTCTATTCCCCCTCTTTTTCCCATTTTCTCTGTCCCTCTTTCTGACTACGCCCTCCCCCACTCTGCCTTACCTTCTATCACTACCACTCATTTCTTTTATCCCTTTCCCCTTCTACTTTCTTGTAGGGTAAGTAAGATATGTTTCTATACCCAATTGAATATATATGTTATTCCCTCTTTGAGTCAATTCTGATGAGACTCTCTCATCAGAGAGAGTTCACTCACTCCCCCCTCATTTACCCCCTCTTCCCCTTCACAGCAAAAGCTTTTTCTTGTTTCTTTTTTTTGTTGTTGTTTTTTGCTTTTTTTTTTTTTTTTGGACAGCAATTGGGGTTAAGTAACTTGCCCAAGGTCACATGGCTAGGTTTTTATTCGTGTGTGCGTTAAGTGTCTGAGGCTGGATCCGAACTCAGGTCCTTCTGACTCCAGGGCCAGCGCTCTACTTACTGCGCCACCTAGCTGCCCCTTTCTTGTTTCTTTTATGTGAAATAACTTACCACCATTCTACTTCTCCCTTTCACTTTCTCCCAGTACATTCCTCTCTCACCTCTTAATTTTTTTTTAGATATCATCCCTTCATGTTCAACTCATACCAGTGCCCTCTGTCTATATATGCTCAGTGTTAGGCCACCATTGGGGAAGTATGAACCTATGATTTGATGTGTGTGTGTGGTAGCTTCTAAGATGGAAACACCCTCCATCAATGCATAAGGATGACTCATCTGTACCTTATAGGTTTAGAGAGTTGTTTAGGGCTTTAAGAGGTCAAGTGTCATGTCAATGACCACAAATGAATGCATGCATGAATGAATGAATGAAATAAATATTTATTAAGTACTTACTATTTGCCAAGTACTCTGTTAAGTTCTGAGTCTGCAGAGAGAAAGTTGAGAAAATCCTTGTATTCAAGGAGCTCACACTCTATTTGATAGGAACCACAAATATGGAGGAGTGGTAGCCAAGGAGATATATTTTGGTATGGTAAATTTCAAGAATGGTGAGCTGAACTACAGAGGAATTTATTACCACATCATTTGTGTAGCAATAGTAGTTCACAGAAGAAGAGGTAGAAAAAACAATAGGTGTGGGATTCAGGGCATAGCCAGGTTAGCTGACAGAAAGATGTTCAAGGTCGAAGGAGGGTTGGGGCCAGCTAGATAGGTGAGCTATGTAGTAGGCTCAGGAACTCACCATTTAGACCCTTGCTGATCCCAGACAGTAGTCCTAAAGCTAAATGAATTATGTCCCCTAAGGGCAAGGTCTCTGGACTTCTGATGGTCCAAAGCATATTGGGCAGATGGTAAGAAGATACAGACAATATCTGTAAGAGGCAAAACTGAAACTCCAGTATTTCTAACTTCAAGTCTGACCCTTTATTTACTATGCCATGGAGCTTCTCAGACAATCATAATATCAAACAAATTCATCCTAAATACTCCATTTTATTGAGATTATTCATTTAGCCTACAACTCAGACCTTTGTTATGTTACCCTAAGGTCCTGAAAGAATTGATATGTAGCCCTAAAGTAGTGAACTCACTTCCCTGAGGGGTTGCTTTGGCATGGGAGGCCTGAGATTATTGGTTGCATTTATATGAAATAACTGGATTAGTCAGAGTCCAAAGTTCTAATTCAATCCAGTTATCCCACACTGTTATTATGGAATCTACTGGGTGAAAATGAGAAGTGTCAGTAACCTTTAAAGGACAGAAGTGCAATTTCTTGTGAAAACAGAAATAAACTAGAAATTTTTTTTGGTGCCTTTGTGGATCACTGTAATCCCTGGTTGCATAGTCAGCCAACAAGCATTTATTAAGCACTTACTGTGACCTAGTCACTGTGCTAAATGCTGAGATTGTAAACATTAGCAAAAAGAGAGCCAGACTCTGTTCTCCCAGAGTTTACATTCAATGAGGAAGACATGTAAGAGGAAGCTGAAAGGGCAGGGGAGGCTATTAGAGAAATGAAGCCAGGTGGTAAAGGAAGAGAAAGTTAGCCTGGGCACCCTCTTTAAATGGAGTTTCTGGGAGTTGTCCTCTACCCCTCACCCCAGGAGTAATGGACCCTGGGGACAACAGAGAAGCTAGGTTGGCATTATAATACAGAATCAAAAAGATGTGAGTTCAAATCTTGCCTTAAATACTTATTAGCTGTTTGATGCTGGGAAAATCATGTAATTTCACCCTAAATTTCTCATCTGTAAAATGAAGGAGGTGGACTCCATAGGCTCAGAATTCCCTTCTGGCTCTAAATTATGCTCCTTTGAGTAAAACCATATAAAGCCTTAGAAAGCGCCAGGATGCTGTAATGGAAAACACATCAGAGTCAGCTTGTGGTACAGTGGCTACTACACTAGTCCCCAAATCAGGAAGACCTGAATACTAGCTTTGTGACTTTGGGCAAGTCACTTAACTTCAGCCTCAATTTCTTCAACTGTAAAATGTGGATTGTTGTAAAAATCAAATGAGATATTTGTTAAAGTACTTAGCTCAGTGCCTGACACACAGCAGGCACTATAGAAGTTTTTATTCTTCAGTTTCCTTCCTTTCCCCTCCCCTGGATTTGGAGTCAGTTGACCTAGGTTTTATTTTCTGTTCTACCACTTTGTTCTTGAATGACTTTGGATAAGTCACTTCAATTCTCTTGGTCTCAGTTTTCTCTTCTGTAAAACAATAAGCGTGGACTAGATAACCTCTAAGAGACCATCCAGTCCTGAGACTATGGGCTTGGGATCCTAGTATCTCTTATGGTGCTTTGTAAATAATAGATTCTTAGTAAATGACTGTTGGGAGAATGTTGAACAAATAAAAAAAAAAAAGCCATCACCCAGACCTAACTGCTCCAGTGCTAACATCTGTATCTTAGACTTAGTTCAAGTATTTCATTATTGGTACTCCTTCCCCTCAATGAGATATGTCTCTGGATCCTAGGGAGGTGAAGGGAAGTGTCTCCTCCTTAGATGAAGGGAAGTGTCTGCTTGTTATGGGAATGGGAATCTGAAGATCTTCCTTGCCCCTTGACCCTTTGATAGGCTTAAGTGACTCTGAGAACCTTCCCTGATTTGAACATATACTCTGCCCCCTAATAGGCTGAATGTGGTCATGTGGAGCCTGTGGTGAGAGGCTTGTTTTTCAGGAATGCCCACACCTTGTTACTTTGTGATTGGGAAATGGGTCAAGAGGGTTGTGACATTCTCTGAGCCAGGAGAAGGCTATATATACCCTGATGTGAGGTTTTGCTTTGGGGCTCACTTTGGGAAGAGTTGTGTGATTTGGCCAGATGAGACTCTGGGAAGCCGTTGAGCCCCACAGGCTTTGAAAACCCAAACATTGGTGCTTCCCTCTGGTAATTGACTAGGTATAGATGTAATGGTCAGACAGTTGGAAGCCTGTCTACAGATCTGTTTATCTGTCTGCTTGTAACTTCTGTTTGTATTCTCTGAAGTTCAGGGTGCTAACTTTTCCCCCTGAACTAGATAAAATGATATATGTTTGTTTGATTGAAGTAAGATTGTTAACCCATTTGGAGTTGCTTTCCTTTGGAGAAGCAGATCTAAGAACCTGTGTTGGCAGCCACCCTGGGTATGCTGGGGTGCTTGCTGCTACACTCCTCCATGATAGGGAGGACTCAAGAGTATTCAGTTAGAATGTCTGGGGACAAGGAAGAACAAAATTAAAAACCAGAGTGAGACAATGAGGTGGCACCTCCCCAGGGGGCTACAGTGCTCAATCCTGCTTAGCATCATTCCTAGCACCTTTCTATGTTCTTGAGTCCCTTGTTTTCTGATTCTCATGGACAGACTTTAGCATGTCAGTCTCTGACTTTGTTTATGGACTTGGAATTTGAATTCTCCCTTTTGGGCTTATTGCTTACTGATTCTTGAATTGATCTGCCTTTGGTTAAAAAATGCTATCTAAAGTGTCAGCTATTATTATGATTCTTTACCATTTGCCCTATCTGGTTACCATCTCTCTATGCCAGTTTGAACTCCCTTGGGCCAAGATGGGATGTCTTTTAATTGCTCCTTTGTTAGCTTGTTGGCTCCCATGGTGCCTCATTGTTCCTTGCTTCCTAAAAGGGTGGAAAGAGGACAGTAGTTTGTGATCAAAGAAGGAACCTTGGGAGTATACGAGGTTGAATTTTAGATAGAGCTGCCATAAGCTACTAGCACCTGGGAGGATGGAAGGGAATAAGATGTTCTGGCAACCATTGAACCTGAGGCCCTCACCTTCAGTGAGCAAGCTTATTGAGTGCTCATACCAAATCTCTCACTGATTGTATTAGAATGCATGGCTCTCTGGTTCAAAAAGATGTTTGCACTGATTTCTTCTGGGTCACTGAGATTCTCAACATTTTCTCCAGCCCTCATGATTTCTCACACATCAAGTGCAAGAGATAAATCAATTCCATCTGTCTTCAAGGACAACAGGAATCCCCAAATGATAAAACATAATAAAACAGAACCCCCCCAAAAAAAACAATGAATAAAAACAGAGGGAAAGCTTCCCTTTAATGGCTAGCATTCATATATTGCTTTAAGATCTCCATAGTGTTTTACACTGCTCATTTGATAATCCCAACAATACTGTGAGGTAGGTACTATTATTACCTTTATGTTATCAATAAGGAAATGGAGGCTGAGAGAGTTTAAGTAACTAACACAATATCACATAGCTGATAGCTAATAAGTAGGTGATGTAGGATTAGAACACAAGTCTTCTTGACTATAGATCTAGCATGGTATCCCCTTTGCCATATTACCTATAACCAAAAATATTTTTAGCATACTTTTTTTAATAGCAAAGGACTGGAAGGAATTCAGATGTCTATTGATTAAAGAATGAATGGGTAAAGTGTATGTGCCTAGCATGGAATGTTATACCACTAATATTATGAGATTAGGACTGTACCTGCAATTTCATTGATATAGACAACCTGTAGAAGAGGAAATCCCCTCTACTCAAGCAGGGCAGCACCTTTTCTGCAACTTAAAGTCTTATAGAGTCGCCCAGAGCACTTGGAGAGTAAGTAGCATGACCAGGGTGACACATTCAGTATACATCAGGGATGAGATTTTTCCTGTGCTGTCCTCACCCATACCTCACACTTTCTTTCTTTCTTTCCTTCTTCTTTCTTTCTTTTTACTGAAGCCTAAATACACAATCAGAAAAGAAAAAGAAACATATTTTAAATTAAATATTGAAACAAATGCAAAATAAGGAAAGAAAAAAAAATTTGTCATGTGCACAGCAGAAAATGAAGGGATTCAAAATATATATATCAATAAGTTTTTGTTTCAAGAAAGCCTGTAAAATAAATACTATGTATTATGTTGAGAGTTGTCCACCTTTTCTTTGTTTCCTTGTTAGTTTTCTTTTGTTCTCTGCTGTGCACTTTTTGCTTTATCCTTTTCCCCCTGTTCCTTCCTCCCACCCCAGAAGACTACAATTAAGCACAGTTATATTTATATGAACATACAGATATATAGTTACACATATACATAGATATACATCTATACTTACATTATACATATATAGGCATATACTTTTCCTAACAAATTCTACTTCTGATATTTGTTTTTATGTTTGTACATACACACCATCTTTTCTAATTCTCCAGCCAGCTTTCTATTGAATGTAGGAGGCAGTGGTCATGAAATGATGAATATGAAAAGTTCAGCAAAATTTAGAAAAAAAGTTTCATTAACTGAGGCAAAGAGAGGTAAGTAGAATCAGAAGATTTATATGATGACCATAATAATGTAAAGGAAAACAACATGCTCTAGAACTTTGACCAGTGCAGCAATTAAGAGAACAATAGCTGTGAATGAGTCATAGATTTTTTTTTTTGCTTTTTTGGAGGGCAATGGGGGTTAAGTGACTTGCCCAAGGTCACACGGCTAGTTTTGGTGTTAAATGTCTGAGGTTGGATTTGAACTCTTGTCCTCTTGATTCCAAGGCCAGTACTCAATTCACTGCGCCATCTAGCTGCCCCACGAATCATAGATTTTCAAAGGTGACAAATGCATTGATGTATTTTGCTTGACCATGCCTACTTTTTGAGGCTCCTGTAGTCAGTGGGATTCATTGGGAAGAAACAGTGATGTTAAAAGAAGAAAAAATATCAGACATTTAAATCACATACAATACCTTGTACAAACCAGGAGGTGATATTCTAAGGTGCAGTTACTTGGTACTTGTCCATTGTGCATGTGCCAACAGTACCTAAAATTCAGATATAACCAGGCAAATCACTAGACAAATTAGAATGCAAGAGTTATCAGCTACCAGCACATGCTGTTGGCTCAAACTCTTTAAAGAATGAGAGTACTTCTATCAAGTGGAAAGGTATCATCAGAAGTAGAAAACAAGATGGAAATTTTTGTTATTCCTTTAAAAAGTCCCACTATTGTAATATATCTTGCTTAGTTAACCTCTCTTACTCTATTACAATAGTAAGATGCTGTCCAGCCCCACATTTTCCATTTATTTGATGCCAAATGGAAAGTGAGAGAGTTGGGGAATATGAGGTATTAGGATTCACAAAGGGCTTTTGTATCAGACTGTATTGCATAATAATATCCACTATGGGTAAATGATGATGAGGATCTGTTCATATGAAAAGTATTACTTTCCTGTAGGCAACAGGGACAAATGAAACATGTGGTCAACTGGGGAGAATTGATACTAGAAAAATATGCATGAGAGCACTCTTAGAAACATCTGTGCCCCAGACTAAGTTGAATAATTTTGCTATCTGTATCAAATAAGCTGAAATATGGAGCCTGAGTTCTTAGTTGGTGAAAGGAGTCTTAGCCATGACATTTGAAATCATGGGAAAGCAAATTGAAAAACCAGGTGGGGTTGGAACCCAGTGGGACAGCAATTCCTACCAACACCCACATTGTCTAACCATAGCTCTCCCTAGACCTAGTTCTTATTTTCTTGTTGCTGAGCAACTTGTTTCTTAAATTCCCAGCCCTAGAACCTTGGACAGTTCTACACATAAAGCTTTCACTTAGTTGATAGACTGGAATCTGCAGTCTCTCTTGAAAATTTATTGTTAATTGATTCTTGGACTGATCTAGTTTTTTTTAAAACAATTTACTGTTTGTTATTCTGGGACTTTTCTGGTTGCCATATTCATATTGCCATCAGGCCCCCCTTTAACCCTGACTCAGAAAGACACTCTCTCTCTCTCTCTCTCTCTCTCTCTCTCTCTCTCTCTCTCTCTCTCTCTCTCTATATATATATATATATACATATATATATACCTATATATCTATATCTATATCTATATATCTTAGAACATCCATTGTTCTAGCATGTAACTGGTATTTGAGAAATCTTTTTCAATGTCTTATTTTAATTTTATGCCTCTTTTCTGTCTTTTTCTGTATGTTATGTTATGATATTGGATGTGTTCACAAAGAGAACTTTTGGACTTGTTTTGCCTTTGTCTTTACTTTTTGAAGATATATAATATTGATAGCAGGAAACTGCCTAGGATTTCTTCATTACATGGGCAGGATAATGCCATTCCAATTTGCTCTATTATTAAAGGATGATGCAGTCAATCATTGGCTTGAGAGTAATTCATTTTTCATAGCTTTACTATAAGATGTGCAAACAATTGGCCTGTGATGAAACCTTGGCATCATTTACTATGGGAGCCTGCTGTTTAATTCTTTCCCTGTCATACTTCATCAATTGTTTGCCTTGGAGAGCTGTCTTTTTGTACTTATATATGTGATGAATTTTTGTCTCATATAAGTCATTTCTCAAGAGGGCATTCTTCTTCATATTAATTTCTATGAAAAATGATGACACTTTCCACCTTGGGTATGAAATCTCACACTGCCTGATATGAGTCCCAGAGAGAATGAGTAACTTGCTTGAGGTCATATTGTTGCAGTTTAAATGCAGGGATGCCAAAAACTTTTGAGGTGTTCTGCCTACCCTGAAACAGTTGGGGTTTCATGATGTGTTGTGGTGGATCCTTCTCAAAGAATTCAGAGTCAGACCACCTCTAATCCAAGTATAGGCATTTATTGAGATTGACGCTTCTCATGAAGTGGGATAAGTTCCAAGAGGAACCAGCAACTTCAGAGAAAGCAAGATGTATTTTTATTTGGTAAAGATACAATTTCATTATTAAAATTTACATAGACTAGAGGAATATGAAAAAAGACAGGAAGAGTTTGTTAAGGGATCAGGCAATGGAGGAGGGGTCCCATCTATGGTTTGGTGGTTAAACATTCTGGTCATGCTGCTCTCCAACTGGCTAGATACTGTGGTCCTGTCTTGGGTTAGATAGATAGTTAGGTACTGTGGCCCTGTCTTAGTCTAGATGGATGATGTGATTGTGAATGAATACAAGAACACACCTGTTTCTGTGGGAATGGGTCTGGGGGCAGTGACCAGGTAGAGGCAGTAGCTAGGTTCCCATCACATGGACACACCTGCTGTTTCTGTGGGAACTAAGAGTTCAGGGACACACCTATTGTTCCATCAAACAGTGAAGCATATACAAAGAAGTTAAGACATTGGCTAGGGCGGGGCGGTGGGGCGCTGTGTACAGTAGGGCTGCTATTCAGTGGGGCCAGGCCTATAATGAAGTTAGAATACTGGGGTTGGGGCAGTTTTATTACAATTCCATCAACATTACTGGTTAGCTCATTGCCAATCCAGATTTCATGACATTTAATTCAATCATATTTCTGCCTTCAGATTGTATAGGAAGTGATATGGACATCTCATACTCAGTCATGTACAAGAGTTAATCGTGTGTCTGGCATACAATTTGTACTCATAGGCCCAAATAATATTCTAATCCTGAACCATAATTCATTTGTTAAGGACCTATCATGTTTTTGGTATGGGAAACCTTACCAACAACCAGATAACAACCTATAACTTTTACTTATAGAAAGATGTCTAAGGGCACTTAAAGGTTAAGTGACTTGTCAAAAGTCAAACAACCAGTAAATATTGGTGTCAGGATTTGAATTCAGGTCATAATTACTCCAAGTTCTACTGGATCATATATATACACATACATACATATATAACACACACATGCGTGTGTGTGTGTGTGTGTAATATATGAGATAGTAAGGGCATTGACATGAAAATACAACTCCTAATCTATAAAAAGGTAGCTAGATTAGAGGAATATTAATTCCATAAAACCAGGACTGTAACAGTGGAAAGGGCCCTGGACTTGACTCAAAATATCACTTGGCAGTATTTGACCTTGGGTAAATCCTTGAACTTCAATTCCCTTGGTGGGATAGTAGCTGTCTCACTAAATTTGGGCATAGCAGTCAGAGAGAGAATGGGAAGGGTGAAGAAATATTGATGTTCAAGATGGCGCAAGCCAAGTAGTACCAGGGAAAAGTCACTAGATTTGAACTCTGAAGGCATGGGTTGAAATCTTAGCTCTTCTGCTGAATACTTGTATGACAGGAAAGTTACTTTCCTCATTAGTTCCCAAATCTGTCAAATGAGTGGACTAAGCTAGTAACATGAATATCCTTTCTGGCTTTAATCAATGATCCTATAATATGAAAATCGGGATAATAAAGCTTGCCCTACTTGGTTCATGGGGTTGTTGTGAATACTGCCTCTGAGACAGAAAAAAAAAAACTGGGAATCAAGTCTTGCTTCAGACAGACACTGGCTATATGACCCTTGGAAAGTCCCTCAGTGACTTTGGGAAACTTGTGGAGGGAGGTTCTTATAAGGATAAAAGTAACAAGTCTAATAAAAGTATAAATGGCATTTACATAGCACTCTAAGGATTTCAAAGCATAATAGAGTGGTGTCATGACCAAAAGACTGGATTTGGTGTCTGAGGAGCTGGGTTAAAATCTTTTATAAATGTTCTGTTACTGACTCTTCATAAATATGTTGGGTAAAATGTGCTATAGTTATTACTATCTTCCCATTTTACAGATGAGAAAACTGATACTGAGAAAAGTTAAGTTACCTCTTCAGTGTGATAAAGCTATTAAATGTCTGATGCAAGATTCCAACCCAGGTCTTCTTGACAGCAAGGCTAATGCTTTATCTATTATACCACAAGCTTCTCTCTATATGCAAAGTACCTTGCAAACTTCAAATACTATATTAATGTTATATTATTATTGTTACCTCCAAGGTCCTTTCTAAGTTCAAAATTCTAGGAAGGCAGCAACAGCAGCAGCAATGGCAATAGCAATGGCTGCTGCTGGAGTTCTGGGCCCACAGATGGTCAAGGATAGAGTGACTGATGCAAAACCCTTAAAGCCTGGGATAGTATGCCCACCCCAACACCCACTGGAAGCAGAGTCCTACCTTGAGAAAGAGTTAGAAAGTTAAGTATTTGGCTGGGAAGATGAGCAAACAGTGTAAAAAAAAAGTCAGACTATAGAATCTTACTTTGGTGACAAAGAAGATCAAAACATACAACCAGAAGAAGACAACAAAGTCAAAGCTTCTATATCAAAAGCCTTCAAGAAAAATATTAATTGATTATAGGCGAGGGAAGAACTCAAAAAGGATTAAAAAATTTTTTTAAAGCAATTGGAGTTAAGTAACTTGCTCAAGGTTACACGGCCAGTCATTATTTATGTGTGGGTGCTCGTTTTCTGAGGCCAGAACAGATACTGGGTCCTCCCAACTCTGGGACCAGCCCTCTTACTCACTGTGCCACCTAGCTGCCCCATCAAAAATGATTTTGAAAAGCAAAAGAAATAGAGGAAAAATTGGGAAGAGAAATGAGAGTGATGCAAGAAAATAACGAAAAATGAGTTAATTTGCTAAAGGAGATTCCCCCAAAATACTGAAGAAGATAACACCTTGAAAATAGTCCAAAATCCTATGACTCTGTTAGACTACAGGAATGGAAAGAAAATTCAAATGATTATTTGGTCAATTCCCTCTAACTTCAAGAATTCCACTTCAATTTTCTTCAGTAGGTGAGATTCTATCTTGTATGACTCATTCCTTTCATTCTGCTCACATTTTTTCAGTGGATCCCTCTTAATTCCTGAATATAGTTTTAATTCCTTTGGTATTCAAGGCCCCTTTTGTAGTATCGGTAGTGATAAGTGGTTCTGACAGAAAGGGAGAGAGAGACAGAGACAGAGACAGAGACAGAGAGACAGAGAGATAGAGAGACAGAGAGAGACAGAGAGAGAGAGAGAGAGAGAGAGAGAGAGAGAGAATGAGAATGAATCAGCTGTCAGCCTAAGAATTAACATATAATTGTGTGCTCAGCATGATACCTACCATTGTGTCTGATGCTATAATCAATAAAAAACAAACTCAATCATGCCATTGGTCTTACAATTGGAACCTTAGAAATAATTCCACTTGAGGGACAGCTAATTGGCATAGTGGCTAGAGCACAGATCCTGGAGTCAGGTGAAACTGAGTTCAAATCCAGCCTCAGATATTTACTTACTAGTTGTGTGACCCTGGCCAAGTTACTTAACACTGATTGCCTCCACAGAAAAGAAAGAAATAGAAAGAAAGGACTTCTCATTTTCCAGACAAAGAAACTAAGATCTATAGAAGGGAAATTATTTATTAAGGTCACATAGATTAATAACGAGCAGATTTTAGATTTGAAACCAGTTCTTCTGACTTCCAATCAAGGTCTTTCTCCATTGTCCCACCTTGGCATTTTGGGACCTGGGACCTAGGAATAATAGTCTCTGCTCATATAATCCTTTGAAGAATCATCCATAGACTTTTGATATGCATGATCTCATTCAATGTTCACAATAATCCTGAGTGAGACATTGGGTGTATATAGACCCAACTACAGGGAAAAGTCATAGGAGGAGCAGCTAGGCCTTTTGGATAGAAAAGTGCCTTAGTGGGAGCCATTTGAAGGCAATTGTAAACAAAGGAATTCCATTAAAATCCCTCCTCCTTCAATGTTTATGTGTAAGAGGCCAAGTGAGAATGGAACTTTGGGGAACAGAGCCATATAATGGTTCCATATAATGGTTGGATTGGTGCTAAGGGGAGATTAACAGTAATAACACAGGCTAAATACTCCTAAGAGGATAGCATGGGTAAGAGATCAGGGATTCCCATCTTTACCTCTTTGTTACTAGTTCTTCTGTTCTATATTTTTCTTCTTGTGCTAACGCATGTAGAAGTTCTAATAAAAATAAAAATCTTACATTTATATAGCATTTTCAGTTGTGCAAAGTGATTATATACATCACCTTTTTGATTCTTAGAAGAAACTTGGGAGGTAGGTGCTATTACTAGCTTTGTTTTTAAGATTAAGCAATAGGGACTAAGAGAGATTAAATAATTTCCTGGAGCCAAACAGATAAAGGCTCTTTTTCAACAAAGCACCTCTCTCTCATTTTGTCAACATCACTATTCTGATTTTTTTTTATGAAAGAGAAGGTAGCCTGAGTTAATAAAATGTATTCTTGGAACAAAATGTAACCATGGAAGCAATATTGATATAGTACTTACTGCTCAGAAACCAGGTAGACCAACCACATTCACTGACCAATGCTGGGTACTTAAGATGGAAAAACTGACTTATAAAAGCATTTAATAACAGAAAACCAGAGATTTGTCCTGTCTGAGAAGGAGAGCAGACTTCATGGTATCTTAGGTTTAGAACTGGAAGAGATCTGAGAGATTGTGTGATCAGACCTCTTCGTTTTTACAGATGAGGAAACAGAGGTCAGAGAGGTAAAGTCTGTCTGTCACACAGGTATCAAGAAACTGGGTCACACACCCAATTTCATTATTTTATTTCTATTGTTCTTTTTAAAATGAAATTTATTAATGTTTTTTTTTACACCTTAGTTATTTTCTAACATTCTTCCACTGACTATTACCTTGAAACAAACATAAAGAAGTAAATAAATAAAAGTAAGTACCTACAAAGTGGCCTTGTTTTCCTTGTTTTCTGCCTTCCCCTTACATAGTTTTGTTGTCTGTTCTTTCCAACCAAAATTAGTCATTTGAATTAATCTAAGTTCAGCTGTGTTTTAAAGGCCAGCTTTCTCTCCCCTCCACCTTCCATTTATATTATTAAAGTAGTCTGTAGTTTCTTTGTTCTCCTTTATTTGTCCATGTAACTTCATACAAGTTTTCCTATTTTTCACGGAATTCTTGAATTCATGCTTTTTTTTGGTATTGTATGAATGCTTAGCACACTTTCTTCAGTTATTTCTCAACTAATCAGTAGCTGCTTTGTTTCAAAGTGTTTTATTTTGCTGCTACAAAATCACTACTACATATATATACATATACATACATACATATATATTTCATTGTATATATTTCATTATATAAGGGATCTTTCTTATTGTCTTTAACCTCCATGGGGATTTATGATTAGTAGTGAGAAGACTGGGTCAAAGAGTACAAACCAATTACCAACTTTTTTTATGTATTGCTCACCCAGCACTGCTTACTTCCATCCTATATTATCTTTGTTAAATTGATGAAAGCGAAGTGGAACTTCATATTTGTTTT
The DNA here is from genome assembly GCA_011680675.1 of Gymnobelideus leadbeateri. Lineage (NCBI taxonomy): Eukaryota > Metazoa > Chordata > Mammalia > Diprotodontia > Petauridae > Gymnobelideus > Gymnobelideus leadbeateri. The sequence goes on from WOXC01011713.1 coordinate 130,903, forward strand.
ATTTTGCATTTATTTTATCTCTAATGCTTAGTAGCAATTTTTCATATGGCTGTTGATTATTTGCCTTTCTTTTGAAAATGGTGTCATTTGGGCTCTTGTCTATTGGGCAATTAATTACATTTAATCTTTCTTAATTTTGCTACTTCATTTTTATGAACCTTAGTTTCCTTATTTGCAAAAGGAGGATGTGGATGAAATAACCTTTAAGGTTCTCTCTAGCTCTAAATCAGTGACCTTGAATATATGGATTTTATCAGTTATTTGATGTCTAAATTGTGTCCCAATTGAAAGCTTTTCTTATTCCTCTTAGTTAGTATCTTTTATTTTTGACATCACCTTCATTCCTAAATATATCCTCTCTCATTTTCCTACCCATTCCTCATAATAAAAAAGAAAAAAAAGTAGTGCAGCAAAATCAACCAGCACATCAACCATATCTGACAATATATGCAATATTTTATACCCATAGTATACCACCTCTGAAAAGGAGAGTCCATTTTCCCAATGGAGTCCAAGTTTATTCATTATAATTTTGCAACATTTAGGTCTTTGTTGTTGTATTTTCTTTTTGCAACATTGTTGTAGCCATGAATATTATCTCTTGGTTCTGCTTAACTTACTGTACATCAGTTAACATGCTTTTTCCATGCTTCTCTGAATTTTTCAAAATCATCATTTCTTATTTAGTCTGCATCTAGTACTTTGCTAGAAGAGAAAGTGACACTAAGAATATTTTGGTGAATATGGACAACTTTTCTCCTAGCTGCATTGATTTTGTTCATGCAATAGCTCCTAAATCTTATGAAATGGAAATTATGATTTCTATTACAATCTTTTATGGCCACTTCTAACCCTTTCTTGGCTAAGATTCCTTCCCCTAAAGGTAGATTTTAAAGCTACTTCCTTCTGTTCTTTCCTTTAGCCTCTATTTCCCCCATTATAACAAGACATTAAAAAAATTTCTCCATTCTTCAGCTTCCTCTTTTGAAAATTATATATATACACACACATGCATACATGTACACACAGAAAACAGAGATGTGCTGAAATCAGCTCAAACTGGCTTCTGAGAGCTGAATGCTACATTTTCAGTGTGAGTATTTGCAAAACACTAAAAATCAGGGTCTGATTTATTGGTTTGTTGATTGTCTAAATATAAGAAAATAATGGAGAAAATATTAATAATTCAAATTAAACTTTAAGATGTATCATATATACCTCCTCCCCATTGCAAACCCATTGTTAAAATTTACTAGCACACTCCTGATATTAGCCTACCATGAAAAATTAAGGCAAAAAAATCTGAAAGAAGATGGTGAAGAGAGAAGATTTGGAGTCATAATCATGGGATCTAGTTTAGAGTCATGGGTTCTAGTTTAGGCTCTGTGAATAAAAAGCTCAAGTCTCCTAAGTAACGTAGGCTTCAATTTCCTTCCCTTTATTAACTATTGAATTCTAGATTCCTTTTCTAAGAAAATTTTATAATCCAATGATCCTATGAAAATAATTACAAATTTTCTGGTAATAAAAAGATTCTGTGAATAATTTGTCAACTTCAAGTATCCCTATAATCATGGGGTAGATGCCCCTTCCAGTGAAGCAGATTTTAACTCCTCTGAATGTAACTAGATGATCTTTGTGAGTTAATGCAGCTGAAACCTTCATCACCCTGCAAACAACCTGGTGATTGCCAACTGAACTAGGCTGGTTCTCAGCCCACAGTTTATCAGCAGATCCAGACTTAATGACTTTCCATCTGGGTAGAAACTGCCAGAGCCAGATCTCCTAACAGTGTCTTCAAGAATCTAGTGTCAATGCCATACCACAGGGAGGACATCGGAGGACTGATGATTCATGATATGTAAGTGCAACCTCTCAAGTAGAAGGTAGGAAACAGTTTGTATTTACTGTACACACAGTGTGGGAAAAGTACTGTGGCCTGTCTGGGGGCACAGAGTCAGAGATCTTTTCCCAAGCAGAGAGAAGGCCAAAGTTCTGCGCATAATATACTTGGTAAGCCAGGGATCTGTTCAGTGTATGTGTAGGAGGCCAGTCTTTGGAGTTGAGGCAGGATACCAAAGATTTGTCTTAGGTGGAGAAAGGCAGAAAGTCATTCAGAGGACCCAAAGTTCTAACCTAGTGACCATAGTGTAATCCCTTTATTAGGTCAAGGCAGAAAGTGCAGGCATGATCATTCTCATCAGGCAGAGAGAAAAATGGAAACATAGATTAAGTATGTAGTCCAAGGTCATATAGCCGGCCAATGATAGAGTCATTCTAGAGCCCACATTTGCTGACTTCTAGTCTATCACCTTTATTTATGTGGAGGAATATAAGGCAGTTGGGAGCATTTAAAGCCAGATCACTTCCCGCCTTACACAGGGAAGAGGGTGATGGTGGTGCTGAATTAGGCCTATGAGCTCATTTCATAATGCAACTACTTAGCCCTGTAAAGTATTTGGAAATTCTGTTGAGATGATGGATGTCATGTCTCATAAAATGATCTTACCCCTTCTTGTAAATAACTGTCGGAAAGTTCTCTTCTGTTAGTTCTTTTTTTCAATGTAAGAATAATTGATTAAGGGCAGAGAAGAACTGACTTACAAGAAAAGATTAGGCTCAGCTGAACAACTTGGAGTTGAGAGCAATCTGATTAGCATTCATGAGGTTTGAAGAAGATAAACACCAAGCAGAGAGTGGGATTGTTTGAGGCTAGAGTCCAAACAAGGGTAATTATAATGAGATAAAGGGAGGCATGAGGAAGAAAATTAAACCAGAGAAAGTGGAGGCTAACTACCTGGGGGGAAAAGTGTGTTACAAATGACAAGAAATGAAATCTTTAAGACTGGGGAATTCTCCAGGAGGAATTAAGGGCATCGCATTGCTTGAGAAATGATACTGTATATGGAATGTTGTGTTTTGGTGTGCTACAGTCTTGTGTGCAGCAAGAAGAAATCTACTTTGATGGAGGTAGAATGCAAACATCCATCAGGAGATTCTCTGGCACAAAAATCATTCTTCATAAAATCATGGAGAAGCAAAATACCCCTGGGCACTGTGAAAATAACTGCATTAAAGAGTTGACATTTCCCAGAGTGTAATACAATCCAGAACAACTTCCTTTCTCATTATTTCTGACAGTTTGTCTATGATGGGTCTGTTACTGACACTAATGTGAATGTCCTAATAGACATGCATATGGGGAACTTTGAGGAGAGAAATGACCAGACAGGTCACTTAACTCATTCCCCTCCCAGGTCTGATCCTGCCTTTCTGTACTTCAGAACCAAACCTGGGTTTCTGTCTCATTCTGGAACTTCCCTCAATGCCTAGGGTCTCTTTGCAGTGGAACCATCCACATGTCCTCAGTCTGGAGTATCCCTCCTCGAAGCCCATTGCTAAGGTCTTCATGGATCTCATCTTGGTTGGCCTTTATTTCCCTCCTGGCCTAGCCCTTGACTTCCGAGGCTTCAAAACCATGCCTTTGTTGCTATTTCATACTGGAACTTCCCTCAATAATTGGGGCCTCCTCACCCCAAAGCAGCCAACTAGCCCCTGTGAACTGTGGGAGAACCCTCTGGAATATCCCTCTACCAGACGCTCTTTTCTCTTTGGTGAGTTCCTCCTGGGGCTTCCATATGGGGGCTGGCCAGGTCTGCCATCCTTCACTTTCTTTCCAACTATATCAGAAGACTATGGAATTTGCTGCTAGGTCCCTCCCCAACTGCACTTTTCAGCCCCTCTTTTTTGTACTGCTGTCCCCTGGTAGAATGTGTTTGTTGATAGGAGGTCTACTACTATGACTAATTTTTGCTTGTATTTCTATCCCCAATGCTTAGCACAGTGCCTGTATATAGTAGACCCTTAATAAATGCTTATTTCCTTTCTTTGACCTCTCTGGGCTTCAGTTTCCTAGTTTGTAAAATGGGGAAAGGGGGCACACTACGTAGTTTTTACAATCTACTCCACTTCCAAATCTATGATTCTATTAAGATTTTGTGATATTTCCTATCCAGTAAATGTGAAAAGAAGTTGGAAATATATATCCTTGCAGTGTGGGATATAGTTGTGAGATTTTGTTTTTTATATCATTCAAATTCAGTCCATCCTACATAATTCACAATTCCATTAAAGAAAAAGCATTTATTCCACAAAAAAGCATATAAGTGCCTACTTTGTGTAAGGCACTGAGAATACAAAGGTATAAATATCCCTGTGCTCAAAGACTTTGTGTTCTAAGGGGAAGGGGAACCACATGTACCCATTTTGCAAAGTGGATAGAGCAGTGGAGCTGGAATCAGGGAGACCTAAGTTCAAATTCTTCCTCAGATACTTACTAGTTGTGTGGCTCTGGGCAAATGTGAGGAGAAGCAAGGTGATGCTTTTGGTTGTAACAGGAGGAATTCAATAGAGTAATGTGAGATGTCTGGAAAAACAGTCTGAAGGATGATTCTGAAGAACTATCAATGTCAAAAAGAGAGATTTGCATTTTGTCCTCCAGTAAAAAAGGCAACTACTGAAATTTCTTGATCAGCGTATTAAGATGGTCCTATCTATGCTTTAGAAATATCAAGTTTGCAGCTGTTTCAAGGATGGGTTTAATAGGTTACAACCTGGAAATAGGCAACCAATTAAAAGGCTGTTGGAATTATCAAGATGAGGAATGATGAAGGGTGGTGGCCATATGAGTAAACAGATGTGAGACATGCTTTAGAGGTAGAATCAAGAACACTAATATAAACAAATGTGTCCCTTATCAATAAAGGACACTTGGTTTGAGAACTCTTTCCATCAATACAGATACAAACCAGCTGTTTCCTAGGGAGTGGTTGTTTCCGAGGATTGCACATGGAGGGTATGTGAGAGGTGCGGTTTGACCTCCCTAATCCTCCTTACCTCACACCTATCACTTTGTCCCTTATGCCGTTGCCTTTAATGGGGCATAATGCCACTTATATCATTTACTCTTAGATTTTATTATTACAAAGCCCATGGAAGTGTTTTATCTTTTTTTTTTTAAAGCAATTGGGGTTAAGTAACTTGCCCAAGGTTACATGGCTAGTCATTTGATTTATGCGTGGGTGCTCATTTTCTGAGGCCAGATCTGATCTCGGGTCGTCCCAACTCCGAGGCAGGCGCTCTTACTCACTGCGCCACCTAGCCTCCCCTTTAGGGCAATTGGGGTTAAGTAATTTTCCCAAGGTTACACGGCTAGGTTTTTGTTTGTGTGGATTAAGTGTCGGAGGCCGGCTCTGAACTCAGGTCCTTCTGATTCCAGGGCCGGCGCTCTATTCACTGTGCCACCTAGCCGCCCCGAAGTGTTTTATCTTTAATATTTTCTTGGCTGCTTTTATACTTGTGAACGGAAGGGCAGTGATTGTAAAAAGTGCCAAGATAAAAGTACATGAGGGTTGGGTCTTCTATCAATAGGTAGACATAATGTGAAGGTTTCATTCCTTTCTCCCACAATGGTTTTGTGAAGACTCCCCAGTGGATAGCAGAGGCTGGGGCTCTTGGGTCCTCTCTTACTGAGCAGCTTACTCATGGAGAATGAAACAGTCTGCCTCTATCTGTCATGCCTGAATTTCCTTCACTCTTGGGGACCCATTCTTCCAAGGGCCAGAAAGATTCAAAATCCTGTGGAGGAGGCTTGTTCTCCAGAGGTTTGGCACATAATATACTTCACTGGACTGGGGAAGTAGCTGTAGGAAGAGTGAATCTCTGGAGTTTGCTCTTCACAAATTTTCCTCTGACTCTCACAAACAATCCTTTCTGTTCTGGAGTTTACTCTCCCACCCCCGAGTTTTGTGACTGAACTTTTTGTCATCATTTTTCAATGAGCTGACAGATTACTGAAAATATTCTAATTCAGTTATTGGCAAACTGTGACCCTCGTGTTCATTTTTGTCTGTTGGAACATGTTCTAACAAAGTTTCAATATCCCCTGTACTGACAAGAAAACCAACAGGCAATTGCTTTCTTAAAATGGAAAGCAAAATTTATGTTATTTTTCTGATCCTACTGCAGGGAAACAGACATACATACACACATAAATACTCTTTACTGACAAAGAAAACCTAATCAATATAAGAAAGCAGCTAGAGATGAAAAAATGAAAGAAAATAAAAAAATGAAATTGACATAAAATTCGGAGAAAGCATATTCATAGAGCATAGTGTATCCTACTGCTAACTATATTGATAATATTGGGAAAGATGATCTTTCATTGGCCATGGCATACATATAACTAATAGCAGGAACATCTGTGAGTTGTTCACAGTTTATTACAGGTGAAGAGGAGGCACATTCTAAAAAGTCTATTCAGCAATTGGAAAGATTAAAAAATTTGCCACAATTGGGCAGCTAGGTGGCACAGTGAGCAGAGCACCAGCCCTGGAGTCAGGAGGACCTCAGTTCAAATATGACCGCAAACACTTAACACAAAAACTAGCCATGTGACCTTGGGCAAGTCACTCAACCCCAATTGCCCTCCAAAAAGGAAAAACAAATTGCCACAACTGAGAATTTCCTAGAAGCTTAATGTAATGTTATAGTCACTTGCTCCAATAGTATAATACTTCTAAACCAGTTGTGATTTCCCTAGTGTGGGCACTCCCCTGCATGAATACAACTTTTCTCATCCCTAGTCAAGTCATCATGGGTTGTTATGGCCATAACCATTCATTTCCTAGGAAGCAATGTTCTGGTCTTTAGCCTTTATAAAGTCCTTTATTGTAAAAACTTCTTAGTCTGTCTATTTTCAGAATCTCTCTCCTCAAATCCTATCTTTCTACCACTGTCAAAATAATCTTCCTAAGGTATAAATTTAAAAATTTCAATTCCCTCTTCAAAAGTCTTCAGGTGGCTACCTATTGTCTCAAAGAGTTTTTTTTTTTAAAGGCTTTCTAGCATGTCAGCATCTGCTCAAGATTGAATTCCTCTATAACCTTTAAGAATCCAAAGCATTGGATCTTGGCATTCAAGTCCCTCTATAATCATATAACAGCCTCTAGATTAATTTCATAATCCATTCCTTTATGCTCTCTACATTCTGTCCAAATTGAATGACTAACCCTTTCCCCCATTTAACATTTCATCTCAAGTCTCTGGCCCTAGGGAAAACCATCTTCCATGTGGTAAGTGCACTCCATCCTTATTTCTACCTCTCAGAGTCCTCATCTTCTTTAAAAAGACAGTTCAGGTACCACCTTTTTCATGAAATACCCTTTGATTCCCCAGGTACCAATGCAACTCCTTGAATGACCTATTATAATTGTCTCTGTAAAATGTTACATTCCTGCAGAAGAATAAATGAATAATTACAGTGAGTAACTTTTTGGTTTTTTTATTCACAACAGCTAGAGTGGTAATTTTCAGAGAGTAGGTGTTTAATAAATATTTGTTGAAATTGTTTAATTTAGAGATAGGTATCTGTAGGGATGTCAATGTTTCTTAATGTGGGATATATGATTTTTAAAAAGTTGATGACTATTTCAATATACTGTTTCTTTTATAATCTTACCTATTTTGTTTATGCATTTAAAAACATCATTTTGAGAAGCTGGGATCCAGGGAAGTTAGGTAATTTACTCAAGGTCACACAGTTTCTTATTTCATGGATATTATGAGACTAGCATCTAATTATCTTAGCCAATTAAGCATTTTCTGTGGTAGTCCTTGTGCAGAAAACTTGAAATAACTATTTTAAAGACATTTGAAATAAGTATAGGCCCCAAGGCATGGATTTATATTTGTCCATCCAACATAGCCCGAGATTGTGATCAAAATTAGTTGTATGCTGGAAAATGTTAAATAACCAGATCTACAGAAAAACAAACAACCAAACTTTATGCACAACACATTAATTTTTTGGGGGGAAGGGAAGAGAAAATCAGGGTTAAATCAGGGTTAAGTGACTTGCTCAGGCTCACACATTTAGCAATTATCCGAGGTCAAATTTGAACTCAGGTCCTTCTGACTCTAGTGTTGGTGCTCTATCCACTGCATCACTTGGATGCCATTAAAACATACTTTTATACTTAATTTGCATTATTTGTCTAAAGGTAGCTCTCAAATAAACATTATTGCTCAAAACTTTTTTGGAAGAGGAATACCAAATTTTGGTAGCAGTGATTTAGGGATTATTTCTAGGCAACATGACATAGAAACCTGGGCCTGGAGTCAGGAAGACCTGCATTCAAGTTCTGTCCCTGATAAATTCTAGATTTGTGAAATTGAGTCAATCACTCAATCCCTTCTCCATCCTAGAAATATTCTAAGATAATGAATTACAGACTGAACTGTGCTGGTGGAGGGAGTTTCTATCCCATTTGTTTCCCTCACCAATGAAATGCCATTTTAATAACAACAACAAAGAAACTACAAAACATGTCCACTGAAAACAGAGGGTTCAACTATTTTGTGGAAAAGATTGACCATGAGTCTGTAAGGGCACCTGAGACATTAGCAGTTGGACCAGATGGATGGCTGTAATGAGGCTAAGGCAGAGTGGGACTCAGCAGGAGTAGTGCTCTTATGTTTCATTAAGAAAACCAGTGTTCAGGACTAAGAAAGTCATATTCACCAGTAGTTTTCCCTGTCAGGCCACATCTGACTCCATCTTTTTAGTCTTCCTATACTTCACCTTCTTACTCTTTCTCCCCCTCTTCCCCGCCACCCCCTTATACTCTGCAATCTAATGGCACTGGACTCTTTGTTGTTTCTAGAGCAAAATGTCCTGGGTCCTGGCTCCCGGCATTTTCACTGGTTGTACCCCCTCCCCCCCAATCTGGAATGCTCTTCCTCCTCATCTTTGCATCCTGGCCTCCCTGGTTCCCTTAAAGTCCCAGCTAAAGCCCTACTTTCTACCATAAACTTTTCATATTCATTCTCTCTGTCTCTGTCTCTCTGTCTCTGTCTCTCTCTGTCTCTCTCTGTCTCTCTCTGTCTCTGTCTCTGTCTCTCTCTCTGTCTGTCTGTCTCTCTCTCGTTAAATAACTTGCCTAGGGTCACACAGCTAATAAGTGTCTGAGGCCAGATTTGAACTCAGGTTCTCCTGACTCCAGATTTGGTGCTCTCTCTACTGTACCACCTTGCTGCTCCCCAATCTCTCTTAATACTAGTGACTTTGTTTTGTTCATGATCTCCAATTTAACCTGCATATAACTCCTTTGTCCATAGTTGTTTGTATGACTTGTATCACTGAACTATGACTTCCTTGAGAGTAAGCATTGTTTTTTGTATTTCTCTTATCCTCAGTGTTTAGCATAGCCTCTGGAACACAGTGGGCTTTTAATCAATGTTTATTGATGGACTATGTTCCATTCTGGGAATAACATTTTAGGAAAAATTTTGATAATTTTGATTTTGCACATAATAAAAAATATCTGTGTGGCAAAAGACTTTGGAATTATGCTATATGAGTATCAGTTGAAAGAACTGAAGATGTTTATGCAAAAAAGACTTGGGGGTAAAGTTGGGTGGGGCAGTGGATAGAATGCCAGGTTTAGAGTCAGGAAGACTCATCTTCCTGAGTTCAAATCTGTTCTTAGACACTTATTAGGTACATGACCCTGGAGAAGTTATTTAATTCAGTTTTCCTCAGTTTCCTCATTTGTAAAAATGAGCTGGAGAAGGAAATGGTAAACCATTCCAGTATTTTTGCCAAGAAAACCACTGATGGAGTCATGAAGAGCCCTAACTGAAAGTAACTGAACAATAACAATAACAAAAGCTATCTCCAGGTATTTGAAGCTATCTCATTTTTTTTAAGTAAAAGACATTGGTCTTTGTGAAAACATAACCCTTGTTTATGTCAAACACCTGGGTTCTATTTAAGTCAATCCAATTCAACAAATACTCATTAAACCTACCATGCATAAGATCTTGTATTGGGAGGATAGAGGTGAACAAATAAATGGTAATAGATGGCTTCTGCCCTCCATGAGCTTACAGTCTAAAAGGGGAAATCAAGTGTGTGTACAAATGGGTATGACACAAGATAGAATTTAAGGGGATTTAACCAAAGCACAATAAGAATTTTGAGTGGGCAAAGATCTTTTCATCTGGTAGTGAACAAAGGTGTACTTGAGGAGGATGTACCGCCTTGCTGAAACTGTATCTTGAAGAAAGTAAAAGATTTTAGGAGACAGAAATAGAAAAAATAATTTAGTGTCCCAGGGCTGCTTCCTTGAGACTTCAAACTTATGGAAAACTCAGAGATCATTGAATGGAATATTTGTTGTACATAAAGAGACTTAATTGGAGAATTTCAGCACAGTAATAACAATTTTGAAATGAGTAGGGAAATAGAAATCACAACTGTATCACCCACATGTTCTAGCCTTAGTAAAGCATGGTGTTTTTGAAATAACTGTGTTTTTGAAAGCTATGCCAGATGAGTGGAAGGTCTGTCCCATTCTGTCATGGTGGAAAGAATATGGTCTTAAGAAAAGATTGAGTTGTGAAGACCAGTTTGGCTCTGGTCACTTAGAAATGAATTAGTCACAGCTCTTATCAGCAATACAATGATCCAGGACAGTTCATTGATTGTGCCCTCATGTTGGAAAATGTTGTCCACATCCAGAGAAAGAACTGATGTAGTCTGAATGCAGATTGAAGCATACTATTTTCACTTTATTGTTTTCTTGTTTTGTTTCCACTTTGATCTATTTCTTCTTTCACAACATGACTAATATGGAAATAAGTTTTAAGTGGTTAAACATATATATGTATATATTTGTATACATGTGTATATGTTTTCTATATACATATATATCCTATATGAAATTTCTTATTTATTTTTGCTTATTTTGCTTATTTATTATTGCTTATAGGGGAAGTGGGGGGGGAGGTGAAGAAGGAAGGAGAAATTTGGAACTCAAAATTTTTTTCTAAAATAGTCTTTACATGTATTTGGAAAAATAAAATACTATTTATTTTTTAAAAAAGAAATTAATTAGTTAGCCATAATCATGAAAGAAAGGAAAACACAATGAATCTTAATTATAAATGGCTTCTGTTTGTTTTTGAAGCGACTATGACCGAATAGTGGGAAATGGGTCAGAGAATGGTAAGATAACACAGTTTTCATAAACTTGATCAATTTTAATTTAGCTGTTGGTTCTGTATGTGAGATCCTTGTTTAATGACAAATGAGTGAAATAATATTATTGTTGTAAATAAATAAAAATAAACAGCAATAATATCTGGCATTTGTATTGCTTTAAGGTTTACAAAATGCTTTACAAATATTATCTCATTCAGTCCTCGAAACAACCCTGGGAGGTAGATGCTACTGTGATTTCCATTTTACAATTGAGGAAACTGAGGCAAATAGAAGTCAAGTGAGGTGTCCAGAATCATACAGCTAGTAAATGTCTAAGATTAGATTTGAATTTAGAACTTCCTGATTCCAAGTCCTGTCCTCTCTCCCCTGTGCCACCTCCTTGCCTTACTTAGTTATTGAATATACTCAGAACAGTATTTTTTTCAACCTTGACCTTTTCACTTGAAAAGAAATCTGAAGGAAGTTGCATATAACAGGATAATTGACTCACAGGTTTGCCTCATAGAAAAAAAATAAGAGAGGGTAGGGAATTTGTTCTATTGTGTGTCCAAAGGCAACAAAAAACATCATTTTATGGGGCATTTTGTCATCTCCTATTCTAATCCTCATGTCATATATTTGCAGAAAGACCACCACCATAAAGATAATTGCTTGGCATTTGATGCAGAGCACAAAGTAGAGCAGTGCTCCCAAGAACTCAATAGGACACTCCAAATTAAATCAATGTATATATTTTGATATGGGATGATTTCAATTCAAAGGTGGGAATAGGTGAAAAATTGCCTGGAAAGGGCTTAGGAATAAGGGAGTTTGTCAGAGAATTGTAGACCACAAAGGGTCCTGCTACAAGATACATCATGATTACTTCTTCAAAAAAAATAAATTGGAAGGGACTGGACCCCATGAGCACCAAATCATGTCACCAAAAAGAAAAAAGATAATATTTTAACAGTCAATAAATGACTTACTATTAATATGGGAGTCATTGCTGGATCGGCTGTGTGCAGCCAGATTACTGACAAAATAGCTGAGCAAATTGCTTCATGTAAATGCAAGTAAGGAGTTCGTTAATAACGATTGCCTCTTATATTCATTCATGCAATCATGCATTCAATTAATCAATACTCATCTAATGTCAACTTTGTGCATGGCAGCCTGAAATACACTCTGAGGTGCTGGGAGTATTGTAAATTGTACTTTTGTAGGATCAGACCTTTCATTTTATAGATGAGGAGACTTAAGTCCCTAAGAATGAAGTAATTTCCACAAAGTCTTAACAGGCAACAAATGACAGAGATGGGATTTAAACTCTAAAGTCAGGTCCTCTGGCTACATGTTCAATGTTCTTTGTTCCTACCTCCAAGACTCCCCAATATAGTTGTGTGCACACACACACAACTATATTGGAGAAGTTAGGTAACAGGGGAAGGCAGTATGGGATAAAGGGCTAAACTGAGTGTTGCAATGAAGACTTTGTCAGAGAGGAGAGCAAGAAAAATTGAACTAGTTGGGACACCTTATGGGGAGACTTTAAGTGATAAACTGAGGAAATGGTGAGAGGTATTCTAATCACCCAGTCAGTCAATCAACAAGAATTTATTATGTGCTCCCTCAATTCCAAGGATTGACAAAGATACTGGGGATACAAAAATAAAATGGAAAGCAGCCCCTGCCCTCAGGGAGCTTATACTCTTACAGGAGGAGACAATATATATGGTGTGTATATGTATGTATGCATGTATGTATATATGTGTGTGTGTATACACACATATTTTGTGTATATATTATATAATACATATAAAATATGTATATATGTATGTGTGTATATGTGTGTGTGTGTGTACACATGCACAAAAAAATCAACTTGAGGCTATTTTGAGGGAAAGGCACTAATAGCTGAGGGGTATCAGGAAAGGCTTCATCTATTAACCAGCACTTCACCTGAACCTTGAAGGAAACCAGAAATGGAGTGGGGTGGGGGTGCATTTCTGGAATGGGGAAGAGTTAGTTCAAGGTTGGCCTGTGGTGTGTGTATAGGGCAGTGGTTTGGATTTAGGTCTAGAAAAGTAGGTTTGCTCTATGTCAAACAGAAGAACTGATATTTGATCATGTAGATTAATAGGGAGCCCTAGGGTTTATTGAATTGTGACATATTTGTGTCTTCATTGGGGAGAAAGGGAAAAACATAAGTAAACAGACTGTCTGGACAGAACAAGTCACAGATTCTCTTACTTAAAAAGGACCTCAGAAATCATGTAGTCCAGCCCATGGCTAACCAGGCTTCCCTTTCACTGCATCTCTCATAAGTAGTTATATAGCTTCAGCTAGAAAAGTTCAGAGGAGGATAACCCACTATGAAAGAGTCAGGATGTGTTTTAAAGCAGAGGTGTCAAACACATATGTGACCCATAATACTCCTCAGTACTCATTAATACAGCCCACACCAAATTAACATGTATTTCCTAAATGATCTTTATTGATGTGGTAACAAAAAAGAAACTAAGTCAATATATCACATGTAGGGGTCCTTGTGTATGGTTTAGTGGTGTACATTTCTATTTCAAATTGATGGCAGTGGTTTAGAGGATTAAATAGCACCCTTAGATTAAAGAAAAACTGTTTTTTGTATCCTGCCACCAATACTCAGATGTGTGACATGTCACGTAACCTCTCTGAGACTCAGTTTCTTCATCTGTAAAATTGATAGGATAATACTACCTCACCAGGCTATTTGTGAAACTCAAATAAAAAGATGTGTGTAAAGAATTTTGTAAGTCTTAAAGTACTGTATGTGTTATATATTATTATTAATTTTTGTTTGTGTTGTTATTGTTCTTGTTACCTCCAGAGGTAGCAAATTCTACTTTTGAATAACTGTAGGTTTTTTTCTCCTTACATTAAGCCTAAAACTGTCTTTCTATATCTTGTGCATACATTGCTCCTAGTTCAGTCCTCTGGGACCAGACAGAGTAAGTAAGTAGGTATTTCAAGTATAGGAGTGTATGTAGATGATGTTGGATGGGCAGAGGGGCTAAATTTTAGAGGCTCCGAAGGTCTGGATAAAGAGTTTTCAATTCAATGGTAAAATTATAGAATTTTAGATGCTGAAGGCAGCCTAAAGATTTTGTAATCCAAGTCCTTCATTGACAGATGAGGAAAATGAGGCCCAGACAAGTGAAATGATGCAGTAAATTAGTGGGAGAACCTGAGGACTAGCCCCTTGGTCTGTTGATATTAAATCCAGTGTGCTTGTCATGTGCTACTATTTTTCATGAATAATCAGAAACTCAGTCTGATTATAGTCTCTATTCACATCAGGATAGAGAAAATAATCACCCTTGCAAAGTTACCATGAGTGATAAATATGGTGATAAAATTTCCCTAAGGTTTGTTCAGCTTTGCCTGAGAGTTACAAATTATGTCATTTACAATGTGATAGATTTTTTTAAAGCAAGAAACTTCAGAACTTTGCAGTGTTCATAGCATGGTGCTGGTATGGAACAGGCATTCTTCAAATTATACCTGGCCCTGCTTGTCTCCTTTAAGATAAACTAAGAAATTATTGGGTTTTTCCCCTCCTCCTGGTATCTCACCAGAGTTCCTAGACAAAACAGCTTATTGACTTGAGGAGAAAAAGTTTTCATTTCACTCAGAATTAACTGTAGTGGCTATTCAGCAGATTTGAAAAACAAAAATGAAACAACTTTTGACTAATAAAGAAAATAATCATAATCTACCCTATTTTGCTCAGCAGGTCATGGAAAATTTTGGGGCTTGGACAAATGAAGAATTTTGGAAAGAGAACATGATAAAAGAGAAATAAGTTTTCTTCTAATGTCATTCTTAGCAGGGAGTGGGGAATGTGGGTAGAGGGGATAATATATCTTTGCTTTCCAAATGACTGTGTTCTAGGGAAAGGCAGAAGAGAGAAAAGAATAAGAATTTGGTGTGAAAGTGGGAAAATCACAGGATCATAGGTTTTGATCCAAGGGATCTAAAAAGTTTCTTTCCCAAACCCTTCATTTCAAAGATGAGGAAACTGAGTCCTAGAGAAATGATTTCTCCAAAGTTACATAAGGAGCAACAACTTTTTTTTTGTGAGGGAGAAAATCCCACTTTCATTTCAATTAATGTAATCATAGAAGGCCCAGATAACTCACTTAAATCAATCAATTTGTCAATCAACACAGTAGGAGCCGTTAGGACATTTTCTTAGAACCCCAAAATGTGATCACTTGTGGTAGGTTTTAATGTGTGAATGAGACTAGATTGTGACAGGCTCATTTGATCATCTGCAGACTGCTCTTTATTTGGGTCAAGATGGGAACAGTATGATTGAGAGAATCCCTCATGCCCTTTTTATGCTATGGCACCAGTCCATCAGTCCACTGATCTAAAAGGGGAATATTCCATACTTGGAAGGATTTTGTGGAAACAAACCTTTTTCATCTATAACAGAGGGTAACAGAGGGAGAGGAAGGAGGATAAGAAGCCTGATAGTGCTCTACCTCTCTTATTCCTAGTAGGAGACAATGCATATAATCTGAAGCAGAGGCACACTGAGGACAGGCCAACGTGAAGAAAGCTAGTTATCTGAAGTAAGGTAGCTTCAAGAACCATGGTTAGCATTTATGCCATACTTACTGTGTGCCAGGCACTGTGCTAGGTTGACATCTCATTTAATCTTCACAACAACCCAGAGAGGTAGGTGTTATTATTATGCCATTTTGCAGATGTGGAGGCAAACAGAAGTTGACTTGTCCAGGATCACACAACTAATAAATATCTGAGATAGGATTTGAACTCAAATCTTCCTGACTCCAGACACAGTATTCTAACTGTGCCCCCAGCTTCTCTCCCCCAGCACCATCTCTTGTGGCAAAGAAAAGTATGAATTATGCACTGTGTACTAATAATTGTGAGTTACTCCTTCACTACACACGTATCCCTATATGTGTACCTCACTGCCATCCACTTTAAGGATCAGTCCATTCTTCCCATGGTTCTGTATGTCTTACATGGGAGAGGATTTAGTAGGGGATGATTTGTACTAACTATTCTTACTACACCATCATAGTAAATGCCTTTGCCCAAAACTAAGTCAACTGATTAATTGTTAATTACTCTTGAAATGGAATGGTAAAAGTAGCCACCCATAAGGTCACCCCCAGTCCAAGGGATATTATATTGATATTCAAAATCATGTCTTAATCCAAAACTAGTGCTCTTTCCCAAATATCCTGTATAATTATGTTTTTGTACTCACTTGATTATCAAAAATTTATCATGCTGCATAAATTCTTATTTAAAATTATTTCTATGTAGTGGATTCTCCCACTATTTGTCTTTTACTATGGTACCTAAAGTGTTATCAAAGTATCAAGAATGGCTATAAAATATACAAAATATCTGGGATACAACTCCAAAGATACTCTCAAGAGCTTTAAAGATAAAATTACAAATCACCCCTTAAAATAATTACTTAAATAACTGGAGGGATATTCAGTTGGCATTGCTCCTTTGAGTCAATATAATAAATATAATCATGCTACCTAAATTAATTTACAAATTTAGTGCTTTATCAATTGAATTACCAAGGGAATACATTTAGAACCAGGCAAAATAAAAATAAAATTCATTTTGGTGAAGATAAATTTTTAGAATCTCAAGGGAAATAATGGGGAAAAGAAAGAATGAAGGCAGAATAGCACTTGCAGACCTTACATCATATTCTAGGGTAGAAATCATTAAAAAACCACACACAACTATTTCATACTAGTTAAAAAGTAGAAAAGTAAATCAGTGGAAGATACTAGATAAGAAAGAATTAGAAGTAATTGGATTCCATAAGTGCGAGAACATTAATTTCTTGGAGAAGAAACACTTATTTGACAACAGTTGATTAGAAAAACTGACAGATTTTGGCAGAAATTAGGTTTAGACCTAATTACATGATATACCACAATATGCTCAAAATGGATACATGTACTGAAGATTAAAAATTATATCATTAAAAATTAAAAGAGAATCAGATCAGGCACCTTTCAAAGTGATGGCCTGGGGGAGAATTCCTAACCAAAGAAGGAATATGATCATTTGCTCCACTGCTTGCTCTTTCCCACTTTCCACAGAACAGCTGGTTCTGGCATTCTTTGTCAGCAGAGGTTCCTTAAATCTTCCCCAGGTCAGACATCCAACTGCCTTCACTGTCTGTGGGGTAAAAGTTCCTGTGACTGGGGCAGGGCAGCCTCCCAATCCCACTAACCCTAGGGTTTACTGCTTGTTGTTTAAGCAGTTTACTGCTTGTTGTTAAAGTGTACCCTAGCCTGGAGGTGTTTTCTTCTTCACAGGGTAGAAATCTATTCTTGGGATTTTTCTTCAGGTCTTCTCACTGTCCCAAGAGGATACCTGTTCTGCTCCTCCTCTTATTTGTTTTCACAGCTCTGTTTTTACTCAGAGGTGCTATTTTATCTCTTCTATGGAAGAAAATCTTGAGAGCTTGGAATTTTCTGACCTACTCCACCATCTTCCCAGAATTCGCTCCTACTTTGTAATTCTTTTGATAATTTTTTTATATCCTTCGTTCTTTCATCTATTGGGAATGGATTTTAGGTGTGTATATATATATGTATATGTATATGTGTATGCACATATATATGTGTATGTGTGCATCTATATACATATTACATTACATAATCATATACACATATGCACACACATACAAATATAGATATAGTTGGATGTCTGGAAGTATTATTTCACCTCCTCTGGAGGATTATTCCCCCTTCATTCCTAACTGTTTTCATTGTTTTAAAATTTTTAATTGTTAATTAATAACTTTAATTTTAGATATTTTGTTCCTCAAAATGAATTTAAAAAAAAATTATTTTATCAGTTTCTGTAATTTGTTTGGTATAACATTAAAACAGCAAAGTAACTTTGGCAGCATTGTCATTGGTATTTTCTTGGGATAAGCACTGAATGTTCCTGCAGTTGTTTAAGTTGTTCTTTAATTCTTTAAAGAGAACTTCATAATGGGATATGAAAGGCCAAGGTCACCTACTATATCCTGGGCCATCACCATTCACTAGTCATCTTGACTTCTGTCTTGTTACTGGACTTTGATGATGTTGGAGGAGAGACTAACAACTTAGTGTAGTGTAACTTCACTTTAATCCAAGTCATGTACAAGTCATGACATCACTCTTGTGATTCAACTTTGTAGTCTTAGAGAATGGAATATATTCCATAACAATGGAATATATATATATATATATATATATGTATATATACACACATATAGAGAGTTTTGTTCATTTCCATAGATAAATCCATATATACATATTATTTTGAATCTGATTTTTCCTTTCTATTATTGCCACTTGGATTTTGCTACTATTATCAAGAAATGCTATTGATTTTTGTTAGTTTATTTTGAGGCTGCAATTTATTAATTGTTTCAATTGGCATCTCTGCTGATTCTCCAGGATTTTCTAAGTAACCCGTTATGTTTACAGCATTATAGGAGTAGTTTTTATCACTTTTTTATCTAGCTTTATATCTGACATTTCTTTATCTTTTAGCTATTCTTTCTAGAATTTCTGCAACTGTGTCAACCAATGCTGAGAAGAATGGACATCCTGTATTTATTGGGAAAACTTCCAATGTATCCCCATTGAATATGATGCTTGCTTTTGGTTTTAGATAGATACTCTTTGTGATATTAAAAAATCCCTTTATGTCTGTTCTTTGTACATTTTTTAGCCTATTGTAACCATTCTTTATCCATTTATTTTTACTTGTGTGGCTGAACAGGACAACTGTGAATATAGATCTCTTTGAGGAGGTTCTATAATGCCACAGGCTTGATGTAATTAGCACAACATCATTGGCATATGGAAGGATGTTGACTGGCCCTCCACACTGGATCTTTTCCATTACAGTAGTGAATACTTTGGGTGAGTCCGTATCTCTCTGTTTAATGCCTCAAAAGATGTTTATTATCAGAGGGTCATAAAACAGGCATTATCTTGATGTATGGATTAGAGATACTTTGTCATAAAACAGTCTGTAATCCAGAGTTTTGCTCTTTTTGCTGTTGTCATTTCAGTTATGTCTAACTCCTCATGACCCAAATTGGGGCTTTCTGGGTAAAGATACTGGAGTGGTTTGCCATTTCCTTCTCCAGCTCATTTTTATAGATAAGGAACTGAGGCAAGCAAGGTTAAATGACTTTCCCAGGATCATATAGCCAGTAAGTGCCTGAGGCCATATTTGAATTCAGAAAGATGAGTCTTCCTGACTCCAGGCCTGGAACTCTAGCCACTGCAACACCTAGATGACCTTCTCAATTTTCTATTTAGTCAATTTCTTAAATCATTATCAAGAACAACAATGGCACAATATAATCTTGTTTTGTCTATAATTTTAGTCAATTATAAGATATAAAAATATAGTCGATGAATATTGTTTGTGAAAGCCGACTTGTCTCCTATTAACACTTTAATATAGAATGTCCTCAATTTGATTATAGAAGATGCCAATAATGATTTTATATAGATGGGAGAGAAGGCATATAGGTCAAAAGTTGTTAAGGTTTTCTTTGTAACCTTTTTTTGGGAATTCATAAGGTCTGAATATTTCTCTATATCTCTGATATCGTTCCATTTTCAGATATCTTGTGTATCAGTTTTTTTAATGCCCTCACAATTTTATGACCTTCATCTATTCAGCAAACCTCCTCTATATGTATATTGATATAATATGGCCAATTTTACTGTTTTTTTGTGTTCTTTAGTGTCATTTCTACTTCCTCTGAAAGCACTTCAGGGACTATTATTTTAGAGTCCAACTACAGCATTTCTACTATCCTTGACATAGAAAACAACTTTAAAAAATATTTTCCTTTTTTTCCTTCCCTTTTTATATGTGTGTCCTTAGGATGACTTTGCATATTTAGATATTTTGCCAAGCTTTGTGTAGGCTGGTTTTACTCTCCACTGACTTGATATTTTTCCATTATTATTATTTGGAGCCCACTGAGAAGAAAAACTGATTTGGCAATCTACTATTAGATTGTAGGTCTATTGCTTCATAAAGTTAGCTGAATCCTACAGAACGGCACCAAATTAAAGTGCTATGCCTGAGAAGCATCCAATTGGTTGCTAATAAGCAATGTGACCTTGAAAAGTCATTTAAGCTCTCTTGACCTTACTTTCTTCTTTTGTAAAATGAATAATTAGCACATCTGAGGCTAGGCTAGATGATCTCTAGGGAACCTTTCAGTGCTAAAATTCTATCATTCTATCATTTAGAACTTTCGAGAGTAGGAAAGTAGTTTTCAAGTTCTTCCTTTGTATGGTTCCTTATAGATATAATACATTTTAGACCAAAGGTGAAGAAATTTTTAAATTTAATTAAACTGGGCTCAAAAGGAAGTAGGTAATAGAAATGGGCCAATTTTAATAACATTCTTAAATTTATTTCATATATACTGACTTGTGAGTCTTTGAAACCAGGAACTTTTGGGGGGGCATTTATTTTTATCTCATGGGCTTAGTACAGTACCTAGCACATAGTAGGTATTTAATAAATGTTAGTTGACTGACTTTTTCAGAACAATGATTTTCCAAGAGACTATATACACTGACAATGACAAATAGCTATATTAGTAAGAGTAGTAACTAACTCTTTCTATGACTCTAAATAGCAGAAGAGTGGTTGGTATGTATCAGTTCAGGGAATTTCCCATCAGGAATTCCCTATGCCAGTAAATTACAAATCTTCACTAAAAAAAAAAAATACATGCTAGTTCATAATACATGTGGTAGTAATTTAAGATTTATTATGAGGATAATATGAAATTAGGTATGTAAAGGTCTTTGCAAACTGTCAGGTATTTTATACTTTTTTTTTTTGCTTTTTGGAGGTTAATTGGGGTTAAGTGACTTGCCCAGGGTCACAGGGCTAGTTTTTGTGTTAAGTATCTGAGGCCGAATTTGAACTCAGATCCTCCTGACTCCAGGGCCAGTGCTCTATTCACTGCACCACCTAGCCACCCCATGTTTTATACTTCTAAGGCAGCTAGTGCTGCAGTGAACAGAGCAGTGGGACCAAAATCAGGAAGATCTGAGTCCATATTACACTACAGACAGTCACTATGGGATTTAAAGATCTTCCATGTCCCATTGGACTTGCTGACATAGCAGGAAGGGGCGGGGCAAGAGTAAGAGGAAAAAAAAGCTAGAGTTCCGTTGGGGACTGTTGGGGACTGTTGGTGGCCACAGCAGCAGCAGCAGCAGCCAAGGTAGAGGTCGAGGCCCAAACCTCTTTTTAAGCCAGCCAGAATTTCTGCTAAGGACGATTGTTGGGGGCTGCCGGGAACTGGAACTGCGGGGGGCCGGAGCTGTTGGGAGCACGCTTCCTGGATGCTGAGCAGTTGCTGAGAGTCGGGAGAGAAGGACCTTTGCCTGAAGTAGCCTGTTCTGTTTTGAAGGCTTAAGAATGTGGTTGTTTACTATGTTAACTACTTGTGCCAATTTCATAACTATCCTGATGGCTTTGACTTTCTGGTTTTGGGACTCGGTTATTTGGTATTTTAATAAATTCTCTGGCTTTATCCCCCATATAGAGAGACTGATATATTTTGTGATTAATAACCACATAAGCCTATTTATAATTGCCATAGGCATAGTGAATATTGCATTGTTAATACAATATCTCTGGGCAAGTCTCTAGACTGCAATTAAGTGTTCCTTAGTTCCCTTAATTGTAAAATAGACATAATAATAGAGACCCCCTAATAAGGTTGTTGTGAGGATCAAATGAGATAATATCTGTAAAAGTACTTAGCACAGTACATGGCACATAGTAGGTACTATATACGTGTGAATTCCCTTTACCTTTACCCTTAAAGTGTCAACTATTTGTATGATAATTATTCTCATATTTGATGGCGTTCAGAAAAGAAAGATCAGTCCTGAAAAAACATCACCATCTTATTACTGTCAATTCTATCAGCCAGATCATGTCTTGCTAGGTATTTGTGAGGTACAAAACTTTTGCAGCCTTCAGATACACAAGTTTCTATGATTTGCTTGCATAGGTGTAGTTAATCACTAAAACTGATCCCCTTAAGAATAATTTTCTGGGCAGGTAGGTGGAGCAGTGAATAGAGCACTGCCCTGGAGTCAGGAGGACCTGAGTTAAAATTTGACCTCAGACACTTAACACTTACTAGCCATGTGACCTTGGGGAGGTCACTTAACCCCAATTGCCCTGCCTTCTCTCCTCCAACAAAACAAAACAAAACAAAAGAATAACTTTCTGTTATTTCTGCTGACAGCTATCTGGTCCTAAATTATTTCCATAAACATGACAGCAATTAAAAATAATGTTAACACAGTGCTGGCTGAGTTCATGAAGATTTCATTTATGAAAGCTTTTTGATTACAGCCTTGAATGTCATCTGTTTCATAGGCTCCATCAGGATATAAACTATTTTAAGCTACATTTGGTAAATCCAATGGTATGTAGCTGTGTATCAGCCTTTATCAAAACTCTGTGAAGTGACATATGATTGTTCCAAAATTGGTGTCTTGGCTCTGAGATTGTCTATTTTCTTCCTACTTTTTAGAACTAATAATGTCTTAGGTTTATGTTTAATGTTATTTGGGTTTTGTTGAGATGGTTTCTACATTGGTTATGGTCTATCATACACTTCTGAAAGTGGACACTAAGAAGGGAATTGTATAGGTGATTACTTTTAATGTGTTCTTAACATTTAGCTTTGATTTTTGAATTCCAGGAATTCTCAATATATTTATCCACAATAATCTCTTTGATCACTTAAAAATATAAAGGGCCCTGACTGACATATAACAATTTTAAATGTCAGCTTCATCTTTTGGTTTAATTTGACTTCCAGGATTCAATCTCAAAGCTTTAGTTGTTAACTTTCCTGGGTATATATTAAGAATTTTACTTTCATCATATCTAGTTTGATATTATTCAAGGAAGACTACATGAAATTAAGGACTTGCCTAGAGGTAACTAGGTGGCTTGGTGGATAGAGTGCTGGGCCTGGAGTCAAGAAGATTTGAGTCCAAATCTGGCCTTAGACACTAGCTGAGTGACCCTCAGCATATCACTTAACCTCTGCCTGAACTCTGAAATAGAAATACTAATAACATTTACCTCTTAGTGTTGTTATTTATGTCAAATTTTTATTTGATTCTTTTAGTTTGGAAGCCACAGTTAGTTTTATTTAGGAGAGAAGATAATGAATTAAAAACTATAATGGTTTTACTCTCTGAAAAATGCCACATTTTATATGGAATGCTCTTCATATTGTGTTGGCATCATATTTTTTAGGATTCTCATTGAACTTGGATCTCTTTTGTATATTTTCAGTGTCTGAATAACTCATAAATGTGGCAGTGAGTCAAGGCCTTTGTGACAATCAATAAAATATTAAAGTTATTATAGCATTTTTCAAGCAACTTGTTTAATAATTGCTACATTGATAATAAATTGCTTTTATACCTTTGGGACTTTTTGGCACATGATTCTTGCTCCTACATTAATGTATTGTTATCTTTTAATGTATAGGGACATTTTTAGTGAAATAAGATGTGAATACTTTGCATAAAGCATCTGTATGTGTCTGTATTTGAAAGGGCCAGTAGTGTTTTTACCTTTTGGTAAGACGTGATATCTTTGGTTAAGAAGAGTGGGGTGGGAGTTCCATCTGAGAAAAGGCTGATAAAGAGTTCTGTTAATAAATCTTACACCACAATGAAATGTTTGAGTCGGTGGATCTTATCTGGTCCTGCTGCTTTCTAGTTTTGCAGAGAATTTAGAGATTTAGTTAACCCTGCCATATAATTGTTCTATTTTTCTTTATAATAACTTCATCCAAATTTTGTTTCACTTTTGATAACAATTTTTATTGTGTTGAAATTTTTTTGACCATATATATAACCAGAAAATTTCCATATCTTCCTCCTTTGAGGAATTCTTTTTCCTTTGTTTTCATTGTTCTCAAGTCTCTTTAGTCAGGCTTATGATTGATGTTAAGTTTTTTTGTTTTGTTCCTAGTTCTTGGATTTTCTCACATACGTATAGTTTTTTAACATACAATATTACTTTGCCTCTTGCCTTTTTATCAAGCCTCTTCAATAGGAATAAGGTATATAGTCTTCTGAAGCCATATTCCATGAATGGGTCCCATTTTATTTTTGTCAGTATAGAGAACTCCTAAGATAGGTATTACCTCCACTTATGTAGATTATGTTTTGTCTCTGATTTAGTAGATAAGAAATTAAGTGACTTGCTTAGGGTCACAGTGCTGGTGTTTGAGGCAGAATTTTAACACACTTCTTTTTGATTCCAAGTCTATCATTCTACTGAGTCCTCCATGCTGGCAAAATTTTCATCTTGGGGTTAGGATCTCTATTTCATTATTCTTAGTTCATTTTCATAGTGACATCTGAGGACAAATATTTTGTTGTTGTCTCATTGCATAGATTTGATCTTGATATACTAGGTGTGTCTACTGGAATTCTTCCTATACTCCAGCTGTTATCTATGGTATTTATCTTAGCTATTATTATTTTTTTTTGTTTAGATTAAAGTGCTTATTTATTTTTATTTTTTTAAACAAATGCTTTATTAACTTCTGTTTTACATCATTCATTTCCTCCAGATTTTGAGTTACAATCATTTTTCCCCCGTTATTCCCCTACCCAACCTCCCAGAATAGCAGTCCCACAAGATATTGCTTCTTCCAATCTGCTCTCTCCCATACCTTCTCCCATACCCCCTTCGACTTTTCCATTAGAGGAAGGTGAATCTTTGTGTCCCAATGCCAGCACATCTTATCTCCCAATTATAAGCAAAAGAGTATTAATAATAGTATTTACATATATTTGAAACATTTAATGTTAAGACCTCGAATTTCAGATCCATTTCCTTCCTCCCTTGTCACCCATTCCCTCTGGGGAGATAAGTAATTCAGTATATGTTGTACATATCTAGCTATGCAAAACATTATCATAGTAGATATATTGTACAAGGCTGCTTATAATTCCCTCCCACTCATCCCAACCCCCACCTGGTCCATTCCCTACATGATCCTGTCCCTCTTCTATAGTGGGTACTTCCAACCTCCCCTCCCCCCAAGGATGCCCTCCCATCCATCATCCCTCCTCTCATCCTCCTTCCCCCTATTCTGCTGCAGGTTGAGATATCCCATTTAGTATGTATGTCATTCTCTCCCTGAACCAAATTCAATGAGAATGTGGATTTGCCTTTTTTTTCCCCTTCCTATTCTCCCCCTCCCTTGCAACCACTTCCCCTTGCTTCTTCTACATGAGATAGTTTACCCTACCCTGTCTTTCCCCATCTCCTCTTGCCACTTTCCTCTCTCACCTCATAATTTCATCCCTTGAGTATTCTCCCTTCCCAACAAATTCAACCTATGCCCTCTATCCATATATAACTGTAACCATATACACACACACATTCACATATGTATTCATATGACCACACACCCTTCTTCCACTATTTTCATAGCGAGAAAGATATCATCAGTCACAGTTATTGCTTTTCCATATAGGAATGTAAATAGCTCAACTTTGATAAGTTCCTTTTGATTTCTTTTCCTTGATTGCCTTCTCAGGCATCTCTTGCTTCTTGCGTCTGGATGTCAAATTTTCTATTCAATTCTGGTTTTTTCCTCAAGAATACTTGAAAGTCCTCTATTCTACTGAATGACCATATTTTCCCCTGAAACAAAATACTCAGTTTTGCTGGGTAGGTGACCCGTAGGTTCATTCCCAGTTCTTTTGCCCTCTGGAATATCATATTCCATGCCCTTCTATCCCTCAGTGTAGAAGCTGCCAGGTCCTGTGCTATTCTGATTGTGTTTGCACAATATTGAAATTGTTTCTTCCTGGCTGCTTGGAGTATTTTCTCTTTGATCTGGGGATTCTGGAACCTGGCTATAATATTCCTGGGAGTTTTCTTTTTGGGATCTTTTTCAGGAGGTTATTAGTGGATTCTTTCAACCTCTATTTTGCCCTCTGGATCTAAAACATCAGGGCAGTTTTCCTTGAGAATTTCTTGAAGGGTGATTTCTAGGTTCTTTCTTTGAGCATGGCTTTCAGGTAGTCCAATAATTTTTAAATTGTCTCTCCTGGATCTATTTTCCAGGTCAGTGGTTTTTCCCATGAGATATTTCACATTGCCTTCTAATCTTTCATTTGTTTGGATCTGCTTAACAGCATCTTGATTTCTCATAAAGTCATTAGCTTCCATTTGCTCCAGTCTAACTCTGAAGGAATGAATCTCCTCAGTGAACTTTTGAGATTCTTTTTCCATCTGGCAAATTCGACTTTTTAAGGCATTCTTCTCCTCATTGCCCTTTTGGGTCTCCTTTGCCATTTGAGTTAGTCTATTTTTTAAGGTGTTGTTTTCCTCAGTCAGGCTGTTGACCCTCATTTCATACTTTTCCTGCATCCTTCTCATTTCTCTTTCCAATTTTTCCTCCACTTCTCTTATTTGATTTTTAAAGTCCTTCTTAAGGTCCTCTATGGCCTGCAACCCTCTCATGTTTTCCCCTGGGGCTTTTGGAGCAGGACTTCTGACCTCACAATCCTTTTCCCGCTCTATGCCCCCAAAATAGGAGTCTAGGGTTGCATTTTTCTGTTTCCTTTGCCTTGGCATGTTGCCACTTAATTGCTTGACTTTTGGGCTTGTTGCCACACTATGGCTTTAAGGCCAGATAGAGGAATTTTCGTCCCGAACATGTGGGGGGCAACTTCCGTTTATGGCAAGCTGTAAACCCACCCACGACTTCCACCCTAGATCACAATCCAGATCCAGGGAGCTTAAAGCAAGAGCGATTACCCCCCAAGACTGATCGCTGGATCTCCCTACAATAAATTTGCAGGCCAGGAGCTGGAGCTGCCTCTGAAAACTACAAAATTGTGTCTCCTCGGAGGCTTCTAGCCCCCAGGGGAGGGAGCCGACGCATCCCCCCAAATACAGGTCCCAAAGTCCATAGGACACTAACCACTTACTTTGTTCTAGGCATGTCTATGTTGATAATTCTGGAGTTGACACAGCTGCTGGTGTTCTGGGGTTCCTCCAGCCAGCTGCTGGCCCTGCTGCCTTGGGGCTAAAACCTCAGCTCACGAGGACCTGGGCTCCGCTCGGCTCTGCTTCCTGCGCTCTGCAAGTTTGGTGCTGCCGGCTCCCAGAGCACTGCGCTGGTCCTTCCTGCAGGGCTGCTGGGCTGTCCTCAGTGGGAGGTTAGCTTCTCTGTGTTGTTCCGTGGGTACTGGGGCTCCAGAAGTTGTTCAGAGTCCCCTTTTACATAGTTTGGGGGGAATCTGGGGGCAGAGTGGCTTGGATGTGCTATTTCTACCTAGCTATTATTATTGATACTTATAGTACTAATAACAAAAAATGACACCCAGTAAATATCTAGAAAGTTGTGACTAGGTGTTAGAATTATTTTTCAAAAACATGCTCTCTTTCATAGCTGGATAGATGACAAATATTTGTGCTGAAAATGTCTCAAAATATTCTAGAGACCTCAGTCAATAAACTTCACTGAAACCCAGTTGTTATTGCAGATAGTGATGTTTCCCACAATATTCACAGGCTAACATTGATTCAGAAAAACTTATGAACAACATTTTAAATAAATGTCACTATCCCCAGTAGGAACAATCTCCAAGCTCTCTGGCACAAAAAGCTTTCAAATATAGAGATCCTGGCTGAGGAGATCAAAGTTAGGTAGGAACTCAATGAAATATATATCATTCCTGCTCTCTCTCTGCTACTAGAGTTATACTGATAAAGCTTTCAGTGAGTCTACAGAGGATGATTTTATATTTTAATGCTTTATTCAACTACAAAACCTAATAATTTTATATATCAGTGCAATAGTTCATAAAACCTTGAATATAAAGGAATAAAAATGATTTGTCCCATGGCAGCTTCTATCTGAACTTCTTTGGAAAAGATTCAAGGAATGAGATGATTAACAATGATAATAATGTTGTTCAACAGCTTTTCAATCATAGCTGACACTTTGTGACCTCATTTGGGGTTTTCTTGGCAAAGATATTGGAGTAATTTGCCATTTCCTTCTCCAGCTTATTTTACAGACGAGGAAACCGAGGAAAAAAGGGTTCAGTGACTTGCCCAGAGTCACATAGCTAGTAAGTGTCTGAGGCCAGGTTTTAACTTGGGAAAATGAGCTTTTCTGACTCTAGGCCTATCCCTCTATCCACTTTCCCACCTACCTACCCCCAGTGACAATAATACTCAAATTACTGTAATCTCATCTGTTTGGGAGTCCTTAGATTTGGGAGTTATTTATTTTATTCAATAATATAATTAAATAATATTTCATTCAATAATATAAATGTAAATAATATAAATGAGAACTCATCCATGCTTGTTAATATTTTCCCATAAGTTCACCACAGGGCATTCCAATGTCATTCATTACTGTCCTCTAACATTGTGAGAATAACAGGGGAGCTCTCTTTCTAGCACAGCACCCTTTAGCTCTCAATCTTGCCATAATAGCTGTTGGTGCAGCAGACTGAGTAGTAGGTTTGAAGCCAGCAAGACTTGGGTCAAATCTAGATTCAGTTTTATAACCCCAGGAAGTCATTTAACCTCTGTTTGCCTCAGTTTCCTCAAGTATAAAAGGGGGATGAGAACTTCGCATAGCCCACAGTGTTGCTGTTGTGAGGATCAAGAGACATAGTCTTGAAAAATCACTTAGCACAAAGCCTGGCACCCGATAGATGCTACCAAAATGCTTATTTCCTTCCCTTCCTGAACACATCTTTTCTTCCACAATTCCTTGATTAAAACCATTAATAATGAGAAAAATATATGGGGTGCAATTAGGAAGACTGATCCATTATTTATTTAAGCAAGTAATTGAAAATCAAAAATGGTACATTCAGAACAGGACTGACAACATCAACTCTTAAAATTACACCCAGAAGTTTAGCCAGAGTAAAGTAATTTCCATAAGAAAGAGACCAAAAGAACCAAGGAGATCCTTAGTCAGCAAACATCTGACATTTGCCAAACAGGGAGATGAAGGCTAATGATAACACTCAGAACATAACCTGTAAAATTGTTTGTAAAATAATTCAAAGAAAGGTTATGGATGATTATAAGCAGTATTATCTCACAAAGAATAGGGAAGAAAAGGAGTGTAAAAATAGTTTCATGACAGCTTAGCAAGATATCCAACAAAGCAAAGTCATCCCAAGGGCATTCAAAGGTGAAAAATGAGGGGGGCTACAAAATAGGGGGAAAATGGAAAAGATTTACAAAGGTTGTTTTAATAATCAGTTTTCTCCATCAAAGATGGAGAAAATACCATATTTGGACCTTACCTCACAGTCCTTGAGTTGCTTATAGATGAAATAGAAATATAACTAAGGATAACAAAGATGGGGAAAACAGTTAAATATATATTATATATATAGTCTATATTGCATTGCATTTTAATTTATTTTATTAAATATTTCCCAATTATTTTGATTTGGGTCTGCCTCTGGAACCCTATGGGCAATTAGGTGGCACAGTAGATAAAAGTGTTAGGCCGGGAGTCAGGAAGACCTGAGTTCATTTTTCGTTTCAGGCACTTACTAGCTTATGATCCTGGGCAAGTCACTTAACCCTTTCTGCCTCTGTTTCCCTCATCTGTAAAATGGAGAAGGAAATGGCAAACCACTCCAGTATCTGCCAAGAAAATCCCAAATGGGGTCATAAAGAGTTGGACACAACTAAAATGACTGTCACAAGTCTCGGGGAAATGGAAAGATGCCAGAATAAGAAAAAGCAAGGATTAAACTCTAGCCAGAAGTCAATTTCTCCACAAGGGTCCCTCTAATGTTTTCTGCATTAATAGAAATTATCATGGGAAGTCCAGCAATCTCTTTCATTTACCATTCTGTCACTCCTTCAAATGGGATAGGGATTAAGTGTCAAACTTGAGGCTATTGGGACACATACAGTGGGCAGGACTCCAGTTGTTGCTGTTGTTCAATCATTTTAGTTGTGTCCAACTCTTCATGACCCCAGGATAAGGTTGTCCCTTTCCCTTTCACCTTCCTGCTCTTCTTTTCCATTGTAATGGTTTTCTCTTGCCTCTCTTTTATGAGATAATTTACCCTAATCTATCTCTCCCTTCCTCCTTCTCTCAATAAATTCTTCTCTCACCTCTTAATTTTATTTTTTAGGTATCATCACTTCGTATTCAACTCATCCTGTGCCCTCTGTCTATGTATACATGTACATACATATGTCCACACTCACATATATCTATACACACATATACCCTACTATACATACATATATATGTATACATATATATTCCCTTCAACTATCCTCATACTGAGAAAAGTCTTATGAGTTACAATTATCATTTTTCCATGGAAACTGCCACACCTGCTGGTGATTCCCTCTCCTGAAGTTTGCTCTGGCTGCTGCTTGTTGGGGCCACCCTGGGGCAAGAACCACGTGGCTGATAGGGGACTGCACTCTGCTCCCAGCCAGGTGTGATAGATCCTTCCTATCAGCCTTCGAAGCTGCCATCAGTGGGAGATTTGTTTCTCTCTGTCACTTTGCGGGTTCTCTAGCTCTAAAATTTGTTTAGAGTCATTTTTTTTTACATATATTGGACGTGATTGTAGTGGGAGCTCACGCCAAGCACGTGCTTGCTTTTGGTTAGAGATAAATAGTACTTATGCTTTTAAAAAAGTACCATTTATCCCTATGCTATTTAGTGTTTTTAATAGGAATGGTTATTGCTTTTTGTCATAAGCTTCTACGTCTATTGAGATAATAATATAAGTTTTGATGTATATTATTCTCACAGAACTTTCATATATATATGAAAGTGGTATATTGGAAAGTAACTGTTGATATTTTCTCATTCACTCTTTTTGATATTAATAAAAGAAAACTTATTTCCTATTCTGTTTAATGTTCCTTTATGTAACTTGAAAATCAGTCTCTCAATGCCCTCAAAATGTGTTGCCCCTGCATAAAACCTCTTCTTTGTGTACTTGATTTATTCCAGCCAATTTTCCAATTATTCTATTCAATGCCATTTTTATCTCCTTTGTAATCATTTTAGGGATAGTGATACTTTAGTCTGTTGGAGATCACAGTCTTTGATAACAAATGTATTTTGTTGTAAAAAAAATTTGCAGATCTTTTTTCATTTTATGTGTTTTCCTTATACTTTTACCTTTAAATGCCTCCAAGTTGGCATTACTTATCTCTCAAATATTTTTAACTGTTTTTTATCTTCTACTTATCTATATACACAGCTATTCATGTATGCAATTATACTGACTTGTTAAAGAAAAAAATTAAAACCAGAAGAAAAAATAAAAATGAAAGGATACAATGTTTAGTTGAAACACAAGTCCCAGTTACATGTAAAATAATGTTGATAGCTAATCTATCTGAGGTATTGATGTCCCAAAAATGTAAAGGATAGAGGAAAGTATATAAAATCTGATTATAATAAAATATTTAAATTTCAGGAATTTAAGTGATATAAGTCAGTTTCTATAAAAAGGAGATCAAAAAAGTATGCAGACTTTTTTTAGTCAATATACACTTAATTTGTATTTCAAGCAGAGAATGCTGTCACCAAGAGCAACTCTAGATTAGAATGTAAATGATTTTTTTTGGTAAAATCATATTGAAAAGGACCTTCATATGTGGTATTTAATAATAGAACTTTTATCTCTACCTTACAGTCAGGACTTAGCACACGTTGAGTAAAATTTCATTTAATTATCTGGCTGTAAGGCAAAGCTATGAATTAGGAGATTTACATTTATTGGTACTTGATAATTCCTCTACTCCCTTCAGAGAAGAAGTAAGGAAACACATCACAAGCAAGCATGGAGGGTTTGGGAATATTGTTATGACTTGTAGAATGTGGGCTATGTTTATGTTTCTTACAGTATCATATTCTGTCTATGCATATAAAAAGTACAAATTGCTTTTTGTTTGTTGTTTGTTTTCATCTAAGAGGAGAAAAAAAGAGATGGAAAAATGCATTTCTGCTATACAGAATGATGAAATGTTCCTCAAAAAGGAGGAAGGGGAAAAGTGCTTCAAGAAGGAAAAAAGGGGAAAAGATGTAAAGAGGCATAGGGGAATTTTCAACGTGTGTCAGAAAGTTGAAGGATGGAAAAATTTAACATACAAATGGTAGGGGGAAAGAATGAAATATTTGGAGGTTATAATAGATCTGAAATGCTTTCTAGGAGGGGAGATCAGATCATCTCTGGAGAAAGCAGCTTCTATCCAGGAAGGAAAAAGCATATAATTATCAACAATGACAACAACAAATAACAACAGTAGTAGCTAACATTTATATAGCACTTACTATGTGCCAGGTGTTGTGCTAAGGGCTTAATATTCTATTGATATTAATATTCTATTGAGCTATCTATCTGCCTGTCTAATGCCATCACAATTAAATGACCAAAATATTATTTCACCAAATTAGAAGAAATAATATAAAAAATGCATTTGGAAGAATGAAAAGTGAAGAATACCAAAGCAACTAGTAAAAAAATATAAATGAAGGAGGTTTAGCAGTACTAGATCTTTAGCTATAAGACAGTAATTATCAAACCTATTGTATTGGCTAAGAAATAGGTAGATAGATGAACCAGAGTAGACATAAAATTTACAGCAACAAATAAACATAACCTTGTATTTGACAAGTGTAAATACTTAATATTTTGGTATAAGAATTCATTATTTGGTAAAAATTGTTGGGGAAACTGGAAAGTGGTATGGAAGAAACTGGGCATAGCACAATATATTATAGCATTTTCCAAGATAAGGTCATAATGGATATATGGCCTGGATATAAAGAAAGAGATTACAAGAAAATCTGAAGAACATGGACATTATACTTATCAGACTTATGGCTAGGCAAACAATTTTTGAATAAACAAGAGATAGTGAACAAAGGTAGGTGTAAAATGAATCGTTTCTATTACATTAAATTTAAAAGTTTGTACAAATAAAACAAATATAGCCAAAATCAGAAGGAAAGAAAAAATTGGTACAATATTTTTATAGACAGTTTCTGATATAAAAGTCTTATATCTCAAATATATAAGGAACTTCATCAAATCTGAAAGAAGATGAGTCATTCACCAATTGATACATGGTCAAAGGATATGAATAGTTAGTTTTCCAATGAAGAAATCAAAACAATTTGTAGTTATATGAAAAAATACTCTAAATAATTGATTAGATAAATGCAAATTGAAAACAACCTTGAGATATCATTTTACACCTACCAGGTTGACTAAAATGTTTGAAGGAGAAAATGAAAAATGTTGGAGGGCATGTGGAAAAATTGAGACACTAATTCATTGTTGATGGAATCGTGAACTGATCCAAACATTTTTGAGAACAATCTGGAATCATGCCCAAAGTGTGTATACACACATTGTATGTATGTATGTATGTATGTATGTATGTATGTCTATGTATATATATATATATTTAAGTGTATATGTTGCTGGCTAATTTTATAAACTGTAGGATAATATATGATATAATGTATAACTATATACAATATATTATATGTAATGTTATATAAAACAAAATATTTGATATATTGAATAATGTTAATATATAATGAGACAACTATATATATATATATATATATATATATATGCATGAGTGTATGCATATTTTTTCCTAAAGTACAAATCTTTATTCAAGGATAAGCATTTATTGCATTGTCACTATGTGCCAGGCACTGTATTAAATGCTAGAGTTTGTAAATAAAAGCAAACTAAAAAGTCTTTGACCCTAATATAAAATCCTTATGAATCAGCATTGGAGAACTCTTAATTTTTAAAGTACTCACTTAGCACCCCTTACCTCCATAAACCTCCCCAAACCATAAAAGGGACACAAAGAATATTCCTGGGCTTGTGCTCATCTTGTCATCTTTGTGCTGCAGAGATTCTGCATCCTCATCTTCACCCTTACCCACCCTTTAGTAAGTAGCAGAAATGGCTTATGCCCAACTTCATGAGTAGGAAGGGGAGGGAACTGAGGACTTTCTGCCTGCTACTTGAACCCAGGCCTAGGCCAATATCTGCAATGTTTCATATTAATTTATTCCAGCCAAAGAAGGAAAGGAGAGTCAAGGGAAAAACTGGAATGTGTGGCATGTGTGGCTTCACTGGCCCTAAAGGAAAGGTAAGTGGAATCCAGAAATATTCAGTTTTGTCTTCTTAGAGACTACTCAGGGCAGGGGCCCAGAG
Organism: Gymnobelideus leadbeateri; assembly: GCA_011680675.1. Lineage (NCBI taxonomy): Eukaryota > Metazoa > Chordata > Mammalia > Diprotodontia > Petauridae > Gymnobelideus > Gymnobelideus leadbeateri. The sequence continues at coordinate 165,337 of WOXC01011713.1, forward strand.
TTGTAAATCTTAAATCTCCTAACATGCAAGGAAGTTAAGGCAACTTCAGGGTTTAGACCCATGGGGCACACTCACCAGTAAAGAAAGAAAATCCAGAAAGAGAATGGGGCTGAATTTGGAAGAGGGATTAGACTTGTTCTGCTTGTCACTAGAGAGGAGACCTTGGGACACTGGGTAGAAGTTCTAGAGAAGCATATATTGGAAAAAGCTTCCTAATAATTTGAGAGTCCCAAAGTGCAATGAGATGACTTGGGAAGTAATGGTGTCCTCTCATTGAAGGTCTTCAAGCTGACCTCTACAGACATTGTAAGATAGATTCTGTTCAGGTTTTGGCTAGTTAGCCACTGAGGTCCATTCTAGCTTTTAGATTCTGAATTTCTGCAATACTCACAACATTCTGGATCTAGTAATCTTTTAAAAAAGTGTAATACCTGACATAGGGGAGCCATGTGGCATAGTGATTAGAGTGCCAACCATGGAGTTAGGAGGACCTGACTTCAAATGTGGCCTCAGACACTTACTAGCTGTGTGACCTTGGGCAAGTCACTTTGTCACACCTTTCTCATCTGTAAAATGAGCTGGAGAAGAAAATGGCAAACCATTCAAATATCTTTGCCAAGAAAGCCCTAGATGGGTTCATGAAGAATCAAACAGAATTGATTGACTAAACAACAATACCTGATATAAAAAGAACTCTTACATAGTGGATAGAGGAAAGGCCTTGTAGTTAAGGAAATCTGGGGTTGAGTATTAACTCTGACATATACTAGTTGTATGATGATGAGTAAGAATTAGTGCACCAAGCAGCTCTTTTACAACTATAATTTTTCAATTCAATTTAATAAACATTTATTATTTACTGTGTGTCAGAAATTGTGCTAAGCACACACAGATACACACATAATCACACATATACATATATATCAATATCTCTATCTATGTATGTGTGTATCTCTCTCTCTCTCTCTCTCTCTCTCTCTCTCTCTCTCTCTCTCTCTCTCTCCACTTATACAAAAAAGAAAGACAATCCCTGCCTTAAAGTAATTTACAATCTAATGGTGGAAGACAGCACATAAAATGAGGCAAGAAAGTGTATGTCTGTGGCATAACATAACAGGATATCTTGTTCTGTGGAGTTGAAATTAGAGCAACAGTTGCAATGTAGAACCACATGGAAGTCCAATGTCTGCCCTCTATAAATAAAAGTCTTGGGAAGAGTTTGGTACGCTATCCTCCAGAGCTCCAGTCAGAAGGGAGAGGAGGCTAAGGGAGTGGTGTCCAGATTTGCTCTAGCAGCAAGGTGATGAGATTAGAAGTGATGAGTTAATTCTGGGAGGGGTACCTTGTTTTCCATGGAGTCAAACCCAGGCTATTTCCTGATCTAATTATCAGAGAACTTTAGGGAGATCCATACATCAATGACAATCATTGGTCCATAACCTTTGTCCCCTTTCCTCCCCTTCCCCCCTTAACATAATTAGTCCATCCTGAACTAAATCCACTTCTCAAAATAACTGGCATTTGAATAAATCTTTAAAACTTAGTGCTTTTAATAATTTTTCTAATGGGACCCCAACAAATTGAAAGTGGGTTTCTGTATCATTGGAGGTCTTTAGGTAAGGGGTGCATGGATTGTTAAGTGAGTACTAGTACCTCTAGAGTGATGGCTCGCTGAGCCATTTTCAGGGCTACCTATCCATCTTTGGTGTCCAACAGATCACCAAACTCTCATCTGTGACTCCAAGAAACTATAGCATGTGCAGTGGCCATACTTTGGTAAAACCATCTCAGCAGATGTGGCAAACCAGGCTGAGGGTAACTGGCAATCCTCAAACCTGTTGGTGAATTAAGGGGTATCTACCCCAAGCGTGTGAAGACCTCCCCTGGTGGAATAGGCAGATGAGAACAGTTTGTTCCAATGGCCATGAAGGTGGTTGAAGCAGGTGCTATTGAGTGCTTAGGCTTTGGTCAGACATGGAAGACACCAAGGTCATCCACTCCATCCTGTGCCATGATCAATCGTCCTGACTTTTTACCTGCCACTGAACCTTGATGACTTTGGAAGAGAGAAAGTGAGGCTGATTACTCTGTGCCACTCTGCCTCAATCAAATCCTATTTATGTCCAAGTCAAGACCTCACTCATGATGTCATTGGTCCTCTATGAGAATAAGGATGATGTCGTGGTGATTCATTCTCACTATGCATTAGTAAGGAACCTGCTCCCTTCACTACATTGAGGGCATTTCTCCTGTTACACTTTTATATTTTAAATTTTATTTTGACATGCACACACACATATACATAGTTGTACAGTATACTTACATACACACACGTGTGCATGTGTGTGTAGTTTCTTCTGAGCAAAATGGCAACTCCTTGACAGCAAAAAGTGTTTTGGTTTTGTCTTTTATTCCCAGATCCTTATAGGTAAGTGCTTAAAACATCCTTGTTGAATTGAATTGAACATCATTTCTCAAAGAAGCTAAGAAAATGGGTAAAAAAGCACACACTAGTTAGAGTCACCCTGGGGCGCATCTGACTGGAGTAGAATATCTGCTCTTGAAGGCCATTCTAGAGCAATAAACGACAGCTAGATTTATCTAGGTCACTTTTCACCTTCTCTTCTCTCATTTTCTATTCACTGCACATAACTGAAAGAAGAAGAAAGCAAAAAAAAAAAAAGAGCAGGCTTGCTGTTTCCAGTTCCCTGATTTTCAAAGTGATTTGCTGCTGCATGATATCAAGTGAAACTGCAGAAGCCCTTTGGGCTGTAGAAGTTTGTATTCGGAAGCGACAAGGACAGAGCAGAGCACACCTTGTCAATTTCTCAACAGAAGGATTCAGAGAATAGTGGTTCTGGGAGTCAAAGGGTGAAGGTTGTCTACATTTTTGTTCCTTTAAACTTTCAGAGAGGTACAAAAACACGGTTCAATTAAGGTAGACTTTCTTTTGTCTTTTCTATTTTGAACTGCAGAATATATTAGCAGAATAAAGGGTCTGGAAATGATCAGCATGTAAAAGCATCATGGTGGAGTGGAAGGAGCATTGGACTTAGGTTCAAAAATCTTTGATCCCTGATAACTTGCAATAAGATAGTGCTGAGCACATCACTTTAGTCTCTCTGGGATTTAGTTTTCTCATCTGTGAAGTTGCTGTTCAGTCATTTTTTAGTCATGTCCAACTCTTTGTGAGCCCATTTGGGGTTTCTTGGCAAAGATTGTGCAGTGGTTTGCCATGTCCTTCTCTAGTTCATTTTATAGGTGAAGAAACTGAGAAAAGTAGGGTTAAGTGACTTGCCCAGGATCACACAGTTAGTATCTATTTCTGTATTTGAACACGGGAAGATGAGCCTTTCTGGTTCCAGATGCCCTATCTACTTCACCACCTAGTTGGGGGAATCATAATTTTATGTTCCCAGAATTGCTATAGGAAAAGAACCCTGAGATTTTAAGGCAGTGTATATATCTGAGCCTACCATTTCAATCTAGAGGAAAATTTAGGGAACACTCCTCCTATCACTGACCATGTAATGGTAGAGACTAGAACAGTAGGAAACAATATAGCCAGTGCAGATCAGAGAAACAATGAGAACAAGATAAGGACAAACATGGATGAAGAAAGATACACACCTGAAAGAGACAGTTTTAGAGAGTGTGATCCATGATGGCAGGGAGAAACAATAGCTATAGACTCTGCAAATGCACTGACTTTGGAGACCCAGTGAAGACCTAATCCTAAGCGTTCTTCAGGAGGAATCTATGAGGAAAGAAGACTCCTACTATCTAGGTATTGTGATTTACCACTTTGCCACATGTGTATCTATATATCTATATCTACATCTCTACATCTATATATCTATCTCTATCATCCCTATCTATCATCACTATCTATCTATCTATCTATCTATCTATCTATCTATCTATCTATCTATCTTTGTAAATACTTTGTAAATATACTTTGTAGCCACTCTCTCCATGGACCTTTTGCATATCTGTGGAAGAGTGTGCCCAAGACTTTTGGGTGTAGTGCTTTTGTATCATCTACACCTTCTTGGTAAATATTTTTCTCTAAAAAATAATTAAAATTAATTGATATTAACCAGAAGATCACCAATTGGAGCTTTCTGATACTATTAGAATATTGTTAAATACAATTAAAATGCTATCAATACAAAGCAGCTAGATGGGGCAGTGGATAGAACATTGGCCCTGGAATCAGGAGTTTAAATCTGGCCTCAGACATAGGGGATGTGTGACCCTGGGCAAGTTGCTTAATACTGATTGCTTCTCACTGTCTCTGTCCCTGTCTCTGTCCCTGTCTCTGTCTCTCTCCATCTCATTCTCCCTCTCCCTCTTCCTCTTCCCCCCACATGCTGTTAATATAATACTCTTAAAAGTCATAAACCCTCAGGATTACTTTTAGAACCTTGAAAGTAGCAATAGGAACCAGCACTCTTTGTATCCAAAACTATAAATGTGAATAAAGATTGAGAAGGTGGCCCTAGAAGGAATACTACACTGGGATAGCTAATATATGAATAATAGGATCCCCCCAAATCTTGGCAGGGTGGAATGTTGGGTTGGATGAAATTTGATAGGGATAAATTTAAACTTTTATACTTCAGTTGCAAAAATCTACTTCATGAATACAAGATTGGGGAGACATAGGGGGCAGCTAGGTAGCACAGCAAATAGAGCACCAGCCCTGGAGTCAGGAGGACCTGAGTTAAAATCTGGCCTCAGACACTTAACACTTACTAGCTGTGTGAACTTGGGCAAGTCACTTAACCCAATTGCCTTGCCTTCCCCCCTCCAAAACAAACAAAGATTGGGGAGATATAAACAGATAGCTATTTGTCTGAAAAAAAATCTGGGAGTTTTAGTGGATAAGTTGTATCAACAATGTAATATATCAGCCAAACAAGCTATTATGATCTTGGACAAGATCAGGAGAGACAAAGTTAGATTATACTCATATATCCAAATAAATATTCATTATGATCAAGTGGGATTTTATGTTACAGAGTTAAGATTGTTTCAACAACAGGAAAGCAATTAGCATGATTAAATTAATTAAGATATTCCAATTTTTGACTATATCAATAGGTGCATTGTCTTTGATAGAATACAATACTCAGTTATGCAAAGAACACTACAAATTTAGCATTCAATTAGTCAGTCAATTAACATTTATTAAGTACCTGCTGTGTGCCAGCTACTGTGCTAGGTGCTTGAGGATGCAAAAAGAGGTACACAGACATACACACACACAAACACACACATATATACACTTTATATACAGTGGAGAAACACTAGAAAGCTTTCTCCAAAATTTCTGAAAAGAATTGTTCAATTTTTGCAGCTATATGAAATCTTGATCCAAATCACTGATAATAAAAATGAAAATCAAAAGAACTATAAGGTTTTATCCTACCCTCAAAAAATTGGCAAAAAGGAAAAAAAAATATAGCAATAGTCAATGTAGAAAAGGAATTAGAAAGATAGGCAAACTAACATATGACTTATGTTACTGCGAATTGGTCTAGCCATTCCAGAGATCTTACTGCAAGGCATATACCTTAAGAAAGTAAAATATAAAAATAAGGCAGCATATACACTGAAATATTTATATTTGGTAGTCACAAAGAATTAGAAACAAAGTAGATGTTCATCGATTGGGAAATGGCTAAGCAAATTGTGGTAAATAAATATCATGGAATATTACTGTCCTATAAGAAGCAATAGATATGAATACAGAGAAAAAGAGGATTATTTATGTGAACTGATAAAAAGTGAAGGACGCAAGACAAGGAGAACAATGTATTCAGTGACTAGGACAAAGTAAATTAAAGAACCAACAACCTCAAAATTGAAATTGCATTCTGTAAAATTATAATGGCCAAAGAAGAGATGCACCTATTTCTCTTCTTTACAGTGGTGGGAGACTATAGGTATGGAAACTAGAATATCATTTCAGTCTTGGTTGATATTTTGGATAGTGTTGATGAGTCTTTTTCTTTTTTTCTTTGTTTCTTTCTCTCTTTCTTTGTTTCTTTCTTTATCTTTTTCTTTCCTTCTCTCTCTCTCTCTCTCTCTCTCTCTCTCTCTCTCTCTACTTCCTTCCTTCTTTCCTTTTTTTCTTTCTTCTTTGTTAAAGGGTATGGCTTTCTGTGTTGGGAAGGAACACATTAGGAAATGAAGGCCAGTTAAAAAAAAGAATGAGCTTCTAGGTAAAAAAATGGTGATACTCCTCCTGTATTCAGGTTAAATATTGTGTTCAGTTATGAACATCACAGTGTAAGAAGGACAGTGATTAGCTGAAGAATTTAAGAAGGATCTACTACCCTGTCTTGTGCAGCAACCTAATGCTATCATTATCATTTCTCTTGGTGGTCCTAAGAAAGAATAGCCTTTCCTAACAATAAGAAACTTTCTTTTTCAAAAAAAATTCTGGGGGGGAGCAGAGCCAAAATGGTGTAGTAGAAACAGCACTTCCCTGGTGCTCCTGCCCACACCACTTCCAAAAAATATAAATGGGGCCTCTGAATGACCTCTGGAGCTCCAGAACCCACAAAATGACACAGAGAAGCTAACCTCCCACTAAGGACACCCAGGCAGCCCAGCAGGGAGCGGGCAGCACAGCACTCTGGGACCCCAGCCCAGGACCTCATGAGTTTGAGATTTTAGCCCCAGGGTGGCTGGACCAGCAGCCAGCTGAAGGGACCCCCGAACATCAGCAGCTGTGGCATTTCCAGAATTATCAACACATAGATGCCTAGGACAAAGTGAGAGGTCAGTGCAGTATGAACTTTGGGACCAGTATTTGGGAATGCGTCATCTTCTTCCCCTGGGGGTGAGAAGCCACTGAGGAGCCTCAGCACAGCCGCCATGTTGCAGCTTCAGCTCCTGGCTGGCAGACTGTAGGGGGATCCGGCAATAAGTCTTGGGGGTAATTGCTCTTGTTTAACTTTCTTGGATCTGGATTGTGGTCTGGGGTGTAGGTCTTGGGGTGTGTGACCAGCTTGCCAAAGTATGTGGGAGCTCCAGGAAGGGCACCCAACTAATACCTCCAACAGTTGAGAAAACCCCAGCAATTGGGATGGAAGCTCCCCTGGCTGGTGTCAGATTCCTACTGTGGCAACAAGCCCAAAAGTCAAGTATTGAGTGGCAACATGCCTAGGCAAACGAAACAAAATAAACAGAAAAATTCAACATTAGACTCCTGTTTTGAGAGCAAAGAGGATCAAAGCATGGAACAGGAGGAAGACTGGGAGGTCAGAATTCTCCTGGGTCTATTTTCCAGGTCAGTAGTTTTTCCAATGAGATACTTCACATTTCCTTTTTAATTTGTTTGGATCTGTTTAATAGTATCTTGATTTCTCATATAGTCATTAGCTTCCATTTGCTACAATCTAATTATGAAGGATTTACTCTGTTCAGTTAGCTTTTGAGATTCTTTTTCCATCTGGCAAATTCAGCTTTTTAAGGTATTCTTCTCCTCGTTGGCTTTTTGGGTCTCTCTTGCCATTTGAGTTAGTATATTTTTTGAGGTGTTATTTTTTTCAGTCAGGTTGTTGACTCACTTTTCATGATTTTCTTGCAGTGTTCTCATTTCTCTTCCCAATTTTTCCTCCCCTTCTCTTACTTTCAGAATCCTTTTTGAGCTCCTCAATGGCTTGTAACCAGTTCATATTTTTCTTGGAAGCTTTTGGTGCAGGAGTTCTGACTTTATTGTCTTCCTCCCATGTTTTGATCCTTTTTGTCCCCCAAAAGTAATCTAAGGTTTGATTGCTCTGCTTGCTTTGCTTCCTTTGCTTGCCCATGTTGCCACTTAATTACTTGACTTTTGAGCTTTTTTGACACAGAACTCTTCTTCCAGAGAGGAGAGCTTTGTTCCAAATCACTGGGACTTTCACATCTGCCAGAGCTATTAGTTGGGTGCCCTCTTTACAGCCCCCACAAGCTCTGCCTCACTGGTCACATACCCCAGGACCTCCACCCAAGACAGCAATTCAGATCCCAGCAGGTTAAATCAAGAGTGATTACCCCCTGAATGGTCCATTGGTCCCCCTAAGATCTGCAGGCCAGGAGCTCTGAACCAGCCATATTGCAACAGCTGCATAGCTGACATGCCTCCTCTGCTTCTTGCTCCAGGGGCAGGGGCTGGACCACACTCCTTCCCCCCAGTTCCAACTGAGTTCCACACTGACCTTTTACTTTGTCTTTGGCATTTATAGGTTGATAATTCTGGAAATTGCCACTGCTGCTGGTGATCACTTTCCTGAAGCCCACTTCAACTCCTGCTGGTCAGGGCTGCCCTGGGGTTAAAACTGTGGCCTCACTTGGGGCTGGGCTTGGCTCCCAGCATGCTGAGATGGACTCTTCCAGTCCATCTCCTGGGCTGCCTTCAGTGGGAGATTTGTTTCTCTCTGTCCCTTTGTGGGATCTGTAGCTCTAAAGTTTATTTAGAGTCATATTTTATAAGTATTTGAGGTGGTTACAGGAGGAGCTCACAGATTTTTCCTGCTTCTACACTGCCATCTTGGCTCCTAATAGGACACTTTCAAGACAGTTTGGGATTTGTCCAGCTAGATGTTCGGGACAGCTAATTTGTCCATTCTACTTTACCTAAATCATTCTCATCTAACCAATCAGTAAGTCTTCTGATAGCATGGAGATGTTTTGGATATTCAGTCCATATTCCTACTTGGTCTTTTGTTATCAAGGGAAGTGGCATGGTACAGTTAAAAGCATAATGGATTTGGAGTAAAAGGATTTCAAACCCTAACTCTGACCCTTGAGTTATGTGTGGCCCCAGAGAAGTTGTTTCATCTCTCTAGACTTCAGTTTTTACATTTTGAAAATGTGGTAGTTGGATTAGGTTACCTTTGAGGTCACTACCATCTCTGAATATGTGATTCGGGTGATGCTATTTTTTCTTTTACTGACCAAAGGGAGGGAAAAAAACCTAAGAATGTGAAAAGCAGATATAGGCAAATTTATAATAAATTATAAAAGTTTTCTTAAAAGAAAATCACTTTTACACATAGATATTACCCAAAGTTCTTGAAAAACAATCTCTTTCCCTACAGAAGGGTTGTGTCAGAAGCCATATTAATGCTCTTCATGATAACTCTTCCTCTGACTTATGCGAAACTTCGAGGAAAGGGAAAAGAGAACTCTGAAGAGAAGGGGCCTAGAAGTCCTCCGGAAATATTTTAGAAATACTATATGGAAAAATCAAAGGATAATAATAATATATTGATACTATGGATATATAGATACAAGGAACTATACACATATACTATGGATATATAGATATAAGGCTTTTTTTTTTTGGAGGGTAATTGGGGTTAAGTGACTTGCCCAAAGTCACATGGCTAGCAAGTGTGTCAAGTGTCTGAGGCCGGATTTGAACTCAGGTCCTCCTGACTCCAGGGCTGGTGCTCTATTCACTGTGCCACCTAGCTGCCCCTGTAACAGATTTTGATGTGAAACCAATCTGAAGCCTAAACTCATGAATATAGCCAGGCATGCTTTTGGTTTTGATGTAAAAGTTCATGTTGAATTAGATTAGAAAGATGTGATCTACTCAGGCTTAGGTGATGAGTTTGGGGTTGGGCTACCAGGTTTGGTCATATAGTAACCATTAATGGGTAAGGATCTATGAGAAAGGTTGAATCTGGATTGATATTTCTTCATTCAAATATTTCTCTGTGGCATATAAAATAAATTTGATGTTTTAAAATATTAACATTTGATTAGTTGTTTTAAGGAAGTTCTATTTTTATGTTTTAAAATAAATTTATTTTAATATTACTTGTTTCATATCCCATTTCTCAGTATAGCCCTTTATCTCCCTCTTCATTTGTTAATCAAATGAGATATTAGTGAAGTGATTAAGATAGTGCCTGCCACATAGTTGATCCTTAGCAAATGCTTATTACTCACCTTTCCTATTATATGAAAAAAGAAAAATAGAGAAAAAATTCAGCAAAAATAACTAAACATATTTAAAAGGTCTGACATTATATTCAATATTCATCCATAATCTATCACTTCTGGAAAAAAAAGATTAAGTGCTTTTTCACATCTCTACTTTGGGGCCAAATTTGTTTTTAAAAAATGGCATTTGAACAAAAAGAGAATGAAACCTGCTGACCTCCCTTTTCCTCTCTCTTTATCATTCCTGTAGGAAATTTGGCCATTTTGACCACGAGGTCACAGCCAAGGAATATGTATTTCTGTAATGCCTCCTATGTGCCAAGTGCTGTTCCAAATAAATACTTTACGAATATTTTCTCATTTGATCCTCACAACAACCCTTGGAGGTTTTTTGCATATGAGGGAACTGACAAAAACAGAAATTAAATGATTTGCCTAGGATCACATAACTAATGAATATTGGAGGTCAAATTTTAACTCATATATTCCTGACTCTAGACCCCCTACATTATTCACTGTGTCACATAGTAGTAGAAGCAGTAGTAGCAGTAGCAGCAAGATTAGTAGTACTAGCAACAGCAAGGAGAGTCATGGTAGTACTACTATTACTAGTAGTAGCAACAAGAATAGTAGTAGTAGTACTAATAGTAGTAGCAGCAGCAGCAAAAGTAGTAGAAGCAGCAATAGTAGTAGTAGTGGTAGTAGTAGTAGCAGTAGTAGTAGTAGTAGTAGTAGTAGTAGTAGTAGTAGTAGTAGTAGTAGTGGTAGTAGTAGTAGTAGTAGTAGTAGTAGTAGCAGTAGTAGTAGTAGCTCAGTGTTTGAGAGGCTCCAAAGAAAAGTGTGGAGGAGAAGAGGTATTAGATTGACTATCACACTGAAGGTCTACAGAGCCATTGTGCTGACCTTGTTGTAAGCCTGTGAAACCTGGACAGTATACCATTGTCATGCCAAGAAACTCAATAATTTCCATCTGACTTATCGTAGCAAGATTCTGAAGATCACCTGGCAGAAAAATGTGCCAGACACTGAAGTGCTTTATTGAACTAAACGTTCATGCATTCAAACTCTACTGCGGAGAGCACAACTCTCATGGGCTGGCCTTACTGTTTGAATGCCAAATGTACACTTGGCCAAAAGACTATTTTGTGGAGAACTCACACAAGGTAAGCACTCACATGATGGTCAGAAGAAGCTATACAGCTATACAGAAAGCAATACAGAAATCTCAAGATTTCTTTTAAGCACTTTGGAATTGATTATGTGATATAGTAGCCGCTGGCAAAGGACTGCCTGGCATGATGTGCCCTCATTAGAGAAGGTGCTATGTTCTATGAGCAAAGGAGAATTGAAACAACTCAAAGGAAACACACGATGTGTGTTTAGAGTATCCACCCCAAATGTTCACATGAGCTATTTGTGGCTGACCTGTGGTAGAACATTCTGCGCTCATATTGGTCTGATCAGCCATAGTCAGACACACTGTAACTTGACTCTAACATGGTGATATCATTTTGATCCTCTTCAAGAATGAAAGGATAACAGCCAACCAGTAGTAGCAGAAGCAGCAGCAGTAATAGTAGTAGTTGTAACAACAGTAGCAGTATTGATAATGGTGGTGGTAGCAGTAATAATAAAAGCTAACATTTATGTAGCACCTACTATGTGCCAGGCACTGTGCTAACCTATTTACAAGTATTATCTCATTTGATCCTCACAACAACCCTGGGAGGCAGGTACTACTCTTGTCCCAATTTTACAAATGAGGAAACTAAGGCAAACAAGTTAAGTGTCTTGTCTAGGGTCACACAGCTAGTAATTATCTAAGGTAGGATTTTAACCTATATCTTCCTGACTCCAACTCCAGCATTTAGTCTACCATGCTCTTATGGACTCTCAGAATCATTGATTTAACCTTAAAGGCTATCTAGTTTAACTCTTTCCCTTTACAGAAAAGGCTCAGAAAGGGGCTCAGAGACTTTCCCCAAAGTTACACAGAATCCATAGGATTCAAATATATATGTTATGGTTCTAAATTTAGTTCTCTTAACATTCTAGTACACTGCCTCTTTAAAGTACCAATGTATATATTATTTTTCCCAATGTACAGATATGAAAACTGAGACCAAGAAATATATAATTAATTTGTCCAAGTGCTAAATGGCAGAGCCTAGGATTCAAATGCAGGTCTTCTGATTCCAAATCAAATACATTTTCAATTCCTGAGGTCTAAAAAGTCTCATTACTGTAATTAGACTTCCTGAAATTATAAATGAAAGAAAGGGAAAACAGTCATGTTGTTCTTGGAGCAAATATGGTATTTTGCTCTCATTCAGCTGGTGAAAATTCTTGACTGATGAGCCAGATATGGAAAGTTTCACATTTTAATTTTATCACAGGAAGGCCTATATTGCTGTAGAAGAATATGCTTAAAGGCACCGTCCTTCTGACCATATGATAAAATGACTTGCACCCATCCTCTCCCCCCTTTCAAATTCTTCCACATTTTGCTGGTTCTGAAGCCTTAAAGGGAGCTGTATTTGAGAGAGTGTACAAAAGTAACACTTATACAGAAACTCTGAATGTCACATCCTCACTTAACAATTTCAAGAGATATGAAAAGACGCAAAAGAAGGCAATTTCTATGTGTGAGCTTTCCCCAGTGTAGCAAGAGAACATATGCAACAGATTCCATGTATTAGAGACAGCTCTGTTCTTTCCTTTTCATGAGGAACAAAGCACAAAGGCCATCTGCTCTAGGATTTTCTCCTGTCTTCTGTACCATGGACTGCAATCCCCCTCAAAACAAACAAACAAACAAACAAACAAAAACAAAAACAAAAACAACCATGGCTTCACAGTAAGCCCTGGGATTTTAAGTAAAACTTCACACAAAGACTTTGTCCACATGAGTAAGCAATTCATTAATTCATTTTAGAGTACAGAAAAACTTCTGATAATCAGAAGAAGGAGTTGAATATACTTTCAGGACACTTGAGCTTTAAGTTGAAATAATATAATGGAAATAGTACTCGCTGGTTCTTGAGTTAAAGGAACTGGGATCAAACCTCCCTATTTATGGTTACTACCTGGACTTTGGACAATTCACTTAATTTCCTCAGGTCTCAATTTCTTTAAAATGAGGGAGCTGATCACTGGGAATGACTTAGCTATTCTCAGTAATACAATTATCCAAGACAATTCCAAAAGACTTATGATGAAAAATGCTACCCACCTCCAGAGAAAGAACTGATGGAATCTGAATGCTGATTGGAGCATGCTTTTAAAAAATCTTTATTTTTCTTGTGTTTTTTGGTCTGTGTTTTCTTTTACGATATGACTAAGATGGAAATATTTTGCATGACTGCACTTGTATAACTTATATTGCTTGCCTTCTCAGGGAGGGGTGAGGGAAGGGAGAAAGGGAGAGAATTTGGAACTCAAAATCAAAAAGCAACTGAATGTTAAAAATGTTTTAACCTGTAACAGGGAAAAATAAAATGCTAAATAAATAAAAAATTAAATGCAGATTTATAAAAGAAAAATGGGGATTGTTAATCTAGGTTGATTTAGAGAGCATCTAAGATCCTTCCCAGGAGTAAAATTTGTTATATCTAAAGCTGAATGCTTCTTAATTGAAGAATTTTCTGTAAAGTAGCAGAAAGAACACTGGATTTAGAGTTAAGAGGCATGGGTTCAAACACTGGTTCATCTACTTAACTAGTTGTGTGACCATGGACAAGTTCATTAACTTCTCAGAGAAGTAAAATGTAAAACTTTATATTAAAATAATGCAAAAAAAAGAAGTAAGATTTTCTGTAAAATGTAGAGAAAATAGATCATCTTCCTTACAGGGATTTTGGAGGATTAACTATGATAATCTATGTACTTTATAAACCATAAAAAAAAGTATATACATGTCAGCTCTTATTATTTTATGTTGGTGAAATATATTCATCTAATTTCTTGCATTATCATGTAGAGTCTAGTGAACCTCATGAAATCCTTAAAGACTGAAGTTCTGTTACTGTTCAGAATTAACATAGGTTTTACTTTTCATTTTGCCATCTTTGCTAAAGAGCTTTGAAAACCACCTACATTTCGTCAATACCCACATTGATATCTAATGATATCCAGTGACTTTTCTTTCTTCAGGATTGTCCTAGCATATTGCCTGTCACCTATTCCATCTTTTAAGAAGTTAGATCTATGATGTCAGTATTGCCAGGCACAAGCACTCCCAGTGAGAAAACTATCTCTACAAATATATGTTGGCACTTTCTTTTGTAGTTATAACCTCAGAGAGTGGAGTGGGAACAGGAAGGGGTTAAGTAATTTGCTCAGGGTCACACAACCAGCATATGTCAGAGGTCAGACTTGAATCCAAGTCAGTTGACCATCTATCCTTTATGCAATGATGCCTTTCATTCTGTGCCCTTATTGTGCCCTATTTAATATTGTTCTTTGGAGTGGCTAGGTGGCGCAGTGAGTAAAGCACCGGCCCTGGAGTCAGGAGGACCTGAGTTCCATTCAGGCCTCAGAAACTTAACACCCACACAAAAAAAAATATCCTTGTAACCTTGGGCAAGTTACTTAACCCCAATTGCCCTCCAAAAGGCAAGAAAAAATATTTTTGTTCTTTGTTTAAAAGTTTTACCTCCCAACTGGATAATTATATATCTTTGTATCTTCCTTCCATGGTGCCTAACAGAGTAAGTGCTTAAGAAATGTCTATTTTAAAATCACTCTCTTTTAAAAATGTTTTACTTTACTTTTTTTGGAGGGGGAAGGCAGGGCAATTGGGGTTAAGTGACTTGCCTAAGGTCACTTGGCTAGTTTTTGTGTTAAGTGTCTAAGGTTGGATTTGAACTCAGTTCCTCCTGACTCCAGATCCGGTGCTCTATTTACTGTGCCACCTAGCTGCCCCTACAACTATCATTCTTTGTAGACAATATGATGATATGCTTAAAGGATCTTAGAGAATCAACTGAAAAACTAGCTGAAATAACAACTTTAGCAAAGTTGTAGCATACAAAATAAACACATAAATCATCATCATTTCTATATATTACCAACAAAGTCCAACATTTATTAACCACCACAAAAACTCATGAATTGACAAAAACTGCTGGGAAAACTAGAAAACAGTATGGTAGAAATGAAGTACAGGCCAACATCTCATGCCATATACCAATATAAATACAAAATGGGTACATGATTTACACATAAAGTGTGATACCATAAACAAATTGGGAGAGCATGGAATAGTTTAACTATTATATATATATATACATATATATATATATATATATATATAATTTAACTATTATAGATCTATGGGTATATATTATATAATATGTATATTATATAATTTATATATTATATAATATGTATATTATATAATTTATATATAATATGTATATTATATAATTTATATATATATATTATATAATTTAACTATTATAAATCTATGAATAAGGGAAGAATTTAGGACCAAATAAGATATTAAGAATATTACAAAATGTAAAATGGATGATGTTGATTATATAAGATTAAAAAGTTTTTGCATAAACAAAACAAATACAACCAAAATTAGAAGGAAAGCAGAAAACTGAGATACAAATTTTATAGCAAGTATTTCTGATAAAGGTCTCATTTCTCAAATATAAAGAGAATGGAATCAAATTTATAAAAATAAGTAAATCATTCCCCAATTGACAAATGGTGAAAGGATATGAACAGGAAGTTTTTAGATGAAGAAATCAAAGCTATTTATAGTGACATGAAAATTATTTTTTTAAATGTTTATTTTGTGGACTAAATTGTACCTAATCAATAAACAATGATAATAACAATTTAGTCAAATCAAGTTGGCAATCATATATTACATAACTTTTTTTGTCAGGTACTAGGCTAAGCTCTGGAAATCCAAAAAAGAGAAAAGCTGTCCCTGCTCTTAAGGAGTTCATAGTCTAATGGGTGAGACAACATACAAGCAAAATTTTTCAAATAGACATGGAGAGGATAAATTTGGGCTAATCTTAGAGGGAAGGGAAAGTATGAACATTAAGAGGATGAGGAAAGACTTCTTGCAAAAAGTATAAGTTTATCTCAGACCTGAAGGAACCCAGGGAATGCTAGAAAGAGAAATGAGGAGGGGCAGAATTCCAGGCATTGGGGATAGATAATAAACATGAATCGAATTGGGATATGCAGTGTCTTGTGACATTTTTTGAATGGAAATTTTTTTTTAAAAATACTACATTTTGGGCAGAGCCAAGATGGCTGAGTAGAAACAGCGCATCCAAGCCACTCTCCCCCCAGATCACCTCTAAACTATGTAAAAGGGGACTCTGAACAACTTCTGGAGCCCCAGCACCCACAGAACAACACAGAGAAGCTAACCGCCCGCTGAGGACAGCCCAGCAGCCCTGCAGGAAGGACCAGTGTAGTGCGCTGGGAGCCCGAGGCGCAGTGCTCGGGGAGCCGAGCACAGGTCTGCCTGAGTCAAGGTTTTAGCCCCAGGGCGGCCAGGCCAGCAGCCGGCTGGAGGGACCCCAGAACACCAGCAGCTGTGGCGATTCCAGAATTATCAACATAATCAATCATCAACAACCCCGCTGCCCTGGGGCTAAAACCGGGACTCAGGCGGACCTGTGCTGGGCTCCCCGCTCAATGCACGCTGTGCTTCTGGCTCCCCTCACACACTCTAAATTAGGTGATATATTAGTACTGAGTAACTCTCAAAGGAAAAGAATTCGCTGAGTGATAACAGTAGAGTCTGGAAGGAAAATAGGTAGAAAGGAGTATTCTTTCCTTCTAAGAAAGATTGAGGCTATAAGAAAAAAAGCAACCAGTGCTGGACAGGATGGCCATGCATATATACATTGTCATCTGGGGGAGAGATATCTAGACTGCCAGAAGGAAGAGGGAACATGAGAGAAAGAGGTCTAAAAGTAGAATATAAAATAAACCCAGAAGATCAATAGGATTTCTATTTATCAGTAATTAAATCCAAGAGGAAATAATAGAAAGGGAAGAGTGATATGATTAAAAATATATATCAAATATCAAACTCTACCAAGCCACTCTCAAGACCTATAAAATGTAATTATGAAATACTCAAGTAAATGAAGAACTAATTAAATAATGGCCATGCCTTTAGGATTTAAATACTACCTAAATTAATTTAGATTTAATGCTATTCCAACTCAAGTACCAAAGATTATAGAACTAGATAAAATAACAACAAAATTCATTTGGAAGAATAAAACATCTAGAATATCGAGAGAAATAATAAGGAAAAGGGAATGAAAGGGAAATAATACTTCCAGACCCAACATTATAATATAAAGCAATAATCAAAATGTATATAGACATAGAAAATAAATCAGTGGAACAGTTAAGACAAGAAAGAATCAGAACAAAAGATTGCATTCATTAACCTAAGAACATAAATCAGGTAGGAAAGAACTCCATTGTTAACAATAATTGATGGGAAAATTGGAAAGCAGTTTGGCAGAAATTGAATTTTGCCTAAAACCTTACATCATATATCACAACAGGATCAAAATAATTATGACCTGAATGTTAAAGGTTGTAACATTTTTTAAAAAATGGGACAAAACCATGTAAGTCCTGTTTTACAGCAATGGATAGGGGGAAGAATTTAAAAAATTAATATATTTTTGGTGGATTGAGATAAAAGAAATTTCTTAATTTATTCTTACCATTTTCCCTTCCAGAAAATTAAAACAGAGGTGGAAAACCAGTTCAACAAAATCATCTACCCCCTCTAAAATATTTGGCCTAGTATGCAATATTGCACACCTATAATCCCCCACCTCACCAAAAAATTGGGAAAGATACCTTCTCATCTCTTTTGGATGAAGCTTAGTAATTAGAATTTCATAGTATGCAGTGCTGACTATTTTGTAATTGTTTTTTTCCATATATATATATATATATATATATATATATATATATATATAGTTATTGGACATATCATCTTGGTTTTATTTATTTCCCTTTGCATCAGTTTTTATATCTTGCTATGTTTCTTTTTAGTCACCATATTCATTATTCCTTATAATAATATCCCATTACATTCACATAACAAAACATTTTTAGCCATTCCCTAAATGATGAACATCCACTCAGTTTACACTTCTCTGCTTCTGCAAAACGTATTGTTATTATTGTATATGGGTATCTTTCTTTTTATTACTCACCACTAGATGATGTGGTTGATACACACCATGCCATAGCTAGTTCAATGTTTGAGGGATTTAAAGAAAAGTATAGAAAAAAAGGAATATTAGATTGCCTACCAAGCTGAAGATCTACAGAGCCATTGTGCTGACCTCATTGATGTATGCTTCTGAAACCTGGACAGTATCTAAGTGATATGCCAGGAAACTGAATCACTTCCATTTGAATTATCTTGGGAGGATTCTGAAGATCACATGACAAGATAAATACTGGACACCAAGGTCCTTTCTTGAACTGAACTGCCACACATTTACCTTCTACTGCAGAGAGCACAAATCTGATGGACTGGTCATGTTTGAATGCCAAATTTCATTTACCTAAAATACTATTTTATGGAGAACTCACACAAGGCAAGCACTCACATAGAGGGTCAGAAGAAGCAATACAGGGACACTCTCAAGGTCTCTCTGAAGAACTTCAGAATCTATTGTGAGACATGGGAGACATTGGCACAGGACTGCACAGCACGGCATGTGTGCATCAAAGAAGGTGCTGTGCTCTATAAGAGAAGCAGAATTTCAGTAGCTCCAAAGAAAGATGAGAAGCAGAAATTTAGAGTCAACTTCACTCCAAGCATTCATACAGACTATTTGTGCCTGACCTGTTGTAAAGACTTATGAGTTGATCAACCACAGTCAGACACAATGTACCTTGACCCCAAAATAGTGATATCATTTTGATCCTCTTTGAGTGTAAAGGACAGCAACCAACCAACTTTACTATTATATATGCCTTGCAATGTCACCTCTGGGTCAAAGTTTTAGCTATTTTCTTGGAATAATTTCAAATTGTTTTCTAGAATGTTTGGATTAATTTACAGCTATGCTGACAGTGTATTCACCTCTTTGCCTCTGTCTTTGTCTCTGTCTCTCCTTGCCTAGGGTCACATAGCTAGGAAGTGTTAAGTGTCCGAGGTCATATTTGAACTCAGGTCCTCCTGACTCCAGGGTCAACACTATTTTCACCATGCCTAGTTTCTCTCATGTGCCTCTCTTAACATAACTATGAGAATTTCTTAACCAAATCAGGAATAATATGATCACAAAAAGATAAATAATTTTCATTACTTAAAATTGAAAAGATTTTGTGTAAACAACATTTATACAACTAACTTAAGAAGGGAATTGATCAGTTATGAAATTGATCTTTGCATCAACCATCTCTAATAAGGGTCAGGCATTCAAGACATATGGGACCAAACACAACTTAATCACCACTTACCCTAAGACCCTGATGGACACAGCCCAGGTTCTTGACCTGAGAGCCTTGGAAATAGCAGTGACCTCCAAACCATCTAACCTTCTTCCATCCTAGCTCCCACAGTCATCAATGATGGGAAAAATTATTGTGAAGAGGTAGCTCACCTTCCTCATCACCATTAGCAAAAACTGTTGACCAACTGCTAATAGCAGCAGTCCAATGGGTAAAGAAGTCTTGAGAGTGGCATCGCTTTCCGTATCACCAGTCCTGCTTTCAGTCCAGAGTTCAAAATCATTATCCAAAGAAGCAACTCCTCTGGAAAAGGAGTCAGCCATCATCACCAACTTCTAATCAACTTCCAAAGGAGGCAAACTAGCCTAGCTGAAGCAAAAGCGGGGGGCAGAGACAGAGATGGAGATGGAGACACAGAGACAGAGAGACAGAGACAGAGACAGACAGAGACATAGAAACAGAAAAAGACAAAAAGAAAAGAAAAAGGAGGAGGAGGAGGAGGAGAAGAAGAAGAAGAAGAAGAGAAGAAGAAGAAGAAGAAGAAGAAGAAGAAGAAGAAGAAGAAGAAGAAGAAGAAGAAGAAGAAGAAGAAGAAGAAGAAGAAGAAGAAGAAGAAGAAGAAACAAAAGGAGGAGGAGGAGAAGGAAGAGAAGGGGAAGGAGAGGAAAGAAAAGGGGGAGGAAGAAATACTCAGACTCTATTGGGGACTGCCTAGAGACCTGACCCTAAGAGCATTGGTGATTCAGAGCCTCCAGTCCAATGCCTTCTAAACTCATCCTGGAAAATAACCCCTGTGAACATTTAGCCTGGTAACTAACTACTCCTTTAGGTGCTATAACCTATAAACCCAGAAAAGAAGGTTACTCTATCTTGCTACTGTCAAATGGCTCACCATCAGAAATATATAATTTATTAGTAGCAATGACATTGAAGAAGAGGCATTAACATTTACTTTGCCTCTGAACCTTAAAGACATAAAAACCAATGAAGACCCATTAGACTTGCAGCTGAAATATTCCATATGTCTCCTCATTATAATGTGAGCTCCTTGAAAGTAGGGATTGTCTTACTTTTCTACTTGTATCCCCAGCAGTTAGCATTATACTTTCCATATAGTAAATGCTTAATAAATATTTTATTCATTCATTCAAATATATAAGACCAAAAGCCATTCTCCAATGACTGAGTCAAAGGATATGAGGAAACAATTCACAAATAAAAATGTACACTTTTTTAATAATCTATGAAATTATGCTCAAGAGAAATGCAAATCCTGAGATTTCAATTCCTATGCAATAAATAGCCATACATACCAAAAGGGGAAATAATGTGATATGGGTTGTGGAAAGAGAAGGACGCTGACACATCATGAATAGACTTGTGAATTGGTCTAAAAAGCAATTTGAAATTATGCTAAGAATGGAATGAAAAGGGGCAGCTAGGTAGCGCAGTGAATAGAGCACCGGACCTGGAGTCAGGAGGACCGGGGTTCAGATCTGGCCTCAGACACTTAACACAAAAACTAGTCGTGTGACGTTGGGCAAGTCACAACCCCAATTGCCAAAAGCAAAAAAAAAATAAATAAATAAGAATGGAATGAAAATGTTCATACTCTGTCTCACAAGTCCTACAGGTAGAAACATTCCCCAAGGAAGGCAAATGATAAGAAGAAAACTTCCATATACACCAAAATATTTCAAATAGCTCTTTTTGTTGAGGACAACATCTGGAAAAAGGAAGATGCCTTTTTCAATTGGGGAATGGCTAACTATATTGTGGCACATAAATGTAATGGAATATTATTACAAAAATGACATCTGTGATGAACACGGAGAAGCACTAGAAGCTATATGAACTGATGCAAAATAAAGGAAATGGAACCAAGAAAACAAACACTGCCTACAAAATCTAGGGGGAAAAGCAAATATATATATATATTTCACTAGTTGTGAAATTTTAGTGATCAAACAGTTCTTAAGAAGAGATGAGAATATATCTCCCTCCCTTTGTTGTAGACATGACTGATAGTAAGTTTTGCTGAATTGTTATGTTTTTCCCTCTTTTATTCTTTATTATAAGAGATGACTCTCTGGGGCAAATAGATGGAAGTTATATATTGGGCAATATAGATGTTGCAAAACAAAAAAACCCGTCATTTTGAAAGTGAACTTCAATCAACTTTTTGATAGAGTAAACAAAGCTGGAAATAGTACTAGCTAACTAGGGATTTACTGATACACAGATTGTATATAAGAAAGTTGTACTTTCTTAGTTCCACTCTCATCTCCCACTGAACTCAGCTCCAGTTCTTTCCATCCCTGTCCTTCTCTTTCCATTATGTTTTCTTTACTCTTTTTTTAAACACACTCCTCTTCATCTTTGATCCCTTATTCTCAAAGCCTTTCTATCATCTGGGACTCACTGAATCCTAGCTTTTACCTGAAGAAACCACATACCCTTGCATTCTGGCTGCTCTCATACCTTCTCTTATGCCCATTGACACACAGAGGCAAGAAGAAGATTAAACGCACTTTTTGTTCTACATTGCCACTTTCAGATACTCCTCTGTTATGTCAACTCCCTCTCTTCCTCTCATCTTTTCACCCCTGTTAATCCTTTCTCCCCTTTGTAGCTATACTCACTGTAAAGGACCTCTACAATAGGTGTCTTCTTTTTCTCTCTTCTCACTCTTTTCACCCCATACAATTCAGCTTCTGACCTCATCAATCTACTGAAACTGCCCTCTTCAAAGCTACCAATGATCTTTTAATTGCCAAATCCAATGACTTTCTCTTAATCTTCACTCCCCTTTATCTTTCTACACCTTTTGACACTAGTGTTACCTTCTCCTCCTTAATATTCTCTTCTCTCTAGGTTTTTAGGGCACCATTTTCTTCTGATTCTCTCCTACTTGTCTGATCCATCCTTTGAAGTCTCCTTTGCTGGATCTTCCTTTAGATCATACCCTCTAACCCTAGGTGTCCCACAGAGATCTGTCCTGGGCCGTCTTTTCTTATCTTTCTTTACTGCTTCACTTGGTTATCTTTTTAGCTCCATGGATTTATTTACCATCTTTATTCTGACAATTCTCATCTACCTATCCTGCTCTAATATTTGCAGACCTTTAATTTTGCATCTCCAACTGTCTTTCAAACATCTGAAAATAGATATTTGTAAGGTTAATGGAATATAAGATCTTTCCCGTTAATCAATAGGCCTCACATGGAGTCTTGACTCAGAGCCAATTAGGCTATGAGCAACAGGGATTCCCACACCTTTCTGATTAACAGCTGATTTCCAAGCTTCTTTGTGCTAAGCCAATCAAGTGGCAATCAAGAGTCTTCGATTGAAAACAGTATATATTATATTGCTTGGAGGTAAAGGCTTGGTGGAGAGAGGAACTTGCCTAGGGAAATTTGCTTGTGGGGACACTTGACTGAAAGAATTCTTTGAGATGTGCATGCCCTGTTCCCTGGATTGATGACGAGTATTTTGCTAAATCTTGCTTTCTAGTATCCTAATAGCAATGTCCCAAATAAATATTTTGATTTTGGCTTGGAGGATGAGAGTTTATTATATTTTGTGAACAAACCCTGGGAATATAATGCATGTTCATAGCAGCTGCTATGCCTAATTCTCTCCTTTGATACCGCCCCCACTCTCAGACTTTTTCAATAGCGTATTGGTAAGTCTGCCTGCCATAAGTCTTCCTAGTATAATATGTCTTCTAATTTTTGTGAAGTATAGGTCTGATTATGTTACCCCTCTTTTTAATAAACCCTGGTGGCTCTCTATCACCTCCAGGATAAAATACAAAATCCTATGTTTGGTATTTAAATAACAACTCCATCTTACTTTTCTGGTCTTATAATATATTCCTACCTAATTTTTAATACAGTGACATTGGCCTCCTTATTGTTGCAAGAACAAGACACTCCATCTCTCTGCTTCAGGCATTTTCTTTGGCTATCTGGCCATGCCTGGAATGCTGTCCTTCTTCTTCCTGCATACTAGTTTCCTTGATGCCCCAGTTAAAATCCTACCTTATATAGGCAGTCTTTCCCAATGTCTTCCATCTCTTGATTATTCCCTCTCTATTGTATATACAGCTTGTTTATACATATTTGTTTTCTTGTTGTCTTCCCATTAGATTGTAAGCTCCTTCAGGACAGGAACTATCTTTTGACTCTTATTCCTAGTGCTAGGGCTTGACATATAAATGTTTAGAGTCATTTGAATGACCAACTTTATATTCATTCCATTCTATTCTGATTCGTTTTTTCTATCCATTATGAACCTCTACTTAACCCTCCTTTCTTCCCAACAAATTTAGTACATGGTTCATGGGCTCTTCTTTTCCCCCAACTCCAGGCCCCTTCAAATTCTCTCGTCTCCTCATTCTTTAACCTATGTAGTTTTCATGTTCTGTCTCTAAACTGACTTTGCTCTAGGTGCCAAAATTTCTGGTTATATTTCTAGCAAGAAATGTGCTCACAGAATTCTAAAGCTAGTGAAACTGAGTTTGAAAGGACATCGGAGGTCTCATAGTGTATGAACAGAAATCTCTTCTACAGCATCTCTAAAATGCAGTTAAAATTCATATAAATCTATCATTGATCCTCCTATGCATCCCTCAAGTTCTAATTCAAACCTAATTGTGGGTACCTCCACAATCTGGAAAATTCATGTAAAATTTTTTGACCCTCCCTTAATATTAGAGAAGAAGTCTGAATATTTTATGGTATTAAAAGATAAAACATGTTGATATTATACAATACCATACACCTATATATGCATTGCTGAGTTTCTAAACTTCTTCCATGCTGTCTGCTAGCTTTTGTTCATCATCTGTAGCTTCCACAAAACTCCCCCCAAATTCCCATTTAATTTTTTTTTTTTGCTGACCCATAATATATTGAAGCTATGATGGGGAAAGTCATGATCTGGAAGGGATAAACTGTACTGTCGTTGGGTCAAGAGACTGTTTCTTCAACTGTTTATATAACAGTCAACAATATTACAGGAGAAAGTTTTATTAAAAGAAGGCAGAAAAAAGAGTCTGAATGAAGAGTCCCAAAGATATCTGTCTAATCTATCTGTCTTATCTGTCTATCTGTATGTCTATCTGCCTATCTGTCTATCTCTTCATCCATCCATCCATCCATCTGTTGGGTCACTTATATTCCCAAACATGGGAGTACCTTCAGAGAAGGACCTTTCTCCCATAGTTCTTGACTGCTTCTCCCTGGTAGTGGAAAAGTGATAGCATTGGAACTTGACCTTATAGGTCAAGTCCTGCTCTTCCACATTCAGGTGTGGAAGCTGAGGACCACAGAAGTAGAGTGACTTGCCTAATAACATGCTTCTAAAAAGTGTCTAAGGCAGGATTGTAATCCAGATCTTCCTGACTCCAAGTCGAGTCCTTCCACTGTAGCACACAGCTTCTCCTATTTTATTACACTAGGGATCAAATGAAAATGTGAAGTAGATCTTAGCCAGTCTTCAAATGCCAGCTAAATGTAAGTTACTTTCATTGTCTCTAGTGCTTTCCTCATCCTAGATGTCTTCTGAACCTGCTTGAATTTATGTATCTTTTCTAAAATATGGCCCCTTGAACTAAAGACAGTATTGCTGATATCATCTGACTAGGACACAGTAACGTGGGCTAATCACCTACCTTAGTCCATGATAGTGAAAACATACTAATCCTATAGATAAATGGCCATCATCACTTCTGTCCTATAATATTAACAACCCTAATTCTTTTGCCATGTATCTACTAATTACTCTCTCCTGTAGGTTTCCTATTTTAGCTCCTGTTTACTGAATAGTCTTCCAATTCGGCTATGTCCCACACTGACATGACGTAGCTAAAATGGAAAATGTTCTCAATATCTCACTAACAAATTATCCTTATACCCCTGTGGAATTTAACAGTGAAATATCATTAAGCTGGGAGATGAAATTAAGTAGCAGTTTCTTTTGCTGATTTGTTTTTAATCTATTCAGATATTGAGACAATATTTCATTCAGTATCCAATTTGGCAAATATTAAATATCTTATGTATAATACATGGTGTTAGGACACTAAAATATCCAGGAAGCATTTCTTTCAACATCCAGCATTTCATTAAACATTTATAATATATGGTGCTCTCTGGCCTTGGTGGAAGGACATCAGCCCTGTCCTTAAAGAGAGGGATTTAGTAGGTAGATAGGTACATCTATGTTCAGAGATCAACATACTAATAACATTTCATTGTCCAAAAAGGAATGAGATAAATGATTATTAAATAACCAATTTTGGGGGAGATCCAGAGTTTTATTCCCTTCTTTCTCCTCATTTCTCTACTGGGTCAGGTCAACATCTGAAAGACATTGCTGATAATGAGATTAGATTAACTATCTCCTCAATCTTGTTGGAAAGCCCAAAGTAGGAAAGCCCATTGTGTTCTACTTCTGAGTGGGGGTAGATCTTTTGTCTAGATTGCTAGAGGATGGGGGCTGTCTGGGGGCAAGGGTAATCACTTTCAGACCCTCACCCCTCATTAGAATAGGCCCCCCTCTCATTATAATATTCATTCTTAACATTAATTGTTAATCAGAGTTGATTGCCACCCTCAGGAAGACCCACTCTTTCAAGGGCATATAAGCATTTGAGGGGATTCCATGAAGGGTCTTTGGCATTTGAGAGTTCCACTGACCCCTTTTATTAATTATCCACTAGAATAATTAATAAAATGATTACCCAGAAACTATGCCTCTCAGTCTTTTTATATGTCACAGGAACATAAAGTGATATGAGAGAAGGAACAATTGCTTCTGTAGTGGTGTAGGAATGGGGTCAAAGGGTATAACCTTCCCCCTTTCACCTTTCTAATCTTCTTATATCTTGATCAATGGCTTCCTTACTATTCCTGGAATAAGACACTCCATATCCCAAATGCATGCATTTTCATTGGCTCACCCTCCTACTTTGGGCTCTCTCCTTTCTGATTTCGGTCTCCTGGCTTCCTTTGGCTTCCTTAAAGTCCCAGTGAAAACCTTATGTTCTACAAGAAGCTTTTCCTGATCCCCTTAATACTAGTATCTTCCCTCTCTGATTATCTTCAATTTGTCCCATGTGGAGCTTTTTTGTATATAATCATCTCCATGTTGTCTTCCCTAGTAGACTGTGAATTTCTTGAGAATTGGGGCTTTTGTTTGCCTTTCCTTGTATCCCTGGTGCTTAGCCTAGTGCCTAGCTCATAGAATTTCATAAATGATTGTTGACTGACTGCCTGACATTGTCAGGAACTAGCATTTGAATTGAGTCTTGGAGGATGAATAGGATTCCCTAAAAATCATAGAATCATATTAGATCTAGAATGAAAATCATCTGACTTAATTCCATCATTTGACAGATGAGCTAACCATCTTAGAGAGGTGAAGTGATTTGCACATGGTCAAAGTTATATAATGACAGAAGCAAAACTCAAATCTAATTCCTTGATTTCTGGACCAACACTCTTTTTTGTTATATAAAATATAATATAAATATATTAATAAAGAAATACATATATGTCTAGACATAGATATGTGTATGTGTGTATGCATATATGTTGCCTATATATACATATTTATATTTTCTATAATAAAAAGAATGCTGTCCCAGAAATCAAAGAACTAAATTTGAGTCTTGCTTCTGCTATTAACAAACTCTGTGACCATGTACAAATTTCTAAGATGTGTGTGTGTGTGTGTGTGTGTGTGTGTGTGTGTGTGTACACATACACATTTAGGTCCATCTATCTCTGTCTACTTATCTCCCCATTGAGGAGATCAAAGATACTTGACATTTAATATGTGTATGAAATCACAGTTCATTGAAATATATTTGTATATATACACACATAAATGGGGACATATTTTTGAATACCTTAGAGATCCATGATTTCACCAGTGTGAGAATTCTGTGAGACCTTCTTCTCCCATTGCAGATTAACACCTAAATAGTTTAGCAGTAGTTAAGTTTAAGATAGTTTCTAAAGACTCAGAAACCCTATCACTCTTATAGTCATAGGACTTGGTTTGAGTGTGCACTCTGTCACTTAGAAGTTGAGAGATGGTGGGTGAGTCACTTTCTTCTTTTTGATTCTCTATTTTCTTATTCATAAAGTTGGACTGGGTAATGATCTCTAACTTACACATTTCACAATACCGTGAAAAACCCCTGTAACTTATAAATTGCTACACATAAGGAACGGATCAACTAATCAACATTAAGTGCCTACTATGTGTCAGGAAATGTGTGGGTGATGGGGAGACAAAAACAAAAATAAAATTGTACTTGCCCTCAAGGAGATGACTTCTACTGGAGAAACAATATGTAGATAAAAGGTACCTCCAAGATAGATGGAAATACATGATAATAAACCATATCTCATCAGACCAGCTACTTGATCAAATGAGTAAATTTTTTTCTCTTACTTTATAGGTCCAAAGAGTTGCATATTTCATTACTGAAGTGCATTCATTTCAACATAACTTTTTTGGATTACTATTTTAAATGTCTTGCTAAACAAACTCTCAGGGGTAAACAACTTGTCCCAGTTTTAATTTAAGGCTTTTGACAAAAGGTCACCTAAGTCATGTCTCCCTCTTTGAAACCTATTTTTTCTTTGTTACTATTTGAATTTGTTCTTTCTTTGTTATCATGGGAGTGATCACTTTTAATTAACCTTCTAGAGATAGGCAGAAGTCCAAGTTAAGATATTTTATGGTGTCCTTATTTGAGTGTCTAATGTCTGCAGCATTAGGTTCTTTGGATATTTCCAAGTGTGTCCTTGAGGAATAATGAAAAAAGCGAAACCATCTCTAATAGTCTGTTCAACTCAGGTGAAAGCCAGAAAGATGGAAAAAATGTACAAACACAAAGTATACTCATAATGATTTCAGATGGGATGAAACAGCTTGCAGGCACTAGCCTACTGAGCCAGAGAGTAACCTCATTCTAAGTGAAAGGCTTGCTAGAATGTAAATAAAATGCAAACTCATTGAGGACAAGTATTGTTTCCTTTTTTGTTTTTATATCTCAAGCATAGGCATAATACTTGGCACAGATAAGCACTTACTTAAATGTTTATTGAATTAAAATGATTGCCAAAGATGTTGGCTTATGAAGTTTCAGCAATTTCAGTCAATTGATAAATAAATATTTATTAAATGCTTACTGTACCAAGCACTGTACCAAGCACTGTACCAAGCTTTAAGGATGCAGTAAGAAGCAAAGCACAGTCCCTATCTGTCTTCAAGGAGTTCACAATCTATTGGGGGAGATAACATGAAAACAAATACATACAAAGCAAGCTGTATTTGGGACAAATTGTAAAAAAATTAAGAGTGAAGGTATTGGAATTAAGATGGCTTAGGGAAGGTTTCCTGTAGAAGGTGGGATTTTATTTGGGGCTTAAAGGAAGTCAGGGAGAGTGGAGGAGGAGAAGGTTCCAGACATGGGGGAGAGCCAGAGAAAATCCCACCTTATACCTAGAGATGGAGTATCTTGTTTGTGGAACAGTCAAGAGGATAGTGTCACTGGATCAAAGAGTATGCATAAAAAAATGGGAAAGGTAGGAGGGGCTAGGTTGTGGAGGACTTTAAGCACCCAACAGAGAATTTTGCATTTGATCCTGGAGGCAATAGTCACTGGAGTTTATTGACATGTATGAGTCTATAATCCTGTGAATTATTAAAAGTGCAAACTGGCTAGGCTTTTATTTGTGAAGTGGGGCAGGGCAGTATTTTAATTCTCCCCACAAGGGGGAGTGTTTTGTATATATTTAAAATGTTCTAAAAGTGTGAGTGACTGATGAAGATGATGGTTAATTACAAGAAAAAGCTCTTGTCAGGGTCACTATTTGTTCAAGCCAGTTCAGCACCATCAGTTGTAGCTATTCTCACTGGAGCTCACTGACTCCAGAGAACCCCTGGAGTGGAAGGGAGCAAAGACCAGAAGAGCCAGCAGAACATAGGGAGTGACACTTGCTTATTCACCTAAAGGCAGGAACTATGAACCACAAGATGATGGGTCCCCCTTATCTAGATTCCACCTATTCTACATTTGTTCACTAAGGTTGCCAAGTACTTTGACACAATGATCTAGGTGTCATCATATAGTGGAGCCACTGGTTCTAAAGAATTTTGCCCTAGTAGTTATAGAAGACCTTCCCATTTTACCTTGGCTGTGAGTTTCATGTGAACTACTCACTGCCAAGGAATTATGGTCACTTTATCAGTAGAGGGTCATCTTGTTATCTGCCTATGACCCCATGTGTTGGGGGAAGAGAAGGGAAATCAG
This sequence comes from Gymnobelideus leadbeateri, assembly GCA_011680675.1. Classification (NCBI taxonomy): domain Eukaryota; kingdom Metazoa; phylum Chordata; class Mammalia; order Diprotodontia; family Petauridae; genus Gymnobelideus; species Gymnobelideus leadbeateri. Next base: position 195,098 of record WOXC01011713.1, read on the forward strand.
CAAGCATTTATTTAGGTTCTACTATGTGCCAGGTGCTGTGCCAAAGGCTTTTGAACAAATATTGTCTAATTGAATGGGATGTAGGGTGTGCTCAGAGAAGACTAGTACCTCTGGTGTGAAGGCTGTCGAACCCTTTTCAGGGATGCTTTCCACCTTTGGTGTCTATCTGCTCCACCTAATTCTCACATGTGGCTCCAAGAAGCTGTATCATATATAGAAGCCACCCCACCACATGCACATAAACCATTTTGGCAGATGGACTTAACCAGGGTGAGAAAAACTGAGGGGTCTCAAACCTTTTGGTGAGTTAGGGAGATATCTACCCCAAATACATGAAGACTTGTCCTGGTGGAATGGGTGAATGAGAACAACCTTTTCCAGTGGCCATGAAGGCAGCTGAAGCAGGCTCTGCAGAGCACTTAGAGCTTGCTTAGATATCAAAGACACCAAAATCATCTACTTCGTCTTGAGCCATCACCAGTCATCTTGATTTTGTTCTGCCACTGGACTGTGATGACAGGAGGAGAGAGAGGCCCATGACTTTGTGCAACACTGACTCACTTAAATCCATTTTATGTATGAATCAAAAGACAAAAGACACAAGACAAAGAAAGTCTCATTAGATTCTCACAATCCTGGAAAGTAGATGCCTTTATTATTCCTATTTTATAGTTGACAAAACTGAGACAAATAAAGGTTAAGTAACTCGCCAAGGATCACAGAGTTAGTGAATGTTTGAGCCCATATTTTAACTCAAGTCTTTCTGATTTTAGGACTCTATCCACTGTGTCACCTAGCTGCCTCAGTCTATCAGGTAGGATTTCATGTGCCCTTGGGAGTGGATGATCCTTGAAACAGATTTTTCCATTAGTAGAGACAATATAAATGGGTCAATGGTCTGTGGCAAGGCTTAGATGAAGGAGTAGTTGCAGAATGAAGGAACCAGTCAATTGAGAAATATATAGGCTGTTTCATATTTTATTTGAGCATTCCCAGGGGCTTGTGGGAAGGTGAGTAGGAAGAAGGTGGTTGGTGACAATTTTACTAACCCTAGAGGACATAGGTCAAAATTCTTCTTTTTTCTTTTTTTTTTGGAGGGCAATTGGGGTAAAGTGACCTGCCCAAAGTCATATGGCCAGTAAATGTGTTGAGCATCTAAGGCTGGACATGAACTCCCGACTCTAGGGCTGGTGCTCCATTCACTTTGCCACCTAGCTACCCCATAGGTCAAAATTCTAATCATACAGCTGGTGACTCCCATGCAAGGAATGTTCTGAGAGAGTTGGAAAGATAGTAGCTATACTGAATAGAATATTACTGGATGCCATCTAATGCCACTGACTAGGGTACACTTCATTCATAATTCTGAATTTTCTGGGAATGATATATGTATAGAAAAAAAGAATAATGAATTTGGAGTCAAATTCTGACTGCCACTTAATTGTCTATGACACCATGGGCAAGTCAATTCATTTTACTTGTACCTAGTTTCTTATTAATAAATGAGTAAGTTGGACTAGGTGACTGTCTTACAGTTCCCATCCACTTCAAAGTCTATGGTCCTAAGAAGATCTTTGAAGATGGTATAGCATAGTGGAAAGAACACTGAAACATGAGTCATAAGGGTCTGAGTTTGAGTTCTGACCAACACTTACTTAAATGTTTTCAGCCTGTTTATTTCTAAAATTATGATAATTGTAATGTTTTTACTATTTGCCTGCTGCATAGGGTTATAAAGGAAGTGGTTTATAAACCTTAAAGTACTGTAGAAATGTTATCATATATGATATGATACCATATATATATATATGATGGTAATTCGTGTTTCTCTTAAACACTTAATTAATGTTATCTCATTTGTTCCTCTCAATAACCCTGTGCTATTATGATCCCCTTTTTTACAGATAAAGAAACTAAGACCGACAGAGGTAAAGTGTTAGATTAAATTCAGGCTCAGTTATATAGCTAATAAGTCTATGAGGGGGCATCTAAACTTGTCTTTCAGATTCCAAGTCTAGCATTCTACTATATCACCTACCTGCCACTGCCATCATTCTAACTTCCCCCTCAGGGCCCGAGTTGTTTCATTTATTTCTTTTTGTTTTTACAATATTTGTGTTTTCAATGGTGTAGAGAACTCCCAACAAGGAAACTCTCTCTACCAATGCAGATAGACACCTACTCTGCAACTTAGAAACTTAGAAAGTTGCTCAGGACATTTGAGATGTTGTGACTTGCCCAGGTTTATAGCTTGTGTAAGAAACCGGACTTTAACCCAGGTCTTCCTGACTCAGAGGTCTGCTCTTTATACCAGGCTGCCTCTGAGGGCACCAGTAGAAAATCAAAAACATTCTAAAGCAATATATCTCAAGTTCCCAATTAGTCATCTGACACCTTTAAAAGCAGAGAGGAGGGCCTCAGGACAGTTCAGGCATAGCTTGTTTTATTGCCTTCCCTTTATTGTGCTTTGAGGTTTTACTACTTTTTTTTTTCAACAAATTGAAGGTTTGTGGCAAGTCTGAATGGGGCAAGTCTATCAGCACCATTTTCCCAACAGCATGTGTTCGCATCATATCTCTGTGTCACTTTTTGGTAATTCTTGCAATACTTCAGATTTTTTCATTTTTATTATATCTGTTGGGGTGATCTATGATCAGTGATCTTTGATGTTACTATTGTAATTGTTTTGGGGCACCATGAACAGTGTCCATATAAAAAAGCAAACTCAACTGATAAATTCATATGTGTTTTGACTACTGCACCTGTGGGCTGTTCCCCCATATCTTTCCCCCTCCTTGGGCCTCTATGAGACACAACAATATTGAAATCAAGTCAATTAACAACCCTACAATGGCCTCTAAGTGTTCAAGTGAATTGAAAGGGTCAATCAATGTAGCAAATTTCATTGTAGTCTTAGAAATTGTCATAGCCACCCCAACATTCAGCAACCACCACCCTGATCAGTTGGCAGCCATCAATATCAAGGCAAGACATTCTATCGGCAAAAAGATTACAACCCACTGAAGGCTCAGATGATGGTTAGCATTTTTTTTAGCAATAAAATATTTTTATTAAGGTATGTATATTGTTTTTTGAGACATAATGCTATCTTGTATTTAATAGACTATAGTATAGTGTAAGTATATAAAAACTATAGTATAGTGTAAACATAACTTTTATATGTACTGGTAAACCAAAAAATTCATGTGACTTGCTTTATTGAGATACTTGTTTTATTGCAGTGGTCTGTAAACAGACTCCTCGATGTTTCCAAGTTATGCCTGTAATTCCTTTGCTAACTGCTCTACAAGTTTGTGAGGGAAGCAACTTATAAATCATCAAATCATTTAAGTGAATTTTTATTATTATTTAGTGGGAAGAGTATAGCATGGATAGAGTAGATAGAAAAAGATTTAGGGTTAACAAAAGTTGCAAAGTCTAAAAGCAAGTGGTAAAGAATTTTTAAAGGGTACAAAAGCCCAACATCAACTTGATTTGATGTTTATTAAGCCCATGATCTATCCAAGGTATTGTCTTTAGCATAGAGTGTACAAAGCTAGGACAAAGAGCTGGAATATCCAATTTCATAGGGAAGAAAGGCATGTAGAACCACAATATGAGGAAGGGTGGTATGAGTGTAAAGAAGACCTCCAGCTAAATGATTAGGAGATCTTGGCAGGGGGAGAGAGCTCCTTCATATGGCAGATGAGAAACCAAGAAGTTCAGAAAAGCTTCATAGAGAATGTAACATTTGAATTGGGTCTTGAAGGAAGGGAGGGATTTAGACAGATGGAGATGTCAGAGAATGGAGTCCATTCCCATTACTGGGAACCACATGAACAAAAACATGGAAATGAAGGAGGGCAGAATGGGGAATTAGGAAGAGTAGCCTATTTGACTGGATTGTAAAGTGCAGGGAGGAAAAATAAGTAATATAATACTAAACTGGAAAAGTAGTTTGGAGTTAGACTGTGGAGGATTTAGGATGGCAAGATCTCCAGTTTAGATTTTATTGATCTACAGTTGGGAGCCATAGAAAGTTTCTGGCTAGAGGAGTGACATAATCAGAGTGACACATTTTGGGGCAGCTAGGTGGAGCAGTGAATAGAACACTGGCCCTGCAGTCAGGAGGACCTGAGTTCAAATTTGAACTCAGACACTTAACACTTACTAGCTGTGTAACCTTGGGCAAGTCACTTAATCCCAATTGCCCTGCTTCCCCCCCAAAAAAAGCAGAGTGACACATTTGGAAGATTGGTAAGTATTAGAAAGGTATGCAGTGTGAAAGGTGATAGGAAAGTAGAGACTGGAGATAAGAATGCTAATTAGGAAACTATTGCAGTATTCAAGATAAGAAGAAATGACTTTATAATCTGCTTCATAATTCTGTCCAAAGGGTAAGAGATCATAGTCATCCATCCCCATGAGCTAACCATCCTGTTCACTGCTCATGACTGAAAAGGCAAACAAATTGGGGATGAGGGATGAAGGCAGGCAGCAGTTAGAGCCACTTAAACAGTGGTCTTAAGCTGCTGTCTATCCCAAGTGGTAACTAGAAAGCATTTTTTAAAATATCTCATCAAGTAAAAACTTTGAAAGACTTAGTATTCCCCTAGATGAACTTTATTTATTCCTCTCCCCTCACTCCAAAAGAATGTTTTTGAAAATACCCACCTATTACAATTTGGTTCTGGTCTATTGCTCTTTATTGATTAACCTCTGTCCTTGCAGGGGTGGAGCAGCCTTATGGCTATATTTGGCCTTCTAGGTCCTTAAGTGCAGCTTTTTGACTGTAAAATTTGGATTCAGTAAAAAGGCTGTCCTTAAGGACCTAGAAGACCACATATGGCCTTAAGGCCAAAATTCCCCACCCTGCTTCAGGGTATTGGTTAAAGTATAAATAATAAAAATAGTCAATCAAGAAACAAAACCATCACTTTTTTCAAATGATATGACTAGTATACTTAGAGAACCCTAGAGAATCAACTAAAATCTAATTGTAACAATTAACAACTTTAGCAAAGTTTCAGGATACAAAATCAACCCACAGAAATCATCAGCATTTCTATATATGGCCACCAAAAGCTGGAAAGAGAAATTCCACTTAAAATAGAGACAGACAACATAAAACACTTATTCATCTACAAGACAAACCCAAGGATTATGTATGTACAAAATTACAAAAAAATTTCACAAAAATAAGATAAATCTAAACAATTAGAGAAATTGTAATTATTTATGGGCAGGCCAAACCAATACAATAAAAATGACAATTGTACCTAAGTTAATTTACTTATTAAGTGCCATACTAATCAAACTACCAAAGAATTATTTTATAGAGCTAAAACAATAGTAATAAAATTCATCTAGAAGAACAAAAGGTCAAGAATATCAAGGGAATGAAAGAAAAAAAAATGTGAAGGAAGGTGGCCTAACACTTCCAAATTTCAAACTATATTACAAAGTGTTAACCATCAAAATAATGTGGTACTGGCAAAGATATAGTGTGGTGGTTCAATGGAATACACTAGATACATAACATACAGTAGTAAATGACCATAGTAATCTAGTGTTTGATAAACCCAAAGATCTAAACTTTTGGGGTAAGAACTCAACATTTGACATAAATTGCTGGGAAAACTGGAAAGCAGTTTGGCAGAAACTAGGCATAGGTCAAAACCTTATACCATATACCAAGACAAGGTCAAAATAGAGAAATGATTTAGATATAAAGGGCAATATCATAGCAAATTAGGGGTGAAAGGAAAAATGTACCTGTCAAATCTATTGATAAGGGAAGAGATTATGACCAAACAAAAGAGAAAGGATTATGTGAAGTAAAATACATAATTTTGATTATATACAATTAAAAAGCTTTTGTACAAACAAAATTAATTTACCCCAAATTAGAAAAAAAGTTTTTTTTTGAGGGCAATTGGGGTTAAGTAACTTGTCCGAGGTCACACGGCTAGGTTTTTGTTTGTGTGTGCATTAAGTGTCTGAGGCCAGATCGGAACTCAGGTCCTTCTGACTCCAGGGCTGACGCTCTACTCACTGCGCCACCTAGCCACCCCAGGAAAAAAGTTTTTAAAGCAAGTTTCTTTGGTAGGGGCTTCATTTCTCAAAATATGGGGAATTGAACCAACTTTATAAAAATAAGAGCCATTCCTCAATTGACACATGATCACAGCATATGAACAGGCAATATTTAGAAGAATAAATCAAAGCTATCTGTAGCCACATGAAAAAATGCTCTAAATTATTACTAATTCATGAAATACAGATGAAAACAACTCTGAGATACTATCTCATCTCTACCAGGCTGGCTAACATGGAAGAAAAGTAAAGTGACAAATGCTAGAGGGGATGTGGAAAAATTGGGACACTAATGCATTGTTGGTAGAGTTGTGAATTAGGATGATAAGATTGTGCATATCCTTTGACCTAGCAATACTACTCTTAGGTCTGTATCCCAAAAAGATCAAAGAAAAGGGAAAAGGACCTATATACAAAAGTATTTATAGTAGCTCTTTTTATGGTGGCAAAGAATGGGAAACCAAAGGGATACCCACTAATTGAGGAATGGCTGAACAAGTTATGGTATATGATTGTGATGGAACACTAATGTGCTGTAAGAAATGGTGAGCAAAACGGTTTCAGAAAAACCTGGGAAAACTAATGTCAAGTGAAGTGAGCAGAGCCAGGAGAACATTGTGCACAGTAATAGCAATATTACAAGAATTATCAATGGCAAGTCTTAGTTACTCTGATCAACAATGATCCAAGACAATTCTGAAGTACCCATGATGAAGAATGCTATCTACATCCAGAGAGAGAGAATTGATAAACTGAGTGCAGAGTGAAGCAAATACTTTAAAAAAAAAAATATATATATATATATATATATATATATATTTGTTTATTTGTATTTTCTTTTGCAACATGACTAATTGGGAAATGTTTTACATAACTTCATATGTATAATAAACATCAAATTTCTTGCTTTCTTAAGGAAAGAGGGAGAGAGAAAATTTTGAACTTAATTTTTTAAGGTTAATTTTAAAAAATGTAGCTGGGAAATATTTAATGAAATAAATACAAATATTTTCTTATTTTTGTTTATTTTTTCTTTCTCATGGTTCCTCCCATTCATTCTGATTCTTCTATATAATGTGACTAATGTAAAAATATGTTTAATAAAATGTATATGTAGAGCCTATATCATATTGTACGCCATCTTGGGGAAGGAGGGGGAGAAAATTTAAAACTTATGGAAGTGAATGTTGGAAACTAAAAATAAATGATTAACTTGTAAAAAAAAGTAATAAAGATGATTAAAAAAAGAAAAATACCTGGGCTGCCACAATTTGGTTGTGGTCTATTGCTTTTTATTGATTTAACTCTATCCTCCCAACGTATTGGTTGTGAAAAGAAACTTGTGTGAAAGGAGAACTTTGGGTTCTAAGAGCCCAAGCTCTTCTCTGATGACATAAGCCTGTCTATAACAATAGACTGGGATGTCATAAGTGAGAAATGGTGGCTTCATTGCTTTGCAGTAGGAACCCCAAGCCCGGGAGCATTTTAATACAGCATAAAGTTGTCAATCACCATGCCTAAAACTCAATTATTTTCACTCCTATTTCACTACATCAGGGTAAAGGATAGAATTATGTTTAGTCCCCTTGATTTCATTGGTGTTGAAACTAACTTATGAATTGTGAAAGGATGAGAAATTTTTGTTAGTATATAATAATATATAACACTCGAAAAGACTGTTTAGCTGGAAGATTTTGTGATTCTATGATGTCATGGAAAGGACATCACACTGAGAATCGGGATTCCTGGGTACTAAGTAGACATGTAACTTTGATCTAGCTTCTTAAACTGTAAAATGTAGGAGTAAATTACCACTCAGGTCCATTCTGGCTCTTTGATCCTATGAGTTATGAGATAATTTGGTGGGAATTTGGAGCAACTTGTAGTATGAGAGAATTGCCTGGGGTGCTGAGAGGTTGAATGACTTCCTCAAGGTCACACAGCTAGTATATGTCAGAGGCTGGACTCAGAACTATGCATTCTTGAGCCAGCTCTGAAGCTGACTGTATGCACTAAACCAAGTGAAGTCAACAAACATTTATTAAGAGCTTCCCATATGCCAGGCACTGTGCTATCTGCTGGGCTACCTTTTATCAACATAAAATGTTGATCTGCCAGCTGTTATTTCCTCTAGAGTGAACCAAAGAATGGCTGAGTTTACTGAAGAACATTTTTCGGAAGGCAGCCTGGTGAAATGAAAGGAGCCCTGGATTTGGAGTCAGGAGAATTGGACTTGAATCTTCATTACATTATTCATTGCCTTTATTACTTCCCAAAAGTTTTTTCAACTCTCATTTTCCTTGCGTCTTATTTCTATCCCTGAATCCTTTTATTTATACTTCTTATTCAGATTGAGTACACTGGAATTCAGAGGTCATTGTCAGCATTTGGGATTATTATTGGACTTCCTGAAATCCATATATGGGAAATGCACCAATGTGTAAAAGTGAACATTCTTTCAAATGGGCCCACATGTAGCTTTCTACAAAGTCATCATTTCTCTGGCTTTTGCCCACTGAGTTGAAACATCATTGTTCTGCCTGCTTTTGTATCTTAAAGAATAGCCCCATTCAAACATATATCATTCTTCTGATCATTAGGTTTCTGGAGAATATAGTTTCATTTCACGGCTTGTTGCTTTCTGGATCATAATACTGACATTGGTTTCAAAGAAAAGAAATCATTTGCATATAAATGGGCACCAATGGCCTCCCAGCACTGGAGAAGGTAGAAGGAGTGAATTAAAGAACTGTTACCTCTATATTAATTACTAAGTGATGTGGGCTTTTGTATGGCCACTAGAAGGACTGTGTGGCTTGGTTAGAATACACAGCTTCTAGGCATAATTGTGACATAGACAAAGTTTGTCTTCTGTGTCTCATACTTACCTTTTCTTGCCTCTGACCTAGGCATGCAATGAGTTCATGTTTCCCTATTTAAATTTAAGTATGTGAAAATGGATGGAAATGGATCAACAGGTTACTTCTTCCAAGTATGTGAGAGTTTATGGAGACATGATGAGTATATCATGTCACCAGTAAGAGTGTATGGTTAATAGGCGGATAATTTTGGACTCTGTTATCCTCTTCAATGAACTCAAATACTCAAATGGATCTGGGATCTCATCATGTTTTTGTTTTTGTTTTTGCTTTTTGGAGAGGAGAAGGCAGAGCAATTGGGGTTGAGTGACTTGCCCAAGGTCACAGGGCTAGCAAATGTTAAGTGTCTGAGGCCAGGTTTGAACTCAGGTCCTCCTGACTCCAGGGCTGGTGCTCTATTCACGGTGGCACCTAGCTGACCCTACTAGGGTTTGAAGCCCCTCTCTCTTAATTGGTGGTTCTCTTACCTAGATCACCATTTCAAGAGGGGTCTCAGGCATTCTCCATTCATTGTCCACCAAACTCACTTTTTAAATATCTTCATCTCTTTTTTGACAACTGCCTTGTCCTCATGATTATATCTTCTCTCTCTAACCTCTGATTTCTAGATCCCTTTTATCTGTTGTTATCTTCTCACATTAGAACGTCAGATCCTTGACAGCTGGGAGTCTTTGCTTTATTTATATTTCCAGTGCTTACTACAATGCATGGCATGCATTAAGTGCTTAATAAATGCTCTCTTTATCTATTATCTATCGACGTTCTAATATACTACCTATTCATTCTATGTAATAGTAAATAATAGACTCCCACAGTTATAAGGGATATCAGAGGATGGATCTGACTTTCTTTACAGTATATGAAACCATTCAATTCAATTCCAATTTAACTAAATAAGATCAATTTAATTAAATGCAATTCTTCAAATATTTATATAACTTCATTGATGGTAAAGATTAAGGAATTTAGGGGTGACAAGTAGAGAGAGAATAGTGTAGTGCCTAGGATTATTGCCCTCTTGTACTTAAGGGCCATTTGGTATTTTTCCTTGTATTATTGGCTGTCATGGCCAAATAAATTCATCATTTAATGACCAGCATGTTAATTTTGAGGCTCTCTGTAATTAGCTAAGTGTTGCTGGGACCACATGTAACGCCATGCACAAGCAACTTTCCAGAGGACTGCTGCTGTGAAGAGCTTTCAAAGTTCTGATTACATAGTATAGCAAACTCTCTATTTATTCAATAACAAATCAGAGCAAAACATTTACAGAAAATCAAAGTACAATATTCACAATGTTGCAACTTATCACAGAAAATCAAAATACAACATTCACCATGTCACAACTCAACAAATTATCACTAAAATGGCCACATAGTTTTCACCAAACTGGTCACATAGTTTTAAACAAAATGCATTCATTTAGTCAATTACAAAATCCTTAATTCAATCACAAAGTACAAAAGTCAAAGTTCTCCACCCCTAGGTCATAGTAAATTATAATCTTCTCAGTCAGTACACAGTAAGCAAGTAAAGTCTTCTTTCAGTTTGACTTGAGGATGGCCCTCAGCTTCCATGGTTCCACTTCCATAGTCTCATCTCCAACAGTCATTTGGGTTCAAAGGCAGGCAGCTCCCAGTTCCTTGTCCAGCTCCTTGTCCAGTTCTTTGTCCAGTTCCCATTCCATATTGAAGTTCACAGAGTCTAGTCCATCTCAAGTCCTTCACAGTTCCTGTTTCTGGGAAAACAAAGCTTGACAGAGCCACAATAATATTCATCTACATTTCTGGCACCATCATCAATTCACTATCTGCCTGTGAAATCAACTCAGACCCACCAACAAGGTCTGAGAACTCAACACAAATCAACATAGAAATCAACACAGACACACAAACAAGGTCCAAGAGGTCAGCACAAATCATCAGTAAAGTTTCAGGACCTCCAAAACCCTCCTTCAGGACTTCTGTAAACATACAATCAGAAAAGCCTCTTTCAGGGCTTCCAGTAATGTCCCAGGGCTTTTGTACAAAGTATCACAAACAAATATCAACACAGACAGAGTAGACAGAGTGCTGGGATAACACAAGTTTTTTCCTTCTTGACTCTGCCACCACAAGAGTCCTCTTCTCATTTCTGCTGTCTCTAGCCTGGGCCTTTCCTTATATATGGTCATCAGCTCCTCTCCTTCCTGTTTCAAGAGTTTATGACTTCTAGGGTTCACAAGTTGTGGGGTTCACATGTTCTGTTTCTTAACAGACTTGAACTGAATCAAGGTGTTAATTCAATAGCTGAAGCAAGGTGTGAATTACTTCTGTGCTTGGCATTACACCATACAAGAGGAAGACATTAGGAGGATGTGGCAAAGAACTGTACAGACTGAGAAGGCATGGGTAGGAAAAGACCTGAACTGTGGGTGGAGATATCTACACTAATGAGATTACCTATATACCTATATACAGTGGATTGAGTGCCAGGTCTGGTGTCAGGAAGACTCATATTCCTGGGTTCAAATCTGGTCTCAGACTCGACAAGTCACTTAACCCTGTTTGCCTCAGTGTCCTCATCTATCAAATGAACTACAGAAGGAAATGGCAGAACACTCTGGTATCTTTGCCAAGAAAACCCTAAATGGGGTTATGAAAAGTCAAACATGACTGAAAATTGACTAAATAGCAACATACATTGAAGTATTGAAGAAATCAATATTCCAGGACACCAGTGTTGGCCTCTGTCTCCCCAGAGAGAGGGATCATGCTGCTATGATCATGCAGTCTCTTGTTTGTGCCTGTCTTATCACACTTATCACATTTTATATTTTATAGTATTAATAGATCATTTCTCCTGTAGTAAATTGTAAGCTGTTTGAGGGCAGAGACTCTGATTTATTTTTTATATGTTGTTGGTGCCTTTTACTTAATAGGTGGTTAGTAAATGTAACTAGAATTTCTAGATTAGGGTGTTTCTTTCTCTAACCTCTTTTCTGTCAGAAGGTAAGAACTAGAGTTGAGTTTATGTGTTTTGAACTCTTCCCAGATTCAGACACAGTCAAAATGAAAGTACTCAATCATTTTGGCAATAGCCAAAGAGGAAGAAAAGGAAGTGCATATAACTACTTTCTGTCTGAAAGTCCTGGGCACATATGGGCAGAAGGAGAATAGAGCAGTTTGTAGTATCCTTTGAAGTCAGTCCCTCTTTGAGCAAGTAGCTCATAGTTGTAATCCTCTTATCTGCTTGAAAGCTCATTATGGTTCAGTTATTATTCCTTAAGGAAGAAGACAAAATGGGGCATTTGTCATTGACCAGGAATGCAGCAGGACTGCCTCTGATAGAGATGCTTAGCAAAGTACTGATTCCAGCATAGAAACTCATGAATCATAGACATAGAATTAGGAGAGATGTGGATCTTATCCCACCTTTTGCCCCATGGATCTTATCCCACATGTTTGCCCCATGATGCTGTCATGAAGATTACATGAAGTGGGGGCGGCTAGGTGCACCATCCCTGGAGTCAGGAGGATGTGAGTTCAAATCTGGCCTCAGATACCTAACACTTACTAGCTGTGTAACCTTGGGCAAGTCACTTAGCCCCAGTTGCTCTACCTTCCCCCTCCAAAAAGAAAAAATAAAAGATTATATATATGTAAAACTAAAAGAATTGTATAGATGTTTGTTCTTATTAGTACATCCCTATAACTGAAATGCCATGTTCTTTCTTTCTCATTTCCTTTCTTTCTTATAGTTTGTATCAATTTTGATCTTTGCTCTAACAAGTTGGTGTTCTGACTGTACAGATCACTAATACAAAAATTACTCCTCCATCAGCAATGCACCAATTCCAGCTGGATAAAAAGTGATCACTTCCTCCTTCCCTTCCTCCCTCCCTCCTTCCCTTCCTTCCTTCTTTCCTTCCTTCCTTCCTTCCTTCCTTCCTTCCTTCCTTCCTTCCTTCCTTCCTTCCTTCCTTCCTTCCTTCCTTCCTTTTATTCAGTGCTTGCTCCATTTAGTAGCTTCTGATTCTTTTCTCAAACAAAACATTTGTGATGCATAGGCATCAGGTTTCTGGGTGGTCTACAGTTGTACTGAAAACCCATAGGGTGTGTGTATCTATATATTTGTCTTAGACACACTGAAATGGATGGTGAATTTTTGGTTAAATTTAATAGGGGAAGGCTGGTGGAATTACAAATGTATTGATTTTTTTAGTGACCCCATATTCTCCCATTTTGTGATGCCATTATTCTTCTCAATGGTATTGCAAGGTTGAGAAAGTTGTGTATGGTACCATGTTTTGAAAAATTAAAATTGAATATCACCTAATAGATGATGGAAAGTGTGTGGTAGCAATGAGCAGATTACAACTCATTAAAAACAGACAATCATGAGGAAGAATCAGAGTAATGATGTCATCAAATGCTGTATGAATGAAAAAGAAGATGGGCCAGTCACATTACAAGGCTGAGAAATAACCAATGGATGGACCATCTGCTTTGCTGGCATCCTTGCAAAATCCAGGGAAAACTCAGAAAGCTCTCAGCGTATTGTGTGGAGACCCTGTGGGGAATTTATCAAAAGAAATTAGCATGAATCTTACAGGATGGGCAGGCATGGATGAGTTGTCATCTGCCTTGTTCTAGAGAATGTTCATTCAAATCAAAGAACTTGCTAAAATTTTGAAGCAAAACAGATTGCAAACAAGTCACAATTGTACCAAGGGAAAAAAAATGATTGATACACTCTTTATATTAGGCAAATGTTGTGAGCCAGAGGAGATATGAAAATTTGCGCCATTTGATAAATTGTCTTCTGAATTAAGCCAATCAAATCAAGCTATAATACCGTTCATCTCCTAACTATGTGTCTGACTTTCTGGACATTGATTCTATACCTTAACTTTATTCTCATCTGGCAATTACCCCTCAGTGTCTAGGGCCTACTTACCATGTTCCATACATCTTCCTCTGTGACCTTTTCTCCCTGGAAAATCCCTTCCTTCCACCATGGCAGCCCTTTCCTCCCATTGATTAGTTCCTCCCAGTGTTTCCATTTTGGGAAGGGGCCCAAGTTGGCCAATGTTAATTCCCCCCCCAGCTGTTCTTTTGACTTTATAGACTCCAGTATCATACTTTGACCTTTCCCACCTTTTGTCTAGCTTTTCAGTTAATTTGTGAGTATTGTTTTACTATTTGAATATAAGCGCCTTGAGTGTTAGGTCTGAAGTCAAGAAAACTCATCTTCCTGAATTCAAATCTAGCTTCAGAAACCCACCAGTTGTGTAACCCTGGGTAAGTCACTTAAGCCTGTTTGCCTCAGTTTTCCTACCAGTAAAATGAGCTGGAGAAAGAAATGGCAAATCATTCTAATATTTTTGCCAAAACCTCAAATGGGGTAACAGAGTAAAACATGGCTGAAATCACTGAGCAATAAAATACTCCCAACACTTAGGAGAGTGCCTGGTATGCAGCACTTGCTTAATAAATGTTTGTTGTCTGCCTGTCTGAAACAGCCCATTCAAGAGCAGAACACTCTGCTACCTGGATAGAGTTCAAAAAGAACAGGAGCACAGAATCCTGTCACTGGAAAGGTCCTCATAGTCATCAGATCCAGCCACCTACTCAATGTGAGAATCCTGACTACAACATCCAGACAGATTTCCATCCAGTGTCTACTTAACTCATTCATTCTCAAGACAGTCTATTCTAAAGTAGGATAGGCTCTGACAGGAACTTTTTTTTTTATCTTGAGCTATAATATAAGCTTTCTTATATTGAAGGAAATGAAATTTACTTCACCTTAACTTCTGATCATTGTTCAATCTGCCCTTTTTGGGTCATGCAGAACAAGTCTAGTCTCTCTTCTGGGTGTCAGTCATGGTCCATTTAATCTTCTCTCTTCCCCAGGCTAAAGCTTCCTGGTTCATTCAAGTGGTCTCCAATTGTACAATTTTGACATCCATCATCATTATAATCACACCACCCAAATTGTGGACAATATTCAAGTTATTGATATCCAGCCTAAAGGGTAATGACTATAAATAACTACATTAGGGATAGGATCTCACTGGCCAGAGTATATACATCTAACACCATATCCTTATTGCAGTCGATGTCTGTGTTAACATTTTTGGATGACCAGTCACATGGTTGAACCTGAAGTTTACTAAAAACCTCATGTTTTTTCCCTAAGTAAATTGTTTAGCCAAGACAGGTCGTTTAACCTACCCTCATGCCATTTTAACCCAAATATGAGTTTACATTTCTCCTTATTTAAATTCATTTTTTATTTTTGTTGTTTAATCATTTCAGTCTTTCTGACTCTTAGTGACCCCATCTGGGGTTTTCTTGACAAAGGTACTGGAGTGGTTTGCCATTTCCTTTTTCCAACTCATTTTACAGATGAGGAAACAAAGGCAATAAGGGTTAAGTGATTTGCCCAGGGTCACACAGTTCATAAGTGTCTGAGGCCAGATTTGAACTCACTAATATGAGTCTTCTGGACTGCAGACCCAGCACTCTATCCATTGTGCAACCTAGATGCCCTTATTTAAAAAAAATTATTATTTTATTGCTTCGATCTAATATTTAAGTCTATTGAAATTCTTTGGAATCTGTGTTAAGCAGCATTTTTTGTATTATCAGAAAGCTTGGTTAGCTCTTCTTTTATGACTTCATTAAAATTGTATAAATTAAATAGCAAAGGCCGAAGATCAGATGCCTGGGACACTCCAGTAGATTTCTTTCCAAGTTGACATCCCATTAAAGGTGAATCTTTGGGTTGATTCTAAACCCACCTAACTATATCATCATCTAGTCGATATATTTCTGTTTTACAGACAGGGAGAACATGAGAAAGTTTGTCAAATGTTTTGTTGAGATCTAAATATACTGTCACTTTCAGCACTCTTCTAATGTAGTCTAGGAATTGAGGCCAACTGTATAGGCCAAGTTCTTTGGAATCAATCATTGAAATTTCGATCCTCTTCTTTCTCCCTCTTCAGTTCAGATTATCATCCTTGCCTAGCTCTTGGCTTCATCTGAGTTGTTCTTCTCTTCTTGAGTTCTCCCAAATGTTCTCCTTCCCATTCAAGCTAATACTACTACTACTAATAATAAATTGCTAACATTTATATAGTGCTTACTCTGTGTCCGACACTCTTTACAATTATTCTCTTATTTGGTCCTCACAACAATCTTGGGAGATAGGTGCTAATATTATCCCCATTTTATAGATGAGGAAACTGAGGCAAACAGAAGTTGAGTGATGTGTCTCTAGGTCACACACCTCGTAAGGGTGTCTGACCTTTTCACAATTCTTAAATGCTGTAAATCATCTTTACAATTCCTTTCCTACCTATCAACTTCTTTCCTTATTATTCTCAAGTAACCCTCTCTCAGAAGCCAATTTTTCTTATCCTGCTAGTAATGAACTTTTCACAAAGTGGGCTCTAATTCTTTATAAGTTTTTCTCCCCCCTGAATGCTGTGGTAGTCAGGGTAAAGGGTGGATGGTGGAAGGGAGATAAGTCAGATTCAGAAAATCAGAATTAGAATCCCAATTTTACCATCTCTCTAAGTATGACTTTAGGCAAAGGCACTCCATGTGTCTGAGCTTGTGTCCTTACAGGTAAGATAAGGACCTTCAAATTTTCCCTGCTTACTTTGCAGGGCTATTGTGAGGATCACTTTCTATAAAAGACTTTGTAAACTGAAGCATTGCAAAAGAAAGATGTTATTATTCTTCATGGTCTCAATAATATCTATTAGCTCAGCTGCCTTCCTGCTCTATTCAGGATCCTCTCAAACAATCTTATCCCTCCTTTTCTTCCCTTCCTTTCTCTTCCTCAGTCTTTCTCCTCCTCCCGCTTTTGGCTACATAAAAATGTCCTGCTTTGAAGCCTGCCTTATTATTTTGTCTCATCCCATCTTCCCCTTCCTCTTTTTCCTGTTTCATTTTTGTTGGGCTGTCATGGGAACCACTCTGTGGCTAAGTTTTGAGTCTATGTGGCTGTAGGCAGACACTTGCACTCATAAATCATTGAACATTAGAGCCAGAAGGGATATTAGGGAGAAAGTCTGTTGTCCAACCAGCTCATTTAATGGATGAGGAAATTGATCCAGGAAAGGGATATCACTTGTTCAAGATCACACAATATGTTGGTGGTAGAGGTAAGATGGCTTCCCAGATCTTTTGATTTTCTGGTTCTTGCTTACCAGTTGAAGCCAGGCAGCACAGTGGCTAGAACACAGGAACTAGAAACTTAGGAAGGCCAGAGTTCAAATCCTACTTCAACCACTTATCAGCTGTGTGACTCCAATCAAGTCACTTAACCTCTGTCTGCCTCAGTTCATTATCTGTAAAATGGGTTCAATAATAAGACCTATCTCCTAGGGTTGTTATGAGAATCAAATGAACTAAAATTCATTAAGTACTTAGCAAACCTCAAAGTGCTATATAAATGCTAGCTATTACTATTATCACTCATAACTTAATGAGTTATCAATGTTCACTTTATTTACTTGATTACATATTATAAGCATAGTTCCCAGTTATTTATAGTAAGCCTTGGTGTTCCGCTGAAGGCTAGCTTTATCCCATGGAGGATAGTCTCCAAATGGAGGTTGGATGATCACATGTTGGGGTGCTACCCTTAGAGGAGCTTTTTGCTGAGGTATGAGTAAGAACAGATAGACTCTGATTTCTCTTCCAACTCTAAGGTTCTAAGACAGGCATTCAGGTGACCTTGGAGGCCACACCTCATGGTGACCAAGTTAATATTCTCGTACAAATAACATAGTTGGGGTTTGTGGATTGGGTCTGAGTAGAATATGCTTTGTTTTAATTTTTCCATCATCAGTAGGAATGTATTAAGTACTTATTATGTCCAAGACACTGGTAGGCACTGGGGGTACAAAATCAGAATGAAAAGAAAATTCCCTTCATTCAAAAGGCCTCCATTCTGTTGAAGGATACAACATATAAACAGATAAATGAGTAAAATATATTTTATGAGGGAGATAGTATTCAGAACTAGGGAGACCAGGAAAAGATGCACTTGAGCCAAACTGGGTTTCTCCAGTGTTGTTCATGGGTTTTTTTGTCACAGTGAATGCTTGTACCTGTTATTACAATGGCTTACTAATTGGTCACCCTGTTTCAAGTCTCTCGCCACCACAGTCCTTCTCCACATAGCTGACAATATTATTTTCCCTCAGTGCAGTTCTGAACATGGTACTTAACTACTCAATACATTCTAAGGTATACCCATTGTCTTTATGATAAAGAAGGAGCAATGTAAACATCATGGTTACAATATGCTGAATTGGCCAGGCTTGTTTTTTTTCTTCTTTTTTTTTTTGAAGGGGGGAAGGTAGGGCAATTGGGGTTAAGTGACTTGCCCAAGGTCATATGGCTAGTAAGTGTTAAGTGTCTGAGGCCGAATTTGAACTCAGGTCCTCCTGACTCCAGGGCTGGTGCTCTATTCACTGCACCACCTAGGCACCCCCTTGGCCAGGCTTTTTTAACCTGACAAAAATGGTGGAGGACTTAGAGCCAACCACATTGAGAATCAAAATAACATTCCTTCTCCTCTCTCAAACCCTTACTTCTTGAGGGATCTATATAATTTTTCAAACTTCTTATACTATCCAGGGTTAAAGTTCTCCTACTGCAGAAAAACTAGCAAAGGCTCTAGAGAGGTAAGGACATGCTCCTTCCCCTGTTCAGTCCCATCAATCTTAGTGACCTAAATAGTTCACAATACAAATAGTAATATCCTAGAATGGAAACCTCACAGCCAGAAAGAAAAGCAATTATGGTTGCTAGAGTCAAGTGGCAAGGTAGTACAGTATACAGAGCACCAGACTGGTGTCAGGAAAACCTGAGTTCAAATCTGGCCTCAGACACTTTCTAGCTGTGTGACCCTGGTCAAGTCACTTAATTGTATTGCCTCAGTTTCCTCACCTGTAAAATGAGGTGGAGGAGGAAATGGCAAACCACTCCATTATCTTTGCCAGGAAAACCTCAAATGTGGTCACAAAGAGTCAGACATGACTGAAAAATGACTGAACAACAATAAAAGTCAAGCAACCCACCTTATAGTGAGCACCATCTCCCTCAGGAACCCAGATATTCTTCCACAATTATGATATGGATAGATATAAAAGGAAAATTCTGTTGTTTTTTTTTTTCAGGGGGAAGGCAGGCAGGGCAGCTGGGGTTGTGACTTACCCAAGATCACACAGCTAGTAAGTGTGTCAAGTCTCTGAGGTTGGATTTGAACTCAGATCCTTCTGACTCCAGGACAGGTGCTCTATTCACTGAGCCACCTAGCTGCCCCAAAAAGGAAAATTCTTGAGCTGACCTAAGAATCAACATATTTCTCTCAAACCTGCATAGTACATTAATAGTATTCAGGAACACGACCAGCAGATGGCAAGATTCAGGCTTGTTCTTTTATGCTGTGACTTTGTCCTTTGCTTCTCTTTGGCTCTGCTTATGCAGTGTTTAAATGGTTTTTTCTTCTTGCTTACAATATTTTCTCCTTCACTGGAAGTTTTGAAACTTGGCTATGACATTCCTGTAAGTTTCCCTCCTGGGATCTCTTTAAGGTCGTGAATGGTCGATTTTTTCTATTTCTACTTTTTCCTCTTGTTCTAGAATTTCATGACAATTTTCCTTAATAATTTCTTGTATTATTATATTCAGATTATTTTTTTATTATAGGCTCTGGCTCTCTTGCAGTCTAGGAACTCCCAGTGAATAGAGCACTGGCCATGGAGTCAGGAGGACCTGAGTTCAAATCCGGCCTTAGACACTTAACACTTACTAGCCGTGTGACCTTGGGCAAGTCAATCAACCCCAACTACCCCATTCCTGCAATTCTTGTCTTGGCCCAGCAACTCTTTATTGATCTTCCACTGCTCCCATCTGCTGTCATCTCTAGGATCATGCCTTTCTACCTGTCCTGAGGCCACCTGGTTTCCTTAGAGGGACTCTAGGTGTAAAGGAATATATGCCACCTTTTAAGGAACTAGGAATCTATGGTTGTCTTTTCCTTACTCTCTAACTGTGGTTCTCTTTCAGTTGGCTAGCACTTCCTTCTAAAGATCAGGTATAAAAGCATTGTTCAGGAATTAATTTGATTATACACGTAATAAAGTACCAACAACTTCACTATAGAGGAGGGGTTAACTATGTGATAGCCAGGAAAAGGCAAGTTTTGAACTTGTCAAGGAGGAATTATCAATGCCAAAGCAAATGCCTCTTTGTATTAACCTTGTTCTGGAATAATTAATCACAACTCATTAAGGAAACACAAGAGAGATTCTGAAGGGCCTAACCAAATCTCTTCATGTGCACACCCTATATGAAATAGAAAAGTCAAAATAATAGGAAATGCCAAACAAACTCAAATCATGAACAATGGTGAAGCATAATTTCTCATTAGTCTTAAAATTTCGAACATACCATCCAGTGTCATAGAAGGGTGTATAAAATATATACATTTAATATTCATCAGTTAGACAATCTCTCCAACAAGAAGACCTTGGAGTATCCCTGGATAATGTTAATGAAAAAAATTCATCAATTTAAAGCCTGAACAGACCTTATATAGTACAAATGCTTTATCTTACATGTGAAGAAACTGAGATCTCTCTAAAGAGTAAGTCAATAGCTCAGGATCTGACAGCAACCAAAGATATAGTGCCTAACTTGGAGCAAGGACAGAAAGAACATGAGTATAGGGTGGAGTCAAACTTCTTACAGTGGAAAGATCTGGGCTCAAATGCCACTTCTCCTACTATTTGGGCAAGTAACCAAACTTTTTGGAGACTCAATTTCCTCATCTTTAAAATTAGGTGAGATTGTCTCTTTTCCAACACCAAATATATGATTCTATGACTCTTCAATATATACCTATGCTTTACTCTCCAACAAAATGTTTACCAGTTATGCAAATTTGTGAGGATGTTCCTAAGTTAGGAATTCAAAAGTCATGTTGTGTGTCCATAGGAAGAAAGATTTCATTAAGGTCAGAAAAGTTCTTTTCACTGGACACTGCCCTTCCCTAAACCTTACTTCCCAAAGAAATTATCTTTTTGGAAATAATTGATTCCTAGAGGTGATGCCCAACCTGCTCTGGAGAAGGCTGGAGATTTAACACTTCCCAAATGTGTGGGGAGTCAGCTTTCATTTACCTCTTCCATTTCACTTCTCCTCCCACAAGGCTGGAGTTCTTATCTGCTTCTTACAAGTAGCCAAAGTGGTCTTGGATTTGTGTTCCCTACAAAACAAACTCAGAAAATTCATAATTCTTCAGACAACATTGCATTTGAAACTTGAGACAGCTCCATTGATCTGAAAAAGGAGAGAAGTTCATAGCTCCCTAGAGAACAATCATTCTTTTGTTGTTGCTCTGATGACTGGCTCTGTGGTAAGTGCTTTCTGGGGTGAAACAAGCAGATGACCCTAAAAATGATCATGATCTGGAAGAGAATCTGAGATTTCCAGCCCCCCTCCACCACAAACTATCCAGTAGGCCAGCCTCCTTCCCTGGGAAACATTTAGAGAGAAACTCACTAATCATATTGTTCTGTCATTAAAAAATATTAATAGCATTATAACTTGTTTCTTGGGACTCCTACTAACTCCAAAGAATAGTTGGAGTTAGAAGCCCTGGGCTATAATAATAATAGCTAATATTTATATAGTGCTGCAAGGTTTGCAAACCATATATGTATATATACACATAAGTACACATATTACATATATAATATGTTTATAAATGCAAAGCATGTATATATACATACATGGCATATAATATATAACATGTATATATAGTATGTATATATATACACACATGCACTTTGCAAACATTGAAGATATGTGTATGTGTGTTAGAAAGAGAGAGAGCAAGACAGACAGAGACAGAGAGACAGAAATAGAGAGAGACAGAGACAGAGAGAGACAGAGTTCCAAAAGTAGTCTTAGTGAAATTTTAAGTGTTAAAAGTTTAAACTTAAAGGCCTTGAGTTCAATTCAGAATCCCGGAGTGTCTCCACTATAGTTTGCAGGGATAAGGTGGTCAAGATGGTGGTGGAAGTTTGACTTTCCTGGCACATGATGACTCCCATCTCTCCTTCAGGTTGAAATTAAATGACTTGGTCAAGGTCACGTAGGTAGTCAATGTCAGAGGCAGGATTTGAACCCCTGACTAATTGAGGAGGAATAATAGGTTTAAAGGGAAAGATAATGAACTTGCTTTTGGACATGTTGGTTTTGATGCTGAAAACGCAGATGATGAAGTCCTATAAGCAGTGGGAAAGCAGAGGAAAGGACAAATGGTGACTGGAGCCAAGAGAATGAACTCAGTGTCACTTCTTTTGCCCCCTACCTTAGTACAGATTGTTTAATATGACTGGAAAGCAGTTCCTCCTCATATCTGCCTCTTAGAATCCTAAGCTTCCTTAAAAGTTAAGCTTACTTACCTTCTCTCCTGGAAAGCCTTTCTGATTCTCATGGTCATTAGAACTTGCCCGTGCCTGCATAAATCATCACATATATACTTACCCTTTACATGGTCTATTTCCCAGGCTTGCCCCTCTTTCCTTCCTGGTAGAATACAAAGTCTTTGAGGGCACAGACTCACATTTTGACTTTTTTTTTCCTTCAGTACCTAGCAAACTCCCTTTTATACACTAGGTACTTATTAAATAAAAGTAACCTTGCATTGTAGCCAGAACACTGAACTTAAAATCAGGAGGACCTGGGTTCACTTTCCTCCCCAGAAGTTGAGTAGTTGTGTTACCCTGGAAAGGTCATTGAACCACTCTCTGCTTCAGTTTCCTTATCTGCAAAATTGGGGGGCGTGAGGACTTGGGGTCAAAGTTTCTTTCTAGCTAAATCTCTAATTCTGTGAACCTATGAAAATCTTGTTGAGTTGGGTTGGACTGGAATTCTTTCAACACCTCCCTTAGGAATTATTGTAAGGAGAAGGCTTTGTAAACTTTTAATTATCATGCTAATATGAATTATTGTTAATATAGTTATTTAAAGCTATATTTTTTATGTGTCAGACACTGCACTAAGTCCTTGGGATACAAATACAAGCAAACAAGATAGTCCCTACCCTCAAAAAGCTTTTATTCTATACAATGATCTAAAACAATTCCAAAAGACTCATGATGGAAAATGCTTCCTGAATCCAGAGAAGGAACTGTGAATCTGAATGCAGATTGAAGCATGCTATTTTCTATTTTTTCTTTCTTTCTCATGGTTTTTCCTTTTTGTTTTGCTTCTTCTTTTATAACAAGACTAATGTGGAAATATGTTTTGTACATGTTTAGCATGTATCAGTTGCTTGTTGTATTGAGGAGGAGGTGGAAAGGAAAAAAATTGGAACTCAATATCTTATAAAAGTAAAGGTTGAAAACTATCTTTACATGTCATTGGAAAAAATAAAATGTTATTAAGTGTGGGGGGCAAAGCTTGTTTTCTAATGAAAGGAGACAACACCTAATGGGGAAATGGAAAAGGGAAGGAGGGATGGAAAGGGAGGGATTCTTAGTCAGGGGCAAAGCATCAGGCAAAGAAAAAGAGAAAGAGTCCAGAAAGAGTCTGGGGTCCTTCCTAAAATGACAAATAATAAAGCTTGAAAAAGTGTCACAGGCATAGAAATGCTTGGTGTTTTTAATAATATTACAGGTGGTGAGATAAATCACAAAAGGATAGTGAATTGAGCAGAGAAATTGACGATAACCCATAATATGGAGGTAAGGGCTCAATTAGCAGTGACATGGAAGGAAGCACTGTGCCCCAGAATGTCCCCAGGATATGAGGGAAGAGCATGATAGATGATACTTCTCTAAAGCCTTCATCCAGGAAAGGAGAGAACTTGGTAACAGCAGTAGCTTTGCTACAGAAGTCAGGGGAAGGTGAGAGCCACAAGTCATCCACAAGCCTGCTAAAATCAATATCTGTCAAAGCATAGCCAGGAGAAGAAAAATACAGCAAGGAGGTCGGATTTCTCAAGATTCATTGAGGGATGCAGGAAAGTCCCCGATAGGCACTGCAGCATTTGACAAGGAAGGTAAAACACTGGAGGAAACAGAATTATGACTCTTCTCCTGATGCAGTAATTGGATTGAAATGGAGAGATAATATCCCCTTGCATGTGAAGAAATCTCTAGGAATTTAACAGCCCATATATTAAAAAAAGCATTTAACCCCCTCTTGGGAGGGTAAAACAGTAGAGTGTAGTGGAAAGGATGCTGGAGCTGGAGACCAGAGAGCTGGATTCTCTAACACTTACTTGCCATGTGATTGGTACACACCACAGGACTTTGATTTGGAAGGCATATTGTTGTTAAGTCATTTTCAGTCATGTCTGCCTCTTTGAGATCCTATTTGGACTTTTCTTGGCAAAAATGCTGGAGTGGTTTTCCATTTCCTTCTCTAGCTCATTTTGTAGACAAAGAAACAGAGGCAAATAGAGTGAAGTAACTTGCCCAGGGTCACACATCTAGTGTCTGAGGGCAGATTTGAACTCAGGAAGATGAGTCTTCCTTACCCCAGACTTGGCACTTTAACCATAATGCCACATTAGAGGTCATTTAGTTCTTATTTTATAGATAAGGATGACTGAGGGCCAAAATGTCAAAGTGACTTCTGACACACATCTCAGGGATAAGGTTCAAATTGAGGTCCTTTGACAAAGGAAGTAGCATAGTACCATGGAAAGAAATTAGATGGATGACTTGGGCTCAAATCCTGGCTATGTGTGACCTTCAGCAGGTCACTTTCTCCTCTCTGGGCCTCAATTTACTTATCAGTATAATGAAGTGAGTTCAATTAGATGATCTGTAAGGTCTCTTTCATTTCTAATATGTTTCTTTTATCCTAAATCATTCCACTACTCTGAGCCTGAGTATCTTTATTTCTAAGATGGGGATAATAAATATTTTGCCATGGCTATCCTCCAGACTCAAATGTTTAGAATCCAAAGACCCTTATAACTTGGTCCCCACCATTTTTCCAGTCTTCTTAAATATTGCATGCATGTGCAAGTGTACATCCGTGCATGTGCATGCACACACGCGTGCACACACACACATACACACACACTCATTCCCCTTTCCCCCTGGAATAGCGGGGGGGTACTGGGCACTCTGTGACCCAGTGACATCATACCAGGAATGCTCAAGCTCTTCATCTCCACTTCCTATCCTTGGCTTCCTTCAAGTTCCAACTAAAATCCTACCTTGTCCCAGAAGCCTTCCCCTATCCCTTCCCAATTCTAATACCTTCTTTCTGTTGGTTATTTCCAATTTATCCTGTATATATCTTGCTTGTACATAGTTATTTTGAATCCTATGTATATCTTGTTTGTATGTGGCAGTCTGCATGTTGTCTCCCCCATTAGACTGTGAATTCCTTGAGAGCAGTGATCATCTTTTGTGTTCCTTTGTATTTCTGTGCTTAGCATATAGTGCTTGGCACAGTGTTTGTGCTTAATAAATGTTTTTTGGGACTTACTGATTGACTTTTTTGCAAACTTTCTCTTTCTTTATTTCCCTTCAGCCTTTAACACTGATAAAAACCCTGTTCTCCTTGATACATTTTTTCTCTCAAATTCTGTGATTCCATTAGCCTCTCTCAAATGCAACCCTAGGAAGGTGTCACCTGGTCTGCTTGAGTGAAAGTCAGACCCTGACAGGTACGCCTCTTCTGCATGTCTAACCCTATCTGCTATGTACATAATAACAAAAACCACAGCATAAAGTCTACTAAGACTACAAAATTATTCTACCTTGGACAGAGACCCCTGCCACCATAACTCCCCTCCAGAAATCAATTCTCCCTCCCTCCCTCCCTCCTTCTCTCTCTCTCTCTCTCTCTCTCTCTCTCTCTCTCTCTCTCTCTCTCTCTCTCTCTCTCTCTCTCCCTCTCTCATCAAATGAGATTTTAAAAAGCACTTTACAATCATCTTGCTTTTCACATGGGGAAACTAAATCATAGGGAATTCCAGAAGCTGATCTAAAGATATAGTTTTATGAATAGAGCTTATGTAGATGTTGTGAGGGATGCAGAAAGGAGTAAGTCACAACCTCTGCCCTTAATTGACTTGGCATAAAGTCTCAGTTAACCAGAGACTTAACTAACTGGATTAAGCAGCATAATCACTGCAACTTCATTATAATTTAGAGTCAAATGCCAACAAACAAGATGATAAAATTATTTATTTTTAAAAATGATAATTATTATAGCTGTTGTTTAGAGAAAAGCTTTAAGCATTTTATGTGTACACATTATTTTATTTTACCTAAACAACAAGCTTTGTATGAGTAGGCATTATTAATAATGATATTAATAATAATAATAACTAGCAATTTTCTTGTGCTTTAAGGTTTATAAAGTACTGTACATATGTTATGTCATTCAATCCTCCCAACAAACCCGTGGGGTACTTGATATTATTATCTTATTATATTTATATTATGTAAAATATTTATATAACTATACTTTATATTATTATTATCTTTGTTTAAAGAGGAGAAATGTGAGAGTGATTATGAGGTGAGATTTGAAATGAGGTCTTCCTGGTTCCAAGTTTAGGGCTCTTGCCTACATCACCTACCTTTTTTCCCTACATTTTACAGATGAGGACAGAGACACTGACATCTAGGATCACAAAGTTAATAGTGTCTGGGACAGGATTTGGACCTGAGGCTTTCTAAATCCAGGTTCAGGGCTTTATCCTTTACTCTAGGTGATTTCCCAATATCATCTACATTTATGGAACTCTACAGAGAAAATGGCTTTTCACAGTGAAGCTCCCAGCCCAGGGCAAAAACATGAAGTCGGGAAAGTCTTGCAAAATGGCCACTATTCTCATCTATACCCTTCTCTTCTAGGATGCCTGGGACTTCATGGTCACCCCTCCACATCTGAACTTCAATTTTCTTCTTAAAACCTGTTCTTAAATTCTTCACACAAAGGAAATTGTTATAAATGGTTTAAAGCATTACTCCTCCAGGGGCATTTGCATTTTTAATATGTGCAAGACTATTGCCTTTAACCAGCTGTCAACTCTGTAAGGGCAGCAGGGACAAGGCCTTCTTTGCAGAAACTACAGGATACAGAATCACAGCATCATAATACAGTAGGGAGAACACAGAGTCAGGAGTAAAAAGAAGAGTCTTGTTCCAGCCCCACCATTTACTAGCCATATGACCATGGAGGTGGGGGGTAGGGAAACCATATCTTTTAATCTCTTTTTAAAATAGGGATAATAATATTCTACCTCATAAGTTTGTTTTGAGGAAAGCACACCTCTAATTGTAGAATGGCAAATCAAAATGAAATTTGGCAGAAGGTCTGCAATGGAGGGCCCCTGAGTTTTGTGTTTAGCCTGGAGAAGAATGGGGCTGGGAGAGGAGGTAGAAGGATGGGTACGTGTTCATGTATTTGAAGCATTAACTTGGAAGAGGAGCAAGACTTTTGCCAGTTGGTCTCTGAGGGCAGCTGGATGGGAGTCACAACTAGATAGATAGATAGTTTAGATTAGATTTGATGGCAGGAACAACTTTTTTACAACTAGTGCTATTCAAAAGTGGAATGGATTATTTTGAGAGGTAGTAGAAAGGTCTTCAGTAGAGACTAGATGACTGCTTTCTAGACATAATAGGGATTCTTTTTCAAAGTATGTGTTGAACTAGATGACTATGAAAGTATATTATAATACTAAAATTCTCATTTTATAATTTTTGAGTTTGACCACGAACAACAACCATAATAATAACCAACTACTTGACTTTCAGGAATTCACAAACTCTCTTACTCTCAGTTTCCTCATTTGTAAAATGAGGATAATAGTACTTGTTCTGCCAACACCAGAGCCTCTGGGATCAAATGAAATAATAAATGTGAAAACACTTTGTAAATTGTCAAGTTCTATTTATATGGCAGGTTTTCTTAGCTGAATCAGAGAGGAAGTCACACTGGAAAATACTGTCAAATATTCAAGTTGTTTGAATGCAAAATATACATTTGCCAAAGAGGCTATATTATGGAGAACTAACACAGGGCAAGCATTCACACGGTGGTTAGAAGAAGCAACACAAGGACACTCTCAAGGTCTCTCTTAAGGACTTTGGAATTGATTGTGTGACATAGGAGACACTGGCACAGGACTGCTCAGCATGGTGTGGCCACCTCAGAGTAGGTGCTGTGCTCTATGAGCAAAGCAGAATTGAAGCACCTTAAAGGAAATGCAGGATGTAAAAATTTAGAGAATCCACCCCAAATGTTCACAGGGACTATTTGTGCCTGACTTGTGGTAGAGCATTTCAAGCTTGGAATGTCTGTCTGATCAGTCACAGGTTGGACACATTGAAATGTGATTCTAGCACAGTGATGTCATTTTGGTCCTCTTTGAGAATGAAGGACAACAACCAAAGATTACCAGTCAAATAAGTCCCTTATACTATATTTCCTAAGATAGGAAATCATATGCATGTGATTCACAAAGATTTTACAATTACAAGAGATCTGAAACAAAAAAAGTTGTTTTCACTTCCTTTTCCGATAGAGACAAATAAATGAACCATATACTATTCCCTGCTCCCTGAGCAGTCAGGTTTCATTGTAGTTTGGGAGGACATAACTTCAGGGGGAAAAATTCAGGTAAGTTCTTTTCTCATCAGGTTTCTTTGCCTTCTGGGTTGGCATCTATCCAGTCCTATTTCTCTCTGAAATAACTGGGAAATGCTCACTGGTTTGGATCTGACACTTGCACTGGCCCAAGACCTCAAAGTCCCTATAGTTAAAACTTACCCATTAGGAAACCTTCATAATCTTTTGCTCACCAGTTTTTATTTAAGCTGGTGACTGGATTTCTTCCCAGGGACAAGTAGGCACCCATTTATTTTAAAGCATTAAAATGGACATAGTAAGGAGGATGCTGTTCCCAGGGGATAGTTGATCCTTTAAATGAGCATAAGGAAATTTGCATAACCTTCCTTCCATGTGGAAGCTCAGCAGCATGTATTAATGTTTAATTTATTTCACCTGACAACACATACCTCCAGGGCCAGGGAGACAAAGGAACTTTAGCAAAATCATTTCACTGTTTCCAGGCAAGAATTCAGAGGCTCTGAAGGTGAATGAAACAAAAATGAAGAAACATTAGAAAGAACTCTCCAATTTACTTCTTAGTTGAATGAATAGTCTGGAAATTGAAGAAGGTCGATATCCTAGCCAAGATCAAAGGAAATTAACATATTTCAAATTTGCAAAGACTCTTCCTCTACCTTGCTACAATACCCTTCCACTGCCTATTGAATTTTCTAAAAAACCTCATAGGCTTTTAATTACTTTAATTGGTATCATAGGGTGACCCTTTTTTCCCTCCTTAATTAAGAAAATGCTTTTAAAGGCGTTGATTTCATTATGTAGTTAAATGAAGAGAGGCCATAGTTTTGTGTTGGGGATACTATAGGGGTTCATTGCATGGGAAAGAGACACCCCCAAAACAACCCATCATCAATGTGACAAGAACCATATGGTTATTCTATCAATGAGGAGAAATTGCTGCTTCCTTTTTGTTTTTTTTTTTTGGTATATCCCACCATGATTACCCTCACTGTCCCTCCTCTCTCTATTAAAGGAAGAGATTTCTCAGTCATTTGCAGCTGTACAGTGAGAAGAGCACTAGCTCAAGAATCAGATGGTCTGAATTGAAGTCCTGCCTTAGTCACACCTGGGGCAAGTCCCTTCTTTACCTCTTTGGGCCTCGCTTTCCTCATCTGTAAAAGGCTGGGGCTAGGCATCTTTTCACTTTCCTTCTAGCTCTAATCATATGATCTCAGCACTTTTTACTTTTCTTAGGCACTGGTTGTGTTCTAATGTGGATTATACTCATTGGTATTCATAGCTTATCACCTCATCTACATAGGGAGCTCCTTGAGGACAGGAACAATTTAAAACAGAGGGAGCTGCCCATGCCATACACCCCCTTTCAGCTACCCAGCTGCTTCTCTATCTGGTATCTGCTTTATCTATCTGGTATCTGTTTTACACACACACACACACACACACACACACACACACACACACACACTCATACATACATATTGTCTCCCTTATAAGAACCTTAAAGCTAGAAACTGTTTTGTTTCTATGTTTCTAGTGCCTAGTACAGTGCTTGGCATGATGTAAATGCTTAATAAGTGATCGGTTAATTAACTGATTATTAAATGCTTTTTTGGGTTGCTTAATGAACAAACAAATATGTTGACAATGGAATGACTTTGAAGGTTACCAGCTGGCATGACAATGAAAAAAAGTATTGAATTTGAAGTCAGAAGATGTGGGTTTGAATCCTGGCACTGACTCTTGTTGCCTTTGCAGTTTTGGTAGAGTCACTTTGACTTTAAAGGCAACAGACTTCTCATTTGTAAAATAAATGAAGGATCCCATTCAACTAGCAAGCAATCAATAATCAGACATTGTTAAGTGCCTACTATGTGCCAGTCATTGTATTGGTTGTTGTTGTTTGTCCTTTGTTCTCCAAGAAGACCATGACATGACATGAAATTGAATTTGGATTTAAGTAATGGAAGGCTGTGCAAAGTGACCAGCCTCACTTTCTCCTCTGGAGACATTTAGGTCCAATTGCCAGATAAAGCTCAGGATAACTGGAGATGGCCCACAATGCAGTGAGAGACCTTGGCCTCTTCAAGCTAAGATCTTGAACAGGTCTCAGTTTGACTGAGGCAACACCCATTCTGTGATTAAGGCTTAATAAGAAATGAGGCAGAAAATTTGTTCTGGGGAAACAGTTGCAAAGAAGGAAAAAAGCTCTTACTCCCACCTACTTTACATTCTCTCTAAATTCAATCATCTCTACAATCTTTCAAGGATTACTAACTATGATGCAACAATGACATCCCTGCCTTCTTTCAGTAACCTAGGCTGTAGTTCATCACCACCTGGTAGCTGGAACTTTCTGAAGATAGCTAGATGTTGTCCTCCTGTCTTCACAGTCATCTTTAGGGTCAATCCCCCATTTACCACTTTTGTTCAGGTCTTCCCAGTATGAAATTTTTCTTCTTGGTAGAGAAAACAAGCAAAACCGAAGTTGAATTATTTCACCTTCTTCCTCTCATCCATTTCTACACCCAAGCAGCAGCCCTAGTTTTCTTTAAACTTTCTCTTGTCTACTTGACATAGTTTACTCCCCCTCCTTTTTGTCTTAAACGTGATAAGCTCCATTCTTACTTCAACATAGTCCTTATGTGATTATGTCACTGTTGTATATTCATTCTCTATGACTGCCTTTGTTTTCATCTTTCACATTTATCATTTTATAATTTATCTTCAGTAAGTTTTCCCTATATGTTCTGAAATCAAAGATTTAGAGCAAGATGGGACTTTAGAGGTCATGGAATCCAACCCCTTTAATTTACACTTGTGGAAATTGAGGCTGAAAGAAGGAATATTAGGATTTATCCAAGGTCAAATAGCCAATTTCAAGTCTACTATCCTATCCATTGTGTCACTGAGGTGCCTCATTGATTTCTTTTTTTGTTTTGTGTTTTTGCTTTTTGGAGGGCAATTGGAATTAAGTGACTTGCCCAAGGTCACACGGCTAATTTTTGTTTTAAGTGTCTGAGAACAGATTGGAACTCAGGTCCACCTGACTCCAGGACCAGGGCTCTATTCACTGCACCACCTAGCCACCCCATCTCTCTCATTCTGAGCACATGAGCACATAGTAGGCCTCCAAAAAATATCTGTGAAATGAATGACTGATTCATTAATTAAACCTTCAAGCAGAATGATTCTCTCAAGTCTCAGACTCATTATCTTAGTGTTGGAAGGGACCTCCTATACAGTGGAATATAGGCTCCTGATGTTAGCAGTAATTTTGGTTTTGTCCCCATATCTCCAGTGTCTAGAACAGCCTTTGCACATAATAAGCACATAGTAGATGCATGATAAATTGAGTCGTATTGAATGAAAGCAGGAATTTATCAATAGCATTCCCAGCAACTGGTTTTCTACCCTCCAGGGTGCTAACCATCTCCTGTGGTAGCCTATTCCATTTCTGAAAATAAAAAATTAATTTTTTCTTTGTATCGAGCTGAAATTTTCCTCTCTGTCCCTTTTACCCATCAATCTCAATTCTTCCCTCTGGGTCCAAGCAGACAAGGCTAATCCTTTTTTCATATGCTAGATCTTCATATATTTGAAGACTGATTTTCACCTACATGTCTTACCTAGAAAACTTCCTTTGCCCTTCCTGTTCCCAAGTATATTAAAGGTAAAGGAGGCAGGTTTAGGTTTGTTTATTTCCCAGTATTGTCTGGGAGAGCCCTGGAATCTTCTAGCATGTTCCCAAACTATCTCCCTGAATACTGATGTAGATGATGCTGGCATACTGGAGAGTTCACTGAGACTGCTTCTTTTTCTCTTTGCTAAAGTCTCCTGCAATCAAAACAGACTTGCATACTTAAAATCAGACTATATTATGTAAGATCCAGACAGCTCCCATGGTAAATCCTACTAGAGGAACACACGTGGGGCTCCTGTGCCTCTGCCCATAATATGCATATGTTTATTAGCAGTGAGAGAGCAAACCAATGAATAAGCTTTATTCTTTCTCCTCCTTTAAAGGCAGCAATGCACCTTTTCTTTTGGACCTAGAGCATTTTGGGAAAGTCCATTCTAGGATCCTTGGATTGTCTTTAATGGTGCATGAAAATATTCCTCCTCTATCTTCACTGTAACATTAACTTATAGCATGACCTTGGAGAAATCACTTCTCTATCCTGGTCCTCAGTTTCCTCATCTGTAAAATGAATGGTTAGACTCATAAGTTCATTTTGAGTAGGGGTTGTTTCATTCTTAGTACCTGTAATCCCAAGGGCCTCGAAGACCCTGGTCCATAGTAGGCACTTAATAAATGTTTGTTGATTGGTGATCTCCACTGTCCCCCACCAGCTACATCTTTGATCTTATGACTAGATAGTTTCTTAAGTCCCTTCAAGCTTTAACATTCCAAGTTTATGAGTTCTCTCTTTCATCCAACTACATCTGCCTACTTTGATGTTTTTTAAATGTGATGTCTGTAGCAAATCATCCTAAGGGATACTAGTTGTGTCAGCCAAAGGAAATGGTCCAAGTTGAACTTTCCTTTCTTTAGGATTGGCAGGAAAAGTAGGAGGGAATGGTCTGACTGTATGTTGTGTCCTGAGGTAGTTTGTCTAAACTATGCTTCATTTCTCTCTTCTCTATATGGATTTCATTTTTAGTATTGCTTCCTTATCACACTTTTCATTCTTATATCATACCCCTTTAAAATATGTGAGCCTGTCAAAAGTCTGAAGTGCTTACTATAAAGCTCCCTTGGATTGGGGTGTTAAATCAATGTCAGCCTGTTCTACAGATATTGCCTCTTCCCAAGGAAATGAATCCTATTTGCCCTCTACCAATTACATATATGGAGGGAGGCAATTAGATAACTTTCATTTTTATGCATTTTAATAATACTTTTTATGTTTTATCAAAGCCCCTAAGCAGCCTGGTATAAAGCCAGGAGTCCAGAAACATGCTCAACTGGGGCCATTCAGATAGGAATTGACAGACTAGCTTTGACCAAAGCTATAATGATTGCTTGCTTCTCCAGTTTTGGTGTATGTGGCATTTGGGTACAACATAAAAAATGACCCAAGACTATAGGTTCTTAAATTGATCTATAAAAGTTTTTTAAAAATTATGTATATATATATGTATATAAAATAATTATATTTAAATGTAAATGGATTCCTTTGTAATTTCATATATTTTATATATTTAAAAAAATTCTGAAAATGGGTCCTTAGGTTTCAACAGTTTGTCAAGGGGTTTATGGCACCATAAAAACAGTTAAGAACCCCTGCCCTAATCCAACAAAAAACCTGTGATGAACACACACACACACACACACAGACACACACACACACACACACACACACTCTTACAGAATAGTAACATAGAGGGAAGAGACTTCAGGTCACCTACCATGGGCATTCCCTTTTGTGCTTCCTCAGTATTCATTCCATGACCTCACCAAAATGCTTTTTCACCACTATGTCCTTTTATTACCATTGCTGTTTTATGTCTATAGCCTATCCTTGCAACCACCATCAACCTTCATTCTACATGATATCTTTAAAAATCCTGATGGGGATTTTAATGCAACCTGCCACTCCCCAAGTCATCTGATCCCAGAACAGAGTGAACTATCTCCTGTGTTTCACATAGCAATATTTATCTTCACACTCACCTCCTTCATGGGCTCCAACTTCCCAGCAGCTTCATAAATTCATTATTTAATTTTCTTGTCACAAAAGAGAAATTGTTATAAAAATTGGTCAAGTGGGGGCAACAAGGTGGTACAGTGAATAGAGCACTGGTCCTGGAGTTAGGAGGACCTGAGTTCAAATCCAACCTCAGACACAACACTTACTAGCCAATTGCCCTGCCTTCCCCTCTCCAAAGAGCAAAAAACAACAACAACAAAAAAAAAAAAAACCCAAAAAAAAACACGCTCAAGTGAGGAAACAAAGGCATAGGTAATTAAATGAATTGCTCAAGGTCCCAGTTTCCTTTTGTTTCAGAGTAAAAATTAGAATTATCCTATTCCTATTAGGGTCAGATTTCCCAGTACTACAGAAATCTCTCACTATATGGATACTCACTTTACAGATTTTTAACTTTTAGGAACAGTTGTGAGTATGTATGTATTTTTCTATCATGCAGACTTCTCAGTCATCATAGACAAATTTCTCCATATAGCAGACAAGAACACATATATATGTGGAGAAATATATGTTTTTTCATTATACAAATTTTCACCACAGGGATAGTTTTTCTTTTTCCAGAATGAACTTTGTCCAGATCCAAAGCAGGTACATATATTTCAATCTGCAACAAACTTGAGACTTTGCTAGGACACACCTGAAGAAGTCTTCTCCCATCTCAACTTAAGCCAACCATTAATTCCCATTCCTCAATGCTTGTGTTTATGACATAATAACAAACACTAACTATGGATCAGCCTTCCCTTTTCCACTACGGTTCCCACATTCACAATCCTTTGATTTCTACTCCATTAAAAAGGAGTGGGGGCAGGATAAATTTCAGAGAATCCCTAAAACTTGGGGAATTGTCTGCATTACCTTTAGGTGTCCCATACATAGTGGTTGTGACTCAGTGTAGTTAATGAGAATTTTTAAAAATCATGCTGAAGAATTTGAGAGGCTTATGAAACTTGCTAGGATCCACAGAATTCTAGGATGCTAGAATTGGGAGGAATCTTAAGAATACATTTTATTTAGCCCCCTCATTTAACAGATTAAGAAAGTGAAACATGGAGAGAGGAAGTCAGTTTTTTTTACATGTGAAGTTAGACTTTCTGCTTTTCTGAAATCATGAATTTTCCCCCTTTTTTATATTTCTGTGAAGACATTTCTGAATTTAGTTTCTTTTTTTCTGGCTCAAAATTACACTCTTGGGGTGGGTAAATGGCACAGTGAATACAGCACCGGCCCTGGAGTCAGGAGGACCTGAGTTCAAATGTGGCCTCAGACACTTGACACACTAGCCATTTGACCTTGGGCAAGTCATTTAACCCCAACTGCCCTCCAAAAAAAAGCTCCCTCCCCCAAATTACACTCTCACCTTCACCTCAGATGTATGCATTTGTCCTCAAGTGCAATCAAAGATCTTGAGAATAAATATTATGTACAAAAATAGTTAGGGCGAGCAATAATTTTAATATGATTTCCCTTTGTGGCAGCAATAGTCATGTGGGTATGTTGCTACTGACAGTAGATGACTTGGATTTTTGACTTTTGACTCAATAAAATCAGATAGAGTTAGTTTCCCCACCTTTAATTAATCTTCTGTCAGAGATTCACATACACCAATGTTTCATAGATCTCTTTTGTTCTTTTTTAAGGATGGATCTTACTGCAAGGAAATGTCAATTCAAAATTGTAGCTCTTAAAGGGCATACCTCAAGGACTGTTAAAGATACTGGAGAAGCTGTTTCTGTGAAGTAGTCAAGCCATTCAGAAAACACTCAAATCCATAATGAAGCAGAATCAGTCACATCAAAGTAGAAAGGAAAATGTGATAAAAAAAAGAAAAAAAAACACACCAAGAATTGGTAACCTTTTGACAGCTTATTAATCCTCAGAAAACAAGCAAAGATCTTTTGGGAGGGGGGACTGAATTCAGAGGTAGCTGAGAGGTTTGTGTTGATTCTTCTACAGCATGTTTTAGTCTTTTTGAAGTGGGAAGAACGTAAAGAAGACCAGTAAAACAAACAAACAAACAAACAAACAAACAAACAACCCCCCCAAAAAAAACAGCTCCTAACTATTGCCATGAAAGAAATGAAAATGCCAATGAAATGTCAAGATAAAACCTGGAGTACTTAAGATTGAATAAATGGCATTTTGTGAAGAAAAATTAGTTTTCCATTAAAGGCAACTTTGAAACTATTGTCAAAAGAAGTCTATAAAAGAGTCTATAAAGTCTAGGCATCTTCAAATCATAAAATACCCAACTGAATGTATGTTCTGGGGGTTTTTAAAACTTCCAATGGGTATAGAATTCTTGTTCCCATTGAAGAAATGAATTCTGTTAAATATATTGTGAAATCAAGAAATGGAACTTTCCAGAATCACATAAATTCTCTGGAAATGAAAGACTACAACATGACCTTACATTAAGCAACCTATTACAAATGGTTAAAAGAGTCAAGATAAATGGAAACTGGAAACTCACCTGATTTAAAACTCATTGAAAACTGATGGGTTATAATCAATGCTACACTTGAAAAAATGGAGAGCTTGTAAGATGTTTGCAATACCCAATGTAGTATCGCTTCTTGATGAAGAATTAAAGAAAATATATCAAAATCTTGTGAATGCAGTGCTAAATTGCATGAAACAGGTGATTGCAGGAGGAGCTCATAATGCACATGAAACATTTTTAGGATGCAAAAAGTAGCAAAATTTGTTGTGCGAGTGAATAAATTTAGTTATTTTTCTTTATCTCAGATAATTTGTACACCATTATAGTCTATTACTATCTATTAGTGGAAAGGTAAATATGAATAGCATAGGTATAATATACACACATACATAAACACATATTTATATGTGTGTGTGTGTGTGTGTGTGTGTGTGTGTGTAGAGATGTCACCAGAGAGGTGTAGGATCCAAAAACAATGTAGAACATAATATCCTACTACTGAAATCTCCAAATTAATTTCCTTTTAGAAAGGGATAATGAATGATGAGTTCATGTACATATACATATATACATACATACATACATATGTGTCCCAGTGTGTGTGTGTGTGTGTGCGCGCGCACATTTTGTCAGTTCTAGTTTTTTACAGACACAGAGTTATGTAGTTACATATATGTAACTAAAATGAATTGAAGAATATATTTTATTTATAACTATTTTCCATATGTGTGCATTCACATATCATATTAGAGAAATTTTTCCATTTGATCAACAGGCCATCAATTAAAAAAAAAAAACAAATAAAAAGGTCTAGTGAATTTTTAAAAGTTTGAAATCCCCGTGTTAGACCAGAGTGCTTTTCTGGGTAAATTTAACATAAAGCAGCTTAATCTGATACAGAGCTGATCCAGATTGAATGAAAGCACTACCTGTCACTTTATTTCTTCCTGTTGAGTAAGTATGTGGGAGCCATCAATCCTCTTGAGAGCTGCTCACAATCAGTCTGCAACAACTTATCTGTAGCCAACAGATGTGTCCTTGAGAATTTTGTGATGGATAATAAATTTGTATTCTGCTTTTCCCCATGTTTAAAAGAAGCAAGTTTGTATGTGCATAGTATTAAAGAAATGGGCTAAATATGAAATTTAATATACTGGAGAGATACTGGAGATATGAATATAGGGGCTTGTATTGATTTCAATATCCAAGTAATGTGACAACTCAATGCTATGTGTATAAATTTTTTTTAAAAGAGGCGACAAGGATTTTACTAACAGTGTTTTCTAGATCAAACATTGTTGCTCTTCGCTCTTGAGTAAAATAGTATTGGATACATTAACTCAGCAATTTTAATCAACTTTGTCTGCCAGAGGCCATCATGAGAACAACAGTTCTACTTCTTTGATTTTTGATTCAATTGATTATGTCATAAATGTGGACACTTCTTCCAATGATGCAGATTGCAAATTTTCTATACCCTCTCACCTTAGTTGACTATCTTCCTTGTCCTACTATAACTCCTCCAGGAGGGATATACCCAATAAATTGGGACATTCTTCTAGATTTCTTAATAATGCACAGATACCAATAGATCACATGGACTCACCACTGCTTATCCCTTTCTAAAAGAAAGTGAAATTAGAGATTTTAGCAGCAAGATGATAAATTCTATATTTTTTTCTGAGTCCATGTTTCTCTGATGACATCTATTACTCGGTTTTCCTTGTATAATTCTTGAGTATTCACATATTACAACCTACTCATGCCCATCATGCACTTTTATATTGTTCTTTGGGTAATCCTGAAATTTGATTCTTTGAAGA
Source organism: Gymnobelideus leadbeateri (assembly GCA_011680675.1). Lineage (NCBI taxonomy): Eukaryota > Metazoa > Chordata > Mammalia > Diprotodontia > Petauridae > Gymnobelideus > Gymnobelideus leadbeateri. The sequence continues at coordinate 233,699 of WOXC01011713.1, forward strand.
CTGGACTATTCTATGATTTATGGTGGCACAGAAAAAGTGGAAGAATTTTTGGGGGAAAAGTTTCAGACTTTATTGTGGCCACAAAAATAGTAAACACGAGAATACTAATAACAATTATACTCATAGGCTTACTTTTTGATACTTATCAAATTTAAAGGACAATTCATGGAATAAAGAAATCCTTGCTGAAGATATGAGAAGGGGACAAGAAATTTTTTGAAGTTGATCTTTTTCAACAGGCTTCCTCTTCACAATTACACAGTTGATTGAAAGGTGAAGAGAAAACTACATCATGTTCTCATGATTTTTTGATATTTAAAAAATTCTTTATAATGTTCTTTTATTAATAAGTACATGAAATATTACTTCAATTAAATTTTAATAAGAATAATGTAAATCAAAACAATAATGATGATTAGCCTCATACCCAATGTGTTGGCAGAAATGGGCAACACAGAAAAAAGGCAGAGTTGGATGATTTGTAGAATGACATGTGCAAAATACAATGTTGATACATTCTAGAATTCTCATTTTGAATTATTTTTCCCAAGCTTTCTTTTTTATTTTTTCAAATATTTTTCAATTACATGTAAAAATTAACATTCATCTTTAAAAACTTTGACTTTCAAATTTTCTTCTTCTCTCCCTCTCCCCCACCCCCCTCCACATTGAGAAGGGAAGCAATTTGGAAAAGGTTATTGTCTCAAGTATTTTTTTCTTTAGTTTTCCTGTTTTTCTTTATTATTATTATCATTTATTTTTAATTTTCTCTTTTTATTTTTTAATTTACATCATTCATTTCTACAAGATTTTGAGTTACAAATTTTTTCCCCATATTTTCCTACCCACCACCCCAAAACAGTGATCCAACTGAATATCCCCTCCCCCAATCTGCTCTCTCCCATATTTTCCCCCATCCCCCTCCAACTTTCCAGTAGGGCACAGTGGGCCTCTATGCTCCAGTGCCTGTATATCTTATTTCCCAGTTGCATGTAAAATAATAATAATAATAATAATAATAATAATAATAATAATAATTTGATTTTAAAACTTTGAATTCCAGATTCTTTCCCTTCCTCCCTCATCACCCACCCTCACTGAGAAGATAAGCGATTCAATATAGGTTGTACATGTGTGGCTATACAAAACATTTCCATAGTGGATATATTATGAAAGGCTGACTATATTTACCTCCATCCTATCCCACCCCCCACTTGTTGTATTCTCTACTTTGATCCTGTCCCTTTGCAAAAGTGGGTGCTTCCAACTTCCCTCCCCCCCCCCCAGCCTGCCCTCCCTTCCATCATCCCCCCTCTCATCCACTTTCCCCCTACTCTCCTGTAGGGTGAGATACCCTATTTAGTGTGTATGTCATTCCCTCCCTAAGCCAAATTCAATGAGAATAAGGTTGACTCATTCCCTTTTATCTTTCTGTTCTTCCCCTCCATTGTAATCATTTTCCCTTGCCTCTTCTATATAAGATGATTTACCCCATTCTGTTTCTCCTCATTTCCTCTCATTATATTCCCCTCTCACCTCTTAAGTATCATCCCTTCCTATTCAATTGGTCCTGTGCCCTCTGTCTATGTATATCTGTACACATATATACACATACTCACATATGTATTCATATGCCCATATATCCTCCTATGTAGATATATATATAGTATGCATATATGTGTATATATCTATATATACATTTTTATTCCCTTTAACTATTCTCATACTGAGAAAAATTTCATAAGTTACAATTACAGTTTTTCCATGTAGGAATGTAAATAGTTTAACTTTGATAAGTTCCTTATGATTTCTTTTCCCTGTTTACCTTCTCATGCTTCTCTTGCTTCTTGTATCTGAATATCAAATTTTCTATTTAACTCTGTTTTTTTCATCAAGAATGCTTGAAAGTCCTCTATTCTATTGAATGACCATACTTTTCCCTGAAACATGATACTTAGTTTTGATGGGTAGGTGATCCTTGGTTTTAATCCCAAGAATCCTTTAACCTCTGGAATATCACGTTCCAAGCCCTTAGATCCCTCAGTGTAGAAGCTTCCAGTTCCTGAGTTATCCCGATTGTGTTTCCACAAAATTGAAATTGTTTCTTCCTGGCTGCTTGTAATATTTTCTCCTTGATCTGGGAACTCCAAAACCTGGCTATAATATTCTTAGGAATTTTCTTTTGGGGATCTTTTTCAGGAGGTGATTGGTGGATTCTTTCAACCTCTATTTTGCCCTCTGTTTCTAAAACATCAGGGCAATTTTCCTTGAGAACGTTTTGAAGGCTGATTTCTAGGTTCCTTTTTTGATCATGGCTTTCAGGTAGTCTAATAATTTTTGAATTTTCTCTCCTGGATCTATTTTCCAGGTCATTGGTTTTCCCAACGAGATATTTCACATTGCCTTCTATTTTTTCATTTGTTTGGATGTGTATAAAGTCACTCGATTCCACTTGCTCCAATCTAATTCTGAAGAAATGATTCTCTTCAGTGAGTTTTTGAGATTCTTTTTCCATCTGGTTAATTCGACTTTTAAGGCATTCTTCTCTTCATTGCCTTTTTGAGCCTCTTTTGCCATCTGGGTTAGTCTATTTTTAAGGTGTTATTTTCTTCAGTCAGGTTGTTGACTCTCATTTCATAATTTTCTTGCACCATTCTCATTTCTCTTCCCTATTTTTCCTCCAATTCTCTTATTTGGTTTTCAAAATCCTTTTTTAATTTCCTCTATGGCCTGTAACCAGCTCATATTTTTCTTGGAAGTTTTTGGTGCAGTGGTTATGTCTTCCTCCTGTTCCATGTTTTGATCCTTTTTGTCCCCAAAAATGGAGTTTAATTTTGGATTGCTCTGTTTACTTCGCTTCCTCATGTTGCCACTCAATTACTTGACTTTTGAACTTTTTGCCACAGTAGAACTCTGCTACCAGAGCAGGGAACTTTGTTCCAAATTGCTGGGGTTTTCACAGCTGCTGGAGCTATTGGGTGTTCTCTCTGAAGCCTCCACACACTCTCTGGCAAACTGTTCACACACCGCAGGACCTCCACCCAAGACAGTGATCCAGATCTAAGCAGGTTAAAGCAAGAGTGATTATCCCTCAGACTGGTTGCTTGGTCCCCCTACAATCTGCAGGCCTGGGACTCTGAAGCAGCCATGTTGTGGGCAGCTGCATGCCAATGGAGCCTCAACTGCTTCTTGCCCCAGGAGCAAAGGCTGGACTGCACTCCCAAATTCCCTGTTCTGGCAACGTCTACACTGACCTCTTACTTTGTCCGTGGCATCTATGGGTTGATAATTCTGGAAATAGCCACAGCTGCTGGTGAGCTGAAGTCCCTTCAGCCAGCAGCTGGTCAGGCTGCCCTGAGGCTAAAACTTCATGCTCCAGTGGGGCGGGTCTTGGCTTCCAGAGCACTGAGATGGCCCCTTCCTGGTAGCCTGCTGGGCTGTCTTCAGGAGGAAGTTAGCTTCTCTCTGTCATTTTGTGGGTTCTGGAAAGTCATTTTTTACATGAATTGGAGGAGGTGGAAGCTGGAGCCCCACAGAATTCCTGTTTCTACTCTGTCATCTTGACTCTGTCCCCTCCCATTTTGAATTATTTTTAAAAATTATTTAGTGTTTTATTTTTCTCAGTTACTTGTTTTTACCCTTTGATGCAGAAATACCCCTTCTAAAACTATATCTTAAAGAGATCATAAAAATAGGAAAAGGACCCATATGCACAAAAATATTTATAGCAGCTCTCTTTGTGGTGACCAAGAACTGGAAAATGAGGGGATGCCCATCAGTTGGGGAATGGCTGAACAAGTCATGGTAAATGAATGTAATGGAATACTATCGTGCTATAAAAAATGATGAACAGGAGGACTTCAGAAACACCTGGAAAGATTTATATGAACTGATGCTGAGTAAAGTGGGCAGAACCAGGACTATTATACACAGTAACAACCACAGTGTGCGATTACTGATTTTGATAGATCTAGCTCTTCTCAGCAATGGAAGGACCTAAAACAATTCCAATGGACTCATCATGGAAAATGCAATCCATATCCAGAGAAAGAACTATGGAGTCTGAATGCAGAGCAAAGCATACTATTTTTGAATTGTTTTATTTTGTTTTGTCTTTTTCTTTCTCATGGTTTCTCCCATTCATTATAATTCTTCTATCCAACATGACTAATGTGAAAATATATTCAATCGGAATGTATATTTAGAACCTATATCAGATTGCAGGCCATTTTGGGGAAGGAAGGAGGAAGGGAGGGATTTATAAATTGCAGAAGTAAATGTTAAAAACTAAAAATAAATAAATTAAGTAATAAAAAAACAGTTTTTAACATTTGTTTGTAAAACTTTAAGTTCTAAATTCTCTCCCTTCCTCCCTCTTCACCCCCCCCCCCATTGAGAAGTCAAGCAATTAGATATAGGTTATATATGTGTATTCATGCAAAACATTTCAATATTAGTCATGTTGTGAAATAAAACAGACCGGTTTTTCCCTGGGGATGGATAGTATTTTTCATCATAACTCCTTTAGAGTTATCTTGGAGAAAATGAAAAATGAAAAAAATATCAAAATAAAACTAAGTGCTTTTTCAATGTAATAACATGATTTGTCCCTTGGGGGGGAAAGTGGAGAAAATATTTCTCCTTCACTTTTTTGCATAGATGGGTGACTGTAGATGTAGGCGATTACATGTACTATTCAATATTATCACTGAATTGGTTAGTATTGCTGAATATGTTTTTTCTTTTCGTTGTTCTGTCACAATATTTGGAAATGAATATGATGCAAAACCAAAAAGCATCAACAAAAATTAATTTCAAATGTTACATATTGTTTAGAAGGTAAAGTGATAAATGAAATATTTTCTAGAGCATTTGGAATTTCTTGTGCTTTGACTCATTGCCATTGGTCACTTTTTCATTCTTATTGGGTCTCCCTTATTCCTGCTTTGTTACAAATAATAAGAGGGGTGATGTTGTGGTCTAGGTCTTTCCCCTGATAGCTTAATCACAATATTCCAACAAAATTAGACACTCACTCATAGACCATGTGCTAATGAAAACCATAGCAGGGAAAGGGCAGTCAAAAATATATTCAGTGTGGACATTTCATTGATTCCACTGAGCACAGCTTCCTGGTGTTAGTCACTCCATCAGGCCACAATCAGAAGCCATAAGGAAGAAAATTAGAACTCCTTTTGGACTTTTGTACTCATTCAAACAAGAAGACACAACAACTTGAGACAATAACCAATTATTTTATTTATTAATTCATTCATCAATCTGTTTATTTATTTATTCATTTATTTATTTATCCATTTATTTTTTCAGTTATTTATTTATCTATCTGTTAATTAATTGATTGATTTTTAGTTTACAACATTCAGTTTTACAATCCCTTTAGTTCCAAATTTTCTCCCTTTCCCTTTCCTCCCCATTCCCCCCATAGTGGCATGCAATCTCATCTAGGTTCTCCAAATACCTTCACATTAAACATTAGTCAAATTGTAAAGAAGGATTATAATCAATGGAATGAATAATGAGGAAAAAGAAACAAAACAAAATACAAAAGAGAGGGCAAATAGTTTACTTCAATCTGCATTCAGATTCTAGTTTTTTTCTCTAGATGTGAATATCCCTTTCCATTGAGTCTTTTGGAGCTGTTTTATATTCTTGCATTGCTCAGAGGAGCCCAGTCTATCAAAGTTAGTTGTCATACATACAATGTGTTTGTAATTGTGTACAAAGTTCTCCTGGTTCTGCTCTCTTCACTCAGCATCAGTTTATATGTCTGTCCAGATTATTATGAAGTCTGTCTGCTCCTCATTTCTTCAATCTGCCAAAATTTTATTCTATAGAACTAGAACAAAAATAGTAACAAAATTCACCTGGAAGAACAAAAGTTCCAGAATATCACGGAAATTAACAAAAATAATGCTAGAGCAGGTGGCCTAGACAGTAACCAATTCTTAAGAAGAATTTTGATACGTCTTAAGGAGAAAAGCAAGGCTAATGCACATAGGCTAGGACCTTAAGAAAAGCTAGGCTAGCCTATATGGCCCTACCCTAGGCAATATTGCTCCTATCACAGATGCTTTGGTATTTTTCAGGCAATGAGAATTTCCTGGGGCCAGTGAAATTAAAAGATGGCACATCAACTAGGGAAAAGCTAAACAAATTTGTTATATATGAATATAATAATCTTACCTATCTCTAGAATCAATGGGATTGAGTTCAAATAGAATATTATTGTGAGGTAAGAAATGACAATATTTATGAATACAGTGAAGTATGGAAACACTTAAATGAACAGATGAAAAGAGGAGAAAACTGGGCCAAGAATAACAAAAATGACTATAACAGTGTAAATGGAAAGGGCCACAACCACAAAACAATCTAAAGTGAGTGTTGTGAAATTACAAAGTACAAGTGTGACTTCAAAGGAAAGATATGAAAAGATATCTATGCCTTGCCTTCCCTCCCCTCCTTTCTTCCACCCTGTTTTGCAGAAGTATGAGGTCCACAAGTGGGGAATATTGCATATATTTTGAGATTTTATTAATGTATTGATCAGTTTTGCTAAATTTTTCATCTCCCTTTAAAACAATTCTTTGTTATAAGGAATTATTTTCTAGGAAGGAAGGGGAAAAATATAGAGAAAAATCTCTATGTAAACTAACTTTTAATTTAAAAAATATCTAAGATAAAAAAATAAAATGGAAGCCATAAAAGTAACTTCCTTTCTTTGTCAAGGTCCAAGGGACAACACAAAGCATTATCCTCCAGCTAACAAACCTCCACTGACAAAGTAAGTGCCAGGAACACATGGGCCATGGGGAGTGTTCCTCATTAACTTCCATAAAGTTATTCTGTGTAGCCAAGAGATAGCCTTGACTCAGAAAGAAGTACTGTTAATGTTGCTATTTGGCACATAACTGGACAGAATTTAATTTTTGCTAAAAAGTATAAATGACAATTAGTTTGGCTCATTGCCTTGCTACTGGTCAGGAAACCATTGTAACCAGTCTGGAAATCAGATGAAATAGCTTTACAATCTCACTCAGAGAAAATAAGTCAGAGGGATGAATGCCTAGAAAGAATGAGAAATAGGGACTAGAATGAGAAATGTACCTAATACTTTTCTCCTGCCACTGTCCCAGAGGACAGCATTGAATGATGGTCAGCGCACCAACCATCAATAAATAAACATTTATTAAGTCCTTGCTATGTGCCAGGCACTGTGCTAACCATTGGAGATGCAAAAAGAGGCCAAGGACAGCTTCTACTTTCAAGGATTTTTAATCTAATGTGGGATACAACATGCAAATATCTCTATTTCCTTCCTTCTTTCTTTCTTTCTTTCTTTCTTTCTTTCTTTCTTTCTTTCTTTCTTTCTATCTATCTACCTACATATCTATCTATAGATATATAGATATAGATGTATACCAAGCAAACTATATACAGGATAAATAGGAAATAATTAACAGAAGGAACACACTGGAAATTAAGGGATGTTGGGGAAGACATCCTGTAGAAAGTAGATTTTAGTTGGGAATAAGATTTGAATACTGGCAATAATAGTAATAATGTATTGTGTCTCTAAAGTACATCCTTGTTTGCAAAGAAGTTTCATCAAAACAGAACTGTTATAACCTAAATTATTGTTTGAGGTAGAACCTCTCAGAATAGCACAGACATGCCATAGCTCTTTGACTATGCTCTGTGTATGGAGCCAAGAAGGCCTGATCTAGGACTTATAAAAATCTTAACAAAAAAACTGCAATCTCAAAGAGCTCTTATTTAGAGCACACTGTTAAGATTTTTATCTGAGTCCTGGATCAGGCCTCCTTGGCTCCCCACAGATCTGTGCCTGACCACACTCCTACACTTTCATTATCTCTCTGGTGAAGACTGCATACCATCTGAAGTCTCTCTGGCCCTACATCGTCTTTTCCCCTCTTGGACTGCGAAGTGAGAAGCTTTGGTACACTTGTCCTTGGGATTTATCTATCTATCTATCTATCTATCTATCTATCTATCTATCCATCCATCTCTCTCCTCTCTCTGTCTCTCTCTGTCTTTCTCTGTCTCTGTCCCTGCCTCTCTCTGTCTCTCTCTCTCCCTCCCTCACTCCACCCCTCTCTCATTCTAAGACTTGCAAGGCATTTTACCTAGGTCTAGGATTAGTGAACCTGTATTCAAATCTCACTGCTGACACTTTCTTCTTGTATGACCTTTGCAAATCACTTAACCTCCCTGAATATCAGTTTTCCTGTTTGAAAAATGAAGGAATTAAACTAGACAAATTCTGAAGTCCCTTCTAATTTTATGTTCCTGAAGACTGGAAGATCCAGAGTTACTGAAGGTTTGGTTTAGTTAGATTTTAGCAAAACATTTGGTAAAGTCTTTCATATTATTCTTTTGGAAAAGATCAAGGTATATGAGCTAGACATTCCTAAAACTACGTGGTTCTGGAACTGGTTGAGTGGTTAGACTGAAAATGTAGTCATTGATGATTTGATGTCTATTGTATCTGGGATAAAATACAATCTTTTCACATTGCATTTTAAACCCTTTATAGTTTGATTCATCTCACTCCCCTCAACACACTTTAACACCCAGTCAACCTAGTCTACTTGATGTTTCCAGAAGTAGACATTATAGTCTCTACTTATGTGTATTTTCATAGACTTTTCCCCACTCTTACAAAACTCCATCTTTACCACTGCTTTTGAAAATCCCTCACTTCCTTCAAGGATCATCACAGGCACTAGCATCTTCCTGGTCCATCTAGTTATTGATGCTTCCCTATATCTTCAAATTATATTGTGTTTAATTTCTGTTTACATCTTGCAATTTCCAGTAAAATGGAGGCTTCTTGAGGGTAGGAATCATGTTTCATTTGGCTTTTTGTATCATCAGGCTGATCAGAGTACCTTATATATAGTTTACTAATTTTTTAAAAATTGAATTATTCTTGGGAATGACGTGGTAGTGGTATGTCTCAGTAATACCTGTTCAGCCTTCTATTGTCTAATGCTTTATTCTGTAACTAAGAGAGAGGTTTAGATTGCAGACAAATGAAATTTACAGAAGATATAAAACTAAGATGGATAGCTAATGATGATAGTGTTAATATTTTTATTAGTTAATTTATTTATTTTTAGTTTTCAAAATTCACTTCCATGTCTTAAATTTTCTCCCCCTTCCCAAGATGGTCTACAATCTGATATGAGCTCTACACATACATTCCTATTAAACATATTTTCACATTAGTGATGTTTTATATAATAATTAGAACTAATGGGAATAACCATGAAAAAGAAAAACATAAAACAATGTAAAACAACAACACTAAAATAAAATGGTTTGCTTTGATCTGCATTCAGACTCCACAGTTCTTTTTCTGGGTGTAATTGGCATTTTCCATTATGAGTATTTTGGAATTGTTTTAGGTCCTTGCATTGCTGAGAAGAGCTAAGTCTATCAAAGTCAGTCATAACACATTGTGGCTGTTACTGTATACAATGTTTTCCTGATTTTGCTCACTTCACTCAGCATCACTTCATATAAGTCTTTCCAGGTCTCTGAAATCTGCAATATGTTAATATTAAAAACAGAAACACAACAAAAACATCTCGGTAGGCAATGCATCTGACCGGCCCATTATAATAGTAATAGAGTTAAATGTTAGTCTTATACTTGGATTAAAACATTAACTTTAGGGGCGGCTAGGTGGAGTAGTGAGTAAGAGCGCCGGCCTTGGAGTTGGGGTGACCCGAGATTGAATCCGGCCTCAGAAAATGAGCACCCACACATAAATAATGACTAGCTGTGTAACCTTGAGCAAGTTACTTAACCCCAATTGCTTAAAAAAACAAAAAAAAAACCATTAACTTTACAAGTGAAATAGGGAGTAGTGTTATTATGTAACAGAATCCTGAAAAAAAAAAAACCCAAAACATTAAGAGTTTTAGTCATCTGGAAGGTCCAAATATAAATAAATGAAGGGTTAAGGAAGCCAGATCAGTGAATGTGTTCTTAGGATGCATCAAAGAGAGGCAGAATGTCCAGGATTAGGGAAATGAAAGTTCTGCTTTCCTCTACCCAGATTACAGTAGACCTGTAGATTTATAGTTACTTCTTGTTTTAGGAAAGGCATTGATAAGTTAGAGAGTATTCAGAGCATGGTAGCCACCATGATAAAGTGTCATGAGGTCAGGGCATCTGAGGATCAGTGAAAGGAACTGGAAATATTTAGCCTTGAAAAGAGAAGACTGGGGTAGGGGAAGAGATACTAGTTGTCTTCAACTATTTGAAGGATTATTTAGCATAGTTTCTATCCTTAGCTTCCCATTCAGTCTTCAAAAGTGACAGACTTTTGTTTTCTCTTTCAAGAACTAGATTTCCTTGGGATATCATTTTACACCTACCAGATTGGCTAAAATGATTGAAAGGGAAAGTGACAAATGTTGGAGGGAATGTGGAAAGATTGGAACACTAATTCATTGTTGGTGAAATTGTAAACTCATCGAACCATTTTGGAGATCAGTCTGGAATTATGCCCAAAGACTTATTAAACTACTTATACTTTAGCACCCAGAAATGTCACTGTGAGGTCTATTTCCAAAGATGATTAGGGAAAAGGGAAAATAATATTTGAAAGAATATATGCAGACCAATGTAATCTGCATCCATAGAAACATATAAAATAATTTTACATACACACATATATATTTGTGTAATTTACCTAACTTTATTATATATTTAAAAGAAATAGCAGGTTGTATATAACAGATTGCAGTTTCATGTGCAATCATATTTTTTATTTTTCTATGACATGGAAATGCTTGTTTTATTCCATAGATTTAAAAAGAAAAGAACTATGCTTCCCTCCACATCCCTACCATTTCCTCCAGACTCCTTGCCATATCCATTCCCCCATCTGCTTTTAAGTATCTCTTTATGAATTGTCTTCGATCTGTAGACCTTTCTATCTATCTACCTTTGATCCATCTCTCTCTTTTCTCTCTTTTCCTCCTTCCTTCCTTTTTCTCTCTTTCCTCCCTCCCTCCCTTTCTTCTTTTCTTTCTTTCCCTTCTTCTCACCTTCAATCCCTCTATCAATCTATCCTTCTATTTATCATTTATCTCTCTGTTTGTCTGAAAGAGGGATTAGACTTGTTCAGTGGCACCAGAGGGCAAAACTAGGAGCAGTGGATGGATGTTCTCAAGAGACTAATTTAGACTCAAGGTAAGGAAAACTTTCCTAACAATTAGAGCAATCATCCCATAGTAGAATGGGTGACCTTACTTCAACCAAAAGATGCGTGACCATTTTCTGAAGATATTGTAGAACGGATTCTAGATCAGGCAGAGAGGCTGGACCAAATGGCATCTGAGGTCCCTTCCATATCTGAAAGTCTGTGATTCTTTGAATCAATGTTATGATAGTCCTCTATCAGATTTTTAGGTAGCATGTAATTGGAATCACTGTGACATTTCTCTCCCACTTGAAGGTCAGAAATCCAGGACATTCCTCTTTCTGGTCAGGTTCCATGGTCAAATGAATATAAGAGAATAGTGACTAAAGTACCACCCTATGGTCGGTTGGCAACTATAAAGTGTGATATAAAGGGCATTGTAGTATAATGGAACAATCTTTAGTTTTGGTCTCTGGATACTTAAGTTTAAATGTGCTACTTATGACATGGGACCAAGAGCAAGTCCCTTCACATCTCTGGCATTCAGTTTCCTCATCTGTAAAATGAAGAGAGTTGAACTAGATGAATTATATGGTCCCTTTCTGCTCTAAATCCTATCATCAGAATTATTATTAAATTCTTAAAGATTGGGTTGTTCATGTCAGGGGGCCCTGGGTCAGGATGCAACCATTCTTTCCACAAGGTGTATGGAATATCCTGATTTCACCCTATGCCCTAGGAACCCTAAGTTGGCCTTGATTAGAAAGTTAATTTCAATTGTTGTCAAGTACTCTAGATAGAATGTGGGATCAGGAGATTGCAGGTTTGTAGAGACATAATGAAAATCCCTAGTTTATGCAGTAATTAAGTACAATATAGCAATTCTTCCTCTCCCTTGAGCAGTAATTTAGCTTGTACAAGTTAAAATTGGGCTGAATAATTGATTGAAAAATAGAAGTATTGTGATGTGCATAATTTATTCAAATAAGGGCTCATCATGAAGTCAGTCTCAAAAGGAGACTTGTAAGTCAGACTGCAGTCATGGTGAGTTTGTCTTCTTTATATAACCTTCTTAGGTTTCCTTAAACACAGCCAAATCAAAGAACTGGCAAAACTTATTCTTTTACAGAAATGCATGTGTATGTATGTGTTTGTGTGTGCATGCATGCTGTAGACATACCGAATAGGTTATATCACAGAGATAGGACTTGTATGGTGCAGATTTTAAACATTCCTAAGAAATATATCATCAAAGAGATTCTGTTATTCTGACATATCAGTGATCTTATTGATGGGAATATTCTCTCCAGCAATATGGTTTACAACTCTGTTAATGTCTCTTCTCCTGTGTAACTCTTGTCCTGTCACCTCATAAATCCACTTAACAACTGTATTCAAGTCTTTGTCTCATTCTTTTGACATTGCCTGGGTACCAAGGGAATAAGGGAGCTGTCCACTCACCCTTTTTGTTGAATGAACCATATTTTCTCTTCTCCCTATCCCTGGCCCTAGTTTCACAAATTTTCTGATGATATCCTTTACACACCTTCAGGTGATACTCAACTTTAATTTCTTAAGGACTGTGATGTTCAGTGGGGATCAGGGAAAAGAAGATAGGTTAAATTATTAGTTGGAGAGGTAGAAGGACCTTGGTAATGTAGTTTAGTGGGGAAAAAAGATCTGTGTTGAAGTCCTGGTGTTTCTGTTTATTACCATGTGACTTGAGATAAGTTTTCTAATTTCTCTGGGCTTCAGCTTTCTAATGTATAAAACTGGCCTTCTAATACCTTCTCTGTCTGTCTTGAAGGGTTATTGTGAGCTTCAAATGTATGTAATCAGTGTGAAATTGCTTTGTAAATTGTTACACATTACTATTTAAGCTCTAACTGCCTTTGAATAGCTGATAATTTTATGGATACTCAAGACAAATTCAGCCATTTTGAGAACTATCTCAAGGGCTTTGCCATTTTGTTGGTCCATTCACATAGAATCTAGAACCACAAGACACCACAGAAAGTGTAACCTAGAGATAAAAGCCTCTATACAGCTAACTTCCCCATAAATGATCCTCCAATTCTGGACAACAAGCAGACATGACTTCCTCTCAATGCACCCCGATTTGCTTTTGGATCTTTATAATTGTTAGGAATATTTTTCTCATTTGTTAGAAAATATAACTAACTTTTTCCCCCAGGAAGTTGAAATTTGCTTCTATACCTAAAAGTGTTCCTCATTATTTATTCATTCATTCATTCATTCATTCATTCATTCATTTATTTATTTATTTATTTATTTATTTATTTTTGCCTTTTGGAGGGCAATTGGGGTTAAGTAACTTGCCTAAGGTCACACGGCTAGGTTTTTGTTTGGGTGTGCGTTAAGTGTCTGAGGTCAGATCCGAACTCAGGTCCTTTTGACTCCAGGGCCAACGCTCTACTCACTGCGCCACCTAGCTGCCCTCCTCATTAATTTCTATGGAGCTTGGCAGAATATATCTGTCTTCTCTGTGTGACCAACCTCTGTTAAAAATAGTTTTTATTAGTTGGGAATTACATAAATATTTCTTTAATAACAATTTGTTTAGCATTTGCAAATTATTTTACATATATTATTCCATTTTATCCTCCCCAAAGCCCTGGAAGATAGATATTATTGTTTTCTCCATATTATAGATTAGGAAAATGAAGCAAAGGGAGATTAAGTGACTTTTCCTGGTCACTTACACTGTCACACAGTCACACAGTATGTGCATACACACACATACATTACCAATAATACCATATAGACCAATATATACCATATCTATATCTATCTATAGCATATAAACCAATATGTATCAAACATTAATTTCTTTATTCAACAGACATATATTGATTATCTACTATATATGGTACCATATATATATATGGCACTAGGGGATGAAAAGATGAATGACAACCTCTTTGTCCTCAAAGAATTTCCAATCTTTTGTTTATCTAAGACATACATACAAATGATTCCTACTTGGTTAGTTCCACAAGGTCAAACATGATGTCTTATCTAAATTTTGTTTCTCCAACATGTAGCATAGTCCTCTGTATTCAGTAAGTGTTTAATAAATGAGGGAGAGAGGAAGGAAAGAGATGAGAAGGGGAAAAAAGGGGAAAGGAGAAAAGAAAGGTAGAGATACAGTAGGAAAAGGGAAAGGAAAGGGAAAGGGAGGAATTGGGCACTATTATACAAGATACAATGTAATATGAGAATTTATATCACTCATGGATAGTAGGGATTAATTGTAGTTTACTCGTCTTTGTATCATTCACATCACCCAATACAGTGATTAGTATATAATGGGCGTTCAAGCACACATGTATGTATACACTAATATATAGAGAGAATTATACACATATATGTGTAACTGTGTCTATACATATGTACTCTTATATGTATGTATATATACATACACATACATATATACATATCTATATCTATCTACCTATTTATCTATCTCTACTGAGTTTCCTAATATCAGCAGCTGAGAAAGAGGGTGGTAGTAGTTAGCCAGGGTGGATTGACTAATGGAACAGAAGTGAAGGATTCTGGGATGCTAATGAGAACATTGAGAATATCTTGAAACATCAGGAGTATAGGTGGAGTAGAGAGTCAAGTGAAAGCAGAAGGATCCTGATGGACTTGGAGAATAGGAAAGTCTTCATTCCAATTTTGAAATTCTGTGACTCTGTCTTTTGGGAGATATCAGTGCAGGTGAAAATCAGGATCCATGGGGGAAAGTACAAGGACAGTAGGTTCTCATCAGAAAGGGAGATGAGGGAAGGGTTATCGTAAGAGAAAACAATCTTGAGGTTAATCTTTCTTTTAATTTATAACAAACACAGATCCATATATTTTGTTCATCAACCTAAATAATTTATACACATCCTTTAATTCCTGAAGAACAGTTAGAGAAATACCAGAGAAACATTTAGGCAAGGCAGCGTCAGATCTGAGAACCAGCTTGGCCCATTCATGTTAGAAAGAAAGTCCTTGTCATAATGCCTTAATAATATCCTGATGTGCCAATGGACTGGGCAAAGGTCTGCTGCCATCTGCAGTATTGTCTTTAAGTGCCACTGATTTCCCAATGAAATACTGAACAGGGTGCATGATGGATAACTTTTAATTAAAACCACAGCAGAGTTTGAGATGCTTCTCAACCTTGTATGGAGGCAGGGAGGGAGGTTGCCAAGTGTGAAATCCACTTCTCAGTCAGATGAGGTGGTGGTGGGGAGGATGAATGACTTACCTCCAGCTGTCAGTGAGAGGAAAGCAGAGTTTTGCTGACATCCAATCAAAGTTCTACATGGGCAATGAGGCTATTTCTCTGTCAGTATCTCTTTTGACCTCAAAAAGAATCAGAAGAGGAAAGACAGCCTCATAAAAATGGTATTAAAACTGGATATTTTTATCATGTCTATACAAGGGCAAATTCAATATGGAGTAGTCCTTTTGTATTTAGTATATTTCAAAATGCTTTGTCAGGGAAAGACAATAAGTGAATGAAAGAATGATGAATAAAGAATTTACTAAACATTTATTCTGTGCCAAGTATTGTGTTAAGTGCTAGGGATGTGAATAGACAAGTTATAGTGAGTCCCTGCTTTCAGTGAGCTCCTAGTCTAATTGAGGGAGCTAGTATAAAGAAGAGCTTAGCCAGAAGATAGATATAAAAGTCTAGGAGTTCTATGCATTCGTTGGCAGTGGATGGCAGTGCCTGGGTCTCTGGAGGGCATAGAAGCAGGGTAGATGGCAAGTCTTGTGAAACTTTAGGATGTGGGGGCAGAGCAAATGGTGAGTTCTCTATCTCACTGAAAGGATGATACAGAGATGGAGAGAAACAGAGACACAGAGAGACAGAAACAGAGACCAAGGCAGAGAGACACAGAGAGAAGGAGAAAGAAAGACAGACACAGACAGAGAGACAGAGAAACAGACAGAGAGACAGGTGGAGAGACAGAGAGCAGGATAAGGATAGAGACAGAGGCAGAGAAAGTGAGACAGAGAGAAATGAATTTTTATGCAGAGGGAATAGGCTTAGGTTTGCATCTTTTGCTTTCTGACTCAGAGACTGCCTGCTTAACAAATGAAGATAATTTATAATTCACATTTCAGTAGCGTTTTAAGGTTTATAAAGCATTTTCCTTACAAGAACCTGGGTGAGGTAGGCATTCAAGCACCATGCCTCTTTGGTGGTGGTGGGTGGTGATGGGGTGGGAGGGCACATTGCATGCAGCGCCTGTTAGTCAATGGGCCTTGTTTCCAGTCCAAGACCTGCAGACATCCTTGAGGGGATCACTAACTCTGGGAAAGGAGCCACTTCCTCACCACCAACACCAACAGCTGACCAACTTTCAGTGACTGGCAGGTAAGCACAAGGGCTCAGATTATGGCAGCAATGCCCTCCCCGCACTGGCATTGCTTCTCGCTGGGTCCAGGCAGCCATTGTCCCAGAAAACAAACCCCACAGAGATGCAGCCTGGCAACAACTTCTGTAGACGCTGCAGCTGCAGCTACTGAAAACCCAGACAAGAAAGTTCTAGTCAGCAAAACTCTTGGCACATAAAAAGGTTGAATATTAGAAACTGGTATTGTATCAGTGGAAATGACACTGAAGAAGATATGTTGCCATGTGCTCTACTCCTCTATCCTTGGGACCATAGCACCCACCTCCTATATGCATTGTCTTGCCCTATTAAAATTTGATCTCTACAGAAGTAGGTACTGTATTTTCTATTTCTATGCGCAGTCTTTAGCATAGTGCTTTCTACATAGTAAGAGTTTAATAAATATTTTTTCTTTCATTCAAAAAAATGAAAAAAAAAAGGAAGGAGGAAGGAGAAGAAGGAAACTCAGAGAGGTGCCCAATTCAACTAGATAAATACTTACTACATGGGGCAGCTAGGTGGTGCAGTGGATAGAGCATAGGAAGGAAACATAGTAAGTAAGGGATACACAAGATAGTTCCTGCCCTCAAGGAGTTTAACAGATGAACATAATTTATAATTCAGATTTCAGTAGCACTTTAAGGATTATAAAGCATTTTCCTTTTAAGAATCTGGGTGACATCCTCCAGGGGAAAGAGGAGGGGATATAGTGGACACAGAGAGGTAAATACAAGATACAAAATAAATAGTAACTAAGGGTGAAATAGTAATAACAACTGAGGGAATCAGGCAAGATGTCTTATAAGAAATAGAATTCGGGATGAGCCTTAAAAGAAGGTAATTAAAAGCATGTCCCAAAATGAAATTTAGTAGCTTTTTAAATCCCTTTCATGACATTTCTTTGTATTAGTTATTCTATCTCATAACTCTAGGATCAGAGGTGGCTTTTGAACTCAGGCCTTCTGACTCCTAGGCCAGCACTCATTTCAGCATCTTTTGCTGTCTCTTTGATTATGCCTTGCCAAAATATTACTAATAATTGACATCTCAATAGTTCTTAAATAGTTACAAAGCAGTTTTTCATAAAAGAACCTTGCGAGGTTTTTTCTTTTTTCCCTACCAATACTACCTCTTTTGCCCTCCATTTATATTTGAGAAAGCTATGTCATCAGAGCAGTTGAGGGAGTCACTGAAGGTCGTGCATTGCAGGAGTGTTGCAGCTAGGCTAGAAGTCTAGTTGTCCTGACTCTAAGGCCAGAATTTTTCCCACTATACTGAGCTGACTCATAGATCATAGAAATCAGAGAATGTTAAAGCCCAAAGGGAACTGAGAGCCCATTCAGTTCAACACAGCACAGCATAGCAGAACATGTGCTGTCTTTGGAATCACATACTTGGAGTTTAAATTCCATCTCAGTTGCAGCCCATGTGACTTCAGGGAAGATGCTTCACTACCTTGGGTCTCGGTTTCCTCATTTGTAAAAGGAAAGGGTTACACTAGGTGACCTTTGGATCTATAACCCTGTGAGCCTATGAACACCTTCATTATTTAAGAGAGGAGGAAAGTGAAGCCCAGATAAGTAACTTGATTTCAGGTTTCACAGTTGGTAAATGGCGGAGTTGGGTATCGGTCAGTGAATAGGTAGAATGGTTAAGGGATGAAGTCATATCTCTTTGATAGTCCTCTGAATCTGTTTAGCTTGAGGCGTTGAACAGCCAAATAAATCAGTTGAGATGCATCTGGGGCCAGTATCTCTCCGTTTATGCTCTTTCATTCCTCTCCAGGCTGTTCTCATTATCAGGAACTTTATCTACAACACCCCAGAAATCTCCTCACCCTGGAAGCACCCTCCACCCATGCACTACTTCTCACACTGGAAGATTCTTACATTTCAAGATTCCTGTGGTTACCTTTGTGGTCTTTTTAACTGTATCAGCCTCAAAATAGGTATAACACTCATCCTACCTAGAAGGAAACGATGTTCTTAGCTTAAGCAAACAAGTCAAGTTAAGAAATATTTATTAAATGTTTACAATGTGCCAGGAACATAAGGGTAGCTAGGTGGTGAAGTCAATAGAGTGCAGGGTTCCCCTTTGTGGCCTCTCCCTTCAATGGGCTGCTTATACCCAGAGCCTCAATTTTAAGGATAGTGCCTAGGTTATCTATGTCTTCATTTCTCTACATACTGAACTCCTCTCTCCCAGATTTTTTTCTACAATGTCCCTGGATACCTTCATCTTCCTTTCTTTCAGTTTCACTTTTCAACTTCTTTTTGTGTATTATCTTCCCCATAAGAACAGAGGCTCCTTGAGGGCAGGGACTATCTTTCAGTTTGTGTTTGTATCCCCAGCCCTTGGCCCAGTACTTGGCACATAGTAAGTGCTGTATAAATATTAGCTTGTAGTAGTGATAGGGGATGGGATTTATGCTGGACCTCTAAAAGGAAAAGTCCCCAA
Organism: Gymnobelideus leadbeateri; assembly: GCA_011680675.1. NCBI lineage: Eukaryota > Metazoa > Chordata > Mammalia > Diprotodontia > Petauridae > Gymnobelideus > Gymnobelideus leadbeateri. The sequence goes on from WOXC01011713.1 coordinate 252,776, forward strand.
ATTTTCCCATGAATTTCAGGAACCCAGGCCCTGAACTCAGACCCCTGGCATTTGCCTGAGGTACCAGGCCCATCCCAGTCAATAATGCCCTTTCAATGTGGCCCTCATTGTCTGCACCTGGCCCTTCCTACACTACTTGCCACTCCTTAATCCCATCCAGCTCTTCCCACCATCTTTCTGTATAAAAGTACTAATTTTCTCCTCATCAAATTTGTAGATTCCTTAAGAATCTCACTTCTATTCATGACACAATAAACCTTGTCTTAGACTGAAAGAAGGCTTGAGTGGTTGAATTCTTTTAAGGCAGACCCCTGTCCTGTACCCTTGCATTTCAGGGTTCCCAGTACCCCAAAACCACAACAGTAGTAGTAGTAGTACTAAAGTAGTATTAATAACCCCATCCTTTGCACAGTACCTAGTATATGTTGTTGTTGTACAGTTGTGTCCAACTTTTTGTGACCCCCATTTGTGGCTTTCTTGGCAAAGATACTGAAGTGATTTGTCATTTCCTTCTCCAGTTCATTTTACAGATGAGGAAACCAAGGCAGATGGACTTGCCCAGGGTCACATGGCTAATAAGTGTCTAAGGTCATAGTTGAACTCAGGTCTTCCTGACTTCAGACCCTGTGTTCTATCTCCTCTACTACCTAGTTGCCTTCATGTACCTGGCACATAGTAAACACTTAAATAAGTGTTTTTTAACTTGACATATTTACTTAAGCTAAGAGCATCATTTCCTATTAGGTAGAATGAGTGCTATACCTATTTTAAGGCTGATATAGTTAAAAGCAATCACAAAGGTAGCTACAGGAATCTTTAAAATTTCCTTTTCCCCAGGGCATAAACTCTGTTCTGCTCTAGGATTGGGAATCATCTTTTAGAATTCGAATTTTAAAATTCAGTTGTCTTATCTGAGTATGAATCTTGTCTTAAGACACTTCCTGTGTGACCCCGGGTAAGTCACTGAATCTGTTGCACTCATTTTCCTCATCTGTAAAATGGATAATAATAGCACCTACCTCACAGGGTTATTTTGAGGAGCAGATGAGTTAAACACTTTGCAATACATACACATGCATACATTAAATATTATTATTATCTCAGGCTTAAAAGTTTACCATCCTGCCTGAAAAAACTGGCAATACCCCCAGAAAAACATGGCACCTCAGGAAAGCTGACTAGAGTTGTGCTGCAGGAGCTTGGCTGTGCTCAGATGCCTAGGCCACTTGCCAAAACTTGTGTCCCTAGGAAGAAAATGCCTGCAAGGCTGACATGGATTCTAAAAAGCCTCCTGTCAGGGCGGGAAACTGGGGAGTTATCACTTTGATGTTAATTGACTCCAATTGTCGAACATTCACAGTGGTTTAGGAGATCAAAAGAAAACATTAAAAAAAAAAAAACATTCTCAAGGTCAGGCATCCCTGTTGTTGATGGAAAAGAAAAACAAAAGCAGGCCAAGTGAGTGCACTCCAGTCCTGGGTTAATACTGCAGCCTACCACAAATCAGGCACATTGAAATTCCTACCCTGTGGCTTTCAATCATTAGGCTAAGGAAGCTGATGTGCCTGTTTGCTGTGGAGAAAGAGGGAACTTAAGGTCCCTTGTACTGAAAGCCAGAGCTTGTGATTCTCCTCAAATAATAAAATCCTCTGTCCCAACAAAGGCACCATGTCAGGAATAAACAGTCTCAGTCAACAGCCTATCCCGATGAGAGGATCTCCATCTTGCAGATGGACCGCCCGTTGACATCTCAAACTCAACATGTTCAAAATTTAACTCCTTATCTTTTACCCTGAAATTTAAACTAACCCATTACTGTCGAGAGCACAAACACCCATCCTCCAGTCACGCAGAATCACAATCTAGGTTTCATTCTCAATTCCTCACCCTCACCCTCTCAATATATTTTGTTGCCAAGTCCTATGGACTCTACCTTCCTTACATTTTTTACATAAACAACTTAACTTTCCTTGCACATCTAATTCTTCCTCTGTAAAAGAAGGCAATATGGTAATGTATAGACTAGGGTAGTATATGGTAGTATGTAGACTGTAGTGTAAAGAATAGACTCCAACTGGGGCACCTAGGGGGCATGATGGATGGAGTAATGGCCCTCGAGTTGGGAGGACCTGAGTTCAAATTTAGCCTCAGACACTTACTAGCTGTTTGACCTGGGAAAGTCACTTAACCCTGGTTGCCTCCAAACCCAAGCCAAAACAAAAAGAACAGACTCCAACTCCAGAGTCAGAAGAACCACAACTAAATCCTGCTACCAATATTATCTTGCTGTTAGGGCCGTTTGGGATGTGGACCTAGTATGGCATCCCCAATAAGACAGTGAAACAAGCCAGCTTTATTGATTGGACATGCCTACAATATGAAGGGCATTCAAAGGAAATGGTGAAAATAGGTAAAGGTTACTGGGACCCCAGTAAAATTGGGTATACTCTCCTGAGACTCCAGAGGCAATCAGATTTCCTAAACAGTAAAATTAGGGTGGTTTCTATTTTTCCCTCTTTTTCTTCTTTCTTTATTTTAAAATTCATTTCTTAAAATTTTGAGTCACAAAGTGTCTCCCTTCCTGCATTCAAGTCCTGTTGATGACACATACTGTCTGTGTGACCCTGGGCAAGTCACTTAACCTCTTAGTGCTCCAGGCAAAGTTTCAGAGAAAGTGCCAGATTCTATTGGTAGAAGAAGTTTTCTTACCCAAGTAGTTTTTTTTAATCTATACACCAATGAAATCCCACTTCTGGGCCCTACCCCTGTGAAATACAAGGGAAATTATATTTGTGCTTCCTGGCACAGGTGGTGGACTGGGAGGAATGGATAAAATTTAAATTGAGGAGGATTTCTGCTCAATGTAAGAAAAACTTCCTAACCTTACCGGAATGTTATAGAATGTTATTATGCCATAAGAAATAGTAAGTAGGAAGACAAGGGGGGGATAAGAAAAGTTATATAAACTGAAGCGAAATGACTTAAGTAGGAGCCAGAAAATAATATCCATAATTACTACAATGGTGTATAAAAGGAAGGAACAACAACAAATCTAAACAATATGCTGTATCTTTAAAATGATCAAGCCTGGCTTCAAAGAAGAGCTGTGAACATGCAGCCCCTTCTTTTCTTTGAAGAAGTGAGGGGACTATGGAAGTAGAAGACTAAAAAAAAATCTGTAAAATTTATTGATTTAATGGTCAGTTTGACTAAACTTTCCCCCCTTTCTCTTTTATTTTTTTTTATAAGGGAATATCCTCTTGCCTGCAGAGGAAATATGGATATATTTGGAAACAAAGATAATGTAAAAGCAAAAAACAAAATAACAGTTGTATAGATATTAACTTTCATTATCATGGTCACCATCATCAGCATGCCATAGTACCTAGAGTGCTGAGCTTGGAATCTTGGAAAACCTGAGATCAAATACTGCCTTTGGCACTTAGCTGGGTATCACCCCAGGCAAATAACTTACCCCATATGGACCTCAAGCACCTCCGTATATCTTATTATCAAGTCACAGAAATTTTTCGAACTGAAGTCTTGCCCCAGGACCTCCTGCCCCATTGAAATCATAGGCGTTTCCTTATTTTCATAGGGACTAGAATGGTGATTTCATTGGTTTAAGGATCTCCCAGATCTGAAAACTTTAGGAAACTCCCAGGTCTGGCCCTTTCTTATAAGGTATAATCTTAGGAAGCTGCCTAGGGGTATACAATAAGCATGAGTCAGTGGCTAGGCTTGACCTCACACAGCTGCCTCTCTTCCTATATTTTGTTGTTTTTTCAGTTGTTTTCAGTCATGTCTGATTCTTTGTGACTGCATTTTGGGGTTTTCTTGGCAAAGATACTGGAGTGCTTTGTCATTTCCTTCTCCAGATCATTTTACAGATGAGGCAAACAGGGTTAAGTGATTTGCCCAGGGTCAACAGCTAGTAAATATTTGAGGTTGGATTGGAACTCATGAGGATGATTCCAAACCTAGTGCTATATCTACTGTATCATCTGTTATTATCATCATTGAACATGGATACTATTTCTTTAAACCATTTTATCCCCAAGACCTAATGCAATACTTTGCGCTGAGTAATGAATGTTTATTTTATTATATTGAATTGTGGTGAGATTGCAGTACCTGACCATTAAGGTCCCTTCCAATTCTGAGATTCTGTGATTTTGAGGCTTTATGATGCTGTGATTCTGAAATTCTGTAATCCCCAAAGCATTCTGTAGATGTGATTTATGTGAGCTCTAGAGAATGCTTAAGGAATCTCTGATGAATTTAATTTGTTTGCTTGTTTGTTTTTTCCCCCAATGCTACGTCTCCTTATTTTTCCCAGGCTGGAATTTCAGCAGCTACTCATGAACTGAATCTCAAAAGCTGAGCTACATGGAAGCTTTGACCCACTTCACTTGCTTTCCAGGCTGATCCATCCCTTATCAGGCATCCCAGTGAGACTTCGATCCAGGGGACTCACCATATTGATTTCCAAACACAGCGAAGATACTTGATTGGATTTATTCCTGCTGTAGCTCAAAATTCTTGAGCTCAAGTAAGTGATCCATAGGTGTTGGCATCTCTCTCCTGTTCCTCCCCTCCCCATCATAAAGGAACTTCAGGTACATGCTGCCACACCTTTGGATTTCTAAAATAACAAAAATAAAATGTTTCAATGGAGCTTTCTATGAAAAAGAATTGAATGTTTGCTCTTTTTATAAAATAAAGATTAATCCCTGATAGCTTTGTTTTAAAGATTTAGATTTTAATGTACAGTGTGCTCCCACTTTCCATGACCCTCCATCCTTAAAGTGCTAACATGCCTGCAGAATCCCTGCTGTATTACCTTCCTCTAGTGGATGGAGTTCAACACAATTGGTGCAAAGTGATGGATGTGAAGGTGAAATAATAATGACTTGCACTCATAAAGTGTTTTAAGGTTTACAAGATTCTTTGCCTACATTATATTATTTGAGCCTCACATAACCCTGGCAGATAGGAAGTATAAATATTATAATCACTCCTTTACAGATGATGTTCAGTGAGGTTATACAATTTGCTCAAAGTCATGTGGCTAAGATCAAATTGTATACGGAAAAGTTATAGAGGCAGGATCTGTACACAGTCTTTTTCTGACTCTAAGCTCAATGCTACATAAACTATATTACAGTTGGTTCTCTAAAAAGAAGGGAAACAATGAAGTACTAGTGTTTATTAGAGAGATGGTAGGTAATGGATAGGGCAATGGATAGAGTACCAGGTCTGAAGTCAGAAAGACCTGAGTTCAAATTTGTCTTCAGATACTTACTAGCTGGATGACCCTGGACAAATCATTTAACCCTATTTACCTCAGTTTCCTCATCTGTAAAATGAGATGAAGAAGGAAATAGAAAGCCATTCCAGTATCTTTGCCAAGAAAATCCCAGATGGGTTACAAAGTGTCAGAAATGAATGAAACGACTGACAACAACAAGGGTAGTAGATTCAACTTTGATCTTGGACTCAGAAGAGCTGGGTCCAAGGCTCAGCTCCATTAAATACTAACTGACTTAGGGTAAGCTTCAGTTTCCATATCTTCTAAATGAAGATAGTAATACTTGAGGTATATACTTCAAAGAGGCAGTAGGGTATAGTGGAAAGAGTATGAGTTTGGAGTCTGAGGATCTGAGTTAAAACCTCAGTCTTGCTACTTACTACTAGTGGACTTAAGTTATTTAACCTCCCATGGAATTATTCATTTACTCATCTGTAAAATGAGGAAGTTGGATTGGATGAATTATTAGTTCCTTTCTTATTCTTATATATGAAGTCATTTTTAAGAAAGTGCTTTGTACACTTGAAAGCACGTTATAGTTGTGACCTAGTATTAGCTTCCATTTAATGATAAGATATAGAATGGTAAAAAGTACCAATATGTAGAGAAGTACATAAGTTAGGGTCAGGAGAGTTGGCTATGAAGGTAGCAGGATTATTTCTTCTACCATGTGTCACAGTGACTGAAATTCCGCCATTAAGAGATTAAATTGGGGCAGCTAGGTAGCGCAGTGAATAGAGCACTAGCCCTGGAGTCAGGAGGACCTGATTTCAAATTTGGCCTGAGACACTTAACACTTACTAGCTGTGTGACCTTGGGCAAGTCACTTAACCCCAAATGCCTTGCCTTCCCCCCTCCAAAAAGGAGATAGAGAGAGAGAGAGAGAGAGAGAAAGAGAGAGAGAGAGAGAGAGAGAGAGAGAGATTAAATCATTTCAGCCTTCCATTGCTTTTTAGTCAATGAGAGCCTTCTAAAATGTGATGTCCTTTGGGAGAAGACAATGGCATCAGATGAAATCATCATTTTATTATAGTTCTGGTTCTGTCACTTACGCAGAACCTAAGTTTTTTCATTTATAAAATGGAGATGATGATATACTATCTACCTCACTCACGAAGATAACGTCTCATTTGTTGTGAAGAAAATGCTTTGTCAACTTGTCACTGTAGTAATAGGAAATTCCATAAGTATGTATCAAATTTACTTAAAATGAGATATATCATCTATATCTTGGACATAAAGATATCTATTCCAAAATCTTTTGTTTTAACGGTGGAACAACCAGAATTCTGTTTTTAGGAAATGTAATGGTTACTGGTTGAAAATGTGTTGCCATCACCTTCTTTCATCACTGGGTGATAGCTACATGTCTTGTGGTTATATTCTGTAAATCCTCACCATTTATATTCACTTCTTTCTCTCCCTTATCTTCTCCTTCTTGCCATTTAGAGAACAAGCAGGAAACAAAGGAGAATAAAAGAGATCCATTTATCATGTAGCAGAAATTATACACCTGAGGTACAACTAAGCTTGCAAAATTTCCTCTGATTCCTGTAGGTACTCCTGACTCTTATCATGCCTATTCTGGCTTTTAATCCCTTCATCTCCCTACTTCTCTGTAGTAAGTCTGAAAGGAAAATTCAACTCTTTGGTGAAAAGGATATTTGGCTACATGTTGGAAATCCTGGGTTTTAATCTGACTTTGGCATTGGTTGGCAAACTTGAAAATTTTTCAGTTAGGATTGAACTTTAGACAAGTTTTTTAACCTATCTGACCTTTATTTTGGGCATTTTCGAAATGATTGGACTTAATTGTATGATCTTTGAGATCCCTTCAATATTTTAAATGTGAATATTTAAGCTATGATTTGATGTCTAATGGTCAACATTCTTTCTGCTATCGCTAGCTCGATGTCTCCTAATATTTTTCAGTTCAAGATTCACCAGGGTACACTGTTTGCTCTGTACTAGATATCAGAGTGGGTAGAGGTTGAAAAAGGGTGGATACGAGTCTAGAGGGCTTTAAAAAGTCCTTGAAAGCCTCCTGTGGTAGGGAAGCAATGTTCAAATAGAGCTTCCCTTATCCTCACAGATTCCTCCTCCCCCTACTCCAATTTCCTTTAGCCTCAGCTTCCCTAGTGAAGCTTCCTTCCCCTATCAAATCTGATTATCCCCAGCTTCTCTGACACAGCTTTTTGTCCAATAAAAAAGACCAATATACATGGATTCCTTTCCTCTCAGACTTTGGTGGATGCCCAAGACTCCACAAGTCACTCTACCCTGATGACTAATTGACCAAATACATTTCCAGATAGAGAGGAGGGGGAGAATGTTCTAAGATGCTAAGAGCTAAGTGCTACTGACTCCTTTGTGCAAATCCTTGCTGTGTTAGGACAAAGTAGACCTCCTTTGTTAAATGTTCAATGACTGAAGTGTTTTATTTTGTCCCAAATGGAACCTGAACTAAGAGGGCTTTAAAGAAGTCCTTCCAGAGCTCTCATCCCCACAGAGCCTCAATAACCTAGACTGTACTTTAATCTGATCCTCTCAAAATCCTCTCCCTTTGGCTTTGTCAACCCAGTATTGCATTTGCCAAACCTGTCTTAAGACTGTCTACTTCCATTAGCTTTGTTAAGCTAGTACTCCGCTATCTCACCTAGGTAGATTCCCTTCTGGTCTTTTGTACCAAATGTTCTCTCATTCCTTTCAGTGTGGATATAATTTATCTATTCAAGTGGGAGCTATCACTATCATCTAAGAGAAACCCCTATCTCTGCCTCACTGCCACACTGTAGCCTCACAAAAATAACCTCACCACTGATATGCAGGTTAATTAGAAATCCCTAGAGATTCAACTAAAGATAATTCAAACCAAAACTACAAGAAAGTATCAAGATAAAAATTAACCCAACTAAATCATTAACCTTTTCCTGTATTACCAGTAAAACCAATCAGGAAGAAATAGAAAAAAGAATTCCATTCCAAATAACTACATAATGTACAAGATGTTTGCTAGTCTATCCATGGAGACACACACAGGAATTATGTGACTATTATTATAAGATTTTTTTAGAAATAAATTCAGACTTCAAATATTGGAAATAATAGTTTTTCATGTTTGGATTTTGTCAATTTAATAAAATTGTCATGACCACTCTGTTTATTTATTCAGCCACATGTCAATCAAACTACTGTCAACTGGACTGAACTGGCTTCTAACCAGTGGATGACCAGAGCCAAAGAGAGCAGGCTAGAGACAGGAGAGTAAGGAATCAATCAGAAGTTTGATTTCAAAGTGAGGAAATGGCTTCTAAGCAAGGAGGCAAACTAGACACACATGCCAGGGGACCTGAGGCAGTGGGGGCATATCTCGATATTTTTTAAAAATATTTTTGAGATCTCTATATTTATACCAATGGCTACACAGTGAGCTGTAGCCCTGACAATGAGGGGTAACAGCAACAGTAAGACAAGTTTGATTCATAGCAGGGCTTCATGCGTGGAACATGGTTACTTGTCTAAACTTGTTTGGTGCTTGTTGGAGCTCAGAGAACACTTGGTACTGGTCAAAGCAATATAATAATTATATGGGATTTTGCCAGAGGGTGAGCACAAAGGATTGTTGCTATGCGAAACTCAGGGCACAGTCTGCTTTCTGGGTCTTAACTCTGAAAAACAGGATGTCTCATAATTTGGTACTACTAAATGTTATTTTATAAACTAGAGAAAAATAATAACAAATTTATCCAGATGAACAAAAAATAAAGAATCTCAAGGGAAGGGAGGAAAAAAGTGGAAATGGAAGGGATCTATCAGTACCATATTTCAAACTATATTACAAAGTAACAATTGTCAAAATTACTTGTTACAGGTTGAAAAACCCCCAGAAAAGTCAGTGGAAGATCTAAGATATACAGATCTAAAAACAAACATAAAACGTGGTGTTCTATAAACCCAAAGATCCCATTCCAGAATTAGTTCTACAATCTGTCTCCTTTGCCTCTACTTTTAAGCTACTGGCTGGAATCGAAGGTGATCATGAATCTTTGCTGAATTGGTCCACTTCAAATTTGTTATCTAAGCTTAACTGGCTCCTCACTGCAGCAAGCCAATCCTTCTACTCCCACTTAATTGATTCTCTATCACACTTACCTGAGTGGCTCTTCCAAACTCTCTCCTTTGCTCTATGCAACCAAGGACACCCCCATAACACTTTCTTAACTCCTCATTCATAATTCAAATAGCTACTAGATCACTAATTGGTGTGGGGCATCATCACCTTTCTCTTGAACTATTGCAACAGCCTTTTAATTGGTCTCTAAAACTCATCTCCCCACTCCAGCCTATATTCTAGATATCTGGCCAAGTGCTTTTCCTAAATCACAGATATAGCCACGTCACATTCTACTTAATAAACTGACTTGGCTTTCTAATATCTCCAGAATTAAAGCCTTAATTGGCATTTAAAACTCAGAAACTCTACCCCAGGTTTGAGATATTTAGTGTCAGGACCTCCTTAAAAACACAACTCATGAACCTTATATTTCTTTTTTTTTTTGCCAGAGAGTATGTTAATTATGGGCCAAAAGTGTTTAATCAAACATTATCACAAATAAAGTAATATGAAGTGATCCATCTCTTCCCTCATACAAAACACAGAGTACTTGCTCCTAGAAATTGCTATATAGTCAGTGGAAAAAGGCACATACATAGAGACTATATATGACTAGGGAATATGGATAGAGGACACACATGTAGGGAATTCATATGGCATAGAATGTCTGAAGGGATACATGCAGGTAGTTAGAACATAAGGTTAAGGGTGTACATGTAGGGAGTTAGGGTATACATGAGACCAGGACAACTTACTCTATTGCTTTACAGTTACTGACTTCTCTGGTGATGTCATCATGTTTCTTTCCACTGTATGGAATACTGTATGTATTCATTCTCTGCTGGCTGTAGTATTATCTGTCCAGGGTATTTTTGGCTGATTTTGTAGTTGCAAATCTGGGCTTCCACTCTTTAGATCTGTCTACTGGACTCTATGCTCTCATCTAACTAAAGTGGGGCGACTAGAAAGCCTCTACCTGATAAAGATAGCCTGAAAGCTCTTTTAGTACATAGGCAAGTACCTCAAGCCAAGATTGGCTAACATAAACCACTGGAATCCATTCTTCCCATAGGCTAAAATTTTCTATATGATTTTTTACTACCTAGTGCTGGTGTCTCAGAGTCCATGGTCTCAGATCACAATCTGATTATGGTTTAAAAAAAAATACCTTATAACTCCTATTAAGTCCTTGACAGGGATCCTGCATCTCCAAACCATTTCTGGGGATCTGGTAAACAACAACAACAACTAGAGTTAATCTGACCAAGGCAAGCAAGAAGTCACAGGCAAGGAAGCACTTTAAGTTTCCAAAATTCTCTTTGATTGATTTGCAAATAAGGTTGGGAGAGAATAAAAGCTAAATCAAGAAAGCAAGGTCATCATCCCCTTGGACCACTTTTCTGGCTTTATAATAATGCATGTTTACCAGCAGCAAACCCTTGATTTTTGTTATATTCTGGTCAACATCAAACATCACTGCTTCCCTACATGTGTGCTGCTCTTATTTCTACTTTCTTTATAATACTTTGCACAAGTCTTCCTGTGTCTCTAAATTCCTTATAGTCACTATCTCTCAGGCATTGTGGATAGAGTGCCAGTCTGGAGTCAGGAAGACTTGAATGAAATCCAGTCTTAGACACTTACTGGCTTTGTCTTCCTGAGCAAGTCACTTAACCCTGTTTGCCTCAGTTTCCTCATCTGTAAAATGAGCTAGAGAAGGAAATGACAAACTACTCTAGTACCTCTGCCAAGAAAATCCCCAAAATTGGTAACAGTCAGACATGACTGAAATGACTAAACAACAATAGTATTCCATTACTAGGTGGCAGTGGATAGTGCATTGGTTTTTGAATCAGGAAGATTCATCTTTATGAATTCAAATCTGATCTCAGACTCTAGCTGTGTGACCCTGGGCAAATTACTTAACTCTGTTTGCTTTAGTTGCTTATCTGTAAAATGAGCTAGAGAAGTAAATGGCAAAAGACTCCAGGATCTTTGCCAAGAAAACTCCAAATGGGGGTGGGGATGGGGGCAACAGCTAGATAGAGCACCAGCCCTGGAGTTAGGAGGACCTGAGTTCAAATGCGGTCTCAGACACTTAACACAAAAACTAGCCATGTGACCTTGGGCAAGTCACTTTAGCCACAATTGCCCTACCTTCTCCCTTCCAAAAAGCAAAACAAACATAGAAACACACAAACCTAAAACCAAAACCAAAACCAAAACTTCCAAACAGGGTCATGAAGAGTTGGACAGGACTGAACAATAACATATTCACATACCACAATTGTTTAGCTATTTCCCAGTCCATGTACTTTGTTTCTAAGTTTTGGGGTGCCACATAGTGTGTTGCTCTCAAAATTTTATTACATAGTTAATTTGTTTCTATTAATGACATCCTTGGATTGTATGCTCAGTATTGGGAAGAGCTGGGTCCAAGTGCATGAACAATGTATTGACTTTTATCACATGCTTCCAAAATACTTTATAGGACAATTAGATTAATTCACATCTTAACCAAAAGTGTAGTATTGTGCCTGCCTGCCTCCTCAGGCCCCTCCAACACTGATTATTTCTTTGTACTGTCATCATCCCCGTTTGGATGAGTGCCCTTATGTTTTTATCTAATTATCTCATTTCCTGACTTTTTCCAACCTACTTTGTCTCTTTATAGCAAAGTCCAGCTTGAAAACCAGATTCTAAGCAATGTTCTTATTCTGAATGCTTAGAGACAAAGGAATGGTTGCTTAGCAACGCGTCCATGTGGAGATCCGAAGATTTCTTACTCCTACTCAAAGTTCTTTAAGGCTTAGAGGACTGTTCAATGAAGTGTTTTCATGGAGAATGGGAAACAAAGAGCTGGATCCACATCAGTGGTCCAAATGCAAATTACCTGTTTGTTTGAAGTTTATGGTGCTCATCAAATTCTATTACTCCTATCAAAAACTAAATTCTGCTTCCCAGGGAAGTTGTTCCTCAGATGATGGATGACATATTCCTTTGAGGGAAAGGGCAAAAGGATACGTGATTGATTACAAAACAGGGTTGCAGGCAGCTGGAAGAGGGCAGTGGATCTGACATCCTTCAGGAACACAATGCAAATATATGCAGCCATCTATTTCTTTGACTATTGAAGTCCTCTTTTCCACTCCCTCACCCAGCACCTAGTGTTGTGCTGGAGCTAGTTCATAAGAGCATATTGTCAAATGTTCAGTATGACCATTTAAGCCTTGGAAATTGGCAAATGCTAGAAATCAGAGCTTAATTGATTATTTCATTGATTGTCTAGATTTAAGGGATAGAAAAATGTTAATGCAGATTAAACATGCAATTTTGGGGGCAGAATCAGTTATTAAACATTAAGCAAAACACCCTTACCTATACCCTGATCTGACTGTCTTGCATTGAGCAAAATAATCAAATTTGGAATATAAAAAAATCAGTATCTGAAATAAGTAATTCCATTACTTATTTACGGTGTGACTTTGAGAAAGTCATATCAACCATCTGTACCTTAGTTCCTTGTTGGTAAAATGAACATAAAAAAGGTGCTTTACAGGGCTGTTAGAATATAATGACATAATAGTTTTGTAAATGATCAAGTACTATATTACTCCCAATTCAACAACAATAGCTATCATTTATATAGTGTTTTAAGGTTTACAAAGCATGTTACATATGCTATTTTATCTGATCTTCATGATAACCCTGTGAGATAGGTGGTGTTATGCCCATTTTACAGATAAACAAATTGAGGCTTAGAGAAGTTTAATGGTTTGTTCATGGTCACATAGCTTATGAGTACCAGGCAAAATTCAAAATTAGACCTTCCCATTTTCAAGTCCCAACTATTTGTCATCAATCACTACTACTACCCCTACTACTATACTACTACACCTACTATATCTTCTACTACTACTACTACTACTACACTACTACACCTACTACACCTTCTACTACTACTACTACTACTACTACTACTACTACTACTACTACTACTACTACTACTACTACTACATCCTCCTAGCATTTATTTAATTTTGAGGTTTAAAAAGTGCTACAAATATAAAATTCAATCTTTATAACAATGCTGGGAGGCAGGTGCTATTCTCATACTTATAGATGTGAGGAAATTGAGGTAGAGGTTAAGTGACTTGCTCAAGGTCACACAACAAGTAAATACTGTGTCTGAGACCAGATTTGAACTCAGATTTTCCAGATTCCAGGTCTAGTCCACTTAGTTGCCTGCCGATTCAATTCAACAAGTGCCTGTTAAGTGCCTAATCTGTGCACAGATTATTGTTAATTGAATATATGCCATATGTTCCCAATGAAGCAGATGTTTGAGAACAAGAGCAGGATAATTTTTCATCCCTTGTAGTCTCGGTATTTTGGCATACAGTTGGCCCATCATATATGTTTGTTATACTGATTTAAATTCTTTGCAGAAATCATAGAATCTCAAAATTGGAACAGGTGTCAGAGGTCAGCTAGTACCTGAAAAAAAACCTCCTACATCCTTCTTGGCCAATGGTCATCCAGCTTTTGTTTGTTAATCTCCAGGGATAAGTAACTGTTTCCAAAGCCAACCAATTCACTCTGATATAGCTCTAATTATTTGGTGTCTGTGAGATATGGGCTCCATTTGATTCCCCTCAACTTGTCAGAGTCATGAGTCTTTCTCATATAAAGCATCAAATAATATCTCATCTCATCTGAGTCTTATTAAAACATAGGTAATAATTACTAATTATTCTTTAAATTTTTTTTTACTTTGTAGGTGAGGGAGGAACTTTGAAACTTACAGAAATTATATTACTTCTCCATTGTTCCATAGCTAGTGAGTAGCTTGCGTACTTAGATCTAGGTCTCCTACCATCCTCATGTTGCCTCATAATTAGTATGGAATGTATCCATTTCCTATTTATTCTCTATGTCTGATGGCCAGTTGAAAAGATCTAAATGACAAGGGATACCAAATCACTCTGTGGACATATGGGGCTTTCATTAACCAATGTAGAGCCAGCTCCTGAATAGGAAACATTACTTGGTAGACATTGGATAGATACTGGAAGGTAACCATCTGCCAAGCACAGGGCAACATCCCTGTGGTTTCTGTACAACATGATACCGTGGAGGACCTGAAGGTTTATTTTCACATGTGCTTCTGGATCTCAGTAGAAGACTTGATATAACTTGATTTTTGTACTTTTGTTAGGAAAACTTTATGCTCTTATAGCCATCCACTATTACCCATCCCCCGTGGCCCAGAAAAATAGAGAGACTTTCCCAAGATCACACAAGTAGCAATGAGTCAGTAGATAGGGAAAGATTGAAAATAAGTGATAGATTGGGGATGGTGGAGGGGGCAATCTTTTGGAGGAGATGAGAGGGAATCGGATCACTTGAGAGGTAGAGGGCTTAGCCTTGGTAAAGACTAAGGCCACATCACCATGTGAGACAAGAGTAAAGGAGGAGATAGCAGAAAAAAGCATTGGAGTGATAGAAGATGAGGAAGAAAGGGGAAAAAGGAAGCTCACATAACCTCAACTTTTTCTGTAAAATATAAGGCAAGGTTATTAGCTGAAAGAGTGGGACCAGGGGGAAGGCTTTCAGGATTCAAGGAGGGATGAAAAGGTATTGAAGAACTGCTATGGAGAGTAGGAAAGGGACATGATAAGAGAGGTAGAGCAGGATTGCCTAAAAGCAGCAAGGAACAAATTGAATCTGTGTGGACCCACACAATTTGTAGTGGATCCAGGTTGCATGATTTTCTCTAATTATTCAACAGCCTGTGTGTAGGGTGATGAATGGTGGGAATGATTGAAGACTGAGGCTTAGTAGGGCACAACTGGCAAAATGATAAGGAGTCTAGGGACTCAAGAGAGGAGGACACTGTAGAGTTGAATTGGTTCACTAAGGGATTAAGATGGGGAAAAGAGGAGAAAGTAATTCATGCTGGGGAAATGACTTGGCAGAGAATTGAAGGGTCACAGGATTGTAGGTCATGGTGCAGATGAAAAATAGAACTTGGCAAGGGAGGTCAGAAGGCAAGGTAAAAAAAAATAATAGTTTATGGTTGAATAAGAGGATTTTGGAATTCTTGAAAATGGAGGTGGTACATTTGTGGGTGATGGCAAATTCAAGGTTATGACCATCTTTGTGTGTGGCTGAAGTATCAAGAGTGACTAGATCATAGGAAGTGATTAGGTTGATGAATTGACTGGTTAGGTTTTGAGGGAGAGTCAATATACATATCAAAGTCCCTTTGTATGAGGGTAGGAAATATCTTTACCAGGCTAATGATCCTTCAAATGATCCTCATATGACATGAATGTAATTTTTTTCACTATCTTGGATGCCTACTTTGGCCATTCTCCAGCTTATCAAGGTCCATCCTGAAATGTGGAATCCCAGACTCAACACAATACTCCAGGTAAGGTCTTGGCAAGACAAGGTACAGTGATAACTATCAGCACTCTAGGCTTGGACATTATGTTCCCTATGGTAGGCTTTGGCCAGGCTTAGCTGCTCTCTGCACTAAGTCCTGGTTCTTTACATATAATTAGAGCAAAGAATTACCTCCAAAGGACAGCAGCATAGTACAAAGTTAACTATTAGGAAGCAGGAAACAAAGTTGTAAATATGGGATGTGATGGGGAGGGAGAAATCCAAAGCTATGTATCACCAAGACAAACAGAACTGTCTTGTTTGAATGGCCATGTTTGGAAAATCACTTGAACTGCCCTAGGCTGCTTCAGTTTTATTTTTATATCCCTTTGCTCACCCTTTTTCCTATTTTGAGGTCTTCCTCCTCTTCCTATACATTTCCTCTTAAACTCAGGGTCTAAGAAATATTCATTGAACCTTTCTTTTAAGACCTTGAGTGATGGGAATCAAGGTAGGTGATTCTGCTGGTGTATTCACCTGAGTGTCCTCATGGTGGTGAGGTACTCATTAGAGCTGTGCAGGATGTGGGAATGTGGGTGAGATAACCCATTCACTTGACATCTGAGATTTTTACACCCAGACCAAATTTTTCTCTGGGTTTAGTGTCATGGCTCCAATTGTTAGGGAGATTTTTCCTGGTGTAAAAGCTTCTTTATTACATTCAGTCTAGTTGTTTTGGTTGCTCTTAGTTTTTCAACTAGTTTTGCCATGAGGGGCCAGAGCTCAGACATCTTGCTGATCCTCAAAAACCCATGTCAATTGATTTCTCCTTTAGAATGTCTTCTCTAACCCTGCCCATCAAACATACTTTCCTTAAACCTTGCAAAGCACTTTGTATTTGTTAAACTCTCATAATATACAATCTAGCTTTATTCTATATGGGGCCTAACTTGGTGCCTGATCCATGGTAATACACAGAATATATATTGACTGGTTTCTGTGTTCATAGGCACCTTACATAAATGCATACATACATGCAGCAATTATATATTGTGTGTCTACTATGTAGAAAGAAAGGGATAGATGCTGGGAAAAATAATTAAGATATGATCCTATCCTAATAGGGCTCCCTATCTTATATGTTATGGTGAATATGATATATACATATAGATGTAATGATTCTATTATACTATAACTATGAATCCAGAGAGTATCTGATGAGAGAACATTTATAGGTAGGAGGAAAAGGGAGAAATAGATAAGGGGAAATGTGAATGAAGGTCTAGTTGTGGATATACAGAGAAAGTGAATCATAGATTAATTTCTAGAAAGGACCTTAGAGGTCATCTAATCTAAATCCTAGGGTAGCTAAGTGGTGCAGTGGATAGAGTGCCAGGTCTAACATAGTGAAGACTCATCTTTCTGAATCCAAATCTGGCCTCAGACACTTATTAGCTGTGTGACCCTGGGCAAGTCTCTTAACCCATTTACTTCAGTTTCCTCATCTGTAAATTGAGCTGGAGAAAGAAACAGCAAACCACTCCAGTATCTTTTCCAAGAAAACTCCAAATGGGGTCACAAAGAGACATGATGAAAAATGACTGAACAACAACAAAGGTCACATTAGGTCACACAGATAGGACAAATGACAGAGGTTCATTTGACTCCAGGTCCTCTAGCTAAAAATTCTACCCTGTCTTTCCTAGTATATAGCCACATACGCTAGTAATACTATTGTTCGAATGGAATTTCAAGTATGTGGTGCATAGAACTTTGGGATAATGTTAGAAAGCTAGAGCAATGCCAGATACACACATATACCAACAGTCCCCACCAGTGGCTGAGAATCAGATATGTTTTTATTATTTTTGTAATTTAATAGAGTAACTGTAGCTCAGGATGTAGCCATGGTGGGAAGTTTCTTCCAAAAGTTCTCAGGTCGCTGACTCCCAAAGCAGTTTCCCACCTGACATGCCAGCCCTTCTCAGCATCAGCCTAGATTTCACAAAGCGGGTGCTTAGGAGTTCATTGTTCTTTCACTAGTCAGTGCCTATTAGGGGCACTAGGAAATGGCTGTCATTTTTGTCATCCTTGAAAGCTGTTCAATTTGGGCACTTGAAGTTGAAATTACAGAGTCTCAAAGCTAAATTTAAGAAAGCAATTTAGTGTTCTCCCTAGGAAGAAACAGCATTAGAGGATGTAATCCATAATTTGAGGATTGTTCTGTTCTCAGCTCACTGGCTGGTGTAGACTTCTACTGCCTGTGAGACTGGCCAAGCCATTCTTGAATGAAGTCATGATGAGGGGTACTCATCAGAGCTATGTAAGATGGCAGAATGTGGGTGAGATTACCCATTCACTTGACACTGGAGATTTTTATATCCACCACCAATTTTTTCTCCAGGTTTAGTGCCAAGGCTAAGTTTTTCCTCCTTGGAATTGGCAACGACTCAATCCAGAGCCTCAGTTAAATGCTGCAGTACCCCATCCCAAGGTAAGCACAATGGTAACCAGCAACAAGGCTGGTCCACATTGATGCAATAAGAACTTAATTTACTGTATCTTAAAGGTGGTATAGTGAATAGAGTATTGGTCTTAGAGTGAGGAAGACCTTATCCCAGACACTCACTAATTGTGGGACCCTGGCCAAGTCATTTACATAAAATGGGAATAATAATAGCACCTCCTTCACAAAGTCATGGTTGGGATCAAATGAGATAATATATGTAAAATGCTTTGTAAACCTTAAAGCACCATATAAATGCTAGCTATGATGATTATGAAGATGATGGTGATAGGCCAGACATATTTTGTGCTTGTTGAGTTCTCATATTACACATGACACAGAAAATCCTTTATGGGGCTTCAAGACTAGATTTCCCTCCTAGTTATCTAATTTCTAGTCTTAATAAGCAACTGTGTCTTCCTTGAAAGTTCTTTCTCTCCCTCTTCATTTTTTGAATGTCCACTCATACTTTAAGGCCCAACTCATGTACTGCCTGCTCTAGGGAGTCTTTCCTAATCACCCTAATTAGTAATGATTTTCTTCTCCCCTGGACTTCACATAGGACTTTGTTTTGTACTCCTTTCATTAACTTATTGGTAATAATAAGTTTATTATTATTAAACACAAGTATATTGTGTTTAGTTGTGCTGTCCTGAGACTTATGGAAGGTAGGGTCACATATAAGCTTTGTATCTCACTTATTATCTCACATAGCACAATGCGTATTGTAGGAAATTAATATTTGTTGAAGGAATGAAACCTAGTGATTTAAATGGATTCAGAAATACAGTATTTGTGAGTATTTTGAATAATAATCAAACCATCATGTATTTGACAGTAATGATGGGAACAAGATCCTTTAGTGTAACCATGTTTATTAAGTTCAACTCAGTTCTAGATGCAATGAAGGATACAAAAGATAAGTATAGCACAGAGTCTGGCCTCAGGTAACTGAGATTCTGGCAGATGCAGTATACAGCTTCTGGCTATATGATCAGTGTTATAGAGGAAAAAGCAAAGTGCTACATATAGAAGAAGAAGAAGAAGGGATCATTTTCACTGGTGAGATTGAAGGTTTCTCAAACAAAGAATGTCACATTTGATCTGGGCCTTGAAGGATGGCTAGGATTTTAACATGCAGAAATTTGGGGGGATTTTACAAATAGGGAGAACACTGTTATTAAAGACTTTTATCAAAGACAAGGAGCAAGAATTCTTATTCTGAGGTCTACTAACTTTTAAAAATATCTTGATAACTATTTTAATATAATTGGTTTCCATTGTGATTCAATGTGTTTTATTTTATGTATTTAAAAACATTTATTCTGAGAAGGGATCTATAGGTTCCACCAAACTACCAAAGGGGTTCATGACAAATATCAAACAAAAACAAAAAAGGTATGAGTATGTGATATAGAAACAGGGATACCTAGTTTGTGGGATGTGGGGAATGGCAAATAACCTCACCTGAGTATAGCACAGGGTGAATGAAAGACAGGAGTTTGACTAAAAACAAAAAGTTAATGAAAGCCAGAACATAGAAATCTTAAAAGCCAGAGGAGTTAGGAGTTTATTTTATAATACGTGGGGAACCACTGACTTTTGATGGGGTGATGCGAAAAGAACTGTGATTTCAAAAGATTTCTCTAGCATCTTTTTCTGAGATAGAGGGGAAGGGGTAAACTGAATTTAAGAGAATCTGTTAGGAGGCTATTGCAACTCTCAAATGAAAAATATTAAGGTGGTATTAAACTGGGAAGGTGGCAATGGGATTGGAAAGGTAAGGACCCATATGAATGAATTTGAACTATTAATGAAAATAGATCAAGAAGAGAAAGGTCTTCAGAGTGAAAATAACTGGTTACAGAGGGATTGAATTTGAGGTGCTGATGGGATACACTGGTGGAGACACACAGAAGTTAATTGGAGCCACCTTGTCCCTTCACCCCCTCCTGGGATTCAGAGGTTAAGCTAAAAATGGAAGGGAACTTTGGGTTCAGACCAACTTTTTATTTTTTTTTTATTTTTTTTTTTTTTTGGAGGGCAGTTGGGGTTAAGTAACTTGCCCAAGGTCACACAGCTAGGTTTTTATTTGTGTGTGCGTTAAGTGTCTGAGGCCGGATCTGAACTCAGGTCCTTCTGACTCCAGGGCCGGCACTCTACTCACTGCGCCACCTAGCCGCCCCCAACTTTTTATTTTATAGAGAAGGAAACAGAGCCCTAAAGGTGAAGAGTTGTGCCTGTGGTCATATAGGTAGCTCATAGCAGAGCTGGACTTAAACCCAGGCCATCTGACTCTAAACCTACTTTTTCTACTGAACTAGTCTATGTTGGGAAGTCCACATTCTCTAGGAAACGGGCTGCCCCCTCCCCAGTTTGACTCCACTCAGAATGAATTGTCCTCTGATTTCCATGTCCCCTTTTCCATCCCCAACAAACAAACAAAGAAAACAGAATTTTCCTTGGGTACAAGAATTCCTAGTTATGGCTCAATGAGGACACAGTAGGCCCACAAAAAATATTAATTGGTTGCTTGAATACAAGATAGTTGGATAGACTGATAGATGATGATGATAGATAGATAGACAGATAGATAGATAAATAGATAGATAGATGATGCATAGTGTTTATTATGCCAAATTCTGTGCCAAGTACTGGGAACACATGCATAGGTAAGACTGCCATCAAGGAGTTTTACATTCTAGTGGGAGATGACAACACACAAAAGGTATGGAGTACTTTAGAAGGGCCAAGGTAGAGAAGTATTTCAGGGAGTTGTGGGTCTATCCAGGTTTGAAGAGAGTACAGCTGACAGGGGTGCCTGCTCAAAGGTAGGTTGGGTGGGGAACTCACTGAAAAGAGGAAGAAACTGTAGGAGTGGATTTCTAGGGCAAAGGTAAGGAAGTGGTCTGGGATGGCAAGGGCTGATGATTTAAAGAGAGTTCCTTTTTCCCCATTTTTATAATATTCTTCACATACATACACACACATGACACATATGTATATATTAAACCTCATATAAAACACACAATGTAGACATATATACATGTGTATGTGAAATGCATGTGTGCATGCATTCATACATACATACATACATACATACATACATATGTCCTAGATAAATGAAATGGTTATAGGAAGTTGTGACTTTCTTGGTAGTTTCAAGTTTTCAAGGTTTCAAGCCTCCCTTCTCTCCAAATTCAACACTCTTTCCCCCCGCTTCTTAGTCAAAATTCTGCAGCCTGGAAAAGACCCCAGGAGCTTTTAAAATCTCTTTCTTTGCCTCCAGGATTGATTTAGTCAGTCAATAGTTCATTATGGGATGCTCATAACCTGTGGAAATACCTATACTTCCTCTTAACATGGAGACAGTAGATCACTAAAGTGGAAAATGTAATGAAGACATCAGCAGAAAGAAAACAAACAAACAAAAAAAGAGGGACAGAGGGAAGAAAAAATGAAAAAGAGACAAGGAGTAGAGTGAATGCAAAGAATTTTTACAGATGAGGAACTGAGGCTCAAAGAGATAGAGGCATTTAAAGAAATATAATATAAAAACCAGAACCAGGTCACTTGATCCTCACTCAGTCCATTGTTCTTTCTACTGTATCCTTTTGTCGCCTCAAGAAATGTGTGTGTGTTTGGAGAGGGAGCAGGAAGAAGCTCTGTGATTCTCCTAAAACCTACAGATGAGTTCTCCCTGCATGTAAATAGGTGGCAGAACTGACTTGTAGGTCAGAGGACCAGGTGCAATCAGGCGAGATAAAACACAATCAGACCCATCCTGTGCTTGGTAGTGGTTTCATATTAAGGAAGACACTTTTCCCTCAATGGTTTCTCTCATCTTTCCTCTCCCCTTTCCTCCCTACACCAATTTCATAAAGCCTCAGCAGAGGTCATCAGCAACCAGAAACTCTCCCTTTCCCTTTGAAGAAAGAGACAGTGAAATTGAATTGATAAATTCAGAATTACTCATTCCATCAAAGGCACAGACTCCAGGCATATCCAAGGTGTTGGGGAAGATAAGGAATGAGAAGAGTGCTGAATGTAGATGCTGAAGGGGCCTGGGATGGGAGCCCTATTGTTTATCTGTGAGGTGATCTCAGTATGTGACTCCCATTCTGGGAGCTGATCAAATCATGGGGCGTGGGATGAGATTGATGAGAAAATAGGAGAGATGCTTGCTTTCAGTAAGTCACCTCGACCTCTCTCTGGCAGTCACTTCTGCATTCTGTGCAAGCAAGCAAAGCAACAGAACGACAGAAGGGAATTCTAGGCTAGGTATCTAGCCTAGAATTTTACAAGAAACCCTCATTTCTTGTAAAAGAGTGTAGCTGCTGGTGTCTCATTTTGCTAATCAGGACAAAATAAAGGAGATTAGGATAGGAAAAATGAGTATCAAAATGGTAACAACCAAAAAGATTATTTGGAGACCTCCAATGTTGGCCGTCAATGCTAACTAGTAGGACAGAGTGGGCTTTTTCTAATCTCTCTTCCAATCTCTAACTCACATCCCTAGGCCCCAGGGTAGGTCTATAACTTTGAGGACTTCCATAGGCATGGAGGTTTGAATTATTCCAAATCAAAATCTACCTAGGGAGATTACTTCTTGGTGTCTAATCTGGATGAAAGATTATTTTGTAATGAGGGAAATATGCAAAAAAGAGCTAACCAGTAGAGGAGATAAGGATGAAAGCACCTGGGATAGGTGTTGAAGGTAGGCTGGCCTGGAGCCCTTCACAGAATGGAGACTTCAGGAGGAATTGTCCCAGGGTAAGAGGATGGTTTTAGAGAGAGATATAGGGTAAACAGACCAAAGGGGTGGTATACTCTCACCTCTAGCTCTAAGAAACTGTAGTATGCCTAGTGGTCATACCCTGGTAAAATTGTCTTGGCAGATAGTTAAACTAGACTGAGGGTAACTGGTCTCAAACCTGTGGGTGAATTAGTAGAATGGCTACTCCAAGCATGTGAAGACTTCCCTTGGTAGAATGGGTAGATGAGAACAATTTGTTCCAAAGGCCGTGGAGGTGACTGAAGCAGGTGTTGTGAAGTGCTTAGAGCTTGGTCAGATATGGAAGAGGCCAAGATCATCCACTGCATTCTGGGCCATTGCCATGTGTCTTGATTTTTGTCTTGCCTCTGAACTTTGATGACTCTAGAAGAGAAAGGGAAATTGATGACTGCAACTCTGCCTCACTTAAATTCAATGCATGTACAAGTCAAGACATCTCTTGATCCTCTTTGAAAATAGGAAGGATGGACAACAACTATTCCAGTGAGAGAAGGCCTTAGGTGCTGAGTGAAGTTTAGGGATTAACTAACAGTAGAGAAGGCAGGTTTTTGAAGTCCAGAAAGTCAGGGCCAGGGCCAAAAGGGGAATGAAGGCAGATTGATCTGGGGACTTCCACAAAATGGAAACTCTAGGAAGAACTCACAAATAGAAGAAGGGGGCTTATATCCTGGAGTTATAGGATTACAATTCATGTGGGATTAGGAGAGCTAGAGGTGTGGAGTTGTTTTTCCAACAGTATAAGCAAATGTATGAGAACCTGGAATAGAATCTTTGAGAATTATTCTATGATATAAAAAGTGGCATGTTTTAAAATCTAGATTCTCAAAGAAATATTCGCAGGAGGATAATGGTTAATTGCACATTCGTTCTCTTTGAAATAAATAGATCTTCTTGCAGAGACCCAGGCTACATATAATGTCTGGGCCTTATTTTTGCCTGTGGCTGGGACAGATAATTAAAGTGGTAGAGCTCAGACCTAGGGGTGGGTGCTAGAGTACTTGCATTATAAGCTCTTCTACAAACATTAATGTAGGTTTGCCTAGCACGTTTCTGGGATATTGCCATCCCACCCCCACATTTCCAAAAGGGAGGTGGCGTTAGCTCAGAAAAATCTAATTAGGAAGATAATCTACAAGGTAAAATACCAGGTAATTCATTCCAAATATTTGAGTATTTGATTTGGGAGGTGAGTGAGGCAGTGGGATTATCTATTTCACCTCCCCTCTCCATTCACATGGAGCTTTGACTTGACTACTTGACTATTTTGGAATAATTTAATTTAGGGTCTTGTTGAGAAGGGAACACCAGACAGGGAGCTGACATTAAGCAGCTATAGAATCTTGGTGGAACCATGTGACCTCTCTTGAGCCTCAGTTTCCTCATCCATGAAAAGAAGAAACAGATCGGAGTCTGCCTCAGATCAGTTAACTCTGAATTCACCTAATTGTACTATCACCCATCCAATTTTTTGTGTGCATGTGTCTGTGAAGATCAAAGGATTGTAGACATTAGGTTAGAAGGGACCTTAGAGATATCAGGTTTCACCCCCTTATTTTATAGATGAGGACTGAGACCTAGAAAAGTCAAATGACCTTTGACCATTGGGTCATAAATTTAGACCTGGAAGGGGCCTTAGAGTCCAATTATCTCATCACACAGATGACAAACCAAGTTTGTTCCAGAAAGTTCCAGAAAGCTTGAGGGACTTGCTCAATATCTCATAGATAGTAAATAACAAAGCTAGTATTGGAAACCAAGTTCTCTTACTCCAAATCCACTGCTCTTGACAGTGTATCACACTTCCTCCTCTGTCTCGAACGTCTCATTTCAACTCTGAAACCCTATGTTCCAATTAATTGAATTTACTTTCACATTATAAAAGAACCAAGAAAGAATCACAGAGAACAATTTCCTCTTCAAAGTTCTTGATTGGATGGTCTGCCTCCAGTCATGTTAGCAAAGTAAAGTGATACAGCAAGACTGAATTTTTCTTAGGTGACCTTAAACTGTCACAGAATGACAGAATTCAGAGTGAGAGGGGGCCCCTGTGTCTGTCTTGTCCAAACCCTACCTGAACACAAATTCCCTCAACAACATCCCTGATGAATGGTCATCCAGCCTTTGCTTGGAAATCTCCAGTGAGGGGGTCAGGCAGGTGCACTCCTTACCTTTATTTTTGGACAGCTCTCTTTGTTAGGAAGTTGTTTCTTACACTGAGCTGAAATCTGCCTCAATGCAGCTTCCATCCAGGGCTCAAGGTCCTGTCTCAAAAGGTTGAGCTTCCCTTCCCCATGACAACCCTTCAAATACCAGAACATAGGTCTCCCATCCCTAGAGGCAATTCCTAAATGGGTACTCCTTAAACTGTTTTGAGTCACAGCAGCATTTCTGAAATAAGTAAGTAACCTCCTAAAGTGATTTTGGAGTATAGGAGATGACGCTTCCTTGGATGTTTAAATGTTTTCATTAAAAAAGGTTTCATGATGTTCTTGTATCCCATTCACTCACACAAATGACATGTTTGTATAATTTTAGAATCATATAATCTCAAGAGTTAGAAACTGCAGAGGTCACTTAACCTAACTTTTAGGTAAATTATGACTACTGTACTCATAGTCTTAAGTGGTCTCACTTTTGACTGGAGATAATCACCATATTCCCAGGTGGCCTTCTCCCCTTTGGGATACCTCCAATGTACTTTGCAATTATTACTCACTAGTTATCCAGTATAGGGTCATGCCCAACAAGTTGAATAATTGTGAATATAGTGAATATAGTGAATACAGTGAATGCTTAAGTTTTTGAAGACAGCTATTACTCTTTGCTCCCTAGTTATTACTGCCTGGCTATTACTACTCCAGGTTAGATATCTCTAGTTCCATAAGTTAATTCTCAAATAGCTTGACCTTTGATCTCTCCATCATCCTGATCACTGTTCCCTGGAGGAGTTCTAATTTATTAATGTGTTTCTTAATATTCCATACCTTGTAAGACTGGGGCCAAATATGATGACATTCTATGAGTTGTCATCAAATTCTCTATATTTCCTTCCACAACAAAATATGATCTGACTATTTTATCATAATAATATTAGCTAGAATTTATATAGTACCTTTAGGTTTATAAAATAATTGACAAATATTTCCTTTTTCTCCTCAAAACAACCCTGGGAAAGAGGTACTATTATTATCCCAATTTTACTGTTGAGAAAGCTGAAGCAGACAGTAATTAAAAGACTTGGCTAGGGTCACACAGCTAGAAAGTGTCCAAGGTCGAATTTGAACTCATCTTCCTGACTTTAGGTCCATTAGGTTACTGACTCTATCCATTGTATCACCCAGCTGCCTCTGACTAGGTATCTGAAAAAGAGAGTTATATTTCATAATTTCATTTGTGTTGTATATAAACAGATCCTATATGATTCTAATTTGTTTTTCTTTTTTTCAAATGATGGGGTATGGGCCTTTGAGAAAGCAAATTATTCCATGGGAGTCTATACACATTCTGGACAGTACAGTAACTCAGCCAGGAAAAATAAATGCTGGCCTATTCTGTCTATCAGGAAAGGGGGCCATGGGCTTAATGAGAAATCCATATTCTCTGCCTTTCCTTGAAATCCATATTGTCTTTGACTTTTTATGGGCAAACAGTAGTGATGAGATTTTGTTTTAGACTGAAAATAGCATTCACTTAGCTAATTATACAAAGCCAAAAACAAATTGGGAATGTCCAGAGTGAGTAAAGGATGGCCTTGTTATTCTTAGCTTTGAGGGCTACCGATAATTTCCATTTTCCTTCATTAATGGTAATTGATTCTCAAAGTACCAGACCATGATTTCTAGAGCATTTTAAACTTTACAAAGCATTTTCCTCACAACTTTGTGAGGTTGAAAGGGCAAATGTCATTATCCCTATTTTCTAGATGGCTAAATTGAGACAGAGAAATTTAGTGACTCTGAAAGTCACATGGCTAGTAAAAGGTAGAGCCTCAATTTAAACTAAGGTCTTTTGGTTCCATGTCTAATATTTTTTCCACTTCAAGATATTGCTTCTCTACTGGAATTATGTATAATTAGATTTGACATCCCAAAGAATAACAAAAGCTCACAATCAGGAAATCGAATTCCAATTTTTAATTGAATAGTATACAAAACACATGAGCATATTCACTCACACACAAAAGGCACAGGGTGATGTGTGCATGTCCTTCCTTGCTTGGTTCAGAGAAATGAAGTTGCTCCCAAGCAAATTTTACCCAGGTCTACCCCAAAGATGACCCATATATGTTGGGGGCTATATGGTTTTATACCAAGGGAAACAAAGGG
The DNA here is from genome assembly GCA_011680675.1 of Gymnobelideus leadbeateri. Lineage (NCBI taxonomy): Eukaryota > Metazoa > Chordata > Mammalia > Diprotodontia > Petauridae > Gymnobelideus > Gymnobelideus leadbeateri. The sequence goes on from WOXC01011713.1 coordinate 280,217, forward strand.
ATCTAAAGGAATATTCTGAGCTTATGGTAATCAAATCCCAGGCATCTTTGGATATATCAGTCAGAGTAGGTCAGATCAAGATAAATTACAAGCTTGGTAGAATTCCTTTGGAATCAGGGCTTATTGTCCTGTAGTAGGTTACTACTACTACTACTATTACTATTACTACTACCACTACCACTACTACCACCACTTACCACCACCACCACCACCACCACCACATGGTTACTGATTACTATTCACTATCAAACATTATTTGCATGTGTATGCTCTACCTCCTTTCTCTGGATAAAGGAACCTGACCCAACAAATCAAGTATATACTTTTATCAGCTCAAACTCTGTCTATAACACCTTCAGCCAATAGGCAAGGTGATGGTCAGCCACCAGTGTGGGTCCCTTGGCTATTGGCAACACATGTTTCTATTATTTAAGGTGCATCGTGTTATATATTGTGTTAGTTTAATGATGATACATCTGTACCAACTTCAGTCTCTGCCTGCCCAGCACAAAGTACCGAGGAGATTGGGTCATCATACACCTAATGTTGTCGGCATACATCCAGCCCTGCTAGCTAATGCAGAACAGAACATCCCCTCTGGAATGTCCAGGGGATGAGTTGGGCACTGACAAGAATCTAGCTCATTATTTTTCAAGCTAGTTGCAAAATGCCTTTGGTCACACCTGGTATGAACTAAATGATTCAGTCATTATTACAGCAATAACAGCAACAGGAAAGACCTATTCGTGTCCCTTCCCAATTGTGTCCTCAAATTTCTTACACAGAATGGTTGGAGCTGTTGCTTTTCCTAGGGATGCTCTGTGGCTATCAAACTGTTTTGGGGTTACTTGGCAAGATAGCAATTTCTTCAAGGGTAAGTTTTCTAATAGATATTTCCTGGTAATGAATCAATGAACACATCAATCAACAATCAACTAAGCACTGAGCACTAGTAATACAAAGACTGAAGGCTTTGCCTTCAAGGAACTTTCATTCTATTGGGGAATATAACATATGTAAATAAATACAAAATAAATGGAGGGTTATTTGAGGATAGGGAGGCTCTAGGGACTGGGGCACTGGGAAAGGTCTCAGTGCTTAAGCTGATCTTTGAAGGAAATTAGGTAATTTGAGAGGTGGAAGTACAAGGGGCGTGCATTCCAAGCAAGTGGAGAGCCTGTGCAAAGGCCCAAAGACAGTAGGTGGAATGTCATATGTGACAAAAAGCAAGAAGGACAGTTTGGCTAGACTATAGAATTTATAAAAAGTGATAAATGTATAATAAAGCAGAGAATGTTGGTTAGGACTACATCTTGAAGGGTTTTAAATGCCAAACAGAAGAGTTTTTATCTGACCCTAAGTGTTCCAAGGAACCAGTGGAATTTATTAGGAGTGACATGGTCAGATTTATATTTAAGGGGAGTCACTTTGGCAACTGTATGGAGGATACGGAGAGGGGAGAGACCAGGGGCAGGGAAACCTACTGGAAGCTACTGCAATATTCCAGGGGAAAAGTAAGGAGGGCATGTACTAGGGTGAGGGGCTCAGTAGAGAGAAGGGAGGAATATGACAGATGATGTTGAGGTAGAATGAGAAGATTTGACAATTGATTGGAGGAAGAATGAAATGTCAATGATGACAAAAAGGCTGTGAACATGGCAATTGAAAAGATGATGGTGCCCTTGACAGAAACAAGGAAGTTCAAAAGTTCATAGGTTTGGGGGGAGGGAAGGTAACGAGTCTGTTTGGGACATATTGAGTTTGACGAGCCTAGGGGATGTCCAGAGTGAAATTTCCAAAAGGCAGTTGGTGATATAAGATTAGAGGCTGGGAGAAAGGCTAGGGCTGGATGCAAAGGTCCTGGATTGAATTTGTTATCTCCCTTTTTACCACAAAGAAGTTTTCTTCAAGGCCTACCTCAATTCCCACTTCTTGTATGAAGCCCTCTTTAACTGTTCTCATACTCTGATCTCTTTCTTCTTTGAATTCCCATAGCACTGAGAGCCATCCAATCATAAGGCTACAGGTCTGGAGTTAGGACAGAATTTAAAGGTCATCAGGATCAATCCCCTTATTTTACAGATGAATAAACTGACTATAACAGAGAGGTATAGTCGTCACCCTTGTTTAACATTTGATCCAACATTGTGTGGTATTTTCTTTTGTTACTTCATGGGTAAAGGGATTGTCTCTTTTTGAACTCTTTGAGGTCAGAGACTGTCTCTCACACCTTGTATCTGCCAATGCGGACCCAGTCTGTTTATTTTTGTAAATCGATTGCATGTCCCCAGGGCGGAAAGTTTAGGGTACCCAAGAAAAAACGCTGCCCAACCTGGCAAACATGATGGGAAAATCTTCCAGCCTGTCAGATTCCGGGAAAATATTGACTACAAGCAGAGGATCTGACTTTGGGGTCAGACCTATTCCTTTCATGAAAAGAAAGGGAGTATGGTACAGTACAATTCATCTTGGACCTGAAGTTGAGACTCAGGGGTAAAACTCAAGTTCTAATTCACATTAGGTTTACAGTCATAGGCAAGCCACCTCCCTTCTCTGAACCTCAATTTCTTTATCTGTAACAAAGATGGATAGTAAGATCAATTGCTTATCTCATAGGATTGGTACTGAGAAGGTGCTTTGCAAACCTTAAAGAATTATGTCCATATTGTTTTCTAAGTGTTTCTGCTGATTAAAGCACTTTCCTTTAAATTCTGCTTTTGAGTGGGACCTAGCTCCTCAAGAGCAGAAAGCTATATCTTTCTACTCCCACAACTCTGAGTGTGGTGTCCTACACCACGGCAAGTGTTCAATAAATATTTATTAAGCTGGATTGTACTGCATTCCCCATACAGCAAAAATGCAGCACATTCAGGCACTTTTCAGGTTTTTTAGATTGGCATGCATATGAAATAATGAGAATGTTATTCTCTTGGGTGAAATGTGTTATTTGAAGGCTTTAAGAAAAAAATCCCCAAAATACAGCACCCTAATTTGAACATTATTTTTCTTAAAACGAAAGTGGGGAAGGGGGGATTTGGGAATCCTAAGCTATTGTTCATCTACACATGTGTTTTCTGTTTGGGATTTAAAATTTTATCTTCATTCTCTCACCATCTGTTTTGATATGATGAACCCATCTGCCATAATATTTGTCAGCATTTGAATCAATTTATACTGGGGCTTGTCAGAAGATCTGAGAAGAAAGCAATGTTGTAAATAATCTCTTTTACTATGTCTGAGTATGATACTGTGTTGGGTTTAAAACTGTGTCTAGTTTTACATAGTCAGATGATTCTGAAATTGATGCATTGTTCCAGTAGCATCAACGGATCAGAGTTAGGATGACCATAATAATACTTGACATGGCTTTAGTCATCAGTATCCATTGGATTATCAAATCATGTTCAACACTAGGGCTATAGAGGCAAAAACAAAAAAAAGTATCTGTTCTTAATTTATAGTCTAAGAGGGTGGGGATGGGAAGAAAGCATCCTGTATGCAACTAAGTAAATACAAAGTACATATAACATAATCTTAAGAGGTGAATTCTCCTAAATAGTAGAATCAGAAAAAAGTCTCATGTATGAGATAGCTCCTGAGTTATGTTCTGAAAGAATATAGGAAATCTAAGAAGAGGAGGATGCACTGAATTCTAGGCAATGGGAACATTCTGCGCATATGCATGGAGGTAGGAAATATAATGGGGTCTGGAGGTAATACAGCTGTAGGGGGAATTTGATTGGAATCAAGAGAATGTGAAGAGAAGTACTATGAAATAAAATTGAAAGGTATGTTAGAACCATATTGTGGAAGACTTTCTGGACCATGGTGATTTTTTCTATTTCCTGCAGGCAATAAATAAGGAACAGTTGAAGATTTTTGAACAGAGAAATGACATAGTTCAATCTATGTTTTAGGTTTATCAATTTAGCAGCTGTATGGATAACAGATTGGAGACAGGTGAAACTGGAAATGGGGAGACAGGTTAGGAGGCTTTAGCAATACTCTAGGGCAAGGCAGAGGTAATGAGGACCACTTTGTCAAGTGAAATCTTATTTGCCAACTACAATTCAATTTGGTTCAATCTGACAAGTTCTTACTGAGGCCACTATATGCTTAGAGTAATGTTGTACAGTGAAAAATACAAAATAAATTCATGGAAGGGTTGAAAGAACACAATTAGAAAATTATCCAAGATAAAATATCATGATATCATTGAATGGTAAATGAGGAAATGAGTTATAATGGAAGCGAAGGTTCATTGTTAGAAAGATGTCAGAAGGAAGTAGGTTTTGAAATGAACTTTGGAACGTACATGGGATTAGAATGCATAAAGAAGAGGGAGAATGGAACCCTCCATTAAATATTATCAAAGAAATTTAGGGTGGAGTGCCCCATGAATGGCAATCAGCAATAATTAGGTTGGGTCAGAAGCCTAGAAAAGAATGATATGGATAGATGAACAGAAATTCCATCAGGGATAGAGTCATATAGTCTCCCTTACCTTTATGGTCCCAGGGGTCACCATGCAGAGTGGTAGCATGGACTGAGAATGGGATATGTTACTTAGCTGAAGGTACAAAGCCACTGGTGGTCCAGGTTTATGTAGGGTCTTCAGCTGCTGTGGAGTCTGCCATCACTCCTGGGACAAAGGGGTCTCACTAGCAAAAAGAAAGCTCTAAAAATTAACTAGAAAATGATGAGGAGGATGGAATTATAGCTGTGCCCCATCAGCAAACTCTCTAGAGAGTTTCAGCAGCCAATTTTAACCAGAACTGGATGCAGTTAAGTCTTAAGCATACCAGTGTTATATAATAAGAGCCAGGCTTGGCAGAGTAGAGTTATAGACTCCTCTGGCTACTGAGTGAGGACAGATCTGAAGGCAAGATTGTTACATGATGACTGGTTGGAGGAACTGCGTATATTTAACTAGGGAAGAGAAGATCAAGGGACATTTATAGCTCTCTTCAGGTATTCAAAGGACAATGACAAAGGACAAGGATTTGACTTGTTTGCTAAGAATTAGGAGCAATAGGTAGAAGCTGTGAAGAAGCAAACTTTGGCACAACATAAGTGAAAAACCTAAGATTAGATCTGCACAAAAATGGAATGGATGTCTTAGGAGAGAGTGGATTCCCAAGGTCTTCAAACAGAAGCTGTTTGGCAACTTTTCAGAGATATTATAGAGATGGTTTTGTTCAAGTACAAATTAGAGTCTGGGGTTCTGCCAGTTCAGAGAGTTTGTAACTGAATTAATGTGTCATCAATAAAGGATTCTGAAAGGACTCAGTTGGTTAAAGTTGAAGGTATGCAGTAAGAAGGAACAGGAAGCTTGGAACAATGAGCATCTGAAGCTGGATTTGAACTCAGATCTTCCTGAATTCAATACCCCACAATGAATTCACTCCCAATGTCTCTCCACGGTTCCACCTAGTTGCCCCTTCTTGATAGTAAACAGAGAACAGATCAGTTCAGAAGATTAGAATATATCAGAAAATGCATTAGTGAATGAGCTTTTTAGATGGCAGTGAGGCAAGATTTCAGTTTAACCAAAAGAAAGGCACCAATTTCACTCAAGGGGAAATTCCAAGAAGCCTCTCAGGAGGAAACCTGTAAATCAGGGACATATTTAGGAGCCAACTTCTCCTACAGCTCTGCCTTGCCAGGTGTGTATATGTGTCTATATCTTTTGTTATGATTTAGATCTCAGAACAATGTCATTCTTTAGAATTCCCTTCTTTTCATTCTCCCATATTCTCACTCAGCTCTGCAGACTATTTGTCCTTTCCAGATCCCAGAGAACCAGTGAAATTATCATCTTGCAGTATAGAGAAGGGTGATAACCCTACAACCTTACTGGAAGATTTTTTTCTGAGAATCTTGGGACCTGAGGAACACGGAGTCTTAGTGCCTCTCAAGAACTTGCCCTGGGTGGTCTTTTGTATAAGTAGCATTTGCGGGGAAGCAATCAAACTGGCTAGCAGAAACTAAGGGCTACCCTCTCTATTTTGAAGGGAAATGAGCAACAAAAGAAGCTATCGACTTTTCAACCTAAAATTCATGCCTATGGACTGTCAATTTTTAGTGGACAGATAGATCCTTCTAGTCTATTATGTCTTCTCTCAGAGAAGAGAGGGACCAACTTCCTAGCCTCTTCTGCTCCCGATCCACAGGAAATTTCTCCCTTGGAAAGAGTTTGGTAAAATTCTACAGTTATCTATTCATGCCTCTTCTTGAGCTACCTATCTATACATTTAGACATATACAGACTACATGGGCAACACACACTTTACAATTTAAATACTTACTCTGTGAATGGTATTATGTGAAGTACTGGGAGAAATGAACACTAAAATGAGGAACAGTTTCAGTTCTTAACTTTACACCCTACTGCATGATATAGTACATAAACAGATAAAGAAGTACAGATGATTTGGGGATAGGGAGAGTACTAACAACTAGGCACACACACTAGGCTTCCCATAGCAGGTAGCATTTGAGCAGAGTCTTGAAGGAAACAAAAGATACAAAACTGATGCACCTGTTTCACAAGGTTGACGCAGGATAACAATACTTTAAGGGTTGCAAAGTACTCTGAAAGTGTTATCTCATTTGGTCCACGTAACAACCCTAAAAAGTGCTATTATTGACCTCAATTTACTCATGAGGAGGACACTGAGGCAGACAGAGGTTAAGTGACTTGTCTAGGATCACACAGCTAGTAAGTGTCTGAGGCAGGACTTGAATTTAAGTCTTCCTGATTCCAGCCACCTAGTGCACCACCTAGTTGCCTAGCTTTAGTGATAATAATGGTGGTGGTAGTGGTATTAAGAAGTAGTAGTAGTCATAGTAGTTGTAGTAGTAGTAGTAGTAGAGACCAAAATTGAGGAAGGGCTATAATCTAAACTTAGGACACAGTTTGTGAAAAAGCCTGTAAGTAGGAGATTATCTGTCCAGTTGGGGAAAACATACATTTACTTAAAATGAATGTTATTTGAGTTTCTATACCTTTACCAGAGTTGAAAATCACAGGGAACTCCCAAATTTTTAGTAAATTATGGGCATTAGATACCACGGTGGGCCTGAGAAATTTTCTATTATCCTGCCAGTACCAAAAAAAGAGATTTAATTATGAGATTTAATTATAAGAAGAGTGACTGACAAGAGTTTAATCATGAGGGATTTATTAAGAGGAGACTGACTAAGCAAGAGAAAGTTTTGCCATAATTAGGACATTCTTCAAGAGAAACACTTTTGGAAAAGGTAACCAAAGAAATACATTCCTATTCCCATATTTGTTAAAATCATTTATAAGCAGGTAGGAACGACTGATAGGCCTTTATTGCTAGAAGGTATATTAGGGGTCATTGAGTCATTTTAAAGACTAGAACCAGAAAAGGGAAATATCCTGCTCAAGCTATATGGTAAGCAAATAGGCAATAAAGGTTCTTTGAACCCTTATTTTCCTGACTCCAAGCACAGGGTTTTTTCCATGATGTCATAATGCCAAGCTGACATATTAGAAAATTCTCTCATGAATGAGTATTTCCATAGACTTCCATTCTAGGCTGAAAAAATAAACAAATCCAGTAACTCCAAAAAATAAACAAATCCAGTAACTCCAAAACATTTGTATGTTTAGCATGCTTATAATAATTAAAAATATTTTCCACATTAAGTTTTCTGGGACCTTAAAAATCCTATTTTCTTTTGGTCTCATGGATGTGCTATTGACTTTATGTAGTTTCTATTTTCATTTCCTGAAATTTAGTACTAGGTTTCAATCATAAGAAGTATAAGGCAGATTATACTGGTAAAAGCTAGCCAATCATTAATTCAGTGGCCATTTTCTGCATGGTAGGTTGTGGGGTAGGGGATGAAAAATAGTCCCCTATCATGCCCCCCTCAGGGAACTTCCCCAAGTTACCCTGGACAGCTCAAAGATTTTCCCAAGAACATTTTTAAAAACAGGTGAGAGTTTTTGGAGGGTAGGTGGGGGGAGGCAGAAATCATTGATCAAAGTAGAGGGTTTAGGAGCAGTGGACACTAAGACTGGATAAGCAAGTTACTTAACCTCTGTTTGCCTTAGTTTCCCTTAACTGTAAAATGGAGATGATAAAAGCCTTTACCTCCTAGAGTTATTGTGAGGATCAAGTGAAATATTTGTAAAGTGATTAGCACATAGTAGGCACATAATAAATGCTTCTCTCCTTCCTTCCAAGTGCAGTGATGTTTCTCTGGCACCCTACTGCTCTACCTCTTATTTTTAGATGTATATTGGGTATTTTGTGATCTCAAAATTTCTGAAGTCAATTTTTTGTAATGTAATAATGGAACCACATCCCCAGCAGTGGCCTTGGTCAGCTAAAGATGCCCAATTTAGGATGAGGAGTGAAATTGAATTCCTTATTTTGCCTTTGGCAGCAGGCACCAGAATAGAGGTGTTAGCTCCATTGCTCTGGCCACTTTCCAGCTCAGGCAATTACATTTTCCTCCCCTCTGGCAATGAACAACCTGGCATCCTCCTGCATTTTCAACTCCCCCAGTCAGCTTCAAGGGACTTATTTGGGAAGCATGAGCAAATTAGTGCCATGTAACCAACAAATTCAAAAGGGAGTTTGGGATGGTTGGAGCTACCAAGGAGCTGTGATAATGCATTCTAATTGTTGTCAGGAGGGAAAAGATAAAACCTCATGAAGCATCTGTAAGGATGGGGGTTCAGAGATAAAGATAAAGGATCTAGAGAGATCTAGACCTGGAAGGAGCTTGAGAGGTCATCTAAAGTCTAGGTCAACCCCCTCATTTTACAGATGAGGAAACTGAGGTCTAGAGAAATTAGGTGACTTACCCAAAGTCACTGTCAGAAGCAGGATTTGAATCTAGGTAGTCTCCATTTGAACCTGGGACATCTGACCCTAGAGACACAGTTCTTTGATGTTGAACTGCCTTTCCTTTCAAAAATGCATCCTACCCCCTCACTGTCTGGGATGCTTTGGGCTGTTTCTACAGAAAGGGTAAGGGAGTGTGCTCTGGATTTAAATCCTGAAACTTGTCTCCTTCTCAGTTTTTAACTCTTTTCATATTACTCCCCTCTGAGAACTCTAGAGTCTGACTGTAGAGTTGTTGTTGACTGACTGGCCTCACTCATGAAACTCCAGCTTCCATCCCTGTGTCTGCTGTTGCTTTTCCCTATACCATGCTAATTTTCCCTCTTCACACAAGTCTCTTCCTTCTAATCTCACCTTATCTATCACCTTCTGTGACAGTCCTTTCCTAGTCCCCCATTAGTGCCTTCCTCTCCATGTTACCTTCTATTTCCTCTGTATGTATCTTGTATGTATCTATCCCACTGGAATGTAAGCTAATTGAGGGCAGAGACTCTTCTGTATCTTTGACACAATTCAGTGCTTAGCACATAGTGACAGCTTAACAAATGCTTATTGGTTGTGTGATTGTAATTCTTGTCTCTGCTATCAAGAAAACATCCTAGGGGGAAATCTCGGTTCTTTCACCCAGGCTCTTTGACCTTTCTCAAATTCTGCTTTTCTAACTGAGCTTCATGAGAGGCCTGCCAAGGTGATCAGCCACACAGCAATTCAAAAACCACAAGAGGTGAAATGATTGACTGGATAAGGCGATAGAGATATAATTTAAAGAGATGGCAACAGCCGAGGCAAATGCTGGCAGTGGTAAGTGTGAGAGGGAAGGCTGTAGGGCATGGAAGTAAAGAAAATTGGCAGGATGCCGCAAAGGACTTTCTGATAGACACATACTTAAGGGAGGAGGTCCAGGGTGGGCCAGGATGGGTTTCTTCCTATTCAATCCCTCTCTGAGCTTTATCTCATTATTTCTCAATCAAATAAAGAGTCAAAGGTAACCAGCATGTTTTGACTGCCTCTGAATTGTTTCCACAGGAAGGGAACATTCTTACCGTTTTAGGCCTAAGGGGCTGATTTTTTTTTTTCACAAGTGCTTCTATGCAAAGGAGAGGAAAAAAACTGAAAAGAAAAGGAAAAAAAAACAGCAGAGAAAACGTACTTTAAGCAGCAGAGTCAATCTAAAGGTCTCATTCCTTCCTGGTTACAAAGAGAAACATCACTATTTCACCATGGGATGTCTTTATCCCTTAGCCCAGCTATGTCTTTGTTGGATATAACTGTCTGAAAGGGAAAGGTTCTTTTGGAGCCAATCAAAAAACAAATTCTAGATTACATTTCAGATTGCCTTAAGCTTCACAGGAGGGTTTTTTTTTCCGCCAACTGCACATAATTATCCCCCTTGGTTTTTCATAGCTAAAGATGAAAGTGTTTTAGGAAAGTTGGCATGACTCCTTATAATTCCATAGTCTAAGAGACTCTTTCCCTTAGAAGCCATCCTCAGTATTAAACCTTCTCCCTCTTCCATATATGATCATAAATTTAGAATTGGAAGGTGTCACCAAGGAGACCACCAAGTCTGTTACCGCTTTCATCTTTCTCCTCTTTTCTAGCCCTTATACTCAACTTCAGTCTTGGGACCCTGACGTTTTGATTGGGGAGTGCATCATGTGAGGCCCACCATATCAATCATGTTTCATTTAACTCCTTTGTCTTTTTGTTTTACCTGCCAAGGCATGAGTGATCTCCAAACCCTTCTCCCCCTTTTCCGTTTCTGGAATCCCCATGATGAAATCCATACAGCCAATACTATTGAAAAAGGTGATATCAATCTGCTCTCCCATGGCTCCCATCTATTTAGCATCCCTGTAACCTTCCAAACCTTGACCACCAGTCTCATATATGTTGTTCCCCTATTGAACTATAATAGTTTAGTTTGCATTTATCTAGTGCTTTAAGGTTTGCAAGAATTTTGCGTATGCTATTTCTTCTGATACTCACAACAACTTTGCAAGGCAAATGCTTTTATTGTCCCCATTTTAAAGATGGGGAAATGGACGCTAAAAGAGGTTAAGTGGCTTTCCCAAGGTGTAATGGAAATGCAAATTTAAAGATCTTCCCTGCCCCTAGCTTAAGTGCACCTGGAGCCTGTGGTGGGAGGCTTGTTTTTCAGGGAAGCCCAACCTTGATACTTTCGTGATTGGGCAGTGGGTCAAGGAGGTTGTTACAATCTTTGAGCTAGGAGAAGGCTATATAAACTCTGATGAGAGGCTTTGCTTTGGGGCTCACTTTGAGAAGTGTTGTGTGATTTGACCAGATGAGACTCTGGGAAGCCGTTGTTGAGAGCCCCCCGGCTTTGAAAACCCAGATGTTGATGCTTCCCTCTCTGGTAACTGATTTGGTATTGATGCATGTAATGTTGGGACAGTTTGGAAGCCTGTCTGTTTGATCTGTAAGTGCTGTAACTCTGAAGTTCGGGGTGCTGACCTTTTTCCCCTGAACTAGGTAATGTATGTTTGTTTGATTAAAGTAAGCTTGTTAACCCATTTTGAGTTGCTTTCCTTTTGAAAAGCAGATCTAAGAACCTGTGTTGGCAGCTACCCTGGGGATATTGGGGTGCTTGCCGCTACACAAGGTCATACAGTTAATAAGTATTAAAGGAGGGATCTGAACTCACGTCTTTCGGCTCTACGTTGAGCATGATATACTGCACCACCTAGCTATCTTTTGATGACAGAGAATAGAGGATCTTCATTTTTTTATTTTATATTCCCAATGCTTAGCACAATACTTGACATAAAAGCAACACTTGATGAATTCATTCATTCATCCACAAAAAGATCAAGTGATTTGCCCAGTAAATATCTTGCTAATAAATATCTGAAATGGAATTTGAGACCAGATCTTCTTTACTTCAAGTCTGGTGCCTCATCCAGTCCCCATGCTACCTTTCCTAATCTTCATCATCAGTTTTCTCTTGTCATAAGGAGAGGATATGATATGTTTGGTCTGTGTAAATGCTGAATATTAGCCATCATAAGAATGCACTTCATGCCATAAATCAATTAGTCAACCAACAAGAATATATCAAATATCTACTAAGTGCCAGGTACTATAAGACAGCATGTCATATGTATTATGACCAGAAGGTGGAACCTTAAAGATCATCTATTTCAACCCCACTCTTTAAAGATGAGGAAGCTGAGGGTCAGAGAATATGAGACTTACCTAAGGTAACCCAGGGAGTTAGTGACAAGCAGAATTTGAATCCAGAAACTTTGACTCATTTGACACAGTGTATAGTATGCCAGACCTGGATTCATGAAGACTCATCTTCTTAAATTCAAATCCACCTTAGACACTCACTAGCTGTGTGACCCCGGGCAAGTCACTTAACCCTGTTTGCCTATTTCCTCATCTGTAAAATGAGCTGGAGAAGGAAATTGCAAACCACTCCAGTGTCTTTGCCAAGAAAACCTGAAATGAAGTCACAAAAAGTCGGACATAACTGAAATGACTCAACAGAAATAACAAAACCTTTGACTCCAAATCCAGTGTTCTTTCAGATGTTAGTGACTTGCCCTTCCTCCTTCTATCTCCTTCCCTGATCCTGACCTTCCAGACTTGAAAGTTTTCCTCCCTTTTTCAACATCATGCTCTATTTTAGCCTCTTGAATGTTTGCTTTCTGGAGAAACACCAATTCCTAACCTTGCCTACTACTTGACTTATTGTCATTTAGATTTGTATGTCTTCTTCACTCCCTCTTTCCCTATAAAGAAATTACCCACCTGACTCTCTCCCTCTAGGTCCCTGCTCCCTAGCCTTAGTAATTTTGTTCATCATTGTCCCATGTTGATCTCACCTCATCACCAACAGTAACAAATTATGATAACGCTAATTGAACATTTCCTGTTCCAGGGCAAGAGACAAGAGAGGTGACCACATACTTTCAGACAAAACATTCAAAACTTTCAGACCACATTCTTTCAGACAAAACTGAAGATTAAGGCACCATTTAGATAAGCCCACAAGTGTCCTTTTTCTAAGGAAAACAAATAGATGTTACTGGTTGTCACCATCTGCTTTATCATGTCTTTGCATCATTTGTTTTATGTTCTTTTTTCTTCAGTCTCCCACAGGATACAAGTACAAAGAATGAAACAGTCCCTACTTGCAAAGAGATTACATTCTAATGGATATTACATTCTAATATACATATATATATAAATACATACATATTTACATATACATGTATATGTATAACATAAACATAAAGTTGATAAATACAAATACATACAAAGTAGGTGGCACAGTGGACAGAGCCCTGGGCCTGGAGTCAGGAAGATTCATCTTCCTGAGTTCGAATCTGGCTTCAGACACTTACTAGCTATGTGACCCTGGGCAAGTCACTTAACCCTGTTTGCTTCACTTTCCTCATCTGTAAAATGAACTGGAGAAGGAAATGGCAAACCACTTCAGTCTCATTGCCAGGAAAACTTTTAATAGGGTCAAAAAGAATTGGGCATGACTGAAAATTACGGGACAACAAGAACAACATCAATAATAGCATCTACTTCAAAGGGTTGTTGTGAGCATCAAATAAGATAGCATTTGTAATTAGCCCAGTTCTTGGCACTTATTTAGTGCTTAATAAATGCTTATTTCTTCCCTTTGCCACCTTCATGATGTCCTTCTATTAGCATCTAGCACTGGGTTCATTGATAATTAAGTATTGACATATGCCAAATCTAACCAGCCTAGCTTCTAGCAAAAGAGGAAGTAGGGAGAGGACCTGTGATCACATTGGCAGTGAGAACTTCCATGTAAGGAAACTCCTTCTATCAGAGCATATCAGAACCTTCTCTATGACTCATCATCTTGAAAAGTTCCCTAGAGGCCTCTGAGTTTCAATGACTTGCCCAGGGTCATGTGGTCAGGATATGTCAGAGGAGGGTCTTAAATCCAGGTTTTTGTGGCTTTGAAGCCAACTCTGTCTACTGTGCCCTAACAGCTCTCACAGGAGAAGTATAGGAATGCTGTGCTTTAAGGTTTGCAAAGTGCAATTTTTTTTTACAAAAATATCCCATTTTATCCTCACAACAACTCCTGGAGGTAGGTATTATTATCCTCATTTATAGTTGAGGAAACTGAGGCAAACATGGTTAAGTGACTAGCTGAGGGTCACAGAGCTAGTAGGTGTCTGAGACTGAATTCAAACTCAAGTCTTTTTTACTTCAGGTCCAGGAATTTATGTATTGTATTATGTATATGTATTTAAATACACACATATGTATGTATTTCTAGGGAAAGGGGAAGGTGAAGGAGGAGGGAAAGGGGAATGGAACAAATCTTTATATGGTACCTACTATGTACCAGGCACTATGCTAAGTGCTTTTACAGATACTATTTCATTTGATCCTTTACAACAATAGGTAGGTGCCATAATTATCCTCAATTTACAGTTGAGGAAGCTGAGGTTAAGTGACTTGCCTAGGGTCACGTAGCTAACAAATATCTGCAGCCAAATTTAAACTCAAGTCTTCCTGACTCCAGGCCCATTGCTCTATCCACTGGGCCACTAGCTTCCTGCTGTGCCACTAGCTTCTGGCAGAAGGAAAATCTGGAGAGATAGCATATGAGGGCAAAAGAAATGAGGGTCTTAAATGCCAGGGCAATGACTCTGTAGGCTTTTTCTAGTTATCAGTCAAAAACCACTGAAGTTTCATATGAAGGAGGAGAATGTGTGCAGAGACAGATTATTTAGGCATCAGTGTGGAGGCTGGAGACTGGGGAGAGACTAGGGGCAGAGAAGTCAATTAGAAGACCATAATAATGGCCCAATTAGGAAGTGATTCAGTCTGGGCTAAACTACTATCAATTGAGATGCATAAGAAGGAACAGATGTGAGAAACATCAGAAGGGAAGAAATGAGAGGATTTAGTGCTTGTCTGTAAATGGGGATCAAAGAAAAGCTCTGTTAAGGGCCTGGTCCATTACAATGAATGGAAGACACACATGGGGATATGGAGAATCTTCCTTCCAGAGCTAAGAAATACTTCCACTTCCAAATATAGTGCTAACATGTCAAACTGAAGGCAAACTGAGATGGATAGGTCAAATCTCAAAGCCCTTATATTTCAAAATAAAGCTTCATACTATAAATATGCCAAATTAACTTCCAAGGTCTACTATAATAACTCTCTATTCTGTATGCCTACAATACCTTCCTTCCTTTCACTGCCTTTTAATTCCCTACTTATTCTTTGAAACTCAAGTCAAATCATAATCATAATTGCAGCTAGACTTTTTATAGACTTTAAGGTTCTTTACAAATATTATTGACAGCTAGGTGGTACAGTAGAGTGCCGGGCCTGTAATTTTAGAAGTTAAAATCCATTCTTCTTAGTTCTATGACCCTGGGCAAGTCACTTAACCTTGTTTGCCTCAGTTTCCTAATTTGTAAAATGAGCTGGAGAAAGAAATGGCAAATTGCTCCAGTGTCTTTGTCAAGAAAACCCCAAATGGAGTCACAAAGAGACAGACATAAATGAAATGACTGAACAACAATAAATATTATCTCACCTCCTCTAGGAGGCTTCTCCTTGTCTTCTCAGGAAGCAATGGCTTCTCATCACTTTTTGTTTACACGTCTATCACACAATTATGATGAATTATTTTGTAGTATAGTATAATTAATACATGTACTTGTCCTATTCCTCTCCTAAAAATGAGGGTAGGATTGATATAGGATCAAAACTTTCAGTCAACTTTAATGAGGCAGTTGGAGGGAATGGTGGATAGGCCAGGTGAACTTGGAGTCAGGAAGATGTGACTTCTAATTCTGCTTCAGCCACTTAGATGTGTGACCTTGGGCAAGTTACTTAACCCAACCCTTCCTCAGTTTCCCCATTTGTACAATGGGGATAATAATAGTACCTCTCCCGTAGGGTTGTTGTGAGACTAAAATGAGATAATATTTGTAAAGAACTTTGCAAACCTTAAAGGACTATATACATGTTAACTATTGTGATTTGTTAGTATAACTGTGCTCAAAGTAGGCATTTAGTAAACATTTATTGACCTGAATTTGCTATTGAATTCTTTCAACATTCACAAAGTATTAAGATCTTGCTATGTGCAAGGCTTTTATAGAATATAAGAATGACTAAGACAGGAGTTTCCAAGTAAGAGGCATAAGACATATAAACAGCTAGCCAGAATGAAAGGGAAGAGGAGAGAATAAGGGGGTGGGCTTGAGGGGCTTCACAGTGCTCCAGTAGGAATGCTATCATTCTTTTCCTTAAACATGACAGGAGAGTTGAGAGAAAGGTGGGATCACTTTTGCCTTTGGAGGGTGGGACAGAGGAGGGAAGAAAGGCCTTGTGGAAGTAGCTCCTGAGTTGGGCCTTGGAGGATAGGTGGGATTTCCAAGGTTTGTGGTAAGTGAGAAGACACTCCAGATAGAGAACAATACTAATAAAGGGGTGGAGGGAGGTAAATTCTATGCATATTTGGGAATCATAATATAGTTCAGTTTAGTTGGAGTATAAAATACAGAAGTAGAATTACAAGAGCATTGGAGCCAGATCATGGAGGACCTTGAGTGCCAGACTAAGAATTTGACCTTCATTGTGTAGGCAATGGGTAGTCACTGATGTTTTTTGAGCAGAAGAGTGATATAATCAGAAGGAAATTTAATTAGGCAGCAATGTAGGATGATTTAGAAGGGTAAGGAACCCCAGTTAGGAATCCAAGTGAGAGATGAGTACCTTAACTATATCATTAGGCAGAAGGTCTGATTTCCTTACCTATAGGCAATCCCCAATGTTCAAAATCCTTCCACCAATGCATATGACAGTCTATTTATGACTTGGTGGTTAAATCCTACACAGTTGCACATATAGGTTAAGTGACTTTCCTAGGGTCATACAACTAACCATCAGTTAATCAACAAGTACAAAGAATAACATAATCCCTACTCTGAAGGAGTTTGCATTTGAATGGGGGAGACAACCAATACATATAAAATAGATATTTCCGAAGTGTAAAGTTAATAAATAAAAATAGATACAAAGTATTTAAATACCAGATAATGTTTTGGAGAGAAGCCATTAGCAGTTGGGAAGGGGTGGTGGAATCAAAAAAAGTTTCATGCAGAACCTGATCCTGGTTCTGTATTTTAAAAGAAGAGAGGAATTATGAGGCAAAGAAAAAGAGGAAGTATAATTTAGGCATGGGGGATAGCCAGTATAAAGACAGAGATAGGGGATGGGGTGTCATGTGAGGAACAGAGAGAAAGTCAGTTTGAATCAGAGAATGCAGGGGGAACAGTGATATCTACTTGGTGTGTCTGGAAAGATAGGTAAGGGGTCAAACTGTGTAGGGCTTTAAAAGCTAATCAGAGGATTTTATGTTTTATTCTAGAGGCAATTGGAAGCCACTGGAGTTGATTGACTAGGGGAGTCACGTGGTCAGATCTGTGCTTAAGGAAAATTACTTTGGCAGCTGCATGTAGAATGGACTGAGTGGGAAGATTTGCGGCAGGGAGACCAATTAGTAAGCTGTTACAATAATTTAAGCAAGAAGTGATGAAGGCTTGAGCTAAGATGATAGCTGTGTGAGTGGAGAAAATAGGTAGGATGTGAGAGATTATATGAAGGTAAAAATGGCAATATTTGGCAAGTGATTGGATATATGGAATGAAGGAGAATGAGAAGTCAAGGAAAACACTGAGGTCATGAACCTACCTGGAAGACTGGAAGGATGGTTATACCTCGGATAGAAAAAGGGAAAATTTGGAAGAGGGTAGAGTTTTGTGAAGGGGTGGGGGGAAGATAAGTTCAGTTTTGAACATGATGAGTTTCAGATGTTTCTGGGACATCCAGTTTGAAATGCCTAATAGGCAAGTGGGAATATGGCTCTAAAGCTCTGGGGAGAGACTGGTATTGTATAAATAGATCTTTGTGTGAGTCATCTGTATGGAGCTAATAGCTAAAAGCCATGAGAACTGAGAGAGAGAGAGAGAGAGAGAGAGAGAGAGAGAGAGAGAGAGAGAGAGAGAGAGAGAGAGAGAAATGAGAAGAGGGCCTAAAACAGAATCTTAGAGTTCTGACATTGGGAGACATGATATATAGGTGATGAGCCAGCAAAGGAAACTGAAAAGAAATAGTCAGACAAATAGAAAGTGGATGAGAAGACTGCTGTCACCAAATCCTGAGGAGAAGAAAGCATATAGGAGGAAGGCTGCAGAGAGGTAAAGATGAAAAGACCATCGCTTCAAACAAATAAGAAGACATTGGTTTGAAGAGAGCAAGGAGGTCAGAGCTCAGAACCTAGACTGTGAAGGATTAAATTGAGTTAGAGGAAAAGGATTGAACAATGTGGGTATAGAAAGCTTTTTCTAGGAGTTTGAGCAAGAGAGGTAAAATACAGGATTACAGCCTGCAGGTATGGGAAGGCTCAGTGAAAGATTTTATAAAGATGGGGAAAATTGGGCATGTTTGAAGGTGGTTGGCAAGGAATCAGTTGATAGGGAGAGGCCGAGGATCTGAGAGGGTGGTGATTCAGGATCTACTCCACTGGAGAAGGGAAGGGATGATTCAAATAAATGCACATTTAAAGGGATTAGTCTTAGCAAGAAGGGTCACCTTTTTGTCAGTCTTTCACTTGCAAGTCATGAAGATAAGATAAACAGGAAGGATAAACAACAGCTGGGGGAAAGAAGAAAATAATGGAATATGATGCCAAAATATATGGAGATGAAGAGAATAGGAGAAGAGGGTACTCAGAGCAAATGGTCTCAGTTTGGGGTAAAGCAAGAGACCAATTCCTAGTATGGAAGACAGGGAGCAGAGGAAAAGACTGGGGATGGGAAGAGAAGGCTTGGAATAGCCAGTGAGTTCCAGAAATGGAGTTTAACCCTGGGTCTTCCTGACTTCAAGCCCACCACTCTCTGTGCTTCCACTATTTTCTTACTTTTGCAAGATCATTTCTTGAAGTCTCATGGAATCTTCATAGACAGTCGTTAAAATAAAAACAAATCTTCCTATCTGGGATGGTGTCATTGTCACCTTTCCTAAAAGCAGAGCCATGGAATAAATCACCTTTAAAGGTCTTCTTCCTTTTCTGACCACACTTCCTCTGGTTTAAAGAAATACCCCAACACATCATTCACAATTCAAATTTTTATTTGGATCTTCGTTATCCTTAAGGCATTTCCAGCTCTAATCAAGTCTCTTCAGTGCTCAGAGGCTCCAGCAGATGTAGATGCTGTTGTCACTCACAAAGTCTCCTGATTATAATCATACACAAGTGGAGGGTCTCATCCTAGCCGCAGAGCAGCCTGGTTTCCATTACTGTGGTCCCAAGTGTCCTTTAAGAGCCTGTTTCTGACTTCCAGGCTGTGACAGCTTTCATTCTATTTTCTCTTCCCCTCCCTCATCAAAGCCACATTTTCATATTTCTTAAACACCCACAGGTTTCTTAAGTCTTCATCCTCTGCATACAGGAAGCGAGTCGCCCCTGCTCCGTTCCTTTGCCCCTCATCTCAAGTAGAGACTTGCTTGGATCATGGGGCTCTACCCGCTACTATCTGTTCGGAAACTCATGAAGGCATATTGCCGTCAGTTTCCTCCTCTGGGAATGTTCTTCTCCTCAGTTACTTCACTTCCTCCCCCCCTTGGGTTGGTGCTCCTGCCAATTGGCTTCCCCTCTGCTTGGCCAAGTCATTTTGTGTCATTATTCCTCCAACCTCATTTTCCAAGTCAATTATGATCCCATTATCTCAACTAACTTGCTACATTAGATACCACATAAAATGTTGAGGATGAAGAGATTAAAATCTTAATATTTAATTGCTTTTTATCATTTAGGATTTATTTTGAAATGAAACTCTGAAGTGATGGCATTTTCTTTATTATGCATTCAATTTAATTATCTGAAATTAGTTGGGAAACCAAACAAAAAGAATAATCTTAGCTGCAATTCCAGGGCATAAAGGATGATGTTGATGAAGCATAGATTACAGGTCTCTATCAAGGTATTTAAAACAAGATGATGGAAGTATGTCTTTCTAAAAAAACCACCAGCCCACCATTTTTTTCCTCATGTAATGAACACCCAGTGCAGCTGGTCTGTAATCAACTCATTCATATTCAATAGGGATGAGGCAGGCTTGGGAGATCAGAATCTCTCAGATATCAGCTATATCAAGGCACTTACTCTTCAATCATTACAATTCAGTGACTTACATTTTCAGACTTTTTTTCCTTGCAGACACTGTACCTTCCAGTAAGTATCCTCTACCTCCTATTTACTGTTTTTGGCCTATGGTTCCCAATACTTTTAAGATACTCTCTTATTGCCCTCTACTAATTGAAATCCTTGTCAGAGGGGGGATGGGGGAAGACATAGGAAAGAGCAGAATGGGGGAGGGGATATTCAGTGGGTTTTGGGTGGGGGGAAATGGGGAGAAAATTTGTAACTCAAAATCTTGTGGAAATGAATGATGTAAACTAAAAAATAAAATAAAAAATACACTACTAATTGTAAGCCTCAGCCCTGGTATCACCTTTCCCATGAAATTTTATTTCCTTTCACTCAGCTAAAAGTGTTCCCTTTTCAAATCACTTGATCTGAATCATAAGCTCATGGATTTAGAGTCAGAAGGCACCATAGAGGTCATCGAGTTATAGGATCATAGGTTTAAAGTCAGAAAAGATCTCAGAGGCCATCTAAGTCACTCCTCTAATTTTAAAGGAGGAAGTTTAGATGTGACTTACCCAAGATCACACAGGTTGAAGATGGAATTTGAATCCAGGTCTGATTGAAGTACATTGGAGTGCAATTCCTTCTTTGTATCATATCCAACATTCCACTGTACTGTTCTGTGTAAAATAAATGTTTTATATCCTCTGTGTCTAGAATAGTGCCTTACATATTATATTGGGTGCTGAGTAGTGTTTGTTGCTGGTATTATAAAATCAATTCTATCACTCAGCATGACCTTTTCTCCCCTTGCTTATCTAGCTAAAGCTCAGACTATTGAGCCTCCAGCAGTTCTGCATTCAGTGTGCTATGTTCTAGGTGGGGTGGTGGTGAGGGAGAGGCTCAGGAGACAATGTTTGTATGGAGGGAACTGAAGTAGAGAGGCTAGTTCACTCAGGATGGCAGGCCCAATATAGGCCAAATGATTCTCTGGGCTTGGCAAGAGAAGCAACATTCTGCTGAGACTGGTCTCTAGCCACTGATCCACTGGTTGAGATTATAGAAGGGGACTGGAGTGTATTCTAGGCATGGGAGATGGTGTGTGTGAAGGTATAAAGATAGGAGATGAAATCTGGTGTATGTTGAAAGTTAATAGGCCAGTTGGGATGGAACACAGAAAGTATGAAACAAAAGTAGGTTGGAGATAGATTGTGAAGGGCTTTAAATACCAAACAAGGCTTTGCATTTCATCCTAGCCGATAGGGAACCAGTAGAGATTTTTGAGTAGGTGTGTGAAGTGTGCAAAGCTGTGTTTTAGGGATTCCAATTTGGCAGTTGTAAGGAGAATAGATTGGAGAGTGGGGAGGATGGGGATAGAGAATTTAATTTGGATAACAGGACTGGAAGGAATCTTATAGTTATTCTAGCCTATCTCCATCATGCTATAGATAAAGAAACCTAGAGATGCAAAGTGACTTGTCCCAAGGTTATGTAGTAGTAAGCAACAGCTGAGAGACAAATCAGGCTTCATGTTGTAGATGCGATGCAATATTTACAGCACCCACGATCATAATAAAGACTGTGACTATAAGTATTGCATGACATTCAATCACAAAATATATTAAACTCTCCATATAGAGGACAGAACTGAAGCATTTATTTATATACCAGAAAACCAAATCCCAAAACCAGTAAGCTGATTCCATTATACTATCAAAAATATTAAGAAACCGGGGCGGCTAGGTGGCGCAGTGAGTAGAGCACCAGCCCTGGAGTCAGAAGGATCTGAGTTCGGATCTGGCCTCAGACACTTAACGCAAACAAACAAACAAACAAAAACCTAGCTGTGTGACCTTGGGCAAGTTATTTAACCCCAATTGCCTGCCAAAAAGCAAAAAAAAAAAAAAATTGAGAAACCATAACAATACTGAAGGCCACAGCATCCTTCAGCTTTCCCACAAACCTCTACAAGATCAATATTTACTCACAAACCTCTCTCTCTCCTTGCCTGAGAACCTCTCTCTCCTACCTTCTAGCTACCTTCTGACCAGCTTCCTGTGGGCTCTGCTTCCCTTCAGCAAACTCCTCCCACCACAGGCTCCATGTGATTTACATTCAGCCTATTAGGGGGCAGAGTTTACTTTCAAAGCAGGGGAGGTCTTCAAACTCCCCTCTTGGTCTATTAAGGGGCAGTGAAGATATTCAAATTCCCATTCTCATTACACATGTCAATATTATCATTCCACACTGAATGCTCCTTAGCACTGTGCTGCCCCAAGTGTGTGACAGATGTGAGTGATGTTGTAGGTGAAGTGGGACAAAACTTGGCAATTTATTAGATCTAGGGGTGAGGGAGAAAAATGAAGGATAAAGGATGGGTTCTAGGTTACAAGCCTGGGTAACTGGAAGAATAGTGATGCTTTTGACAGAAACATTAGAAATAGGGATGAGCTTTAGAGTGAATAGAATGGGCTCTGTTTTCACTTGTTGATTTTGGGATGACTACAGGATATGCAGTTAGAAATGTCTATTAGGCAGGCAGTGCCATGGAATTGGAACTGAGAAGAAAGATTCAGACTGGATGTATAGGTCAGGCAACTCTATGTTCTATTGACAGAGAGATAATGATTAGACCCATGAGAACTGATGAAATCTTTCTGGCCTCTAGATTTTAGAGAGAGAAAAGAGGGCTTAGGGGCAGAACCTTGGTCAGGAGTGTGCTGGAGCTAGCTCAAACCAAGCTCTTGAGAGACAAATATTAAATTTTCAGTGCATTCATACATCAGAATCAGCAAATGTTGTGAATAAGTATTTGCATTATTTTGTTGAGTCTCTAAACAGAAGAAAGGGCTGAAGAAAATGATAATAATGCAGATAAAACTCAAAAGTCTGTCCTATGTATATTTTTTCTCCAGAGATCCAGTTGTTAAAATGCCTCCACACCACTGGATCATGCACAGTAAGAGAATGGGAAGGAATCAAAATTCAGCAAATGAACCTGAGAAGAAGGGACCAAAAAAAAAAAAAAAAGGAGGAGAGTCAGAAGGGGGCAATGTCATCAAAACAAAAGAAAACAAAACCTGATGAGGTGAGATTCTTCAGGAGGAGGGGGTGAATTCTGGATGTGATGCTGGAAAAGGTCAAGAAGGATAAGGGCTAGGGATAGGACATTTAATTGAATAATTAAGAGATTATTAGTAAACTCCAGAGATTGAACTTGCAATTGAGGATGAGATTGGAAGCCAGATTGCAAGGGGTGGAGAGGTATTTAAATGAAGAAGGAATGGGAGCAACTATCATAGATAAATTTTTCTCAGTTTGGCTATGAACAGAAGAGAAGATGGGTGGTAACTTGAGGTGATTATAGGGTTAAATGAAGGGTGTTTTTTTTTTTTTTAAGTATAAGGAAGAGCTGGGTGTGTTGTTTGGCAGCAAGAAAGAAACCAGTATATGGAGATACTAAAGACTGGATATATACAGCATGATTGAGGATGTGAACTGTTGAAAGAAGTGGGAGAAAAAAGATCAAAGTCAAAAATATTAGTATTGACCTTGCTGGGGAGAAGAGACTGAGACTGAAGAAAGGAAGAGAGAAAGGGGCACAATGTCAAGTGGTTTTGAGATGATGAGAAGGGGAAGCTCACAATGCAGGGATTTGATTTTTCTGGCAAGGACGAGGTGAGGTCATTGCTGAGAGTCTGAGTGAGCGATGCTGTAGGAAGCTTCAGTAGTGAAGCTTTGGATAGCCAGCATGGGAGACACTATGCAGAGCCAAATTATGGAAGAATAAAAGGGGTTTCTTGGTGGCAGTGAGGGCCAAGATGACCACAAATTTTTAGTGGATCCAGTCAGTATGATTGTGCTGCTTTCTCTGGCACTGCTCATTAGTCCTCAACAGGAGCAGTGAACTCTCATTGCATATCTTTCTAGTTGCCTCTTGTATGTATAATCAGCCTCTGACCACTGGGAGGTAGCAGGGAGGAGGGGCTTGAAAGACTTGGGGGAGGGAAATGACCTGTTGGACATGCAGCAACCTAACCTCCTAGTTCTGCCCCTTGCTCTGACACTGGCGAGGTAAGAGGGCTTATGGTTAGTAGAACCAATAAGGAAAGCAAATGACATGGAGGAGTTATCCAACTTAAGTGGAGAAATGTCTATGAAACACAATAGGGAGCAGACACATAAACTATGAAGACCTGGCTTAATTGATCAGAACTGGTCAGAACTGATTTTGTACTGTGCTTAGGTACCACCAAGAGGGAAAGAGCCGCAAGCCTACAGCCCTGGGATGATGAGAGCCTGACAGAAGGTCAGGACTGGGTCTGTACCCCATTTTATGTCCTAACAAAGCTGCTTCACCCTTTTCCAGCTACCCATTCAAAGCAGTCATCTGTGCAAACTTGTTTATTCCTTATCTGTTACTTTCAATTTATATTTTATTTACTTATCTTAAAAATTTTGTCAGCATAAATTCTAGGCTGTGTACCATATTTTTAAAATAATTATTTATCTAGATAAAAGAGAGAACAAAAGATCTTTACTTATTTAAAGCAGAGATTCTTAAATTTTGTGTCATGGAATTTTATGGCAGTCTGGTGAAGTCCATTGGACACCTCTAAATAATGCTTTGAAATTTTAAAATAATATACATCAGATTACAAAGGAAATCAATTATATTGAGATACTTTGGTCAAAACTTTTCTATAATAAAAGATCCTTGACCTTAGGTTAAAACCCCTCTTTTAGAGAGAGAAAGGATTTAGAATAGACCTAGGTGTGGAGGGGCCATGGGGTACAGTCGTAAGTGAAAACTTTGGAGCTCAGTTATTTATAGTTTCAAAATCAAAAGCTTATACTAACTTCTGTCTTTGAGAGAGTAAAGGGCAGGCATTTTTCTTTCCTTGGGGGGCAGTCATCTGGCACCCCAGGTTTCAAAATAAAGCCATAACCCCTCAAACGGAGAAGTAAGTTGCTTAGAAAAGGAAAGCCACACCCCTGAAGGGTAATGAGCTGCTAGATAAACTCAATTCATGTGAAGTTGGCGGAGGATGTGAGTTGCCAAGTAAATATTCAGACAATTCCTCTGGCTCAGAGGATGATGGACAGCTTAGCCTGTCTTGTTCTCATCTCCTAGTGGTTATACAAGCATCACTTTCTATGAGATTGTATCTTCCTTGACAGTAGGAGCCCTATTAAAAAAAAAAAAAAAAACAACTTTATGTCTCTCCTAGCACCCAGTGTCTTAACTTCTCTGGTCTCCGTTTACTCCTCTATAAAAAGAGGGGGTTAGAGGGTGGCTAGGTGGCACAGTGAATAGAGCACTGGCCCTGGAGTCAGGAGGAGCTGAGTTCAAATCTAGCCTCAGACACTTACACAAACTAGCCGTGTGACCTTGGGCAAGTCACTTAACCCCAATTGTCCTGCTCTCCCCACTCCAAAAAGCAAAAAACAAAAACAAAACAAAAAAGAGGGGGTTGTACCACAGTGTCTTTATGTACATTCTAGTTCTAGATCCCATAATCTTTATCTATTTATGCAAAGACACTTCTCTGTATACAAAGCTCTAGCCAAGTATAATGTATTATTATTAAGCCTCATGGGAAAGTACAGTTAAGGGCAGACAGTAGTGCTGAGGCAGACTCTTTTTCATTTCCTACCATTTGTACTTTTTTTGTTTTTGTTTTTTGGAGGGCAATTGGGGTTAAGTGACTTGCCCAAGGTCACATGGCTAGTTTTTGTATTAAATATACAGCCACTAGCTGCCCCTTACCATCCGTACTTTATTAGACTGGACTCCATCATGATCACACCCCCAAGTAACTTTATTACCAGGAAACTCATCATCCTGAGAAACTGTACTAGCCTTGGTACTGACATCTTTAGTGCCCTCTGCCCCTCTGAATGGAGGAATGCAGGACAGAGCAAAGAACTCCCACAACCTCATCTTAAAGAAGGCTCCTAGGTGAAGCTAACTCTTCATTTTCCACCAGTTTCATTCCTTGGACTAGGCTTGACCTTGTCCAGTGCTGAGTAACTTCTTCCCTGTCTTCTTCCTCCCTTTTCAGTTTCTTTTTGTGTTTTGTCTTCCCCCATTAGATTGTAAGCTGTTTGAGGGCAGAGACTGTCATTTGCCTTTCTTGGTATCCCCAGTGTTTAGCACTGTGCCAGACAAATGAATGAATGAATGAATGAATATTTATGGACTGACTGCCTGATGAGAAGCATCAGTATCAGAAGATACTGGAAGTATATAGCAGAAGCTACACATAAGATAGTTAAACATAACATGCTAAAAGCAGTAGAACTCAAATTAAGTCAGAGAACAAAATCTTGAAAGTCAGGTCAAACAGACCAGGGAAAGGATGTCTCTGGGGAAGCAGGAAGTCATCACATAGAAGCATTGCCAAATCTGCTCCGAAGTTCTTCCTGGGGGGATAGCAGTAAAAGTCAGAAAGTAGTTCAGACCATCTGCAGAAACTACACTTCCACAGATGCAGGAATGGAATTGTGATGTGCAAGGATGTTTGCCATGCCGGGGAACTAGAGAAAGCATCCTCAACCTCCTTTGCCCCGGAGAGGAGCTGTTTCATCTGAGGAAGCACACTGGAGAAGCTTACTTCCTAAAAGGATATGGATGATTAGATTCAATCTTATGCAAGCCCTTTCTCCCAGCTGGAACTCAATGGATTTAAAGAGCATGTCTTCCACTCTGTTGGCTTAGCAAAGTGTGGCAAAGAATTCTGGTACCTGGAATTGTACCAGCAGGAAAAAAAAAAGAAAACTTCTAGAAACTGTTGTTTCTGAAGGAAACATGCATATGTGGGGTAGAGTTAAAGACCCTGCCCACAGATCTGGGTTGTTTCTAGTCTTGGTCTTGCCCCCTGCATGACCTTTGGCAAGTCACTTTACTTTTTAGGCCTCATCTGTAAAAGGATGGGGTTTTGACTGAGTGGTCTTTAGAGTATCTTGCAACTCCAACATTCCATTTTCTGTATTCTAAGTTTCCTTTTACTATTAATAGTCTATATATTCTAAGGACCCTTCCAGTCTTAACATTCAATATTAAAGGCTCTTCAACTATGAGGTTATTTGATTCAAATCCTTTAATCTGGGAATTAGGATAAGTGAAATAGAAAGATTATACTATATTTAATGTTCTTGGTTTTTTAGCCTTTTAGGGTGGGGCAGGGGGAAGAAGGGAGGGAGGGAAGAAGGAAAGAAATTTACGTGATAATTTTATTGTACATTTCAAAGGAACATCAAATTGTGTATAATAGATTTGCAATTTCATGTACAATCATCTTTTTATTGTACCATGTTATGGAAGTGCTTGTTTTATTTCATAAGTTAAAAATAAAATAAAAAGCTAGATATATGCTTCAAAGGTAGTAAGGGTTTACATATTGCTTGCAATCCTCTTATATATCAGGCTCAGTACAGTAAGGAGAGGATAAGATAATGTGTGGGAAAGGTATCTGACAAGATACTCCTTGAAAGAGGGACTGTCTTTACATCCTAGTTCTAGTACAATGCCAATTTGCTGTACCAATGTTAGAGATAGCTGCTAGGGTCTTCAGGTGGTAAAGTGGATAGAACACAAGACTTGAATTCCAGAAGCCACACACTTACACTATGTGTGTAACCCTGGGCAAGTCACTTAACCCAGTCTGCCTCAATTTCCTAATATGTAAAATAAGCTGGAAAGGAAATGGCGAACTACTCCAGTATCTTTGCCAAGGGAACCCCAAATGGGTTCACAAAGACTTGGACATGACCAAAAAACAACTAAACAAGAACAACAAAATTAAGGTAGCTATAAATCTGGTATTTTATTGCAATATGCAATACTCAGGCAAAATGATCCCAAAGTTTCATTGCTTTACTGGTTGGTATTTATGTTGTTACAGACTTTTATACCCACCAAAAATGATTGTTTCCTATAAATGTTTGAAACCTTCTTTGAATGAGAGATTAGCTAGTGATATTCCTGAAGACTAAGCTGACCTTCTTAGAATTTAGAGAACTGAGTGGAGGTTTCAAGAATATAGATTGTAGCTTAGTATAAGGAAACATTTCCTTATGATTAGAGCTATTCAAAAGTATGCTGGACTGCCCCAAGTGGTGGTGGATTTCCCATTACCATAGGATTTTAAATAGAATGCATATAGTCTCTTGTCTGGGGTGTTATATCAACTGATCTCTGAGGTGCTCCTAACTCTGAGATTCTGTGATCCTTGATAAAGGAGACTCTATCACTAAAATTTCCCAAAATACTGCTTGACTTCAGGTTCAGAAGTCTATGGTTTTAGTGGCCTGGTTGGCCAGAGGTATGTGACTGGAGGGGTTGAAGAGGAAGCTGAAGGATGCTATAGATAGACTTCAGTTTGGACTAGACAACCTCAGAGGTCTCTTTCAGTTCTTAGACTCTGTGATTCTCTTGATGACTGACCTTATTGGGCCTTATCTGGTTATGTATCATGAAAAATATAGGCTGCACTTAAGCTGATGAAATTTGCCATGATCCCATTACGTTTCATGAATTTGGAGAAAAAAAGTCATAAGTTAATTGAATTCATGAAACATTTACAAAATAAATGCTATAATTCATGGCTCTGTGGTATATGCAGGAGATATAAAAACAACACAACATAAATTGAGCCTCTGTGCACACATAAGGAGAGACAAAATATCAGAAAAGTAACTCTGAGGTTAATTCAGGGAGGGAGAGCTCTAGAAACTGTGGGGGGAGGAGAGGAAGGAGGGCATCAGGAGGGGCCTCATGCAGAAGGTGGCACCTCAGTGGGCCTTGGAGGAAACCTGTGAATCTGAGATAAGGAGGTGAGGAGAGAATTAATTGAGACAGCCTATGCAGAAGCATGCAGAGGGGAGATGAACTGGCATGGTATTAATCAACCAACCAATCACCAAGCATTTATTAAATGACATATTACATGCCAGGCATTGGCATTGAACTGGAGCTAGGATATAAAGACAATTCTATGGCTCCTGCATTCAAGGAGAACTTTCTACCAAGACAAAAATATCATTGTTGTTGTTGTTGTTGAAACTTTCAGCCCCATCCAACTCTTCATGACCCCCATTTGGGTTTTTTTGGCAAAGATACTGGAGTGCTTTGCCATTTCCTTCTCCAGCTCTTTTTGCAGATGAGGAACTGAGGCAAACAGGGTTAAGTGACTTGCCCAGGGTCACACAGCTGTGCTTTGGTTATTGCAATAGCCTTCTGGCTGATCTCCCAGCCTCTAGTCTCTTCCCATTCCAGTCCACCCTCCTCTCAGTCACCAAACAGATCTTCCCAAAGTGCAGGTCTAACCACGTCATCTCTACCTCCATTTAATTGTTTTTAATCATTCCCTATTACCATTAGAATGAAATATAAAATCCTCTATTTGGTTTTTACAGCCTTTCATTACCTGGTTCCTTCCTACCTTTAATATCTTCTTAAACTTTATTCCCCTCCACTGAGGCTGTAATATATGGATCCAGGGTTCCTTGCTAGTCTTTACTCAACATTCTTTCTCCTGATTCAGAGTATTTTCTCTGGTTGTCCCCCAAGCATTGAGTGCACTCTCCCTCACTTTCGCCTCCAAATGATGGCTTCCTTGGCTTCCTGGCCAGGTAAAATCCTTCTATAAGAAATCTTTCCTGGTCTCCTTAATGCTAATGCCTTCCCTTTTGAGGTTACTTTCCCTCTGGGTGGCTAGATGGTGCAGTGGATACCATTGCTTGGCCTAAAGTCAGAAGGATCTTCTGGGTCCAACTCTAGCTCAAGACCCTTACCAACCATGTGACCCTGGGCAAGTCAGTTAACCTTGTTTGCCTTAGTTTCCTCATTTGTTAAATGAACTAGAGAAGGAAATGGTAAACCACTCCAGTATCTTTGCCAAGAAAACCTGGAAAGGGCGGGGGGTCACAAAAATGAAAATAAAAGATTAAACAACAAAAGCCCCTCTATTTATATTTATCTTGTATTGAGATACTTGTTAGTTTGTAGTCTACTTTTGTTGTACCTTAATAAAAGCGAGACAAGATCCCCAAGATTAAATTTAGAAAGTGGATTTTATTACCACAGGACTGTCAGGGTACACGCTCACCCAAATCAGACAGCACTTATGCACAGACAGTGTACAGGTTTTATAGAGGTTCCATAGCTAGGTTATGTCAGCTGAAATTACAGTGATGTAAGCTGAAACTCCAATGATTGGTCAGTGTATACTTGAAACTACAATTAGTGATTGGTTAGTATACATTTGAATTTCCCCGCTGTTGCCAAACCCTAGGCTGGGACTCCCACCCACAGATTAATCAAAGGTAAGCAAGGGGTGGGGGGTTCTGCCTGTTTACAGATTAAGCAAGGTGGAGTTCTCTGTTTTACAAATCAATGAAGGAAAGGTTGGGCTGCCTGTTTTACAAATCAAGGAAAGGGAAGGTTGGGCTGCCTGTTTTACAAATCAAGGAAAGGGTGAGTGGATTTGAGTCTGACATTCAGGAAGGGCAAAGTGACAAATCCAAGAGGGAAGGGCAGAGTGGAGCTGGGTCCAACCCTTTATTACCATGTGAACTCCAGGAGAGCAGAGACTGTTTTTTGGTTTTCTTTATATCCTAAGTAGTTAGCACTGTGCTAGCAAGTTGTAATGGATTGATAAAAGTGATGATTGACTGACTGACTGAAAAATTCAAAATAATTTCAAGAGACAGAATGCTAATAACTCAGGACAATCAAAAACCTTGAGGAGAGGGTAGAGCCTGAGCTAAGAAAGAACAGGATCACATTTCTGGAAAACTTAGAAGGCACATTACCTTTCTGCAGGGCATAATTGTGGGGAAAACCTTAGGTGGAAGATCTGTCTTCTTGTCACCTCAGCATTTCCCACATGTCAGCTACACTACCATGCTCTGTGTCTGGCTGAGTCTGAAGATTTCATTCCTGCACAGGTGGGAGAAGACAAGGAAAGATTTCTGAATTTCCACTTAGCATAAAATTAATTTATTAGCACTGTGGTAGATGTCTACAATCTGTTTCCATATTGATGGGGATGAGATCTGAAAACCTAAAAGGAAAAGACTATGTCTTTGGGATCTGGTCCCCAAAAAGGAAAATCCCCTAGACCCTGGACTTTCCTGAGTGCCCCAGGTTCCAGTCTGTAGCCTAAAGCAACAGGCCCTTTCCAATTAATTAGCTGCCCTTTCATTATAGTCCCCATGGTCTGCACCTGGCCCCACCCTAGACTTCCACTCTTTAATTCCAGTTAGACCCCTCCCAATTCCCACAATCTTCTGAATTAAAGGTTCACCTTGCCTTCATTTAAGGGCTCAAATTCCTTAAGAATCTGGTCTGCTAGCATCAGTAATGCAAAAGCTCAGATTCTTAAAAATCTGGCCCACCCCAACTGGTATTCTAATAAACCCATTCTCTGGCTGAAAGAAGGCTTGGGTGGAATTCATTCAAGGTGGGACCTGCATCCTTTGTTCTTTGTTCTTGGATTTCAGAGTTCCCAGCATGAGATATATGTGTGTGTATGTGTATATGTGTGTGTGTGTGTGTGTGTGTCCTATCTATCTATAGTTAAGTTTCCTCAGGGTTGGAGTTTTCAGAGTCACAGTCTAGTGACAACCTTTAAGACAAGATAAGGGCGGCCGACCAATCAGGGGTGAGTAAGAAAGACTCAGAAAACAAACTTGGGGGCCCAAAGCAAACTATTTCTAACCAGTCAGTGATTAATCCCCGATCAGCGACTTTTTGCTACTGAGAATGCTTAAGGAACCTTATGCATGTGACCTGATACGCCCCGAATAGAATTAGGGCCTCATTAAGTGAATGTGCCTTGCTTGGCCACAGAGGGGGGCATATGAAGGAGTTACATGGGGTGGCCATATAAGGAAGATTGTAACCTGGGAGGATCAGGACCAATCCTGATCTGGAAGGGAGGAGCTAGGATTACCAACCCTTATAAATCCTGTTCTTGCTTTTGAACTCTCCCTAACTAAGGAGGTGGGCTGCTTCTTCACTACAAAGGAAAAGCCCTTCAACCTCTCCAGTAAAAGATGTGTGAATCCAACTTTGAAATTGAGTCTGGGGTCTTCTTTGTAAAGAACACCAGCACCCCTAGATCTCAACAATATGATTATCCTTTAAGGAGATTTTTTCCTCTAAAATTAAGTCTCTTTTTACCATCACTCTTCCCTCCTCTCCAGTCCTATTGTGGTAGAGAGAGAGCTAGCATCTGGCCTGGAACAGGAAGCACCCATAAAAATGTTCCAATTATCTGTGATTCTGCATAAGATGAAGGAAAGACAGCCCCTGCTTGAAAAGTCAGTTTGGGGAAAAGCACAATCAATACTTAAAGTTCATCCAACCAGGGGATTTGATGAAAAGCACTAGTATGTAACCAAAATCAGTCTGGGATGTTTCCCAGAGACTAATCTCTACCAACTGGACCCTTCATTAGCTGTAGAGAAGATTTCTCTGAGCAGAGCCTAGAAAAAGTTTAAAATGAGCTCACAAAACATCATGAGAGTTTGTGAATATAAACTAATAGCAAGTCATGTATAACACACACACAAATAAAACCCAGGTTCTTCTTTTTTTGAGGGATGATTCAGTTCTGAATTTCTATTCTTCAGAGGCCCCATACCCAATTAATCTGGGAAATTCAATCTGTGTCACCACCCAATATGTTTATATAGGTTGTTATTATTTTGTTTGTCCTCTGCTTTCAAAGAGGACCATAATATCAGGGAGATGATGATGTGACTTGCAGGTGACTTTGATTTGAGTGAGGGCTGGCTGTGCAAGGTCACCAGCCTCACTTTCTCCTCCAGAGCCATCTGGGTCCAATGATAAGATATTCATCAGGATGACTGGAGATGGTCTCGGATGCAGAAAAGATTTGGAAATGCCTAGTTCACCAAATTAAAGAAAGGAAGGTTTGTTGAAAGTTCACAGGAAACCTAATAGAACACTCACAAAACTAACAGGCACCCCCTAATGATTTCTTTAGATTCTCACTAGGCCACAGCCTGAATAGGCAGATTCTTTTTTCTTTAGCCCACAGCAGGTACTGCTAGGGGCGGCTCGTCCCACTACTCTCCCTCCTCCAGTTGCTCCCTGAAGGCATCATCCTTTACTTAGATCCTTCTACAATTCTGAGTGATTCCCAGAGAGGGGTATTAATCATGACTCCTAGTGGAAATCAAGACTATCTACAGACATGCTTTTTGCCTTCCATTGGGTAGAGCCTTCTCTAGAATAGAAGCAAGATTCTCCAGAATTGGCTCCATCTCCTTCGTTCTAGTTCTAAGCAGAGTACTAGCCTTCGGACTTGCTTCAATTTAGGTAATTCCTTTTATCATCTCTGAGATGAAAAGCAGAATCATGTGGGTAAGAGCCCTGGAGTTACATAGAGAGAAATCTGGGCTCAAATTCTAGGATAATGGGTTTAGAGCTGGAAAGGATCATAAAGGTCACCTGGGCCAACCTTCTAATTTTAAAGATGAGGGAATGAGGCTCAGAGAGGTTGTGACTTACCCAAGATCATGCAGAGCCATTGTTGAAACCCAGAGCCAAAACTCAGGACTCTTTCTACTGTATCATGCTCCCTGCTTATGAGACTTACCAGCCCATTTCACTTAAACTTTTTATTTGGCCTCAGGTGCTTCATCTACAAAATGGAGGCAATGAATCCTTCAGGATTCTTGTGGGGCTGAGATACTACAATGTAAAAAGAGTGCTTTGTTTGTGAAGATAACTCTAGCCACTTGTGACCTGAAAGAGCCCTGTGAGGGGCTGCTGTGGTGTTGTGTAGACATAAAGGGTGGGGGTGGGGGGCTCCTAATTGGCTGAGAGAAGGCTGAGCTTTGGCACTATGTACCTAAATGAGTGGAGAAAGAACTCTTTTTTTTTTTTTTTTTGGAGGGGGAAGGCAAGGCAATTGGGGTTAAGTGACTTGCCCAAGGTCACACAGGTAGTAAGTGTGTCAAGTATCTGAGACTGGATTTGAACTCAGGTCCTCCTGACTCCAGGGCCGTTGCTCTATTCATGAGAAGGGACTTCTTGAGAGATTGCTGGAAGACTTTGAGAGAAAGAAAAGGTCTTAAGAGGAAAATTTTGAATGATTTGGGAGCCATTGAAGCCACAGCGAGGTGTGGCACCTAGGCCCTAAGATTTCTCTTGAGTTCCAGGACTTGTTGTACATCCTGTGTTTCTAAAGGGGACTGATGATATCATGGGACAATATCCTAACATCTGCATGAATTGAATTGAAGTGAGGCAATGCTGCACAAAGTCATCAATCTCAGGCTCTCTTCACATGCTTGGGATAGACATCCCCCTAATTCACCAATGGGTTTGGTGCCTGTAGGTTACTCTCAACTTGGTTTAGCCCATTTGCTGAGATGGTCCACCAGGGTGTGGCCACTGCACTTGCTGCAGCTTCTTGGGGCCACAGGTGAAAGCTGGGGGAAGGTGGACACCAGAGGTGGATGAGCAGCCCCAGAAAGCACTGGGCAAGTCCTCACACTGGAGGTGATGATCCTCCCTGGGCACACACCAAAGAGCCCTAGAGATGCCCGAGAGTGAGACTCACACGCTCTTCATCTGAGCCAAAGTGGTTTTCTCCTTTAATATTGCTCCCAGGCTGAAGAGCTTCACTCATGCATTATTGTCTCTTCTATTTACTAATATCTATTATCTATCTACTGACTACATTGATTATTTTTAAAGTGTAGTAGTTATTCATGCTGGTCTTTTGGGTTATCAGCATTTGGTGTTGAGGGGATAAGTTGAAAGTCAGAAGCTATTACCTCCCCCCCAGCATTTGAGAACAAAAGTGACCTCAATGCCTTGTTCCCTAGATTACCAAAAACTTGAGGTGTGCTGGGTAGATATAATTCTAGCTTAATATCTATTTGGAGATACACAAGGGGAGGAATGAGCACTGGGCCATGGCCCTTTTCTTTCCTTCCCACACTCACCCCAACAAAGGCAAATATCAAAGTCTCCCTTGGAAGGAGGTGGGCCAGATCCCAGATTATATTCCCGCCACTTGTGAGCTGAGCCATATTTATATTTAAACACCAACTATACACACACACACACACACACACACACACACACAAACACACACACACACACATATATATAGTATATATACTTTACACAAATGTTGATATTCTATATAAATGTCAGTTATTATTACTTAGAATCTTCAGGTTAGAGAGAAGGGCCTAGAAGGGCCGTTACAGGTCACTAGATCTAATGCCCTCATCTTACAGATGAGAAAGTTGAGACCCAGGGAGGCTAAGTTATGTGTTCAAGGTTTCAGAGCTGCTAAGTGACTGAGATAGCATTCAAACCCAGGACTGTGTGACTCCAAGTTCAGCTCTCTACCAATTATATCTCTGTTATTGCAGGTTCAGACATGGACGGCTAAATCTTTTTTTTTTTAAGCAATTGGGGTTAAGTAACTTGCTCAAGGTTACACGGCTAGTCATTTTTTATGCGTGGGTGCTCATTTTCTGAGGCCGGATCTGATCTCGGGTCATCCAAACTCCGAGGCCGGCGCTCTTACTCACTGCGCCACCTAGCCGCCCCTTTAGGGCAATTGGGGTTAAGTAACTTGCCCAAGGTTACACGGCTAGGTTTTTGTTTGTGCGGATTAGGTGTCGGAGGCCGACTCCGAACTCAGGTCCTTCTGATTCCAGGGCCGGCGCTCTATTCACTGCGCCACCTAGCCGCCCCGACGGCTAAATCTTAATGTCTTTTGTGTCTTCTGACAACGGGGATGGCCAATCCTCAGCCCAAGTAGGATAGTGTCCATGTATCCAGGAGCAAATAATATTCCTAAATTTTGCCTTATTATCTTTTCCAATTACTAATAAATCCCTCCTTTTAAAAAATAGATTTTAATCAATATATTTGTTTTTTACTAAATATTTTCTCTTAGGTAACTGCCCAGAATAATTTGAATAGAGTCATTCTCTGAGACTTCTAGCATGTCTTATCCCAGGAGACATTATTTATTGATAGCTTAGAAAAGGGTATGATCCCTGGACTGACTGACCCATAAAAATTATACATTTTTGTCCACATTTCTTTACACCTGGTGCTCTGATAAGCACATAGTTTCTATCCTGTTGACTACTTTCTTTCCTAGACAGACAACACTAGAGATGGAAAGAATATATGGACAAATGAGAAAACATTCAACAGACATAGAGAGCCAGTGCATATAAGCAGTTGTAATTACTTGTTAAGAGTTAATTGGGACTGCTGGTAACTCCTACCCACTAACCTTAGGTCTCCCCTCTGGAGTAACACAAACCATTTACTTTCTTTTTTGCATGATGGCCCTTCAAAGACTTGATAGAATCACAACATTGGAGTAGACTCCAGAGGTCACCTAGCCTCAGCTGGTATTTAACTAGGAATCCACTCCAGAACACTTAAAAGAAGTGTTTGTTAAGTCTCTACTTGATGACCAACACTGTACAAGGACCTACGACCTCCTGAGATAGGCCATTCAAATCTGGGATAGCATAATTGTCAGGAAGTTTTTTCTTATATCGAACCTTTTTATGCCTCTCTGAAACTTTAGCCCTTGGCTTCTATTTTTGCCTGCCAGGGCCAAGCAGAACAAGTTTAATTAGTCTTCTATATGACAGCACCTCAAAAAGAGTGTATTTGTGTGGATATATATGCATGTGTACATGTACATGTATATATGTGTGTATGTACATACACACACACACACACACACACATATATATATGCATATACCAAAGTAACATTCATTCTGTGTTTAAGGCTAGGTAAGAAATGATGAGAAAAATAGCCTCATTTACCTACTCAAGAAAAAATATCAATCTAGGAGGTGAAGACTCTTAGGGTTTCTGGCCAGAACAGGAGCCATTGCTATTTATGGTCTCTGAACCATCAAAAACCAAAACTGATCTAGGGAGACTTGGGCTGGGACCTATTGTTGACCAATCAGTGAGAGCCAGAGGGATTTTAGTTTAAGTAGCTCCATTTGAATCACAATGGAATTTATCAAAGCCTGGTTTTCCAGTGCTGTATTTCAAGAAATCATAAATAAAACTACACTGAGCAAAAGAGTTAATACAACAAATGATGAATTACACACACACACACACACACACATATATATATACAACTATACACATATATACATACATATATGTATAAATAGATAGAATATATATAATTATGTAATCTATTATATATAAATTATATATTTTATATAACATACAGACAAGGTGTAGAGAAATGTAGACAAAAATGTTGTTTGTCCTTTGTTCTTGAAGAGGACCATGACATCAAGAAGGTGATGCCATGTCTAGTGAGTGAATTGGATTTAAATGAGGGAGGGTTATACAAATTCACTAGCTTCACTCCCTCCTCCAGAATCATCTGGTTCAATAGCAAGATAAAGATCACGACAACTGGAGATGGCCCCAAGACCGTGGGAGGCCTTGATCTTTTTAAGTTAAGGTCTTGTATACTTTTTATGTAGTCAGTACTGGGACCATACTCCTTTCTAAACTTGTCAAAGTTAATGATGTCCACTGGAGCAAGGTATACTAGGGGTCTCAGAGAGTGATTTGATTAATATTATCCTGCCCAGTTACCTATGAGAAAAATTTTAATAAAAAAATATATTGACTAAAATTTGGGGCCTCTTAAACTCTAAGAAGGAAGGTAAAATAGATGATTTAGGGAGGGCAAGTAGGTGGCACTATGGATAGAGCACTGGGCCTGGAGTCAAGAAGACCTAAATTCAAATGTGGCCTTAGATACTACTAGCTGTGTGACCCTGGACAAATCACTTATTTCTTTTTGTCTCAGTTTCCTGATTTGGAGAAGGAAATAGCAAACCACTGCAGTATCTCTACCAAGAAAACCCCAATAGGGTCACAAAGAGTTGGACATGACTGAAATGACTGAACAACAGAAGATAATTTTTTTACTTTCTTTATCTTTATTGTTTTAGTTTGTTTTCTTTTGCAACATGACTAATACAGAAATATCTTTTGCATGACTTCACATGTATAATCAATCTCAAATTTCTTGTTTTCTTTTTTTCTCTTTTTCCTATTTATTTTTCCAAAATTGTATTTTAGACTCAAATGCCAGAACACAAAGAATAGAAAAAAGAAAAACATGCCATAAGCTTAAACATCGGGACTTAAATACAAAGTTAGAAAGAAATAAAAACATGTCATGTGCAAAGCAGAACGTAAGAGAGGATTCAAAATATGTAACAAATTTTCATTTCAAGAAAGCCTATATACTTCATATGTGTGTGTGTGTGTGTGTGTGTGTGTATAACATTTCCTATGTTGAAAATTGTCCATCTTTTCTTTGCTTCCTTGTGAGTTTTCTTTTGTTGTCTGCTGTGCACTTTTTAACTTTGTTCTTTTTTCCCCTACCCCCCAAGAAGGTCACAATAAAGTTTAGATGTTTCTCTATAGCTTTACATATATACATATCCCACCCCCACCCCCCAGAAGGCTACAATAAAGTTTAGATGTCTTCTCCATAACTTTAGATATATACATACATACATATATATATATACATACATATATATACACACAAACATATATAGACATATACATTCCCAAACCTATTATACTCCTGATCTTTGTTTTTATGTACATGCGTGTCTCTTTTTTCCTATCCCTCCTTCCTCTTCTACTTTATTTTTACCCACTACCTTGCCTTCGTATGACTTACCTTCCCCTTGCCAAGGATCCCTCCCTTATCCTCCCATTCTCATAAGACTAAACACACTTCTATACCCTTATTTACCTATTCTCTCACCTTCCTCTCTAAAGATCCCTCCCTTGTCCTCTTCCCCTCCCTATGCCCCTAGCATTTTATTTCTTCTGAATTTAGAAGACTTCTCTACTCTTTTAAATATATATGTATTGTTCCCTCTTACACCCATTACCAATGAAAGTAGGTTACCAGAACTAACAGCCTTCCTTCCCCATCTAACTCCTATGTATTAATTCTTCCTCTTGTACCTCATTTGTATAAAATAATTACTCCTTTTAGCTGTTCCTAAATGGTTTTATTTTTAAATTCATATCATGCCCAGGTTTTCCCCAATCTTTCTTATAAACTACTCAATTATTAAAAAGAATCTTAGACAAAAATTTTACATTTTACATATATAAAGAGTAAACAGTCTGTCCTTGTGGATCCCTTATAATCAGTCTTTGTTGTGTACCTTATATTATATTGATTCTTGTGTGTCGAATCGTCTGTTACGTTCAGGTTTGTTGTTGTTGTTGTTTTTAACAAAGTCTTGAAAGTCTAAGAGTTTATCAAATGTCCATTTTTTTTTTTGTTCAAGTTAATAGTTAACTTTGCATTTTTGGCCAGAATCCTAGTTCTTTTGCTCTGCAATATGTTCCAAGACCTGTGGTCCTTTAATGTTTCTGCTGTTAGGTCTTGTGTAATTCTAATTGTGGCACCCTCATATTTAAATTGTTTTAATCTTGATCCTTTTAACAGAAAAAATATATTATCATGTACAGCCAATAGGAAAATATCCTTTGACCCAGCTATGCCCCTGCCAGGTCTATAATCCAAACAGATAAAAGATATAGGAAAAAGCCCTTTAAGTATGAAAACATTTACAGTAGCTCTTTTGTGGTAGCAAAAACAAACAAATAAAAAAACCCATCAACTGGAAACTAAAGGGATGCCCATCAATTTCAGAATGGCTGAATAAGTTGAGATATTTGGATGGTTTGGAATATTATTGTGCAGTTGGAAAGTCATCAATAAATTCAAAAAGATATATACTCTATACTTCCATTAATGAACCATAGCATTCCACTAGTTTCTGTAGTAGCCATACTACACTTAAAATTCATTTTTCCTTTGATTAAGAGATTTTTCTTGATTAAAAACCCAAAATATTTTTCTTTTCTTTTTTTTAATTAAGTGCTGTTAAGTTAGGTCTCCTAAAGCAGCATAATATAATAGATTAGACACTGGACTTCTATTCAAATCTGGCCTCAGACAATGTTAGCTGTGTGTCCCTGGATGAGTCATTTAATCTTTCATTTCTTTTCCCTTCCTTCCCCCTCCTCTCCCTTCATCTTCTTTTTATGTGTTTTTCCCCATTAGAAAGTAAGCTCCTTGAGGGCAGGGACTGTCTTTCTTTCTGCTTATATTTGTATTCTCAGCCCTAAGCACAGTGCCTCTTAACTAGTTAGCAGTTAATAAATGTTTGTTGATTTGACTGTGCCTCATTTTCCTCCCCTGAAAAATGATTGGAAATGGTGGTTGAAACTCCATGGCCTCTAATGTTCCTTCCAACTCTAAATCTTATACTTGATTGATCCCAATCTTCTACTTGTGCAAATGATTTTCTTTTAACATAAATTCAGGACTTTATATTAGTCTCTGTTAAGGTACTGCAAGGTGGTCTTGTGCAGAAGGTGGGATTTGAGGTGCCATTTGAATGATGGATGAGGGAAGAATTTATAAACAGACACAGTAAAGGGATAACTGATTTAACACGGTTTAGAAGACTTGGAGATAGAAGTAGGACAACTGAATAAAACATTTGCTAAGTAAATCTGTTGGAAAAGGAAATTAGGAAAGACACAAGGTTTTTTGGTGAAAGATCATGAGGTGGAAGGTGTCGCCCTGATTTCTGTGCAATGGGAATCTACTGTGAGGTTCTAAGAAAGGGGGCTTATGCTGAAAGAAGTGAATTCTGGGAAGCCCTGGATTTTACTTTGAAGCATAGACTCAGTGTACTGCACAGTCTTTTAGTACTCCTACATCTCTTTCAAGGGATTACATATACTGCAGGGTGCCATAAAAGTACCATATGAAAGCAATTGCAATAACTTTTCCATCCCCAGTAAATTGGAATGTCTACTTTCATCAGCCAAAGAGAGGATAAAAATACTTTCAACAGCACCCAGCAAGCTTTATTCAAGGGAAGCATTTCTTCAATAAGCCACATAGATCCAGGATGATTCATAATTACAGTAGATGCTAGAAATAGGAATCCCATTGTGGCATTACAGTGTGTTCGTACATTCAATTATTGCCTTTTGCATAAGATGCCTAATGAGTCCCAGCAGTTAATAGCTAATATAAAAAGCATAAAGCTACTTGTCACATTTTAAAAATATTCCATTTCTATTTGGTTTCTTTTTGTCACTTTCTGCTCTGAAAGCAAAGCCCACCCCCTTTGTTCCTCTGCTTTTTACCTACTCCAAGGAACTAATTTCCTTAGAGCTGTGACATCAGTTCTGGCTGGATTCTCTGAAGATGCAGTAAAACCTTGGTCAACTAGAGTGCTCTAGGAACAGAGTCCTCTTGTTAATTTAATTTTCTAGTTACCAGAAAGAGAAAAACCCTCTGAGAGCTAACAAAAATTAAAACCACAAGCAGGTCTGTGCTGGTAGATGTTTAACAACCAGCTTTCAGGGTGGGGGGTGTTTATGACACTTTAAATTTTAATATGTGTTATACACATTTACTTCATCCCTTTCTTGAGTCTAGACAATCACCAAAATAATAAATTGAGCCCTGATTTGTAGCATTCATTGATATCCAGGATGTAGATGCTCATACTGAAAATTTAGCAATTGGCTTTCCAGAGAGTCAGAGTTGGCTCCAAGATATCCCTGACTACAAGGATCCTTTAGACAAAATCCTTTCATTTCATAAATGAGGAAAGTAGTCAAAGGAATGGAAGAGATTTGCTGAAAGCTACACAAAGTAGCAGAACAAGGAATCAGTCCCAAGTTTTCTGACTCCACAGCTACAACTACATTTCAACAAGCATTTATTTGGTGCCTATTATGGGCCAAAGACCTACAGTGCATCTCAACTACTCAGTTGATGGAGCCACATTGATCAGTGATAGGGACATGATCCTGGAGAGATGGGCTGAACGCTTCCATATTGTTCTCAATAGACCATCATCAACAAATGCTGAAGCCATTTACATTAGGCTTCTCTCATGTGACAAAGCACCTGGTGTTGATTCTATTCCGACTGAGATTTCTAAGGCAGGGGGTCCACTGCTTGTATAAAAGCTGACAGAAATTTTATGGGTTGTATGGCAAGAGGAAGTTATTACCCAGGAGCTCAAGGATGCCTCCATTGTCCATCTTTATAAAGGGAAAGGAAATAGGTGTCTTGTGACAATTGCAAGGAGGTCTCTCTCTTAGTTATTGCTTGTAAGATTCTTGTCAGAGTCCTCCTTAGTAGGCTGAAATGCCAGGAGTAGAATCAAGATCTGTACACAGCATTCATTGATCTGACCAAGGCCTTTGATACTGTCAATTATGAGGGCTTGTAGAAGGATTTAGGACCTTAGAATGCTTCATGGTCATCATGTTGAGCAGTAGCTCTCATCTTCCAACCCCACAAATATCAGAGATGTGGGACATTATGATCAATGTGCACTAATCCTAGGAGAGAGTATGAAATTAGCTTTTTGGAATATCTATATGAAATTAGCTTATCTTCTCATTTATATTTTTAGGGGGGTACCTGATAGGCAGCATGGCAAGTGGACAGAGGGCTAATTTTGCAATCAGGAAGATCTGAGTTCAAGTCTTACTTCTAACACATACTAATTGGGTGACCGTGGGCCAAGTCACTTAACCTTCAGTGCCCACAGCAAGTCTCTAAAATTTAATAAATTATAGATGAGCTGCTGATCAGCTAGGACATGAACAAGATGGGCAGGCACAGATGGATACAATCTGTATTTTGGTGGGAGTATGCACATTGATGAGTTCATAGAGTTATTATAGTCATAGATTATTAGAGAAAGTTTCTGACTTCCTTGGTTAAATATATCCTTGGACAGGCAGCATGGTACATACCTGGAATCAGGGCATCTGGTTTTAAATCTTGACTCTAGTACTTACTAATTGCATGACTATGGGCATGTAATTCAATCTCTAAACATCATCATATGGAATAGTAAGTTTTCTCTATAATCTACCTCTAGGGTTCCTTCCAGCTCAAAATCTATGATTCCATTTCCAAATGAATCCCATTCTCTGGTTCTATTTAGGCACATATTATTTTATTTTATTTAATTTATCAGAATTTGTCAGGGTTTAATTTATCAGAAGAACTGGATTTGAGTCTTAACTCTGCTTCTTACTAGCTGTAGGACCAATTGCTCGACCTCTCTAAGTTTCAATTCTTTTGTCTGTAAAATAGGGGCAGTGATATCAGGACTCCTTACAACACAGGATGGTTTGAGACTCACATATGACAATGTGAGGGAGGCAGCTAGGTGCTTTGGTGAGTAGAATGTTGGACCTAGACTCAGGGGAAGATCTGAGTTCAAATCTGACCTCAGGTACTTGCTAGCTGTTTAACACTGGGTTAGACATTTAATTGCTGTCTGCCTCAGTTTCCTCACCTGTTAAAGGGGGATATTAGAACTTGCTTCACAACAGGGATGTTATGAAGATAAAATTCCTCATTTTAAAAGGGAAATAATGAAAGCCCCTACCTCCCAAGGATGTTGTGAAGATCAAATAAGATAATATTTGTAAAGTGCTTTGCAAACCTTAAAGCAACACTGGTTTTAATAGAATACAGAAGGTAGAGAAAACCATGCTGCAGCTGTGAGTGCTGTCATTGCTATTATTAGGCACATATTTTCTCTCCCAATTTTTTCATGCAGGCTCTTCCTCCTTTTTTTCCTTTCTGAGAAGAGATAGTTAATGTTAGGATGGCTGCTAATAGAGATCTAAGAATAATGAGTTAGGGTCATTGCTTGGAAAGCCATTCCTCCTCCTTTTCCAGACTGATCACCATCAGGGCAAGTTCACATCCAAGGGCGTTCACATCTTTCTGGTGGCTCATTTCCTGAGTTCTAAATCTGGGCAATGCCTGGGTCTCTAGCTGACCTGACTCATTAGAGAGGAGAGGTTTCATGAGGAGTATTGTTCAGGTCTCTTCTCTGAAGATTTTTGGTAGAGTTTGTGTTTGTGAATTCTTCATATTATATTAAAGGGATGTCACCTGCTAGTCAAGGAGACTACTTTCTAAAAATAAAGTCTGGAACTCTTTTGTCCTCCTGGGGTCCTACAGTTGTTCACTTGCTGTGTAAAAGAGCTTAAGGAAGAATATTGCCACGTGTCTGGTGGTCCTCATCGCATTCTTTGGTGACTGTTGGAAAGAGAATATTTCAGAGCCCATTTTAGTTAGGAACTGACTTAATCTCCATGTTTTTATTTCTCCACTCCAATGGATCAACCAACAAGCGCGTATTAAGCACCTACTGTGTGCCAATCACTGTGCCAGGCAACAGAAATGCCAAGAGAAAAATGCAATAGTCCATGACCTCAAGGAGCTGACATTCTAATATCTTATAGCTGTCTACTAACTTCTTGCTATGTCTCGCTCCCCTCCCCCCTCCTGGGGAAGGTATACAGGAATCTTCTGTCTCAAAACTTAGAATTCAGCTGATTTACTGTTTCTTACTCATAATATTCCAACTGTTCTCTTCATGCATTTGTACAAGGTGTCTGCCATGCCTTCTTTCTCTCTTCTGCCTCAAAGAACCCAAAGTCTTCAAATCCTAGCTCAAGT
This sequence comes from Gymnobelideus leadbeateri, assembly GCA_011680675.1. Lineage (NCBI taxonomy): Eukaryota > Metazoa > Chordata > Mammalia > Diprotodontia > Petauridae > Gymnobelideus > Gymnobelideus leadbeateri. Next base: position 324,939 of record WOXC01011713.1, read on the forward strand.
GTTGTCTCCCACATGAGGCTTTTCACTACCCTGCCACTAATGTATCCCTCTCCTACCAAATTATCAACTAACCAATCAATCAACATTTATTAAATTTCTAATATGTGCCAGGCACTCTGCTATTTTGTATTTATTTATATTTTATATATAAGTTCCATGATAGTTCCTGTCATGTAGTTAAGTGTTTAATAAATGGTTGTTGATTGATTTGTGCTCTTAGAGACCTTTGCCTATTACTCTGACCCTTTGCCTTATAATGTGAGAAACTGGAGAATAAGCTGGGCTTAGAATCAGAAGATCACCATATGTGACAATAATATGAGCATCAATTCCTCACTTGTCAAGTGGAGATGAGATCTTGTCAATTTCAGTATGCCTTTGCTTCATATTCTGACCTGTCTAAATTTTAATATTGGTCTGCTTGAGTGGTTGTGGCCTTCTGGTGGTAAGTCTCTCCAGGCATAGCTGGGCTGTCACTTCTACCTCTGTATGGCCTGATCTATAAAACAGGGATAACAGTATCTCCACTAACAATTAAGAGACAGCCTGGCATTACACAAAAAGAGTTCTCTTTGGAGTCAGGAAAATCAGAATTCAAATCCTATGAATACTCAGCTGGCTGTGAGAGCATAGGCAAGTTGCTTAGCTTTTTGGTGCTTGAGGGATTAAGACTGGCAATTCCAAGTGCCATTCTGCATCAGTAGAGAGAATGTCCTCACATGGGAAGTTCTTCACTAGTAAAATCACAGGTTGGGTAAAAACAAACAAACCTACCTGATTCACAAAGCTACAGCGAGGAAAGTGATTTGTAAACTACAAGGTGCTATGGAGATGTCAACCCTTCTTTTTTCTCTCCCTTCAATACCTCATAGTTACATAGATTTAGAACTGAAAAGGACTTCACAGGTCATTTAATCCAACCCTCTCATTTTTACAGATGGGGAAACTAAGATCAGAGAGTTTAAATTACTTGCCAAAAGTCACACTAATGGCCTGGGACATGGGTCTAGATCCTCTGACTCTAAACCAAGATGTTCTCCACTGTAATTCTGATGCTCACCCTCTTCAGCCTTTCTCTGATATTTATAAGTGTACTGTGCCAATGTAATTATTGTTTTATGACTAGAAATTTTGGTATGTGAATAAAATATAGATAAATATTCATATGCATCATTTAAAGTTTTGTGAAGCCAGACAAAACTTTGCATGGCTTCCTTTGAATTTAGCCCACTCGACTCCCGTTAGTATCATTTCCTCTTCAAAAGTTGCATCACCTAGGCAATATTTCACTTCAGAGAGGGATACAAACAGTGAAAATATTCACTCCTTCAAGGGTTATTGACTAACTCTGCTGCTTATCAGGGAGCAGTAGTTTGCTAGATGTGGAGAATAAAGGTGAATTTCATAATTTTTAGCCTTTGGTGTATATATAGCCCAAGGATGCTAGATGTTTGTTTTTGAAGGGAATAATCACTTCTCACATTGAACTTGTAAACATTTTTCCATGTTTGAAAACACAAACAACTCCTAATTTTCTTAATTTATCAATTATCATGGGTTAATTAAACACTTACTGATCATAAGGTACTTTCTTTTTTTCCCCAAATGCTTTATTAACTTCTAGTTTATGTCATTCATTACCACCAGATTTTGAGTTACAATTTTCCCCCATTTTTTCCCTTTCCCCCACTGCAGAATAGCAGTTCTGCAGGATATCCCCTCATCCCATCTGTTCTCTCCCATATCTTCTCCCATACCCCCTTTGACTTCTTCAGTAGGGCAAGGTAAATCTCTGTGCCCCAAAGCCTGTATATCTTATTTCCCAATTATATGTAAAATAGTATTAATAATAGTATTTATATATTTTTAAACATTTGATTTTAAAACTTTGAATTCCAGATTCATTCCTTTCCTCCCTTGTCACCCACCCTTACTGGGAAGATAAGCAATTCAGTATATGTTGTACATGTGTAACTATGCAAAACATTACCATAGTAGATATATTGTAAAAGACAGACTATATTTCCCTCCCTCCTATCCCAGCTCCCACTTGGTTTATTCCCTACTTTGATCCTGTCCCTTTTCAAAAGTGGGTGCTCCCAACTTCCCTCCCCCTTTCCCTCCCGCCTTCCCTTCCATCATCCCCGCTCTCATCCCCTTCCCCCCTACTCTCCTGTAGGGTGAGATATCCTATTTAGTATGTATGTCATTCTCTCCCTGATCCAAATTCATTGAGAATAAGGTTTTGCTTTTTTGCCTTTCTGTTCTTCCCCTCCCTTGTAACCATTTTCCCTTGCCTCTTCTATATGAGATAGTTTACCCCATTCTGTCTCTCTCCATCTCTTCTCATTATGTTCCTCTCTCACCTCTTAATTTTACCTTTAAAGTATCATCCCTTCCTATTAAATTCAACCTGTGCCCTCTATATATACCTGCAAACATAAATGCACACATTGACATATGTATTCATATGTCCATATACCCTTACAACTATTTTCATACTGAGAAAAGTTTCATCAGTTACAGTTATCATTTTTTTCAATGTAGGAATGTAAATAGTTCAACTTTGATAAGTTCATGATGATTTCTTTTCCCTGTTTACCTTCTCAACCATCTCTTGTTTCTTATATTTCTTATATTCTTATATATTTTTATATTAAATTTTCTATTCAACTCTGGTTTTTTCATCAAGAATGCTTGAAAATCCTCTATTCCACTGAATGACCATATTTCCCCCTGAAACAAGATACTAAGTTTTGCTGGGTAGGTGATTCTTGGTTTTAATTCCAGCTCCTTGGCCCTCCAGAATATCATATTCCAAGCCCTTCTATCCCTTAGTGTAGAAGCTGTCCGATCATGCCCTATCCTGATTGCATTTCCACAGTTTCTTCCTAGCTGCTTGTAATAGTCTCTCCTTGATCTGGGAATTCTGGAACCTGGCTATAATATTCCTAGGAGTTTTCTTTTTGGGTTCTTTTTCAGGAGGTGTTAGGTGGATTCTTTCAACCTCTATTTTGCCTTCTGGTTCTAAAACATTAAGGCAATTTTCCTTGAGAATTTCTTGAAGGATGATTTCTAGGTTCTTTCTTTGATCATGGTTTTCAGGTAGTCCAATAATTTTGAAATTATCTCTCCTGGATCTATTTTCCAGGTTAGTGGTTTTTTCCCATGAGATGTTTCACATTGCCTTCTATTCTTTCATTTATTTGGATCTGCTTAACAGCATCTTGATTTCTCATAAAGTCACTAGCTTCCATTTGCTCCAGTCTAATTCTGAAGGAATGAATCTCCTCAGTGAGCTTTTGAGATTCTTTTTCCATCTGGTAAATTTGGCTTTCTAAGGCATTCTTCTGCTCATTGCCTTTTTGAGCCTCTTTTGCCATTTGAGTTAGTCTATTTTTAAGGTGTTATTTTCCTCAGTCAGGCTGTTGACTCTCATTTCATACTTTTCTTTCATCTTTCTCATTTCTCTTCCCAATTTTCCCCCACTTCTCTTATCTGCTTCTTAAGGTCCTCTATGGCCTGTAACCCACTCATATTTTCATTTGGGGCTTTTGGTGCAGGATTTTTGACCTCACAGTGCTCCTCCTGTTCCATGCTTTGATCCTCTTTGCCCCCAAAATAGGAGTCTAATGTTGAATTTTTCTGTTTATTTTGTTTCCTTTACCTAGGCATGTTGCCACTTAATTACTTGACTTTTGGTCTTGTTGCCACAGTAGGACTCTGCCACCAGACAGGGGAGCTTCCATCCCAAATGTTGGGGTCTTTTTTAACTTCCAGAGGTATTAGTTGGGTGCCCTCTCTGAAACCCCCACACACTCTGGCAAGCTGGTCACACACCCCAAGACCTCCACCCCAGACCACAATCCAGATCCAAGAAGGTTAAAGCAAGAGCAATTACCCCCCAAGACTGATCACTGGATCCCCCTACAGTCCACAGGTCAGGAGCTGAAGCCACAACTGAAGCTGCAAAATGGTGGCTGAGCCGTGGCTCCTCAGAGGCTTCTAGCCCCCAGGGGAAGAAGCTAAAGTGTTCCCAAATACTGGTCCCAAAGTCCATAGGGCACTAACCTCCCACTTAGTCCTAAGCATCTATGTGTTGGTAATTCTGGAAAATCCACAGCTGCTGGTGTTCTGGAGTCCCTCCAGCTGGTTGCTGGTTTGGCCACCCTGGGGCTAAAACCTCCAACTCACAGGGGCCTGCGCTCGGTTCCCAAAGTGCTGTGCTGGCTGCTCCCTGCTAGGCTGATGGGCTGTCCTCAGTGGGAGGTTAGCTTCTCTGTGTCATTTTGTGGGTTCTGTAGCTCCAGAGCTTGTTCAGAGTCTCCTTTTACATGAATTTGGAAGTGGTGGGAGCTGGAGCTGTGTGGAAATGCTGTTACTACTCCGCCATCTTGACTCTGCTGCCCTACAAGGGACTTTCAATCAAATAATAAACATTTATTAAATGCCTACTATGTGTTAGGCACTGTTAGGAACTAGGGATATAATTAGAGAAATGAAACAGTACTTGCTTTTCAGAATCTTACATTCAATGGGCTTGGGGGGCAGATGTTATTCTATTATGAGATTATATGGGGTGGGATGAGAGGAGTAATGCTCACTGCTGTGTGATGATTCTTCTGTATCATATACAGGAGTTCCCTATTTCTTTCTCCACATTTACCTTTCCACACTTCTCTCTATTGTCCAGGCTCTAACTGCTCTCTAAATACTCACAATACTAAAGAGCAAATTATTGTAAGGAAAATTTTAACCACTAATGGGATGCCTCAAAAGATAGCAGGTTCATCTTTGCTAGAAGACTTTGACCATTGTCTGAAAGACCACATGCACTGATCAGCTTTTGCCTGGATTATGGCAATGGCCTCCTCATTAGTTTTGTTGCTTCTAGTCTCTCTATTCCCCAGTTTATCTTCCACATCATTTCCATAATTAACTTCCTAAAGGATGCTTTAATAGAAACACTCTCCCAATCAAGAATTTAATTTTTATTTATTTATTTTTTAAAAACCTGACATTTATACAGAACTTTTAATTAAAAAAAAATTTTTGGAGGCAATTGAGGTTAAGTGACTTGCCCAGTGTCATGTATCTAGTAAGAGTCTGAGGCTGGATTTGAACTCAGGTTCTCCTGAGTCCAGGGCCACTGCCCTGGTTCATCTAATATCAAATATGAGCTCCTCAGCTTGACTTTTAGATCCTTTGGTGATCTGGCTCCTTGCTACCTTGCCTTTCTCTGTTCCCCATACTCACCCTGGCATCTCTCACCTCTGATCCTTTATATAGGTTGTTCCCCATGCACAGAATGTACTTGTTCTTCTCCTCCAGGATTTAGACTCTTCAGTGTCCTTTGAGGGTCCCCTTAGGTGCTATCTCTTACAGAAAATCTTTCCTATATGCAAAGCCAACCAAGAGCAGCTATCCCAAGGACTGTTGCTATGAATAACTTTAAGGATGTAATCACATAGTGTAGTGAACTCTTTATTTATTCAGCAATAAAATAAAGTAAAACATTAAAGAAACTAAAGCACAACATTCTCAACAATGTAATGTAACGATACGAAGGTGGCCACATAGTCTTAAATAAAACATATCATTCAGTAAATCACAATCTCATCAGTCAATGTAGAGTACCCAGGTAAAGTCTTCTTTCATCTGACCACTCCCAGCTCTTGCCTGGATTCATAGGTAGACAACTCTCTGCTCCTGTTTCAGACCTCAGCTTATTGCTCAACTCCAAGCTCATTGAAGTTTCTGTTACCAGGAAGACAAAGCTTAACAGAGCTACAGCAATATGTACACACATTGCCATCCCTGTCATCTCAATTCACTTTCTGACTGACAAAGTAAAACAAACCAACAGACAAGGCTTCTGTTTGAGAAATTAAACACAAATCAACAGTAAAGTTCCAGGACCTCTGAAACAGCAGTAAAGTCCTCTTTCAACAGACAGAATGCTTAGTTCTGACAAAGTAACATCAACATGGACAGAACAGATAGACAGAGTGCCAGAATCACAAACATTCTCCCTCTCAGTTCTGCTGTTGGTCCCAGCTTGTGCACCAGCTTTTCTCTGCTCTGCTCCTTCCTTTTCCACCCTTCCAGGTCCACTCTTTTGGCAAGCTCCTCCCATCATGGGTTCCATGTGATGACTTTAGGCCTCTTAAGGGCAGGCAAGGTGTTCAAATTCTCTTAGGCCTATTATGGGCAACACAATGTATACTGTTTCCAATAAAGACTTTTGATACAATCAAAGGCCAGCCTAAAAGGCACTTGAATAGCTGAAACAAATAGCAAAGTACTACTTTGCTTTCCATTACACTGTGCTACCTAGTTGTTAATGTTCTCTCTTTTTTCAAATTATCTTGCATTTGCTTTTCTGTTTATATTCTGTAATTCTCAGTAGAATTTAATGACTGTATTTTTATTTCTCTTTTTTCCCAGCACTTAACACAGCACCTCGAACACTTGTTGAGCTGTTCAGTTGTGTCTTTTTCTTCATGACCCCACAGACCATACTGTCCATAGGGTTTTCTTGGCAATAAACTGGAGTGGTTTGCCATTTCCTTCTCTTTTGGATTAAAGCGAACAGGATCAAGTAACTTGCCTAAAATCACACAACTAGCAAGTGTCTGAGGCTGGATTTGAACTCAGGTCTTCTTAACTACAGACCTGGAAGTCTATCCACTAAGCCATAGAGTGACCTTGAACACAATATTCACTTAAAGGATGATTATTGATTACTTGTGAGATATTTTATAGAGGATATTATTGTTCACGTAGTGGTTGGACTAGGTAGCTTCTGATGCCCCTTCCCACTTTGACATTCTGATCATCAAACTCACTTTCCTTCTTTCCATAAGAAGGTGCGAGTCTTTGGAGGTTCAGTAGTATACAAGGTGTTATATAAGTAGGCTGGTTGTCTTGCAGAAATACTTTTCTTTGTTACAAAGACTGGCTTCATAGGAGTTGCAATTAAGGGGATATGAATATGGTGTCAATTCAAAAAGTAAAAATAAAACAAAAAAAGAAAGTATTCAGCACACCTGCTTCTCAACTTAAGCATCATGCAAGAGCAGAATTTACATCAAATAAAATTCAATTTTCTCAGTGTGGGATGTTAGTTAAAAACAAGTGAGCACAGTGGGGCCTAATTGTTAGAGTGACATCTCTTAATCAAGGCAGAGAGATCAACTTGAATTACTAAAAACAAAACAGGATGCAGTCTGACACAGCCGCATAGCAAACCATCCAGCCAGGGGAATGTCAATAAAGATGCAAGTATGTATGAAATAGGAGAGAAGGCCCCTGCCATGAAAACTCCTTGGTTTGCTAGAAGAGAATTTAAAAACAGCAAAACTAATGATATCATACATATTTCCTCCTTTTCATAATGTTATCAAAAACAAATTTCTCCATTTGAGATACAGGGTTTGGAGTCTTTCAGGGGGATGTGGGGTTGATGGGTTCATGGATGCTCTACTGTATCACTGACAATTCAATATATGAATGGTAAAAACCACTTTTTGCTAGGTACTGCTTGTTCACCCTATAAGGACAAGTGGATGTGTTTTGGCGGGACGGAGCTCGGTTGAGAATTATAAACCATGGTTTACACTTTGATGCTTGAGTCCCATCTCTCATCTCAGGCAGTTTTTCAAGTGATGATAATTTAATAATGAAACTTTTCAATGAGCATCCAGTCATTATAGCATGTGTAATACCCTCTATTTGGAGGCTTGGTGAGTGCTTATAGAAATGAGTGATGGAAGGAGATATTCCTTCCCTAAGTTAAAGAATATACCAAAATCTTATGACTGTTTCCTCTCTGCTTATTGTGTGGTGACCAAAAGCCTTTTAATTGGCAGCTGTGCTGGAAGTTCGTGTTAAAACCAAAGGCTCTGGACAGATAGATAAAGCTTCTCTCTGTCTCTCTCTGTCTCTGTCTCTCTCTATCTCTCTTGCTTTTTGGAGGGAGGAAGGTAGGGTAATTGGGGTTAAATGACTTGCCCAAGGTCACAGGGGTAGTTTTGTGTTAAGTGTCTGAGCCTGGATTTGAAGTGAGATCCTCCTGGCCCCAGGGCCAGTGCTCTGTATTCATTGCACCACCTAGCTGCCCCTATTTCTCTCTTGGCAACATTGGAATGAGAAAGAAGAGCTGCTGTGGTCCTCTTCATTAACTAGGGACCTCAGGACCTTTATCTTTCCTAACTTCAATGTGATTGTGAATACATGGGGACATTGGTTTTCTCTCAATGTTTTTTATATATTTTTTGATCTTAGGTGAATGAGTATCTGAGATGAAATGGAGTAGGTGATAACATATTAAGATCCTAAAGTTTGGAAAAGTCACCAGAGGTCCATCACCTGTGGTCTATAGTGGAGTGTTCCAATGAGGAATTATGCTGAGGACCAATCTGCTTGACTTGCCTTAATAGTGGAGTACCAACCAGGAAGGTGAAGTACCATAGCCTTCAAGCAAACAGGTGACTCATCCATGTATGAGTCTGCCACACTCCAAAGTAACTTTTATTGCACAAATGTTTGGGTAGCCATTCCTTCAAGTGTGAGTCCATTTTCTCCAAGGCCTAAAGTGTAACAGAAAGAGTGTGCCCCAATTTGTCAATATATTTTGGTATTTTCAGGCTTTGTTGTGCATTCTTAGCAAATATCTCTCCTTAAGACCTAACTGATGTTAATTGGTTAATTGATACAGAGCAGCAATCACTGGTCAAACTGATGTTGTAGAAACATTAATTGGTTGAATAATATTGAGGAAACATTCATTGTATTGAATAATATTGATGGAGGTTCCTGAGAAACAATATTAGAAAAATCAGGCCACTGGGGTTTCCCCCCTAGAACTTTGAGGACAGGTATGTGCAGCTATGTTCTAGGGAGTGGGTGCTGATTGGTACAACTGTAGGGGTGGGGAGGAATTAGGAGAGTAGGCTTAGAGGTTATGGGCTACAAAAGGAGCTGACTTGATTTTATCACCATTACTTCAAGCTATAGAGAAATAGTATTTGTGAAGGCTCTTCAGAGACCCATATTTACTACAAGATACATATGGGAAGGGGGCTCACACACTCTTATCTATTTCTTTCAGCTGCATTATCAGAGAGAGCCATATAGCTGCTAAAGCAATGTAGTAAAAGAAGGAGAACTAAGACTGCTTTAGGTTATGGTAACTAGATTAAGTCCCAAATGACTGTTTCTAAATTCCATTTGAGGGGTGTTCTTACATTATCTCTGCAGAATTCCTGTGGTCAGTCTGCATAACTATCAGCAGGGAACTACATCCCATTGTTGCCCCTCCCAATTAAAAATAATCAGTGTTTATAAACAAGAAAATACCATGGTTCACTGTGTGGTCATTTCGAAAAAAGATTCATCTTGTTCTGCATGTCTTTAGAAGAGAGAACTTGAATAAGTGGGTGGAAATCACAAGGAAGCAGAATTCACGTTTACCAAGTATTTTCTATCAATTATAGCTGTCCAGAAATGGAAAGACCTACCTGGAAAAGAAATGAGTTCAAATGCATGAGAGATAGTTGAGTAGTGACTTCATATCTGTCAAGAGATACCATAGAAGGGATTACTGAACACACAACTCCATCTGCCATCTCTGGGTTTTGCTCTTGAATCCTAGATCTAGAATTCACTTCTACCTCCCCCCTGTGTCATCCCTTAGAGTCTCTTGTTTACTTCTGAACTCTACACAAAAGTCTTTCAGGATTCCTGTCACTGTTACTTCCTTCACATCCAAGCTAGCTTGCCTTTATTTTATATATGCTTATTTATATACATGTTGTCTCACCCTACAGTCAGTCTATTGGTGAACATTTAAGAACCTACTATGTGTCATACACTGAACTAAATGCTGGGAATAAAAAGAAAGGTAAAAACAGTTTCTGTTCTCAAGGAACTCACAGTTTAATTGGGAGACAACATACAAACAATTATGTACAAACAAGCTGTATACAGGATTAATTGGAGATAACCAAGAGAGCGAAGGTGATAGAATTAAGAAGGACCAGGAAAGGTTTCCTATAGATGGTGACATTTTAGCTGGTATATAAAGTCAGGGAAGATGAAATGAGGAAGGAGAGTAATTCAGACTTGGGGGAGAATCAGTAAAAATGCCCAGTTTTGTCTTTGTACATCCTTGGCACAAAGCAGTGATTCTGTATCATATTAGATCATTGATAAATAGATAGATTGATTTGGAAGAAGCTTACACTGCTAAATGATCTTTAAGAGTTTTTCTAAGAGTGAAGGGCCTAGAAACTTGTTTCAGGGAAGAAGGACCATTCAAAGAGATACGTAAATGAATTAAATACACATGCATGACTCATCCTGCTCCCTGGTGCTATTACAAAGAAAGAAAGGGGAAGGGAGTGGAGAGAGAAGAAAAGGGAAATAAAAAAGAGATGGAGTGGAAGTAGTGAATGGGGAGAGTTGGAGTGAAGGAAGTAGGGAGGCAAAAATAAAAGGGGAAAAGAAAATAAGGGAGCAGAGGGTCATAGATTTGGTGTCTCTGGAAGGGACTTTAGAAAACTTCAAGTGTAACTATTTAACTACAGACGAGGAAACTGAGCTGAAAGAGGTTAGGTGACTTGCTCAGGATCACACAGTTAATAAGTATCTAAGGCAGGATTTGAATGGAGGGAAGGTAGAAAAAAGAGAGATGGCTAATTCAGTGGTAACATTTTCTTTCTTTTTTAAAAATAATATTTTATTTTTCCCAATTACCTAACATTTTTAAAAAAGTTTTGAATTCCAAATTCTATCCCTCCCCTGCCCTCCCTTCTCCCTGAGATGGTAAACAATCTGATGTAGGTTATTATAATGACAAGCAAAGTAGTACTTTACTGCTGGATTCAGCTATTCAAGTACCTTTGAGCCTTGCCTTTGATTTTGTCAAGTCTTTGTTGGAAACAGTATACATTGTGTTACCCCTTAATAGGCCTAAGGAAGTTTGGCAACCTTCTCTGCCTTTAATAGGCCTAACATCATCACACAGAGCCCATGGTGGGAGGAGTTTACTGAAACTGTAGAACAAGAAGGTCACAACAGAAAGGGTAGAACAGGAAGGAGCAGAGCAGATAAAACTGGAGCATGAACTAGGACCAAGAAGAACTAAAAGAGAATTTTTGTGATGTTGGCACTCTGTTGTTCTGTCTATTGATTTGTGTTAGCGTAATTTTGTCAGAAGCACTCTGTTGATTTGTGTTGATTTCACAGACAGAAAGTGAATTGAGATGATAGTGCTGGCAATGTGTGTAAATAATTGTTGTAGCCCTATTGAGCTTTGTTTTCCTAGAAAAAAGAAACTATGAAGAGCTTGGTGTGAAACAGTCCCTGTGAGTTTCGATATGGAACAGGATTGGAGAGCTGCCTGCCTGTGAATCCAGGCAAAAGTCAGGTGAATCCAGGCAAGACCTGGGAATGCTACCTCTCTATGAATCTAGACAACAGTTGGGTGAATTCAGGCAAAAGCTGGGAGCATGGAAGAGGAGCTGTGGGTTCTAGAAGTTAGCCTTGAGTCAAGGTGAAAGAGAACTTTACTTGGATACTCATCAGTGCTGACTGATGATATTATAACTTACTGTGACCTAGGGGTACATGGCATTTATACTTTCTGCTACCACTTAAGGATGATTGGTTTAAGGATGATTACCCCTTAAACATTATTGGTGTAAGGATGATTGGAAGCCAGCTGGAGTCAAGAAGAAAGAAGACTTGATTTGGATACTCTATATTTATTGAGGATATTGTGACTTATTGAATGATATGCTTTCTTTAAGACTATGTGGCTACCTTAGTAATATGTTGTTATGTTATGTTCTTGTGAATGTTGTGCTTAAATTTCTTGAATGTTTTGCTTTAGTTTACTGCTGAATAAATAGATAGTTCACTATATTATGCAATTAGATCTTTAAAGTTATTCACAGCAGCAGTCCTCAGGAGAGTTGCTTGTGATTGGCTTTGTAGTTATACATGTGCGATCATGTAAAACATTTCCATGTTAGTCATTTTGTATCAGAAGACTTAAACAAAATGAAGAATGAAAGAAAGTGAAAAATAGTATACTTCAGTCTATGTTCAGACAATATAAATTCTTTCTCTGGAGGGCATATTTCATCATGAATAATGGTAACATTTTCTATACTGAAATGAGAGTTGATGACTAGCATACATATTGGTAGTTTCCCTGTGTTTACATCTCACATCATTTTTCTAAGGCTGACTAAATCTAGTTTTTTTTTTCTTTTATACCAAGTCTTAGTATAATATATATATTTGCCTCTTAGGACGAGCTTTCTTTATATGTTTCACATACTCAGAAATAACTAAAATAATCCTAGGTGCAGAAGAACTCCATTATGATAAGGGAAGTTAGTACATGGATTTGACTGTTCTGAGGAGAAAGGGATACCCCCTCGAGCATAAATATATACAGCTGGGCTGACCACACATAGACACCAACTAGGTGCCTCAGTGGTTGGAGTACTGGATTTGGAGTCAGGGAGATTTATTTTCCTGAGTTCAAATCTAGATACTTCCTAGCTGTATGACCCTGGGCAAGTCACTTACCCCTGTTTGCCTCAGTTTTCTCATCTGTAAGAACGAACTGGAGAAGGAAGTGACAAACTACTCCAGTATCTCTGCCAAGAAAACCCCAAATGGGCTCATAAAGAGTTAGTCACAACTGGAACAATTGAAGGACAACAACAGATACTTCAGCAAGAATTGTCTAATTGGCCTTTCCCCAAAATCTGAGTTATGCTCCTTGAGATTGGCCTATAACAACAATAATAATGACTTGCATTCACATAAGGTTTTAAAGTTTTAACATTTTAAGATAACAAGATAGTGCAGAGGTAGTTTGCTAGACTTGGGGTCAGAACAGAGTTCCTGGACTGAGTTCAAATCCTATCTCAGACACTTACTCTGTGTATGACATGGTCAAGGCTCTTAACTTCTCTCAGTATCAGTGTCCTAATTTGTAAAATGGGTATTATAATAGTAGTACCCACTCTTGTTGTGAGGATAAAATGAAATAGTATGTGTAAAGCACTTTGCAAACCTTAAAGTGCTATAGAAGTGGTGGCTATTATTGTTTACAAAACACCTTCCAGTTTACATTTATGGTTATATACAAACCCAGTCATGTAGGGCAGTATTAGTATTATTCTCCCACTTTTTGTAATACTCCAATGAATCTATGATCCTGTGAATGTGGCTAATCCCCTCACGGATATAGATTGCAACCCATCCTGTCTAGGCTCTACAATAAGTTGGGGCCTTCTTCAGTTCTGCCAACATCACAATGGAGTATTGGCTCTGGCTTTTAGCTTGTCTGTACATGTCTTAGACATCTTATTTCTTGATCATCTATGGCTTGATGACATCTTTTCCTCCACTCCCCCCATATAATTTCTTATGTTCAGCAACCTATTCATACTCAATATGATCCTCTCCTTTGCCCTTAACTACTAAGACAGGAAGATTATTGGACTTGCAGACATACATCATCACTAGGCAGATAATAAGTGTTAATAAATGCTTGTTGGCTGTTAACTGACTTGAAAAATATTGGTATAAAAATGGGCTTTTGTTCCAGAGAGAATCCTGGTGTTATTAAAATAATTTAGCTATTTTCCAAAAGTGATTCATTTTGACATCCTTTTCCTATTTAATTCTCAGTCCAACTTATGGTGTCTCTCTCTCACTGTGTGTGTGTGTATGTGTGCACATGTGTAAATGTAACCTGTATCTCAAAGCCCATTGACCTGTGACCCTATTTTATGGGGCTTGGGGTAGAGTTGGTGAGAGTAGGAGAGAGGAGAGGTTCAGTCATTCCAACATCATCACTTTCTTGATTATCTTCAATTCTCTTGAATCTCTTCTGACTCTGCAATAGCTTCAGGTACTTTCTGGCTTCCAGCTTTGAGGGAGATAGATAATACCAACTTCATTTGAAGTTGCTGAACAGGGAATAAGACTCTTGAAAGAAGCCAATATGAGAGGGGCTGGCAGTCTCCATCACATTCCTTGTCCTCAGCTTGCTACACTAAAGACTTTGGTGGAATTTTCCCTTGGGGGAAATATGGAACTTTTTTTCACTTGGTTGAGCAAAGTTATCTTATTTCCATTGGGAGAGGTCCTTTATGCTGTATTGTCTGGTATATATTCTCCTAGGTATACTTTCTCTAATCTGTGTTTTGCTATTAACTTGGATTAATGGGTTTCCTTGCTACTTTCTTTGAGTATTCATTGTGGAATTGGTATTTGCTGGGAAAGGAGTGAAGTCTTGAATATAAAGCTTGGATCCTCCTCTCCTCATTAATGAACAGTGATTAGAAGTTTAACTTGGACTTAAAAACCACATCCCTTAGACTAATAATATTTGTTACTGTGATTTAGTTGTAGTACTTGTGTCCCTTTCATAACACCATTTGGGGTTTTCTTGGCAAAGATAATAGAGTGGTTTGCCATTTTCCTCTCCACCTAATTTTATAGATGAGAAAACTGAGGAAAACAGAATTAAGTTACTTTCCTAGGTCACACAGCTACTAAGTGTCTGAGGGCAGATTTGAACTCAGGCAAATGAGTCTTCCTTACTCTAGACTCAGTGCCCTATACATTGTGTCACCTAGCTGTCCCAATACAAATAATTAAACTTGGGCCATTATCTATCTATCTTTCTATGTTTGTTATTTAGACTTTTTGTAAATTACAGAGAATGAATTGGTATTTCTTATTAGAAATATATGAAGAAAAGCCTATAACTACTTAAAGCAGAGGTTCCATAACCTAATAATCAAAAATATACCCCCCCCAAGGCCATCCTTCATATTAGTGGTCAAGTTATTTAAAAGTAACCACTTATACTAAGGAGTTCTCTATTAGGAGTTCTTACTAATGACTTACTCTCTAGCATGTGCCATTTACTATTTATCCCTTTTTTCCCATGTACCCCTAAACTGCTGCCTTCTTTCCCTATGTTCCAAAAATTATGATAATGATCATCTCAACCTGAATGAAATAAAGTTGTTGGGTTTTTTTGCTTTGTTTTTGGTAAATGCCCTATTTCCTGGGACTATAGATAATAGCTTTCTGAGAGTATTTTTATCATATATTCATGATCCCATCTGGCCAATCACTGCTCTAAAATCCCTGAAAACTGAGGTTGAATCATCTGTGACATGTCAAAGATTGATTTTTTTTTTCTGTATAAAAAGGGAAAACTAGAAACCTACTTTTCTTGCTATAATCACCATAAGCCATCTGGGAGTGGTCAACCCCACCCCCCACCCCCAGATACTAATCTGAGTCTTTAGACCTTTTTGCTACACAGTGAGCTGGTGGAGAACCATCTTTTGGTGATGATATCCAATCTGGAATGATACCATCTTTTCTTGGCTGCTACAATAACCATGAGCCATCTGGTAGTTATCATTTTCCACCCCCACTAACTGATCTAAGACCTCTTTACTTTAGCTGGTGGAGAGCCATTTTGGTGCTGTTGCCCAATCTGCCATCTTTTAATTCCTTTCATCCATATGGGGAATTGCCCCCCCTCCCTGCCCCCCAACCTGCTCCCCAGAACATATATTGATTAGCATAAGTTGCTTCTGTTTTGCCCTTATAGCTAGTGAAGATCCAAGTGAAGATTCAGACCCAAAGAATATCCTATCTCTAGCATCCAGCTTCAGAGAATATCTTTCAGCATACCTTTTTGGGATATGTAAATTCTCTGAATGTGGCCTCTTTCTTTTCTCCCCAAGTATGCTGATTAGTTTACCAAAAGAGCAATCCATTAGAGGGTAGTTACTTCTAAATATAGGAAATAATGTGAATGAGATCACTTGAGATAATCTATTCTGGGGTGGGGAACCTAAGGCCTCAAATGAGGCCCTTTGACTGAATCCCAACTTCATAGAACAAATCTCCTTAGTAAAGGATTTGTTCTGTAAAACTTGGATTTGGTCAAAAGGATGCACCTAAGGACCTAGGAGGCCACATGTAGGCTCAAGACCACAGGTTCCCCACCCCTGAACTATGTAAAGTACTTTGTAAGCTTTCAAACATTATATGTGCATGAGGGAATTAGGTGGGGTAATAGATAGAGTGCTTGGCCTCGAATCAGGAAGACCTGAGTTTAAATTCTGCCTTTGACACTTACTAGGTATGTGACCCTGTCCAAGTCACTTGGATTCTCTAAGTCTCAGTTTCCTTATCTGTAAATGGAGATAATAACAGCACCTATATCACACGGTTTTACAAGGATCAAATCAATTAGGCAATTTTGTTAAGACCATATCAAGGTTAATAATTCTTTAAAAACTGTATGCAGAAGAAATCCACAGTTTCATATACAATGACTTTTTTTGGTTTTTGTTTATTGCAATGTTCATTTTTGTTGATGATTAAGTTCATAATAAAAATATATTTTATTTTTTTTTCTTTTTGGAGGGGGGGAAGGAAGGGCAATTGGGGTCGAGTGACTTGCCCAAGGTCTCATGGCTAGTAAGTGTTAAGTGTCTGAGGTCAAATTTGAACTCAGGTCCTCCTGACTCCAGGGCCAGTGCTCTATTCATTGCACCATCTAGCTGCCCTGAAAAAAGATGTTTTAAAATAACTGTACTTGTTGACTGAAAAATTCATTATTGGGAAAATTCTTTGATGAATGAATTCTCACTATGCTGAGATTATTTTCTTATTGATCATTGGACAAAATCTCATATTAAGCAGGAGGCAATATAGCATAGTGAAGGCAGGAGACTATTTCATTTCTAGCTCTGAAATTTATTAGATATGTGAGCTAAGACAAGTTGTTTATCTTCAACTTTTTCTTTTGTGAATTTGAGGTCCTCTTTACCTTGAAAGGAAATTAGTGATACAGTTGATCAAACACTAATTTGAGAGTTGGGACAACCTGAGGCCAAGTTATACATGTGGTATATTTTGGCTGTATGACTCTGAGCAAGTCACTTAACCTTTAGGTATCCGAGGCATCTTTTAAGGATAAGTTGCAGAGGGGCGGCTGGGTGGCGCAGTGAATAGAGCACCGGCCCTGGAGTCAGAAGGACCTGAGTTCAGAGCCGGCCTCAGACACTTAATCCACACAAACAAAAAAAAACCTAGCCGTGTAACCTTGGGCAAGTTACTTAACCCCAATTGCCCTAAAGGGGCGGCTAGGTGGCACAGTGAGTAAGAGAGCCGGCCTCGGAGTTGGGATGACCCGAGATCAGATCTGGCCTCAGAAAATGAGCACCCACTCATAAATAATGACTAGCCGTGTAACCTTGAGCAAGTTACTTAACCCCAATTGCTTTAAAAAAAAAAAGGATAAATTGCAGAACAGTTGTTGATCTCAGTTGGTAGAGGAGGTTACCTCACCAGGAATGCCTTTCACTGATGAAACAAGAAGTTCATTTTCTACCCAGTTATCCTTATTCAGACTCCTCCAACCACTAGGACCCTCAAGATCCTGCTAGATCACATCAGCCTTGATACTCACACCTCATCAGTACCATCCACCTCTGAGACCTTTCTGGAAGGTGGAACAGGGGGCCTCTCCCCAAACCTCTAAGGAGGACACTGTTATGGGAATGGGAATTTAAGATCTTCCCTGCCCCTAGCCCCTTTGATAGGCTTAAGTGACTCTGAGAACCTTCCTTGATTTGAAAATATACTCTGCCCCCTAATAGGCTGAATGTGTTCACATGGAACCTGTGACCTTGAATAACTTGTGAAAACATCCTGGAAAGAGGTAGTTATAAATCAGTCATCTGATGACAGATTGCTACAGTGAAGTGAGATCCCCTACCTATTTTCTTGGCCCCCATACTCTTGTGTAGCAAGTATCAATCTTGAAGATCACATTTTTATGCAAACATATCTGTCAGCTATTTATATTGATCTTATGGAAATGGTTTTCTGTTTATGATGCTCAATGTGGGAAATAGACAAGGGTTCTAAGCTTTATAGAAATCTAAAGCCCCAATAGAAAGATGGGTTGTGAAGGAGATGAGGACTTTAGCCATTGAAATATAATATAGATAGATAGAAATAGATGTGTGATAGATGGAGAAATAGACAGAAAGGTAGGTAGATAGGCAGGCAGATAGATAGATAGATAGATAGATAGATAGATAGATAGATAGATAAATAGATAGGTGAAATAGGTAAGTAGGCAGATAAGTAGTTAGGTAGGTAGATTAAACAGGTACGTAGGTAGATAGATTGATAGATAAGTATGTAGTAGATAGTTGATAGATGGATGGATGGATAGATGGATAGACAGATAGACAGAAAGAAGAAAGAAAGAAATCTTGATAGAAGCGCTGAACATGACTTCAATGACTAAACAACAGTCCCAGAGGGAAGTCAGTAAGATCAGAGAGGACTGGAAAAGGCCTCTTGCATGAAGTGGGACTTTAGCTTGAAAGAAACCAGTAGAGTTAGGAGTTAGAGATGAGTAAAGAGAGTTTTCTAACTAAATTCCCTTCTAACTTTGGAATTTGACCAGCTTTTGATTCTCTAATTCCCCTTTTCATCTCTAAAATGGACATAATGATCAGTTTGAACTATCTTTTTCAAAAGGCTGTTGTGAAAAATCAGAGATAATACAAATATGATAGCAACCAATATAAAGGCAAGCTAGTCTACAGAAAGGGACCTTAGTGCTCATCCAGGCCAACCTTTACATTTTACAGCAATTATATTTGTAGTGTCAGATGATGTACAGTAAATGATTTGACAGGCAATGGGTAGTCTTTACCTCCCCACAGTGTAGAAAGGCTACCTCTATTTAGCTACACCTACGCTCAGAGGCGTGGGTTTGCACTTCCTGTTTCCCTGCTGAATCTAATTCAGATCTGCCATACTTAGATGTTCCAGGGTAAACTATTTTTCTGCTTGATATACTGCTGTGAGAACAGGCTTCTGTGGAAGATCTTAACAGGCTTCTATGGAAGATCTTAACAGGCTTCTATCAGGATCTTAAGCAGTTTTTGTGGGTTATTGGCAAATCATGCTTACCCTTAAGTTTACAAAGCAATGAATGGACAAAGATGCTCTGAATGTAGCCTCTCATCTCAAAGGCAACCCCCTTCCACCTACCCTGTAGAGCTGCCAGTTCGAGGCAAAGAATATTTACTATGTTCTTTCTCTAGACAAGACACTTTTGTACTGAGGGGACATATGTGAGCAAATAAGATTGCTCCTGATCTCAAGGAGCTTCCCATCTAGGAACAGGGATAAATCAAGATTCTGATAATTATAATAAACATAACCACATGATCAAAGTATTGGAGAGGTTTAGCCATGTAACTGAATTTTTAAAAAGAAGTCAATTACATGCATGAACTTTAATCGATGAAGTAGAGCAGAGAATCAAATTCTGCAGGATTCCTCCCATGTACGGAGGGGAGAATTTTACAGATGGAGAAGTATAATCTTTCTAATAGTCAATGATTTGCCGCAAGCCACACCGCTAGTAGGTGCTAGAGCCATGATTTAGATTGGGCCTTCTGATTCAACATACCACACGTATTGTTTTTATTGCATTTATTTAGTATTTACCACAGACCTGAATATTTCTCCGGTCCCAGCTTCCCTGGCACCTTATAAGCTCCTTTAGGGGCTAGAACCTGAAAGATATAAACAAAAGGAAAGAATGTTCTCTTTGGAGTAAAAAAAACAATCCCAACAAAACCTGAGCCTCAAATCCCAGCTCTGTTTCTTACTAACTGTAAAATTGTGGGCAAGTCAATAATCTCTTTAGAACTTAATTGTTTTAAAAGCTTTTTTGAGAAGTGCCTTGCCACACATTTAATTCCATTGTTTTAATATTAAAAAATTAAAGTATCAAACCATTCTAAGTTTATTGCTCACTTCTTGAAAGTGGAAGAAGATATTGAGATTGAACTCCACAGTATGGCGACAGCTTCTTTATAAGCTGTTGTCATGCTGGTTTTTTAAGACAGAAAAGTTTGCAGACTTCCTTTATTACTGTAATTTTTTTGTTGCTTTCTTTGGGAGGGCAATTGGGGTTAAGTGACTTGCCCAAGGTCACACAGCTAGTTTTTGTGTTAAGTGTCTGAGGCCGGATTTGAATTCAGGTCCTCCTGATTTCAGGGCCGGTGCTCTATTCACTGTGCCACCTAGCCGCCCCCAGACTTCCTTTTTTGAAAGAAATCACCACTTAATTTTGTTTTCCCTGTTAAGATGTGTCATAGAAAACTATTAGGATGATTAAATCAGATTTAACCAAGAGCTATGAAGGACATGAGTAGTGGGCATTCAGCAAATGGGGGGGTGAAGATGCCACCTCAACCAATTCTATTGATGGTCAGATACACTTGTTTAGAAAGGCAGATAAAGCAATCCATAAAAAAGGCAAGACATTCAGTAAATTGACCAGTATCTAACCAAATTGGTATGAGAGAAAAAATCAATTTGTGAAGTATCAAATTTATGGTAGACTGGTTTAACCCAAGACTACAGCTCTGTAAGATTTTCCCAACCTCTAAATTGTCTCCACTTCTTCAAAGGTAACCAACAATGAAAAGCAAATGAACAAAACCAGTTTCCCTCCTTCCTTCCCTGTTCCCCCTGAAAATGCCCAAAAGTACATTTCACTCATGTCCCAAAGATCCAGAGCATCAAAGCTAACCTTGAGGACAACCCCAACACGACCTTCTGTAATAATGTCATAAAATCTAAAGGAGACCAGATTTTAGTTTTACAAATAGGATCAAGGGTGGGAATACTACACTTTAGTTTGGTGGGCTCATCTTGGTTTCTTCTCTTGACATCCCAGTTTTAAACCTGAGTCATGTTGATTCCTATGGTGGTGAACTGATCATAAAGGAGGTCCGGGTCTTACTTAAAAGATTCCAGATTGCTGGTGGTGGTGCAGTGGCTCTTCTCCAACAGGGCCTGAGCTTCATCAATGTCGTGTTGGCTCCCAACCACAGGCAGACTTTATCTGTAGGAGGAACTGAAGTTTTGCAGTGATGGGTATTGGCCAGTAATAAGGGCTTTGTGATTTCTTTTTTCTTCTGCATGTATTTTAAAGTGTGTAACGTCTGATTTCAGAAATCTGACTTTTTAGCCTTCTTTTCTTCTGAGTGAGGTTAAGCTCCTTTAACTTATACTTCTGATACTGCTCATCCAGTTTCTTAAATACTATATCTGAAGACTCATTCTCAGGCTGTTTTATAAAAGCATTAACATCTTCCATGAACCAGTCTGACTCAAGGATGACCAGGTGCCTGCAGCATCTGTTTCCCCCTGCTGAGTCCCTGTGGTTCAGGAGCTCCTTCAAAGCTGCCATGTTGTAAGGCAGTCTGCTTTTCTTTTTTTCTTTTTTTTTAATTAGAGGACTGCATAGACAGTTAGGTGGCATAGAGGATAGACTGCCAGGCCTGGAGTCAGGAAGACACTCACCTCTATGTGTTCAAATCTGGCCTCAGGCACTTACTAGCTGTGTGACCCCAAGCAAGTCACTTAGCCCTTTGTCTCAGTTTCTTCAGCTGAGCTGGAGAAGGAAATAACAAACCACTCGAGTTCCCAAGAAAACACCAAATAGGGTCATGAAAAGTCAGACACCACTGAAAATGCCTGAACAAGATGATTGAATGATGGGACCTCTAGAGTCCTTCCAGGTTTAAATGTATGATCCTGTTTTACTTAACTTTAAAAAAAAAAAAAAAACCTCACCTTACTCCTAGCAAAGGGATCTGTACATAGTAGGTACTTGATAAAAGTTTATTATAGATTAGTGGATCCTTTAGAAAAAATAAAGTCCCATATGGTTTCCTTTATATGTTGAGTGACAGATTGCGGAAGTGACATTTTTTTATGAAATGGGTCAGTATTCAGCACCCAATTTAAGCTTCTTCCAGAGAACAGTTGAATCAGTATGAATCATCTCTAAACTAGAACCTAAAATTATGTGATAAGACCATCTGCAGAGCATAATTTCTATTGAAAATATATTACACACAATTGATTACTCAGGGGCAGTATAAGCTCTTTGTGAGTAGGGATTGCTTCATTCATTGTAGGCTGGCACAATGCCCGACGCATAGTAGGCCCCTAGTAAATACTTGTTGATGGTTATGTATTTTCTTGGAATGAAAAGATGAAAGTCTGAGGACTGATTTTTCTACCCAGGGCCAGGATTAGGAATGGGCTTTGTGTGTGTGTGTGTGTGTGTGTGTGTGTGTGTGTGGGACAAAACACAGGATGTTTTTAATATTATGATTTTACAATGTGTTTTTTTCATGACAGGAAATTTCTCCCTCCATGAAACATAGATATCTGTGTGTTAGGCCCCCAGAGGTGGATGACATAGGGGTGGAGGGAAGAGAGACAATTATCCAGTCTTGTCTAGTGCGTGCAAATGCTTGGTTTTGCTTCCATTGCTAGCTGTGGAATCTTTTGTAAGTAACCTCTCTTACCAATAATGTCCCTATCTCAAAAATGGAAATTATGGGCGGAGCCAAGATGGCGGAGTAGAAACAGCTCATCCAAGCCACTCTGCCCCCAGATTCCCCCCAAACTATGTAAAAGGGGACTCTGAGCAACTTCTGGAGCCCCAGCACCCACAGAACAACACAGAGAAGCTAACCTCCCGCTGAGGACAGCCCAGCAGCCTTGCAGGAAGGACCAGCACAGTGCTCTGGGAGCCGGCAGCGAACAGCTCTCAGAGCGCTGGGAGCCGAGCCAAGCCGAGCCGAGCCCAGGTCCCCGCGAGCTGAGGTTTTAGCCCCAGGGTGGCAGGGCCAGCGGCCGGCTGGAGAGACCCCAGAACACCAGCAGCTGTGGCGACTCCAGAATTATCAACATAGACATGCCTAGGACAAAGTAAGAGGTTAGTGTCCTATGGACTTTGGGACCAGTATTTGGGGAATGCGTCGGCTCTCTCCCCTGGGGGGCTAGAAGCCACTGAGGAGAGCACGCCATTTTGTAGTTTTCAGAGGCAGCTCCAGCTCCTGGCCTGTGAACTGTAGGGAGATCCAGCGATCAGTCTTGGGGGGTAATCGCTCTTGCTTTAACCTCCCTGGATCTGGATTGTGATCTGGGGTGGAGGTCGTGGGTGGGTTTCCAGCTTGCCAGAAACGGAAGTTGGCCCCCTCACACATTTGGGTTGAAAGTTCCTGTCTGGCACCAGGCCATACGGTGGCAACAAGCCCAAAAGTCAAATAATTAAGTGGCAACATGCCAAGGCAAAAGAAACAGAAAAATGGGGGGCGGCTAGGTGGCGCAGTGAATAGAGCGCCGGCCCTGGAATCAGAAGGACCTGAGTTCGGAGCCGGCCTCCGACACTTAATCCATACAAACAAAAACCTAGCCGTGTAACCTTGGGCAAGTTACTTCACCCCAATTGCCCTAAAGGGGCGGCTAGGTGGCACAGTGAGTAAGAGTGCCGGCCTCGGAGTTGGGATGACCCGAGATCAGATCCGGCCTCAGAAAATGAGCACCCACGCATAAATAATGACTAGCCGTGTAACCTTGAGCAAGTTACTTAACCCCAATTGCTTTAAAAAAAAAAAAGAAACAGAAAAATGAAACCCTAGACTCCTATTTTGGGGGCATAGAGTGGGAAAAGGACTGTGAGGTCAGAAGTTCTGCTCCAAAAGCCCCAGGGGAAAACATGAGCGGGTTGCAGGCCATAGGGGACCTTAAGAAGGACTTTAAAAATCAAATAAGAGAAGTGGAAGAAAAATTGGAAAGAGAAATGAGAAGGATGCAGGAAAAGTATGAAATGAAGGTCAACAGCTTGACTAAGGAAAACAACACCTTAAAACATAGACTAGCTCAAATGGCAAAGGAGGCCCAAAAGGGCAATGAGGAGAAGAATGCCTTAAAAAGTCGAATTTGCCAGATGGAAAAAGAATCTCAAAAGTTCACTGAGGAGATTCATTCCTTCAGAGTTAGACTGGAGCAAATGGAAGCTAATGACTTTATGAGAAATCAAGATGCTGTTAAGCAGATCCAAACAAATGAAAGATTAGAAGGCAATGTGAAATATCTCATGGGAAAAACCACTGACCTGGAAAATAGATCCAGGAGAGACAATTTAAAAATTATTGGACTACCTGAAAGCCATGATCAAAGAAAGAACCTAGAAATCACCCTTCAAGAAATCCTCAAGGAAAATTGCCCTGATGTTTTAGATCCAGAGGGCAAAATAGAGGTTGAAAGAATCCACAGATCACCTCCTGAAAAAGATCCCAAAAAGAAAGCTCCCAGGAATATTATAGCCAGGTTCCAGAATCCCCAGATCAAGGAGAAAATACTACAAGCAGCCAGGAAGAAACAATTTCAATATTGTGGAAACACAATCAGAATAGCCCAGGACCTGGCAGCTTCTACACTGAGGGATTGAAGGCCATGGAATATGATATTCCAGAGGGCAAAAGAACTGGGAATGAACCCAAGGGTCACCTACCCAGCAAAACTGAGTATTTTGTTTCAGGGGAAAATATGGTCATTCAGTGGAATAGAGGACTTTCAAGCATTCTTGAGGAAAAAACCAGAATTGAATAGAAAATTTGACATCCAGACACAAGAAGGAAGAGATGCCTGAGAAGGTAATCAGGGAAAAGAAATCAAAAGGAACTTATCAAAGTTGAACTATTTACATTCCTATATGGAAAAACAATAACTGTAACTGATGATATCTTTCTCACTATGAAAATAATGGAAGAAAAGGTGTGTGGTCATATGAATACATATGTGAATGTGTGTGTATATGGTTACAGTTATATATGGATAGAGGGCATAGGTTGAATGTGTTGGGAAGGGAGAATACTCAAGGGATGAAATTATGAGGTGAGAGAGGAAAGTGGCAAGAGGAGATGGGGAGAGACAGGGTAGGGTAAACTATCTCATGTAGAAGAATCAAGGGGAAGTGGTTGCAAGGGAGGGGGAGAATAGGAAGGCAAGAAGGAGAAACCACATTCTCATTGAATTTGGTTCAGGGAGAGAATGACATACATACTAAATGGGATATCTCAACCTACAGCAGAATAGGGGGAAGGGGGATGAGAGGAAGGATGATGGATAGGAGGGTATCCTTGGGGGGAGGGGAGGCTGGAAGTACCCACTTATAGAAGAGGGACAGGATCAAATAGGGAATGGATCAGGTGGGGGGTGGGATGAGTGGGAGGGAATTATAAGCAGCCTTGTACAATATATCTACTATGATAATATTTTGCATAGCTAGACATGTACAACATATACTGAATTACTTATCTTCCCAGAGGGAATGGGTGACAAGGGAGGAAAGAAATGGATCTGAAATTCGAGGTCCTAACATTAAATGTTTCAAATATATATAAATACTATTATTAATACTCTTTTGATTATAATTGGGAGATAAGATGTGCAGACATTGGGACACAAAGATTCACCTTCCTCCAATGGAAAAGTCGAAGGGGGTATGGGAGAAGGTTTGGGAGAGAACAGATTGGAGGAAGCGATATCTTGTGGGACTGCTATTCTGGGAGGATGGGTAGGGGAAAAACAAGAGGGGGAAATGATTGTAACTCAAAATCTGGCGGAAATGAATGATGTAAAACAGAAGTTAATAAAGCATTTGTTTAAAAATAAAACAAAAACAAAATAAAAAAATTTTTAAAAACGGAAATTATGATACTTGTGACTCCTGACTCACAGGGGACTTGATGTGCTTTAGCAGAAGTATCTCCAGACTTGGGAACAAAGTGATGGATTTGCATTCCAGCTTTGCCCTTTGCTATCTATGTGTCTATGAACAAGGTCTTAGTGTGTGTAAGCACAAGACAAAGATAATGCAGCATATAATTTTTTTTTAGTTTCTTTTTGGAAGGGAGAAGGCAGGGCAATCGCGGTTAAGTGACTTGCCCAAGGTCACATGGCTAGTGAGTATTAAGTGTCTGAGGCTGGATTTGAACTCAGGTCCTCCTGACTTCAGGGTTGGTGCTGTATTCATTGTGCCACCTAGCTGCCCTGGAGCAGATAATTTTTATGGATCCTTAGAGCTCTATGATCCTGTGGTTGTTGTGAGAACCAAATGAGATCGTGAGCATTTAAGTCCCCCACAGTAAGAGAGGGGGGCTGTTGGACATTATCGTGGTCCCATTTGACACTGAGAATGGGACATTGGGCAGTTCCATGCTCTCACCCTTCTGGTTGTGGACCTCACCTAATACCAGGAGAGGATCAAGGGAAATGCCAAGATCTCTATAGTTCACAGAGAGCCACTACCTCTGTTCTTCAACTCCTTCCCTTTTCAGGGTGCTAATGCTGACTCTTTGGTCCAGGAATATGGATTATGTATCTTTATCCAATTAAATTCTTGTCTGATTCCCCCCCCACTGAGGGGAATACTGAGAGCAACTCCACCTTCCTCCTTCTGTGCTGTATTTAATAGAATCTTAATTACAATAACAAGGTGTTATGCTAATGGGATCTGAAGATCTTTCATGCCCCTTGAACTTGCTGATATAGCAAGAATGGGTGGGGCAGGAGGGAGCCCAAGCTGAGTAGGAGCTGGGCTGGATCCAGCATGGTGGCTGGAAGCAGCAGTGTGAAGTCCTTTTTTTGAGCCAGCCAGAATTTCTGCTAAGGACTCCTGCTGAGGACTGCAGGGGACAGGAAGTGCCAGGGGCCAGAGCTGCTGGGGCTGAGCTGTGTAAGGCTGAACAGTTATTGTGAGTGAAGAGAGGAGGATCTTTACCTGAGGAAGCCTGTTCTGTTTTAAAGTCTTGAGAATGTGGGTGTTTACTGCATTAACTACATGTGCCAACTCCATGGTTACTGTGATGGCTTTTACTTTCTGGTTTTGGAACTCAGTTTTCTGGCATTTGAATAAATGTTTTAGCTATGTCCCCCATGTAGGGATCCTGTTACATTTTGTGATTAATAACGATATCAGAATATTTATAGTTACCATAGGCATTGTGAATACTGCATTGTTGATACACATGGTATAATGGATATAAGCACACTAGGATGTTTGATTGCTTATAGTTTCTTTACCTCTTAATATAGAATCAAAAGGAATAAAATCAAAATGTTGGGTGACATTGAGGATGGAGTATTGGAATCATGAAATCAGCAAGACCTGAGTTCAAGTTTTCTCTCAGATGCTTACTAGCTATGCAACTCTGAGCAAGTCACTTAACTTCTTCCTGACTCACTTTCCTCAGTCTGAAAAGTAGGGATAATAATAACACCTGCCTCCCAGGTTTGTTGTGAGGACGAAATGAGGTTATATTTAAAAAGTGTTTTGCAAACCTTGAAGTGCTATATAAATGCTATTATTAAAATGTATTAAAACAACTTCCCTAGGAGATACATGTTCCCAGCTCCTCTCAAATCTAGGTGATCTTTAATCTATCTGTATGCACTCCTCAAAACCAGGAGTTTCCTGTCAGTTTATGTGCCTAGACTCTGTCACTCTATCAGCTGCTCTCACCTCTCTTAGCAAATATTTTCTATCACCTTTCCACTCTTGGCCTCCATCAGGCCATGCTGGATCATTTGAAGGAGCTCACAATCAGCAGAAATTGTGGTGGTCTCTGGTCCTTCCTTAAAGGGGAGGTAATAATCAGCTGGATTCAGACACTAATTATTCTCCCTGTAGCTTTTTCTTGCTTGCTGCTGCTCTGCTCTGGTCATTTGTCCAGTCTCATCTGCCTTACAATGACTCATGAATCAACTCTTTCTTGCCTAGTCTTGCCCTAAATCTCCTCACAGAAGGCTGGCCATGGGGCTAGAGGCAGTGTCTCTCTTTACCAGGACCACCTGTTCTCCCCTTTGACTCCATTTCTGTAATAGTTTGGGAATTGGATGCCCCAACATCAATTCCAGCCCCGGGGGAATATTTGGCTTTTAAGTATTGGCCCAGTTTTGAGAGATAGGACCATCCAAAACACGAGATCAATGGGTATGTATTTGTGTATTTGTATGCTACAGTAAGGGCAGCTAGGTGGTGCAGCAGATAGAGCAGACCAGGCTTGGAGTCTAGAAGACTCATCTTCCTGAGTTCAAATCTGGCCTCAGACACTTACTGGCCCTGGGCAAGTCACTTAAGCCTTTTTGTCTCAGTTTCCTCATCTATAAAATGATCTGGAAAACAAAATGATAAACTACTGCTGTACCTTTGCCAAGAAAACCCCAAAGAGTGGGATACTACTGAAAGACTGAACCACAACATGATTCAGGAACAAATAAAAAATGCTCTGTTCAACATTCAAAACTGCTCATAACCTACCCCTCTCATACCTTTCTAGTCTTCTTACCATACTCCCAGCATGAACTCTTTAAACCAGTGACACTGACCTCCTGGCTGTTCCATGAATGAGACAGTCCATCTCTCAGAGCTGGGCACTTTTTCTGGCTCTCCATGATGCCTAAAATGTTCTCTTCTTTGCTGATACCACTGACATCCTTGGCTTCCTTTAAGTCCCAACTAAAATCCCACCTTCTACAGGAAGTCTTTTCCTAACCTCTCTTCATTTCAGTGCCTTCCCTTTTAAAAATCATTTCCTATTTAACCTGTATTTGGTTGCTTTGTATATATTTATTTCCATGCTGTCTACCCCATTAGACTGTAAGCTCCTTGAGGGCAGGGACTGTTTTTTGTGTCTTTTTTTTTTAATCTCCAGCACTTAACACAGGGCAGATAGTAGGTACTTAATAAATGTTTATTGAATTTAATTGTATGCAAATGTGTATATGAATATATGTACATGTCTATATATACACAATGTACACATACAACTTGAATAGTATACATATAAATATACACGTACATGTGGATATGTACATATATATCCATATCCATATCCATATCCATATCCAAAACATCCATATATATATGTGTGTGTGTGTGTGTGTGTGTGTGTGTGTGTGTGTATACATACACACACGATTCCTATTACATATGTGATATTCTTTAGTTAATGTTTCAAGTTTCAGGCTTGTAAATTTCCCAAACTTTGTGGTTCTCAAACTGTAAAGTACTTCCCTAAATGTGCACATGATGACTGATTTTACTTATAGAAATACAGTCCGGAAGGGCTCTTAAGACATAATTTAGTGCCTCATACAATGGCCTGAATGTGCTCAGAGAGGTCCCAAGTAGTACGAATAACAAATCATATGAAATAGTTGCATATATTTGGATTCACACTATTCGGAGTTACAATTAATGTAAAATACAGTCATTGGTTCTATTGCAATGGAAATATGGAATGTGAATTAGAATAATGAAACCTTTTCATAGATTCATTATTCATACAAGTCATGACAGAACTGCACTCAAATGAATGTTTCCTGAATGATAAAGATAATGACTCACACTTATATAGTGATATATGTGTATGCACATAATGTGTATATATATATATATATGTTGTATTATTAATATCACCTTTGCTTGTCACAGCAGCCCTCAGAACTAAGCATTCCCATTTGCAGATAAGGCCACTGAAGCTCATCAATATAAAATGGCATGTAAGACATTACTTGAAAGGGAGTCTAGATAATAAAGATATATCAATATTTTTCACTACTGGAAAAATGAATTCATATAGATGCTACATATGCTGAATAGTGGGGAAAGCATATTCATATCAAAAAAGTTTAGATTGTGAAGTGACCTTTCAAAGAGTGAAATTCTCCGTGGCATCAGACATTGAACTTGCTAAGAATTGCAGCTGCCCTAGACCACCTCAAATTGCATGGTGACCTGAACTCCCATCTGTTCTTTTGAGGTCATATTCATGGCATCACTGTGCCAACCTTCCCACATGCTCCTACAAGCCTTTCCAGCATACACACCAAGAGGTGGGAGTAGGAATCTAATCTGTGCTGATATGCTGAACTGTTCAATGACTTGGGCCTTTCCAATTTGGACTCAATCTTTTTAAGTACTAAGGATGTCATAGGCCCATAAGATTTGCATCTGAAAGCCCCCTTAGATTTCATTTGGTCCAACTATTTTATAAATGAGTAAACTGTGAATCAAGGGAGGAAAGTGACTTGCCCACAGTCATATGGACAAGTTTTGGGCCCAAGTCCTCTGATTTGAAATCCTTGATGTTATATCATGTTACCTTTCAAACAAACCAAATCACTTTCTCCTAATTCTATCCGTTTACACAGCTGAACAGTGAAAGAGAGTCCTTAGTAATATGTTATTGATATGCCCTCATTTTAGACTGTGATTTCTGCCTCTGGGCATTCCAGTTTGTCTTATCAACATTTTGAAAGGCACAGGAATCACTTCCTGAGAGGTCAATGATATTCTTGGTCTGTGGAGATGATGTAGTTAGGAGAACAACTGTTTCCTTTGACTTTGGGTAACTTGAACAGAGAGTAGTTGACACAAGGCCCTGCTTTCCCTCTTTCATGACCCAGAATGATGTAATCTGTTGAGTGTCATTCAATGACAAAAATGTCTTTATTTAGGGGTTTTTTCTGACTCCTTGTTCTGAAATGACTGAGGATGATAGCTGCAGTTAAGGTCTGTTCTCAGGAACTACCTGCAGACAAAGACCTTTACCTGATCCACTGCCAACATTGGGGATTTGCCACAATTCCCTTTAATAAGACAAAGGTCCTATATAATATCCTGGTTTGGTCAATAGACAAGGACAATAACACTTATAATCTCTACTTGACATGGTTCTTGAAATTACAGCATAAACCTGAAAGCATTAAAAATGATGATTTGTATTGATGAAGATAATGAAAACTGCAGTGATAATGTGATATTTTAAGTGTATGAAGGAAGATGACTTTTAGAGAGACAGGTCGTTCTTGTGGAACAGGAATAAATATAGTTAAGACATAGCAAAAGAGAAATACACACGCGCGCGCACACACACACACACACACACACACACACACACACACAAACAAACATCATATATGTAGGACTACTTTCAGGCCAGAGGGTTCCTTATATATTTTATGACAAGGTGTTAACTGATTTTCCATAACACACACTGATGAGCTGTTTACTAATGTCTTGATTTTAACTTATATTGCCCCTCCATCCGACTCAGTAGGTGTGGTGATTGCTCACACATGGCAGCTAGAGGATAGACTTGTCCAGGTGAACCTGAGTAGGAATCTCCAGACCCTGAATTACCTTTCTGCTTTTGTGGTTTTCCCCCCCTCCCTACAAAAGTGAGAAAACAGTGATCCTAAGAGATGTTTCCAGTCTGGGAGGCAATTTCATGTACAGCCAAGATTAGGAGCTCCTTGGTCCCTAAATCAATGCTAGCTGAATAGTATGAGGGGCTTCCTGTGGCCGATACAACTCTTGGAGGACATGAAGGGGAAATATATTTTCAGCTGACTCACTAAATATTCTGTGTTTTGATATTTTAATTATCCACCTTCCAGGAAAGTATAATGGGAAATCCAGGTTACTGTGGCATGCTATAAGTCTTCAATAATGCATGATTTTTGCCCCTATTCATGCTCACATTTCATATTTTTGTCTTTTTCCTACTCCCATTCCTTTGGAATGCTGAAGAAATGGAGAGAAGATTTCACCCTTTCCTGCCACCAAGTAGCACCTTATGGTGTTGGTAGCAGCATAATTGCAACTGATTGCAGAAACACATGGCTTAAGTGGACTCGTGCTTGTCTACATGCTCTAGGGAGAATGCCTAAAAGTGGACTTTCTCAGCCCAAGAGATCACAGCAGCTGAGGTACTAAGAGTTCCTGAAGATATGCACAACACAAGAAGCAGACACATTTGCCTGCATGCCCTGAAAAGGGAATTCTTGGACAACATTCCTGAATCCCACCATTCTGCATAGTAGCAGAGGAATAGTTCAATTGATCAAAGTAGTTCAATGATCCCAGAATCTGTCCTGATTCCACTAGAGCATCACCAGTCTCTTAAAATATATTCTGAATCTGTCACCTGTAGATTTATCTGGAACATTTGAGGGAGTTATTTATATTTTCTGCTTGGGCCACCTCCTGTGGTAATGAGCTCTCCTACTGGGAAAAGCAATGCTTCCTCCTTTTCCCCCAAACTTACCCTTTTAATTGGAATCCCTGTTTCAAGTTTCTTGGTACCTAACTAGTACATATGTTTTATCATTTTTAAAGTCTGGAACTAATGTGCAGTAATGAATCATTTAATTCACCCAGAC
This sequence comes from Gymnobelideus leadbeateri, assembly GCA_011680675.1. Lineage (NCBI taxonomy): Eukaryota > Metazoa > Chordata > Mammalia > Diprotodontia > Petauridae > Gymnobelideus > Gymnobelideus leadbeateri. The sequence continues at coordinate 357,138 of WOXC01011713.1, forward strand.
TAAAACTTTTCCTGAAATTTCTTCTGAATATGTCATCTTACCAAACCCAAATCTAAGAAGTTTTTAGTTTAGACAGATTTTTATCTTACTTGGATTTCCTGGGAAATTAAAGAGGAACTATGTAATAGTAATGAATGAAATGTGACATTCCTTTTGTATTGCTAAGCTGAGAGGTTCTTAGCACCTAATTCAAATTAAGACTCTGTTAAAGAAACAGAAGGTATGAACTCCTGTTGCTGATGTAACAGGAAGGGGCTAAATAGGGAACACCTATTGCTGACATAACAGGAAGGGGATGAAAAGGGAGGAGCAATACTGTATATAAGGAAAAGCCCCAGAGAGGGAGAGTCAGAACTTCTTGGGATAAGCTTCATGAAGGCAGAAGCAGCTGCTGCTGGGGAGGAGGAAGAGGAAAGGTTCCCCAGGCTGGAGAGAATGATTTTGATTTTGGGAACCTGGGTAAAGTGATTTTGATTCTGGGAACCAGCTGGAACTTCTTCTGGGGAGCTACCAGTTTCTCCTGGGAGCTTCCAAAGACTTCCAAGAACCTGCTGGAGCTGGTGAAGACTGAGGAAGCATGACTGTGATAATGGTACTTTTTATGAACCTGTTTGTGGCTTTTTTAAGCCTTGACTTTCCAGAAACAGAGATTGTGAAGGATTTAAGGTGGACTGGACACTGTGAGCTTCGATGTGGTACAGGAACTGCTCTGAGAACAGGACAAGGGACTGAGAGATGTCTACCATTAATCCAGGTGACAGTTTGGTGAATCCAGTAGGAGCTGGGACCATGGAAGGGGATCCAGGGAATCTGAGAGCCTACCTTGGGTCAAGATGAAAAGACCTCTCTGAGAATACTGAGTAGTGACTGACCCTGATATGAGGTTTTGCTTTGGGACTCACTTTGGGAAGAGTTATGTGATTTGACCAGATGAGACTCTGGGAAGACATTAAGACACTGGCTTTGAAAACCCAGATGTTGGTGCTTCCCTCTCTGGTAACTAACTAGGCATGGATGTAATGGTCAGACAACTGGAAGCCCTATATGATGAATTGTGTAAGTTTTTTGTGATTGTATTTTATAATTGAATTAAGGACTCTGTTATTGACTAAACGAATGTACTACCCAGGGGTGGAGTACTTTGACGTTTGTATTCTGTGTCCCTTAAGGAGGTGAGCCTCCTTAAGGATGATGGAATGATTGAGTTGATTGAATTATTGAGTTACTAAATGATTGATTGGCTAAATGAGTGTACTTTGTTCAAAACCATGTGTTCACTGTGGTGAAAACTATGTGGCCATTTGTGTGATAAGTTGTTGTGAGTGCTATATTTTAATTTTCTGTGATAAGTTGTAACATTGTCAGTGCTGTACCTTGATTTACTGTGAATGTTTTATTCGGATTTGTTATTGAATAAATAGAATGTTCACTATACTATGTAACCAGAACCTTGAAAGCTGTTAATAGGAGCATTCTTCTGGAAAGCTGCTCATGGTTGGCTTTACAAACTATCAGAATATTTCAGATGAATTATTCTTCCAATGCCAAAATAGCCATGTTCATTGGCTCCTATATTTACAGCTTGAAGGGACATAAAATATCCATCCCTCTCTCCATTTTATAGATGAGGAATCAATCAGGATGTTAGAAGCCCTTGGTTCTAATTCATACAGGTGGTAAGTGGCATAATCAACATTCCAACTTATGTGTTGATTTCAAATTGAAGTCTCTTTCTGTTACACCTCAAAGGGGTAGCTGGGTGGCATAGTGAATAGAGTACCAGTCCTGGAGTCAGGAGGACCTGAGTTCAAATCTGGCCTCAGACACTTAACATACATAAAAAAAAAAACCTAGCCATGTGATGTTGGACAAGTCCCTTAACCCCAATTGCCCCCCAAAAAGCAAAAAAAAAAAAAAAAACCCTCACAAATATCTCACACTCTTAAAGGGCAGTAGAGTTTTAAGAATCATTTCCTCAAAACAGCCCAGCTAGGAAAATATTAATCACATTATAATCACCATTCTGCTGTGGAAGAAACTGAATTTCAGAAAAGATTAGTGATTTCCTGAAGGTTGTACAGTTGGTATATGACAGAAACAGGATTGGACACCAGGTCTTCCTGGATCCTCCCAAACCAGACTGAAATATGTGACAATGTGACTCATGCCTAAGAGCAAATATATTTTGAAAACATAACCATATTTTTGGAAAGATTCCAGCTCAATTTGAAATTTTAGGTTGTTGATTTATTTTTTCTTTTTGTAAAAGTTCAATTATTTCCTAAAGGTATGATATTCCTGTGGTACATAATTATGCTAAATTTTAATGCAATTTACCCCAGGCAATAAAGCTATTGCATCCATACCTGAAAGTTAGTGTTTTGTGAAATCACTGGGGATGACAGTAAAAATATCTTGTTTTATATCACTGAAATTTGCCAGTATCTGCTTGTTCCCATGTGTGAGTCAAGTGCTTATTCACAACCCAGGCTCACACCAAAGTTAACTACTGATCTACATGAATAGAATCCAGTAGAACTGAAAATCAGTGTCATTGTCATGAATGGTGGTCTCTGTTAGAACCTTAGTGGTCCAAGTTTCCAATGAAATATTAAGTAGAACCACTTGTGTCTAGGAACCACTTGCCTGTAGCCTCTACTTTATGTACAGAATTTGGAAAACTTTAGGAACAGGAGAATTAAAATAGCTTTAAAAATAATTTGAATGTGCACAAATAGAGGGACCAAATAGAATGATTGGTTTAGGGGTTAGAATCTGCCATTGTGGTACAAGTTGGTAAGCATTAGCTTTGAATTTAGAAGGTCTGGAATAAAATCCCGCTATAGTGCCAATGCAATATTCACAGCATCGATGACCTTTGTAAATATTGTGTTGGTGCTACATTGGGTGATGAGGGTGGGATCACAAAATATTGGACCCCTATTTGGAGGCAGAAGGGATTTATAAGAAATGGCTATCCCAGGATGGGAAGATTTAACTTATTTATCCTTAGCAAGAGAGTGGGCTGAAAGTACAGGACTCTGTAAAAACTGGGAGCTGAAATTACAGCAGGGAGAACCTAGAGATTTAGAAACATGTTTGCAAAAAAAAAAAATACCAATAAAACCAGGGTGGGAACTGGAGGCAGTGTGTAGAAGGGGCTGTGTTTTACTAACAGGTAACCATATTATTTGTAAGAGCAGAGACAAGCTGTTACAAGAAAAGTTTCAGAAGGAGAAAAAATTAGCTATTTTGAACGAGAAGTTGGCTTTTATTACAATGTTCAGGCTTTCCTTTAGAAGAGCAAGCTGGAGGGGCTCAGGTGGTAGAAGAGAGGGATGTTGTGAATCTGGCTCAGAAAATGAAGAAAAAACTAACAAAAGGAATGTGCTTCCTTGTAGAGACTGAGCCTAGTTACCATGATGATGTCTGCCAGGAGAGTGCATGAGTAGAAAGCAATACAATGTTACATGACCAGACTTTTGGGAAGACATTCTTTTCCAGGTGGTCTAGTGCTCAATCAAAGCTTTTCTCTGCTGACTGACATCTAGAATGTTATGTCTGGTCAATTGCTGTTGGTCAAATAAGAGTCAACTGCCAAACCTCAGTAATTCAAGAGAAATAGTACATTACACAAGAAAAAAGGTCAGCTGATCATATGAACCAAGACACAGAGAGAAGAAAATCAATGGTCAAAGTTTAAAGCTGAGTTTCAAAGCGAAGGTTTGGAAAGAGCTAGTCACCATGGCAATAGAAACAACAAATTCAGCAGTTGGGATATTGGGAGTGGACCTAATACACAGGACTTGGAGCATCAGAAAAAAAGGATTGTGGGAAGAGTAAGGCAATAGGACTTCTTGTTATTATGGTTGATGAGTAGTCATAGAGGATCCTATTTCTCCTACATTCACTTGAGCAAAACATAAAAAAGAGCAACCGACCAAATAATGATCAAGAAATACAAAGAGACACTATCAAAACTTCAGAGAAAGATAGCTAAAAGCCCCTAGACTCCCTCCATCAGAGAAGCCAACAGGAGAGGATGGAGGTAAACAAACCAGAAGCATGTACTCCAGGGGAATCTGAAGCCTTCAGCATTGCATCTGGGTGAGGGTAGTCAGGGCTAAAGGCAGTAGAGTGAGCCAAAGGAGAAACTCCCACAAACTCATAAAGCCATGATGCCCTGACCACTCTGATTAGGAATGTGGAAATAAGAGTTAGTGGTGCTGGGACCTTACTAGGCTAGGAATCCCCCAAATCCATTACACTTTGACTTGAGACACTACAGAGGGTCATTAAACTTGCTCTGTCCTGGGGAGGTAGGAAGTTTGGAGTGGTCAGACACAGAAGCAACAAGAGAGTTAGAAAGCCATAGAGACAAGTCCTCAAAGAGATGGGAGTATTATATCATCTTAATTGTCTCCTGAGGAAACTGTATGTGGTCCAAGAAGCAACTGTTAGAACTGAACATGGAACAACAAATTGGTTTAAGATCGGAAAAGGAACATGACAAGGCTATATATTGTCACCCTATTTAGTTGTTTTATGTGTAGAGTACATCCATGAAATGCCAGGCTGGAAGAATCAAAAGCCAGAATTAAGGATGTTGGGAGAAATATCCAAAGTCTGAAATATGCAGATAATACCACTCTGATGGCAGAAAGTGAAGAAGAAACCTCTTGATGAAGTGAAAGAGGAAAGTGAAAAATCTGGCTTGAAACATCATCAAAGAAACTAAGATTTTGGCAATTGGTCCCATCACATCCTGGCAAATAGAGAAGAAATGGAAATAGATCTTACATTATTGAGTTCAAAGATCACTGTAGTTGGCACCTTCAAGCATGAAATTTAAAAAATACATGCTCCTTAGAAGGAAAGTTATGGAAAATATGAACAGCATGCTAAAAAATAGAGACGTTACCTTGCCAATAAGTGTCCATATAGTCCAAGCCATGGTTTTTGTAGTAGCAATGTATGGCTGTGAATTGGACTATAAAGGAAACTGAGCTACACAGAATTGATGCTTTTGAATTGTGGTGCTGGAGAAGATTTTTCAGAGTCCCTTGGACATCAAGGAGTTAAAATCAGTCAATACTTAAAGAAATTAATTCAGGCTACTCACTGGAAGGTCAAATACTGAAATGGAAACTTAAATACTTTGGCCACATAATGAAAAGATGAGTCTCATTGGGAGAGACCTTGATGTTGAGAAAGATTGATGGCAAAAGGTGAAGGGGACAGAAGAGGACAAAATGGATAGATAGTGTGGTAGAAGCAATGAACGTGAGCTTGGACAGAGTTTGGGAGATAGTGGAGGATAGGAAGACCTGACATGCTATTGTACATGGGGGCATAAAGAATCAGACACAACTGAATGCCTGAACAGCAACATTTCTTTGATTGGTGAGATAGGGAAAGGAGCCAGCAGAATTCTGACAGAGATGCCACATGCGGCTGGAAGTAGCAAGCACCCTAGCCATTACAGATGTTTCCAGGAGTTCTGAAGATCATAGAAATCTGGCCTTGATGATCTATGAAGCGTCTAATACTGGCCAGCACTCTTGTGTGCAAACACTTCAGATCAATAGTAATCACTGGCAGGACTCCAGGTAATCCAGATCAGGGAGGGGGAAGCAAGGGAAAGAAAGGATACATATTTATATACTGCCTTCTAGTTGCCAGGTGCTTTGCTAACCACTTTACAAATATCTCATTTTATCCTTGCAACAGCCCTGCAAGATAGGTGCTGTTATAATCCTTATTTTACATTTGAGAAAACTGAGGCAGATAGTAAGTGACTTGCACAGACAGGGTCATACAGCTAGTAAGTGTGAGGCCAGATTTGAATTCAGGTCTTCCTAACTTTAGGCCAAGCTTCCCAAACAGGGCTTGACCATCCCATCTGAGAATGTGAAAAGGGGAGGAACCTGGTCCTGGAACAAAGTCTCAAATCAGGAATTAAGATTGGAGATAAAATAAACAGAAGACACAGAATGCTAAAGAAATAGTATGTCTCTAGAGTGATCCAGGAGGTACAACCAAAGGAAGAAAGTAAATCTATAACAAACCAACATCTACAAGTAGTACATCAGAGAAAAAAAAACAAAACAGACCAAACAAAAGGATTGGACACAAGAAATATGAGTATCTGGAAGAAATGAAGAAAGGCAAATAAAATGGAATTATAAGTGAAATTAGAGAGAATTCTAGAAGAAAAATTGAAAGGAGAGTAGTTTATAGCAGAGTTTATAAAAATCTTACCCCAACAATGGATTCTCTGAAAATTAGAATGGTCCAAAAAGAACTCATGATTCCATAAAGCATTAAGAAATATTAAAACAAAGCCAAGAGATTGAAAAAAATGAGGGTAATGTATCTACTTTTTAAAGTCTGACCTGGAAAACAGGTTGATAAATAATGTAGGAATTATCAGGCTCTTGGACAATTAATTAAACAACAACAACTTGGATTGCATATTTCTTTTCTTTTTTTTTTTTTAAGCAATTGGGGTTAAGTAACTTGCTCAGGGTTACACGGCCAGTCATTGTTTATGTGTGGGTGCTCATTTTCTGAGGCCGGGACAGATCCTGGGTCATCCCAACTCCAGGGCTGGCACTCTTACTCACTGAGCCACCTAGCTGCCCCTGCATATTTCTTTTTAATTTTGTTTTTGTTCTGAACTTGTCAAGCACCAATAAAAATGAACAACCCTCTATTTTTTTTTAAATAGGAAAAAGAAGATTGTATCACAAATTTATATTAATTAGAAATTGGATTTTAAATTTACAAAATATATTCAACATCTTACTTTCAAAGTTGTCCCACCTGCTCTGTCTCCCTATACTTCAAGAATCTTGGTGAGTCTGAAAAGTGTGATAAAAAATATATTTCAAGAAATCATGAATGAAAATGACCTATCTATATTAGAAAGAGAGGACAAAGTTGAGATAAAAAGAAATTACTTATCACTTGCTAAAATAAATCCCCTAATGATAACTTCCAGGAATATAATAGTCTAATTCCAAAACTTCCAGATCAAGTAGAAAATATTGCAAAAGTTTAAACAAAGCTAGAAAAAGGCTACTCAAAAATGTTTGAAAGTAGGAGCAGCTAGGGTGCAGTGAATAGAGCACCGGCCCTGTAGTCAGAAGGATCTGAGTTCAAATTCGGCCTCAGACGCTTGACATACTTACTAGCCGTATGAACTTGGACAAGTCACTTAACCCCAACTGCCCTCCAAAAAGCAATATATATATATATATATATATATATATATATATATATATATATATATATATATATATATATATATATATATATATATATATATATATATATATATATATATATATATATATATTTTTAAAAGTACCAAGAAGTCACAGTAAGGATCACAGAAAACTTGGAAGGTATTACTATAATCTTAGATACAATATGATATATAAAAGGCAAACTATAAAGGGTTAAAACAAGAATAACTTATTCTGCAAAACTGAATATAATTTTATAGAGAGAAAAAGGACTTTCAAAAGTATCCTTGATGAAAAACAACTCAGACATGAATACTTTGAAATGCAAACACAGTAGTTAGACTCTCTGCCATTTAGTGCAGCATGCACAAACACACGCACACACACACACACATATATATGTACACACAAACCCACACATGTATACATACATAATATACACATATGTATGTATATATAAATATACTCTATGTATACACATATGTGTATATATGTGTCTAAATGGTATGTATATATATACATGCATACATATGTGTGTGTGTGTGTGTGTGTGTGTGTGTGTGTGTGTGTGTGAGCCTTGTCTGTAAAATGAGCTGGAAAAGGAAATGGCAAACAATTCCAGTATCTTGTCATTAAAACTCGTAATGGAGTCATGAAGAGTCAGACGTGACCAAAAACATCTGAACAATAACAAATATACACTAAATAGCATAACATATAAGTACTTGAAGGAAAAGTTAGTCAAATTACAGGCAGAAATAAACAGAATAGCTATAACTTATGGGATTATCAATGTTTGCCCCTTTCAGACCTAAACAAATCCAACAAAAAGTTAAACAAGAAAGCATTTAAGTATCTGAATAAAATTTCAGAAAAGTTAGATATGATAAATTTCTGGGGAGTATTTAAAGGGAATAGTTAAGATTAAACATATTCTCAGATATGTATCTAACATTTACAAAATCTGATCATGTGCTCAGTGATTAAAAAAAACCTCATAAATGAAGAAAAGAGAACTACTAAATACTGGATCTACTGACCTTAATAAAATGTGCATTACAATAACAAAGAATCTTTGAATAAAGGATTCAAATTTAAATAGAAACTAAATAATGTAATCCCAGAGAACTGGTGGGTGAAAGAATAAATCATAGAAATAAAGATAATTTCAAGAATAATGAGAACAATGAAGCAACAAAACAAAACAAAACAAAAAATGGGCTTAATCAAAAAAGTCCTTAGAACAAAAATTTATATTTCCAAATACTTATCAACAAAACTAACTCACTAAATAAATTAGGCATGAATCTTAAAAATATATAATAAAACAATAAAACAAACTTGCTGAACCAAATGCCAAAAAAAAGTAATTCTGAAAATCTAAGAAGAGTTTGACAACATTGAAAAAAAACAAAAACAAAACATTGAGTTGATAAGTATAATTAGGATGTGTTTAAAAATAAATAACTTAATGTAATAATCTGATTTTAAAAGAAAGCAGAAAACCAATTTATTAAAATTGGAATTGCTAAGGTAGAATTGACAAGAAATGGAGATGATGAGGAAATAAAGAAAATTATGAAAAACAATTTTATAAATTGTATATCCACAAAATTTATAAATTAATAATTGAATTAATAGTTAAAATATAAAATATCCATATCAATAAAATAAGAAAGAATATGAAAATAATTTAATTTCAAAAAAAAGAAAATGAATAAGCCATAAATAAACCCCTTCCCCCTGATTTTTGATTAGGTTAGTTTTTCTTGGTTTTCCAGTTTTTCTGATCACTTCCCCATCTAATATATGTACAATATTAGGCTCTCGGGATATGAATATGAAATAAGATTTTACTAACCCTGTAGAATTTACAATCTAATGGGAGAGATAATACATGTATACGAAAAATTATGATACAACATAGAAAATGATTAATGAAAAAGAGAGATAAAACTCTATGAGAAATTTGAGGAAGGGGGAAGATTACTTTCAGCTAAGAGAATTAGGGAACGTTTCTGGACTCAGGAAGACCTGAATCCAGAATCTGACATTTACTAGCTATGTGACTGAACAAATGACTCACCTGTGTATACCTCAGTTTTCTTATTGGTAAAACAGAGATAATAACAGTATTTGCCTCAAAAGGTTGTTGCAAGGCTCAAACTATATAACATTTGTAAAATATTTTGCAAATCTGAAAATACTATTAAACTCTAACTACTACTATTATTATTGTCACAACGATGATAATAATTATTATTATTAACTCATCTGCACTGGTACTTCTAGGAAGAGTTGGGTTCCAATAGGCAGTGATTAGACTGGGAAGGAGGGTAAGTAGAGTCCATTCCAATCATAAGCAGTACGTGGAACTGTGACTCCTGTTCATGTAGATGGCATGAATCATGAACTGCATAAAGATGTCTGAAAGACATTTTCATACCTTATTCATACATTATCTCTTTTGATCATCACAATGACCCTATGAGGCAAATCAGGTATTATCTCTATTTTTCAAAAGAAGAAGTTTAGTCTCATTGTGTTTAAATAACTTGCTTATAACCACACTCAATGTAGGTTTCAAAGACAGGGTTCAGATCTTGTTTCCTCTTACACCAAGCTACTTATGTAAATTCTCAGGCATAGTCCTTCCAGAGGTAATATTTTATGAAAGTACTATGGGGGGAGGAAGGGGTATGGGCAAGAATTTTAATGACCAAGGGTGTACATTTTCTAGGAGGGATGGTCCTCTAACTGAGCCTACTGCTTTACCCCAGTGTAGAGTGTGGTTCAACTCTGAATTGAAGAGAAAAATGTTGCCCTATGAAGGCATCAACTACTATTTCTTTAAGAGTTTAAAACTTTCCCTGGAAGGTGAGTAAATATATATACTTTGAAAGAGGAAGGCTCCCTCTCAGTCTTGGTATGGTCCAATGATGGTCACCATGTCCCTGACAACGATCTGTTTGGTTAAAAAGTTCCTCTAAAACAGCTAAAGAAATGTTTACCAAGTCAGAAATTCCTTGTTGCCTGGAAACCATTTTCACTTGGCCACTGTGAAGGCATTTAGGTCGCCAGTGAATTAATCCCTTTGAAATCATAGCAATGTTGCCAGTCACAAATCCTCTACTGTCCACTGAGAATTGGAAATGCAATGTTTAATTCTTCATATTTTCGGAGCTTGAACTTAAAGGTTTACTTTTAAAGAAGTTCTATGGAAATAAGACAACATTATTTTATAATTATAAGTTTTATGACCTATAACCAAATATTTCTTGCTGTTGTCAGTGCTAGTAACATCTGGGGGTAGAAGATATATAGAATCAAGTTGGTGTTTGTGTGCTACTCCCACTCTAAAAGAATGTGGTAGAAGATGTTAATATCTGTCTTCCAATTAAAAAATAGGAAAATATTGATTTAGTCCCATGGAATTAGTGGCTTTATTGAGGGAGCTACTTGCAAAGTTTCAGACAAATACATTTCAAGTCATTTGTGTTTTAGGAGAAGGAGGAAGATTCCAGGCTATATTTTACATGCCATGGAGGTATTATAGGCTGACCAAGAACCAGCCCATATTGATACAATGAGGCTGCCTAAATTTGGCAGGCCTGCTTTTCAAGACACAGCCATATGATGGGAATTACAAGATCTAGGGCCTGGAAGTGACCTCAGAGGTCAGGAACTACTAATACCTGTGGCTATACCAGAATCCCTCACCTACCTCCCAAACAAGGGATCAAGCAGGCTTTCCTTGACCTGGAATATAAGAGAACTTACTACATTTCTAGAGAAACACTCTACTCTTGGAAAAGTCAAATTATTAGGGAATGTTTCTTTTAGCAACTCTTAGTCCTGGAGCATACTAAGTAAGCTTTTTATAAATCCTTGTTGACTGATGGCCTACCTTCAACAGCCAAGATAAAAGATCCAATCCCCTTTCCACATAATAGTAGAATACCTGAAGACTATTTTTATGTTCCATCCCCAAATCTTCTCCAGGCTACACATCCCCAGTTCTTTTAGTTCTAAGTACAGTGCTTTGCCCTTTGATAGGGAATACAGACCAGACCTGTGATTTCATTGATACAGGAATCTCCTTATTGAAGTACTTTTTCTATCTCCTTAGCAACTTAAAATATTGAGAGTTTCCTGCAGCACTGAGAGGTTGACTTGCCCAGGCTCACAAAACCAGAGTGTCAAGAACCAAGGACTTCTGGGCTCTGAGGCTGGCTCTCTAGCTACTTCCCTAAACTGTCTCTCACTTTCCTTATAGTAAAATAAATGTTTATTGAAATTAATTAAATCTGACCATTTCTTATAGTTCCTTTGTTCATGTGACATTGAAGTGACTAAGAACTAGACTGATTGTATTTTTGAAACATCATCTAAAAGAAATCTCTCTGATTAGTCTAATATCTCCACAGTGAAGCTTCTTCTCTCTCTGCAATCTCGCATCACTGACAGGTCATCAATGACTTTCTAATTGCAAAATTCATAGCATTGTGCATGCCATAGCCTTAATTAATATTTGTCAAATGAATTTTTAGCTGATCATACTCTGGAACCCATAACTCACACATAACACTGCAATCATTACGTTATACACAAAGCTTGCTATCCATATGTAAAAACAGGAAAATGAGTCAAGTGAATTTGCTGATGTTCCCACCAAACATGGTATGAACCCATTACTCTTTAACAGTAGGAAGCCTGGGCAGAAAGATTCAGGAACAGAAGGTATAAACTAGTCAAAGAAACAAAGGTGCTTTAATTCTGTCCCTGGTTTAAATACACAACTTCACTCTTTTATGCTAGTCTCTAAATTTAAAAGTATCCTGTATAGTTGTAGTAAAAGGCTAAAATTCACTCAGAGTTTTGGTTGAGTTCCTCATTGTACTGCTTTACATTTATGAGATGGGAGAAATCGCTCAGTATAAAAGGCATGGATGGGTTACAGTCTATGACAATAGAGGGAACAAGCAAGTTGAAACTATGTTGGAAAGGTTTTGAGTTTGGTCCTAGTAATAGACCAAGTCTGCTTTCTCAGTATCAGCCTAGGTAATATGGAAAAGCTTATCACCAACAGAGTGGTCACTATAGTAAACCCAAGAAACAAAGAGAAATAAACAATGGCCTTCAACTCTGTGCTTTGTCAGATAGCATGATTGTCATCCTTTTTTGGATTCACTTGATGAATAGTAATTATTTTTATTCCCTTAATTTTATTTTGTGTATATTTCTATTTTTAAAACATTTCTTGTAAGCCACAGATTGTAGGCTTTTGTTTTTTTTATCTGATTCCAATCTTTTTCTTCATCTTAATGAATTGTTTAATCCATTCATATTTAAAGTTATGAGTCAGACTTAGATTTTTCTGCATTTGTTTCTAATAATGGTTGTTTTTTCAAGCTGTGATTATAAAACTTGAAAAAAATTAAGCACACAAATTGGTTCACCTTAGTTTAGGTGTTGCTATTCTGTTCATGATGTCCCAGATTTGCCTCTTCACTGTTGCCTTCACAGATCTTCTGCCTTCACCCCAGCTTCTAGCATACATTTAGAAAGAAGTTTCTCCTGGTCTCTCTGCTGTAACTCTTAATGTCCTTGCTGACCACATTTATTCACTCCTCTAGCATTTCTGTTGTTAGGAGGTATTTATAAAGCAAATACTCTCTTTAGTTCTGGAATTCTTTCCAAAAATGTTTCCAAGTCTATTTATTATTGATAATCCATTTTTTCCCATTTATGGTTAAGCTCAGATTTGCCAGATGGGTCACTCTGGGTTGCATCCTGAGTGCTATTGCCCTTCAGAACACATTATTCCATCTCCTCTTCCATTTTCTAAATGGGTGCAGAATAGTCTTGCATCGTTTAAATCTCCTTTCCTTCTTATTTGGTAGTATTTTTCTTCATATTTGCAGAACTTGTTTCTGAATTGAATTGTTCGAGTTAACCACCATGTGTTTGGAGTTAGTAGTCTTGTTTTTTTGTTTTTTTTTTTCCTGGAGGTGACCTGTGAATTCTTTAATTTTCTATGTTCAGAAGTTGTGGTGAGGAGGGTTCTCTCCTATTATTTCCTGCACTAAGGTGTTAAAGGTTTTGTCCCCTCATGTTCTTCTAGGAGATCTTGATAATTAGGTTGTCTTTATGCATTCTATCTTCCAGATCAGTATGCTTTGCTTGCATAATAAGCATATTTTCATTTCATTTCTTTTTGCTTCTCTTACACTGTCCTTTCTTTCCATGTAGCTGCGTCTTCAATCTATTATTCTCTCTTTTGTTCCTTTGGTGAATTTTGCATTGCAGATTTCAGTTTTTCTATTCTGCCCATTGTTTTTTCAGTCTAGGACATAAATTCTACTCTCATGATTCTCATTTCTCTTTTAAACTACTTAGGAACAGTGTGGTAGTTCCATTTTCCCTTCATATTCCAAAGGGTCTTTTGTCTCATCACGAGTTGAATCATTTTCCTTTGTCTTGCAGGATTTATTCATAGATGCTTGAACTAGTTTACTCTATTTGTAAGCATTTTCTTTTTATGTTACTGTTTCCCCTTTTGATTTTATATGCTTATATTCAAGGTCTTTGAGTTTTCTTCATCGAGAGATTCTTTTTTTTTCTTGTAATTTCTGCCCCTACCCCCACCCTGATTTCCTCTTATTCACTTTCTTACTCTGTCCCCTATGATGGTACTTTCCTTGGGGGCTAGATCTCAAAGTGTCTCAGCCTTCTCTGAAGTTGGGCAATTCTTGGTTCACCAGTCTAGGTCTCTGGCCCAATTAGCTTTTGGGTGGTCAGAACTCTGGTACCAGGTGGATGAATGCTGAGTACTTCCCTTCATGCTTAGGGGAATGCTACGAGTGTGTGTGTGTGTGTGTGTGTGTGTGTGTGTGTGTGTGCTTGCACACTCCCTCCTCCTACACACACAGTCCTGGTGTCTTGTCCCACTCCCCCTGTTCCTCAGTTTTCTGACCTAGCACAAGCAGTTCAGAAAGCTGCCACAATGGTGCTAAAGTTTTGTCCCCCAGCATTTCAGAGTTTCATGCTGGTGCTATGGAGTTGTGGTCCCTATCAGGCTTTTGCTTCTGAAGGGCTACCACCTGCCTAGCTGATTGGCTGTTGCTGCCAGGTCTCCAAGTCACTGGAAAAAAGGGTGTGCAAGGTTGAGCTTTGTTGCAAGTCCCAACCCTTGAGTCAGGTTCCTAGATATTCTAATATGGTCTTGTTGCTGGTAGTGCAGGAAGTGGGGAAGGAGTGCTAAGAGCTCATAGTCAGTGAGCATAATTTCATGAATTTTTTTTACCTTCTTTTGGATTCCGGGTGTCCTAGATCATAGAGACAACTGAAGTTGCTTTATCTTTGGCATATGATTTATGCTTGGATGGGGTATGAGAGCTCATGGGGATCAGAGTAAATACCTAGTACTCCATTTAGTTACTCATATGATCTGGAAGTCTACCAGCCTTTATTTCTGTGAGCCCCCTTTCTGTCCCTTCCCTGGCAGTGGAGATTGGCTGAAGGGGGCGGGGCAGAAGCTACTGTGTCACCATGATGATGATAGCTCACATTTATACAGTACTTTAAAGTTTGCAAAGTGCTTTACATATATTATCTAATTTTATCTAGCTCATTTGTGTGCTAAAAATTGTACAGTTTGTAGACCATCCATAAATTCAAACTTGGCTCTTGGTACTTTAAATGTGAGATCTTTATTTACTGAACAATGAGTGGATATTCTGTTGGAGAAGTTGAATCATATTAATATCGACTTTCTCACTATAAACAAAACCAGAAGAAAGAAGAAAGTTGCAGCTAAATGGAAGGATTACTCAGAAGTGCTTCTTGGATAGGAAAAGAAAGGAGTTGGTGGAGTTGTTATTTTTCCATTTATGTTTGAAAGCAATAACAAATTCGTGATGGCATTTAGTCATCTGGTATTGCAATCCTTATGATAAATATTTGAAAAAAGATCAATATTAAAATCACTGTTGCCTGTGCAACATCAGTTGTAGAAGATGAAAAAATAGAGGATTTTACAAAAAAAAAACAAAACAAAACCCAAAACCTTGCTAAGATATTTCAAATTAGATCAACATGAACTGATATACAATGACTTAAATGCAGAGGATTAAATAACAAAAAGAAAAAACTTGACTTGTCAAAGGGAGAAAGATGGTAATCAAAAGTCACAACAGCTTAGAATTTAAACTCATTTATCAAATATTATGGAGAACAATGATGGAAAATTATGAGCCTCATAAAGTGGAGAGGAGCATTAGAAAATAAAACTTACTTAAAGAAAGTTTGCCAAGAGACTGAACTAAGTAAACAAATTCAAGAACAATGAAAGATGAAAATGGAAAGCAAACAAGAAATGGAAGAAAAATGGAAAATATCTCAGATATATTTATAACAAACTATTTTAATTATCAAAGATAGTGGGATAATAGATCTTGAACTTCAAAATCACAGCTTAAATTTGTTTATAGAGGAGGTAGAAATGGCACTAATGGGTACTAAAACAAGAAAAGCTGTCAACCCAGACTAAGCATACAGAGTGCATCTATGCTGGAGATGACCCAATTGTGATGATGTTGAGTGATTGATGTACTAATCATTGGAAGGAAGAGGAGGAAGATAGGAAGAGTATGGGGAAATTTGGAACTAAATTCTGAAATTTTATATATACATATACATATGTATGTATGTATGTATATATTATATAATTTCTGAAAAAGGCAAACAAGAGATCATTATTAATTACATACCTGCTTTCAAAACTATACTATTTTTGTCAGCATAATCTATATATGCATTTAAGAACATTTTTAATAAGGATATTAGAAAGGAACCAACAGACATTTGAAAGCAATAATACATAGAGGACTACACCTTTACTATCATGCAATTAAGTGAAAAATGGGGAGAATACAAAATCCCATTGTATTGTCTGTTGATTATGAAAAGATAGATTTTATAGAATAAAGGGTTTATTTAAAGTCTCTCTTCCAATAAGTTAATCCATATTTCCAAATCATTCAAAATCCATCACCAATATAACATTAGAATTGACTTGCTGTGATCATAAACATTATCATGTGAAGCAAAAAACAGAGAAGTTATATGCTTGCCAAAGGTGGTTCCAATATGACAAAGGAGATCCAACAAAAAGTCCAAGTCAAAGAGCAATTTACTATGGATGGCAAGGTCCTCCAACTTCTTCTGTTTGTACATGACTGGTTGCATTAAGCCCTGGAACACTGCAGAGATTTCTGGGACAAGTTAATAATTTTCATCTGTAAAATAGGGATAATAACAACCTACCTTTCAGGGTTGTTGTGAAGATCAAATCAGATAACCTCTATATGCAAAACACTTTAAGAACCTTAAAACAGTATAGAAATGCTAGATATTATTATTATTATTTATAAATATAATGTCCAATTCAACAAGATCACAGATTTATTTGGGTATATTTTTTTTAAAGCAATTGGGGTTAAGTAACTTGCTGAGGGTTACACGGCTAGTCATTATTTATGCGTGGGTGCTCATTTTCTGAGGCCAGATCTGATCTCGGGTCATCCCAACTCCAAGGCCGGTGCTCTTACTCACTGCGCCATCTAGCCGCCCCTTTTGGGCAATTGGGGTTAAGTTTTTTTGTTTGTGTGGATTAAGTGTCTGAGGCCGGCTCTGAACTCAGTTCCTTCTGACTCCAGGGCCGGCGTTCTATTCACTGCACCACCTAGCCACCCCTATTTGGGTATATTTTTAAACAAACATTTATTGAGCAAATTCTATGTGATAAGCACTGTACTAAGAACTTTACAAATATGAATTCATTTGTTCCTCACAACAACCCTGGGAGGTAGTTGCTATTATTATTTTGCTTTTTAAAATGGGGAAACTGAGGACAGAGATGAAATAATTTGCCCAAAATCACACAGCTAGTGAATATCTGAGACTGGATTTGAACTCAGGTCTTCTTGACTGAAGGCTCGGCATTCTATCCACTATGCCACCTACCTTCGTCTTCTATCTGAGTAGATGAAGCCATTTCACTTTGAAAAAAAATATTTATAATTTTATTATTTTAAAACATAATCTAAATCTATGAAAACCAATGATACTTTATTATTATTATTATTTCTTAATGCTTTCATCTAGTTTCTTTCTGCTTAAGGGGCAGGTCTTACCTTATTGTGTTCAAAAGAGCCAGCTCCTGCACATGGCCTTAATATATGGTTATACGACTTCAGGTTGTGCCCAAATCCTCTCTTGACCAAGGAAGAATGGTCACATGATGTTATTTCACTTGAGTTTCCTCTATCCTTATAAACCTTACATTGTTAGTTTGAGTGGGACCTTAGTGATCACAGAGACTAATGTACCATGTCAGATAAGAATTTCTACATTCTCAACAGGAGTCCACCTAGTCTCTGAGCACTGACTACTGAATTCAATGCATTTTGGGCAACCTCAATAGTTAACACGCATACTCTGATGAGGTATGGGATCTGGGAGCCGCCTTGAGCTCTCCTTGAATTTTTGAGGTACAGGCTCTGGTAACCGCCCCTTGAACTCTGATTAAATTATCGCATTTGATGAAGCATTTGCATGAGGCCATAAGCCTTACATTGTGGCTGGGCCCAAACCTCTATTACTAGACTTCCCATCCTTGAACCTATCAAAATATCAATCCACCCTTGAACTGGCCTAGCCCACCATTGTCTGTAGTCTCCAGGTAGCCTCCAGCAACTTCCCACCCTTAATCACTCACTGACCTCATCTGACTTCTCCTGAAGACCCTCCCCAAACTTCTTCTCTGGACCACCCCTAGATTCCTCCCACAACTTTATGTATATAAGATTCTATCTTCCCTCCATGTATGTGAGAGTGCCATAGAATGACCTAGCACAGTCTTACTCTGTGTCCAATACAAGTGAACTTTTAATAAACTTTGCTTTTCTTTGGCTGAGAAGACCTGAGTCGAATTCATTCAGCAGGACATGGCGTGTTGGTATTTTGGGGTCTCCCAGAGCAACCCTAACCCTCATTATGGGTAACCTCTTCACTCTACTTGCTTGTGTATACTGGGATATTCCCCTGTTTTACTGTTTATCTAGTTCTAGTGAAAGATGTGCCATAAGGAATGAAACCTATAGGAAAAGCATAAAGAAATATGGGGGAAGTAATCTGTGGGAATGGCAGGTAAAAGAAAACAAAAAGAGATGAGGCAAGAGAATAAAGGAAATTCAGTATCTGGAGAGAGGAAGTAGGCTTAATAAAAGGTAACTGATGGAGTGATTCATTGATTGATTCTCATCCTTTGTGACTATTTTCCATGCCCTTTCTTAAATCTGTTTTTAAGAAAACTGCTGAGGGAGCAGAGCCAAGATGGTGGAGTAGAGGCAGGAAATTCCAGAGCTCCCACCACAACCTCCTCCAATACCTGTAAAATATGACTCTAAACAAATTTTATAGCTACAGAACCCACAAAGTAACAGAGAGAAACAAATCTCCCACTGAAGCCAGCCTGGCAGGCCTACAAGAAGGGTCTATCACACTGGGCTGAGAGCCAAACACAATACCACATGAGCTGTGCTGCTCCTGGGGTGACCCTACCAGCAGCCCAGACTGACGAGAGCAGACTTAAGGAGAGTGAATCAGCAGCAGCTATGGCAGTTTCCAGACTTCTCAACCCATAAGCGCCAAAGAGAAAGCCGGAACTCTGTTGGAACTGGGTGATAGAAGAGCACAGTCTGGCCCCTGCCCCTGGGGTGAGAGGAAGCCCAATGGCTGCAGCTGCTGCCCTGTGGCTGGCTCCAGAGCTCCTGGCCTGCAGATCATAGGGGGACCAAGCAACCATTCAGAGCGTAATCACTCTTACTTTGACCTGCTTGCATCTGGGTCACTGTCTTGGGTGGTGCTCTTGGGGTGAGAAATGCCAGGGTGCCAGAGCTTGTGGTGGCTGTAGAGAGAACCCTCTTCAGACCTCTGACAACATTTGTGAAAACCCCAGCAATTTGGGACAAAGCTTTCCACTCTGGAAGCAGAGTTCTATCTTGGCAAAGAGCTCAAAAGTCAAGTAATTGGCTGGCAAGATGAGCAAGCAGAGAAAGCACAATCAAACCATAAATCTTTTTTGGGGGACAAAAAGGATCAAAATATGGAACCAGAAGAAGTCAACAAAGGCAAAACTCCTGCATCAAAATCTTCCAAGAAAAATATGAATTGGTTACAGATTATGATAGAGCTCAAGAAGGATTTTAAAAATCAAGTAAGAGAAGTGGAATAAAAATTGGGGAAGATAAATGAGAATGATGCAAGAAAATCATGAAAAGCAAGTCAAAAGCCTGCTAAAGGAGACCCAAAATACTGAAAAAAAAAATAACCTTAAAAAATAGACTAACCCAAATGGCAAAAGTGGCTGAGAAAGCCAATGAGGAGAAGAATGACTTAAAAAACTGAATTACCCTGATGGAAAAGGAATTTCAAAAACTCACTGAAGAGAATAATTCCTTCAAAATTATATTGGAGCAAATGGAAGCTAATGACTTAATGAGAAATCAAGATACTACAAAACAGATCTAAACAAATGAAAAAATAGAAGTGCAATGTGAACTATCTCATTGGAAAAACCACTGACCTGGAAAATAGATCCAGGAGAGATAATTTAAAAATTAATTTAAAAATTACTTGAAAGCCATGATCAGAAAAAGAACCTAGAAATCATCCTTCAAGAAATTCTCAAAGAAAATTATCCTGATAGTCTAGAACCAGAGGGCAAAATAGAAACTGAAAGAATTCACCAATCACCTCTTGAAAAAGATCCCAAAAAGAAAACTCCTAAGAACATTATACCAAATTCCAAAGTTCCCAGATAAAGAAGAAAATATTATAAGCAGCCAGGAAGACAGAATTTGAGTACTATGGAAACACAATCAGGATAACACAAGATCTAGCAGCTTCTATATTAAGGGATCAAAGGGCTTGGAATATGATATTCCGGAGGTCAAAGGAGCTAGGATTAAAACCAAGAATCACCTAGCCAACAAAACTAACTATAATGCTATAATAATAGCTAGCACTATGCCTACTTTTCCATACCTTAAGCCTACCTACCTAACTGAGCCACCTATACAACAATTGCATACATAAACTAAACATTTACCTTTTTAAAAAAGAAACAAACATGTTTCTCTTTGTTTGTTTTCTTTTCCCGTGTAGTTGGAAAGGCCAATCATTTTTGAGTAGTCTTGTATCTCATTGAGGAGTTCCTGAAGTGTTTCTGGGATCAATGTAATCAGTGCAATGTCAACTGAAAAACAAAAGTAAGACTAAAGAGGCCCTCACTATCAATATAAGATCCTTCTTCTATTTGAATTTTGCGGAGAATATACTTCATGACCCATGTGAATTATAATTTAAATATATGTGTATATTTGTATATGTATGAATTAGAGTATATGCACATTATATGTGCATGCATATATACATACCTGCACATGTCAGAAACCTTTAAGAAAAGGAGAGAACTCTTTTCCCCAGAAATAAAGTATCTCAATATTTCTATAGCACTTTCCTCAAAAATGACACTATAAAGTCAGTGGGGCCATGATAGTCATTCACCTGCCAATTCTAGGAGCCTGAATATTTTCTAAGCTCTGGTTGTGGAGAGAGCCCAGCAGTACTTCCTAACAACTGTGATAATTACAGTATTGCCTCTCATTCTCCAGAACAGGAGATCATTAAAACATAATTGAGCATCTCAAATGCAGTCAAGAAGGAGTGATTAATATCTAATCGGGACTCTTAATGACTGGATAGGACATCATAGGACAAATACACTATATGGTCCATTAGAATGTGTGGGTTTGAGTTCCAGGAAGATCACAGAGGCTGTTTCTAGAAGAAAATGTTGTAGGCAAGGTTGACCTTCAGCAAGATGTTGGTTCTAGAAATTCTGTTTTTAATGGTAATTCCAAGTAAGATTACTAATTTAGTGCCAACCCTGAGACATCAGTTCACTGGAATTCACTTCTATTTAATAAATGTATAAATGCATAGAGCAAGAACACTCTCCTAGGTCCTTGAGGAGATACAAAGTTTACCTTTATGGAACTTGACACTCTAATTGGAGGGGAAGTAAAAAATTCAGAAATCTGTAACTGTATAAATCTATATCTTTTAGTTATAGTTATAGCTATAATTTTTTCTTTTGCCCCAGTAAAATGAAGTGTGTGTATGTGGCAGGAGAAGGACTTTGTTTTCCTTCATGTTTCTAGGGTTTAGCAAAGTTTCTTGTGCATAGGAATGTGGGGGTGCATTGGTAAATGTTTAACGACTAGATCTCTGAAAAAATAAAATGATTCATGACACCCTTTTAAGTTTAATCTTCATTATTAACATTTTCCACATCACTTTCTTTTGTCCTGACAGTCAACAAAACAATAAAGGAAACCCTGATTTGTAGTGCCTTCCTGTGTCTGAGGTATAAATGCTGATTGGATGAGCTCACTTTAGAACATCCCTAGATAAGGATGACAACTATACTAGTGATTTCAGTCATATCAGGAATAGGTAAGGAAAGTACCTCAATCAATGCAGATTACTCCCTTTTCTATAATTGAAGTCTTAGAGACAGTTAGGAGGCACAATAGAGTGCTGAACATGGAGTCAGGGAGACTTGAATTTGAATCCTGCCTCAGTCATGTACTATCTGTGGGAATTTCAGCCAGTCACTTAATCCTTGTCTGCCTCAGTTTCTTCCTTTGTAAAATGGGATAATAATAGCACCTATCACCTCTTAGGATTGCTGTGAGGATACAATAACATTTGTAAAGATGAGGGAACTGAGGCCAATAGGATTAAGTGACTTGTCTAGGGTCACACAACTAGTCAGGGTCTGAGGCCAGATTTGAATTTGGGAAGATGAAACTTCCTGATTCCAGGTCAGCCACTCTATCTGCTGTGCCACCATTATTATTATTAGTGGCTTGTTTAGTTAGGTCGCTTAGAATTTAATTGACTTGTTCAGGGTTACACAGTCAGGTCCATTATGTGTCATTAGCACAACTGGAACCGTGGTCTTTTTTACTTTTATTGGATCTCTCTCCACCTCTTCACACTATCTCTCATCTGACACACACAAGACACTAAATAAATGATAAGTTGAATTAAATAATTGCATTAAAAAGGTATAAAATAAGGTCATATATAAGGCCAGTGACAGCTAGGTGGTGCAATGGATAGAACACTAAGTCTGGAGTCAGGATGACCTGGTTCAAATATGACCTCGGACACTAGCTGTGTGACCCTAGGCAAGTCATTTAAGACTGTGCCACAATTCCTCATCTGTAAAATGATCTGGAGGGGGAAATGTCAAACCACTTCATGAGCTTTGCCAAGAGCACCCCAAATGGGATCATGAAAAGCTGGACATGACTGAAATGACTTAACAACAAAAGAAATATAAGGTCCAAAGGGGGTGATGAGAGGCCAGAGAAGGGAAGAATTCTCTGTTCCAGGAGATCCCTACTAGATAGCTAAATGGCACATAGTAGACACTTAAGTGATTCTTGATTGACTAACAGACACCAAAATCAGACTTGACCAGGACTCTAGGATCCTAGTGGATAGTGGTAGTGTTTGCTACATTTACCTGTCTAGTCACTTTTTGAGGCACATGTGCAAAGGCCCATATGAGCCATTCTGAATAATTAATTTATGAAATTTTGAAATCTCAGTAGGCATGCCCAGTTCTTTGGGTAGTTGCTGAGAGAGACCTGAAGTGAGGCTGCAGTCACATGGAGGGTGTAGAGACAGAGAGCACAAGAAAGAACACAGACAAGTGGTGAAAAGGGGGGAGGGATACTGAGACAGACCATGGGGTTGAACAGTGGTGGGGAGGAGAATGGAGAGATGGAAAGGCACAGATAATCGCTTAATATAACCATGGATTAGAGCTGGGAGAACTCAGCAAGCATGGACCCTATGGAAATAGAAGTGGACTTTAGGTGAAGGAGTTTAAAGTCTCAATTTTATAGTGTTTAAGGAGAACAGACTGCCACTTAGTGTTAGTTCATTAGTATATCCAAATAATCTCAAACTTGTCAGTAAAACTTTAAAGTTACCATGTCCATGTTATCTCAAAATTATCATTTGGTGACCTGTTGGTCTTCTGGAATTTGCCTGAGATTTACATGTTATAGGACCAAAAGGTCCTAACAGCAAAGCTTAGACGGCTTCCCCTGATTCAGCACCTATTGCCAGGATGTGGTTTTTGATTAATATATGATATAGTTTGCAAATTATGCTCCTTTGATCTTTGGGATGGTCTGTAATTAAAGGTTCCCCTTTACAATCCTTCTTCCTAATATTGCCACTTTATACTGGCTACTTATAAACTTACTATGGGTGTGGTCAGAGGGATCAGAACAAGATACAATTTTAACACACTCCAAGATCCAGGTTCTCCCCAACAGTGTGTCTATTGGAGTCCTTTGGGATGACAGTCTTTTTGTAGATGGAAGTTATAATGAAATGAACAAAAAAGTGCATTAAAAACTAGTCACCACCCATCAAGAATGGTCAGGAAAGCTCTTTTTTGGGGGGAAGGGAAGCAGGCAATTTTGACTTGACTCCTTTCACCGTTATATCAAATTCTCCATATGAGACACTGCAGTGTTGCAGTTCTAGATGTACCCAGTCTTGTGAGTCATGTCTGCGGATAGTATGGGAAGATTTCCATAGCAACAGGCTCACAAGGAATAAAAATATTAAGAGTCAATGTTATATAACTAGTGGGTTAAAATTCTTCTTGTGAGGGAAACAAAAAAATGCTTCTGATTTTCTATGGAATTTATTGTAACAACGAATTTCTGACTTTTAACATTTGAATTAATAATGAACAATCCCAATTAATTAGTTCCCAAAAGAGTAACTCCCAACCCCATCAAACCCCCTAAAAGATCCTTCTTTCAGTTAATCAGATTTGCAAATGAGAATTGCTTTATGTTGTTCCAATTGGACTTCAGGCTTTATACTTACTAAGTAATCGAAAGGGAATAAGAGAGTGTGGGGTCTCAGGATGGAAATGTACAGGTCAAAGGTATATGCCATATTTCCAGAAGATTTCTTTATTGCATAATTAATAAGATGTCTACAATGTATTCACCTTCACCAAGATAGGAAGCGGGGTTGTTAGTGGATAAAGGGCCAGCTTCCCAATTGAGGAGACTTGAATTCAAGTCTGGCAATATTAGCTGTATTACTCTGGGCAAGTCATTCAATCTATGTCCCAGGCAACATTCTAAGACTTTAAATTACAAAGACCTTGTAGTTGCATCATTGGAGAGAATTTCTAAAATAGGAGTTCCCTGTATCAATGAAATCACATGTCCAGACCAAAATCAACCAAACAAAAATAAATATTGCCTTCACCAAATAAAGCATTGGTTCAGGAAATTTAATAGGGAGAGACACCAACTGGGTAAGTAAATGGGCAATTCTGAATTCAAATCTTTGTGATAGTGACCTTTCTTCAAAAACTTGCCAATAGAAACATCTTTAGGTTATATTGGCTCAGTGCCAAGCCAAGCAGATAATTTCATGAAAATACCTATCAAACTAAAAAATACCACTTACTTGATGGAATATCAACAAACCTGGTAAATTGGTTGACCTCTTCAATTTTAAATCTACTGTATGGTGCCAGCTTCAGATTCTGTATTCATGAAATGGAATTACTTTTTTTGTGTTTTACTATGACAAGGAAAAACATCTGTTATTTTTATTTGGTTAGAACAGCTTTAGTTTTGGTATAAAGAAATAATTTCCTGACCTATTCTGATGTTATTTGCTTCTTATAAGATCACTTCAAATCTTTGAAAATGAAAATATGAGTTGTTTTGGAGTCAACCCCTAAAAATGTTCTTGAGACTATTTAGATGGAGAGTTCTTAGCCTGGAGTCCATGAACTTAAAAAAAAATATATTTTGATACTTGTACTTCTATGTTATGGGTTTCCTTTGTAATGTGTATTTTTTATTGTGCTGCTTAGAATATGATTCCAAGAAGAGATCTGTCCCTAGGCTTCACCAGTCAACTCAAGGGATCTATGCCACAAAGAAAGGTTATGTAGACTAATTTAATGTTAGGCTTCCTTTGGAGATGAAGAAACTGAGGTTGAGAAAAGTTAATTTAGATCTTCACGAAGAAAATAAAATTTGTGTAGAGAAGATGCAGCATTCATGAGCTGTCCACAATTATTAATTTCCCCACTCAGTTAAACAGTGAATACAGTCCTTGGATCCTAGTGATTAGGCATATTGGTGACAAGATATGGCCCCTGCATATTTATGACAGAGCAAATTACAGTTATTGAAGGGAAAAGTAAAACTTAGATATGTTTTCTGTAAAGTGTAGAGGTAAAGTTAAAAAATTAATTGACATGAGTACATGCAATTAGAAGAAATCTTTTTAGCCAGTTTTGAGGACATCGCTAATGCAGAACCCAGTGGAGCTTATACCTGGGTTGGTGGAAGTATGGAAAGAGTGGGTATTGAGCTGGAGAGGGTATAGCTGACTGTAGGTTCCCATGAACTCCCAGACCATGCTTTTACCTTCTTTGGGGAGCAATGAAGAGAGCCTAGGCAGTAGAGGATATCTGATTATCACAATTCTGAGCCCCCAGGAGTATCTGCATGTGGGGGGAAAATGTATAGAGATGTATTGATAAAACAATGGATCCAGAATCTAAATGCAAAAGCATGTTTCATAGAAGTCATAGAAGGTGCAACAACCTCTAGGTCAAGAAACCAGGTTACCCCAAACAAGGTTGGATTAATTGCTGTTTTAAAAATAGATTTCTTTAAACAAAAAAGAAGAAGAAAGAAAATTACTTAGGGTTGTGATTAGACATAGTTTTCCTAACCTTCACTAGATTCTTCTTCCTCCTCCTCCTCCTCTTCCTCTTGCTCATCATCTAGCTAGATGGTGACATAGCTAAGACAAGAAGGTATTTCCCTGACTGACTCAGTCTAGTGCTTCTTAAATCCTCTATATTAAGTGCATACTCATCCTTTTTGTAAAAATCCATCTTACTATTCAGGTTAAATAGAAAAGGTCTTTACTCTCAATTACCATTATGAAGTTATTTTTAGTATCTTAACAACATTACCCCTAAGAAAGGGTCCTGCTGTCGTTTCCCACTACATGGCAAGTAAAGATCTTTAGATATTGCTTCAAAGCCCTCCCTCAAACACCCAAACATTCTAATGACACCACACATATCAGCTTACTTTGGGGTGATTATGGCCACAGAGAGAGAAATACATTCCAAATACCAATTGTATGATACCATTTTTTTCTTGGTTTGGTTTTTTTTTTTGCATATAAGAATTAAGAAGAAAATCAGTTTAGTTTGATTCATATGAGAGAACCAATCTGTATATCTGTATGCACATTAATATCAATCTCAGTCAATAATACTAGTATTTTTTCCAAAGTCAGGTTGTCTTACAAGTGAGGACATGTTTTTTTAGACCCATTTTTATTTGTCAAAGCAAGATCTCTGTTTCCATGGATGATGGATTGCAAAAAAAATTCCTTCAATTTCATTCATGGAGTGATTGGAACAAAATGGTTGCCAAGATCAACTAAAATTGTGGAGTAGGAGGAATCAGTACAGTCAAGTTCCTTCTGAAAGTCTGTTTAGCTCTAATCAACTCACTGTAAGCATCACTGTTTAGCTCTGAATGTTTAGCTTAGTGTAGCAGTTCTAAAAGTATGGTACACTGATAATGAGGAGTCACCATGACCCTTTCAGGGAGTCTTGCAGGTCAAAATTATTTTCCTAGTAACACTGAGACTTAATTTGCCCCTTAAAATCCTTCTCCCTTTTTTTTCCAACTACATATCTCTGTGAGGTGGGATTTTCCACATATACTTCAACCAGAATAATATATTGAAACAGACTGAATGCAGAAAAAAATGCAGAGAATCTAGTTGTCTTCTACTAAGCCAGACATTTAAAAGATTGGCTAAATATGTAAACTAATGCCACTTCTCACTGTTTTGTTTTAGATACTTTATTTATGCCAATGTGTTATAGGCTTTTTATTTTTATTTCAATTGATAAATATTTAAAGTATATCAGTTTTAATTTTAATTTGACAAAGATAGATAGCTATAACTCACATAAACATTAATATATTAGGGACATAATAGCAGTCTTCATAAAGGTGAAAGGTTATCTCATGGAAGGGGGATTAGATTTTTTTCTCTTTGGCCTAATAGGGCAGAAGTAATTCTAATGGGTGGATGTGCAAAAATGTAGATTTTCGTCATAATATGAAGGGAAGCTTCCTAATAATTACAGATGTGCAAAAGTAGATTGGGCTGTCTTGGTGAGTAGTTACTTTGCCAACACTGGAGGTTCTTTAAACAGAGAGAGGATGGGATTTTGACTAGGATATTATAGAGCAGCTTCATTCTTTGACAAGGAGTTATCCTAAGTGACCTCTTTGATCACTTTCAACACTAGAGTTCTGTAATTCAATAACTCTGTTTACTCCAATATTGATAAAGGGTAGTGGGACATCTATAATTTGTATTAAAGGTTATAAAAGAGAAAATGTTAATCACTATAGTTTATTCAAACAAAACTACACTAAGCAAGATTTTGTGGCCATTTCAGTAAATAAATGGATATGATAAATGTATTTTCAAGGGGAATTAGGTGATTATCTCTTAGGAAATATCATAACACCATAATATTCTGCCTATAAAACAGATACTTGAGTAGGGGTTGTAACAATTCAGTGCTCTTTGCTAAGCCCCAAAAAACAATTGAATTATTCAAGCAGAAGACTGTGAATAAATGAGCTTTTCAAAATGTTTGTTAAGAAAGAAAATAAATATGTGCATGTATAATTTACTTATCACAGTATTTGGTAGATTGCAGAGTTCAATGCATGTTGCTTAGCAATCTGAAAAGCTGATGAACACGTTGAAAATAATTGCAGAAAAAGTCAATGAATAAACAATCACCAGGGAAAGGATAACCAGAGGGTACAGTAGCAAGAAAGACAGAGACACTCTTGTCTATTACCTCATGCTTTTCCACCACAGCAGGTGTTTTTAACTTTTTAGCTTGTTTGATGGACCTCTTTGGTCATCTGGGAAAGCCTATGGAAATATTTGTTGCCTACATTCATAATTGAAGGAAATGCTAAATTCCAGTTATAGTTTAATGGAAATAAAGATGCAATTTTTGTCCCTTATAAGTCCATAGACCCCTTGAAATCTATCCGTGGACCTAGGATAATAATCCCTAAACCACAGACTGATAGGATAGAAATGATCAAAAGAGCATTAATAATGTGTGCTCATATTTTTCTGAACTGCATACATGTCTAACTCAGTGAAATTACACATTGTCCACACAGAGTTAACCATTTTTTTCTTTTCTTTTTTTTTAAGCAATTGGGGTTAAGTAACTTGCTCAAGGTCACATGGCCAGTCATTGTTTATGTGTGGGTGCTTATTTTCTGAGGCCAGACCAATCCCGGGTCATCCCGACACCGGGGCTGGCGCTCTTACTCACTGTGCCACCTAGCCGACCCTTCTTTTCTTTTTCTTAAGATTTTTAATTATGTCATTTTATCCAATTCTGTGATCAAGCTCAATGTTCATTGTGAACTGTAATCTGTTTTACAATGTAGTATAATTCATTTTTATTTTTAAAGTTTTATTTTACTTTTCCAAGTTGACAAAAATGCATCTTCTTTTCCTCCTACTCCTATTCCATTGAAAAAATAAAGGAAAAACAAATTCACAAAAAAATACAAATTCCCACATTGGTCATATCCAAAATTTTATGTCTCAGTCTGTACCCTGAGTTCATCACCTCCCTGTCAAGAGGTGGGAAGCATGTTTCATCATAGGTCCTTGGAAACAATAGGTGGTCATTGTGTTGATCAGAGTTCTTAAGTCTTTCATAGTTGTTTGTCTTTACAATATTGTTGTTATATAAAGTATTCTCCTGGTTCTGTACATTTCACCCTACATAAGTTCATAAAATTCTTCCCAGGTTTCTTTGAAACCACTCTCTTCATTTTTATAGCACAATAGTATCCCATTATACTTATATGCAATCATTTATTCAATTCCATAGTTCATGAGCATCTCCTTTATTTCCAGCAATTTGCTACCACAAAATGATATGATATAAATATTTTTGTACATATCAATCTTTTTCCTCTTTATTTGATCTCTTTTAGGTAAAGACCATGTAGCAGTAGTACCTCTGGGTCAAAGGGTATGTTCAATTTCAAAACTTTTATCCCTAAATTGCTTTCTAGAATGACTAGACTAGCTCAGAGATCCACCTGCAGTGAATTAACAAAGCTGTTTTTCTGCAACCTATCCAGAATTTGTTTTCCATTTTTGTCAACTTTGCAAAACTGATTAGTGTGAGGTAGAACCACAGTGTTGTTTTCATTTTCATTCATCTAATTGTTAACAATGTAGAGCATTTTTCATTTGGATATTAATAATTTGTATTTCTTCCCCTGAAAACTGATGATTTCATATCCTTTCATCATTTGCCAATTAGGGAATAGCTCTCATTTTTATAAATTTGAATCAAATTCCTACATATATTGGAAATGAGACTTTCATCTGAAAAACTTGCTGTGAAGATTTCCCCTCCCCCCATGTTATCTGATTCCCTTCTAATGTTAACTATATTAATATTGTTTGTGCAAAACCTTTTTTATAAAAACCTTATTATAAAAAATCAAAATCATTCATTTGAGCTTCTGTGATCTTCTCTGTCTTTTGTTTCATCATAAACATTTCTGCTCTCCATAGATCTAGAGGTATTTTCTTCCTTGTGTCTCTAATTTGTCTATGATATAAACCTAAGCTATGTACCCATTTGGAGTTTATCTTGGTGTACAGTTTGAGAAATTGAGCTATATCTGGTATCTGCTTTCCAGTTTTTCCAGCAGATTTTGCCAAATTTTTAACCAAATGTTGAGATCTTTGGGTTTATCAAATAAGTTATTGTGCTTATCTGTTTCTGTATGTTGTATATATTTTGTTCCTCTGATCAGCCTATTTCTTAATAGTATAAAATAATTTTGTTCATTAATGTTTATTTTATAATTAGATATTTAGCACTTTAAATCCCCCTCCTTTCATTATTTGCCTGGAGAGTCTTGAAATTTTGTTCTTCCAGATATATTTTTAAAATTATTTTTTCTAACTCTAGAAAGTAATAATTTGGAATTTTGATTGGCATGATACTGAATAAATAAATTAAGTGGTAATATCATTTCATCATATTGGTTCATTCTACCCATGAGCAATTAATATTTCTCCAGTAAATGGAGAAATGTAAATATGTCTATATTTGTATAGATTGTTTTGTAGTTATATTTACATAGTTCTTGTGTGTTTCTTGCCAGATGGACACCCACGTATTATATATTCTTCAGTTATTTTAAATGGAATTTTTCTTTCTATTCCTGCTAGGTTTTGTTGCTAATATATAGGAATTTAGGGTTTCCTAAGTAAACAAGCACATTATCTACAAAAAAATGATAAATCTGTTTTCATTTTGTCTATTTATTTCTACTTTGCCCAATTTATTTTCTTATATGATTGTTATGGTTAACATCTCTAATATGATATCAAAGAGTAATGGTGAAAATGGATGACCTTGCTCTCCTCTTGATCTTATTGGAAAACATTCTAGTTTAATTCCATTATATAAATGCTGATTCTTGGTTTTAGCTACATATTGTTTATTCTGTGTATTATACATTATTACTTATCTTAATATTATAATTTAAGGAAAGACCCTATATTTTTATAGAATCTAGAAAGATTCTTATTGTATCCATGACATAGATTCCTGTGCTTTCTAGTATTTTAAAAATCTAACTATATATAGCATCTGTGACAGAAAGTCTTGTGATTTCTAGTATTTTTAAAAATAGTAATATACATTAAGTCTTATCAAAAGCTTTTTCTGAATCTATTGTCAAATTATTTTAATGCTTTTGTTATTAATAGATCCTTTTACATTGATAGTTTTCCTAAAAGTAATTGGATCAGACTCCTTTTTCCTCCCCCCTCTTTTTCCCAAATAACTCATTTTGTCTTTCTCATCTTTGTCTCTTTCTTACTACCCTATTATTGTCAAGGATACCACTATTCTCCCAGTTAACCAGGCTCATCACCTAGGGTTCATACTCAACACTCACTCTTTCTTGTCTCCCCACCCCATATTTAATCATTTGTCAAGTCCTATTGATTCTGCCTTTGTAACTACTTTAATATATATCACTTTCTTTCCTCTAGTTTTGGTTGAAACCCTCATCAACTCCCACCTGGGCTATTTAAAAACTGTCTGCTTTGGTCTTCCTGCCTTAAATCTCTCCCCACTCCAATTCATCTACAATTCAGCTGTCAAACTGATCTTCCTAAAATACAAATTTGATCACGCTTACTCCCCCTCTGCCACCCCCACCAATAACTGAAGTAGCTCCCTATTACCTTCAGGATCAAATACAAAATCTTGTCTTTAATGTCTAAAATTTTTGATCACTTGACCCCTTTCCAGCTATGCAGACTTCTTATCCCTTCCATGTACTCTGTGATTCAGTGAAAGTGATTTTCTTCCTTTTCCTTCCACAAGACAATCTGTTGCCACACTCAAGGCATTTCCACTGATTTCCCCCCCTGCTTAGAATTCTTCCTGCTCTCACATTTTCCTTTTTTATTCCCTGGCTTCCTTCACCTCTTAGCTAAGGTCTTACCTTGTACAAGATGTATTTCCCAGTTTTTCTGTATCTATTAATTTAATTGTGATTTTGTAATGTTTAGTGCCTACTGAGTTTATCTCTGATTTATGCTATATATACTATAAATAATCTTGTTTGTACATAATTTTATTCATGTTATCTCTCTCATCAGACTGTGAGATCATTTAGAATAGGGACTATTTTTTGCCTTTATTTGTATTATCAGTTTCAGCATTGTAGCTGGCATATAGTAACTACATACAAAATAATTGAACTGACAGCTAATAATAGACTTAATTGTTCTTTAAATATTCATCTGGTTCTGTTTTTGTCCCCCTTATTGAAAATTCTCTTATGGCTTTTTCAATTTCTTTGTTCTGAGATTGGGTTATTCAAGACTTTGATTTTTTTGTCCTATTAAATTGAGCATTTTATAGTTTTGTAAATATTCAACTATTTCATTAAAATTATCTATTTAATTGACATAAGTAAAATACTTTCTAACAATCCTTATTTCTTCTACATTTGTTCTGAATTAATCTTTTTCATTTTTGATACTGGTAATTTTGGTTTTTTCTTCTTAAAATCAAAGAAGCTATTGGTTTACCTATTAAAAAGCCTCATGTCCAATTTAATTTATTAATTTAATGTTTTTATATCTTATTTTAAATTTTTTTCAAGACTTCTATTATGATATATTATTGACTTATTAAATGTATTTGTATTCTAGCTTTTTTTTTAGTTTAATATCTAGTTTGTTTAATCTGTTCTTTCTGATATTGGTGAATGCTTTTAGAGTTATATAGTTTCCCCTAAAGACTACTTACACAACATACCCTAAATTTTTATATGTTATCTCATGGTTGTCATTATATATATAGCTTTTATATTATATATATTGCTTTTTGGAGGGCAATTGGGGTTGTGACTTGCCCAAGGTCACATGGCTAGACTGTGTTAAGTGTCTGAGGCCAGATTTGAATCAGGTCCTCCTCACTCCATGGCCAGTGCTCTATTCACTGCACCACCTAGCTGTCCCTCTTGTCATTATCTTCAATGAAATTGTATATTATTTCTAGGATTTATTCTTTAACTCATACATTCTTTAGGATCAAACTGTATGTTTCCAGTTAATTTTAATTGTGTTTCAGAAGCCCTTTATTGAGTATTTTATATCATTGTGGCTCATAAAATATATATCCAATATTTTTATATTTGTGAGGCTCTCATGTCTTAATACATAGCTAATTATTATAAAGGTGCCATATGTAGCTTCAGCTGATGTCTAAGCTCTTTTTTTCTTTTTGGTCATGGCTTTTATGTATTCCAAATGATTTGTAAATATACTTCTTGACCTGTTTTCCCTAACTTATTTTTAATATACAGAAATATTTTCTTCTATTTTTTATATTTTAAAATTCATTTTAATATTTGTTATTGTAAAGTGAACCATCCTGACTTTTGAGAACTCTGATCCTAGAGTCAGGAAGACTTGAATTTAAATCTGGCTTCAGATACTTACTAGCTGTGAGATCCTAAGCAAGCCACTTAATCTCTGTTTGCCTCAGTTTCCTCAACTAGAAAATGAAGAAAATAATAGTACCTACTTCCCAGGGTTATTGTCAGGATCAAATGAGTTAATAATTGTAAAAAAAAAAACCACAGTGTCTGCCTGGCACATAGTAGGTGCTATAAAATGATCTCTCTCCATTCCTCTCTCTTTTTAATATTTTCTCTATTGCTTTCATTAAATTAAAAATAAATAATTTAAACTTTTTAAAATGTTACTTCATTTCCTCCCCTGGGAATTCTTGTTGAATTTTTGGCTTACCTGTGTTTTATTTTGAGGCTTTGTTTCTAAATATTTCAAAGCTGATATTTTCTTCTAAATTTTTATCTTTGAGCATCATTGTCACCATAATAATATGGAAGGAAGAGGAAGGGAAGGAATGAGGGAGGCAAGGAGGGAAGGGAGGGAAAGAAACATTAAAAAAAAAAGCAAATCACTACCATGTTGATCTTCCTAAAATACTTATTTCATAAGCAATTAAAATTATTTGTTGAGCACTCACTCTACCCACAGTAGGATGTCACTGCTACTAGGAACACAAAAATTTGACACATGGCAGCAGCCATTAAGGAGCTAGTAGTCTAACTGGGAAGGTAAAACTAAAGCATATGATACAATAGCAAGCAATTCAAGAGGCTATGGTGCTGGGAACATGTCTACCAGCGGGACTAACATGTTCCCCTGGGAAGCCTTCTCCTGTTTTCTTATTTGTAGAGAGAGTTGTGTTATTCTTTTTTTTTTCCTTCTCAAAAATCATGTAATGGAACCTGGTAGTTTACTGAGTAAAGGTCAAATTCATCTGCTCTTAAGTCTTCCAAATGTTTTCTCCCAGTGTACCTAACTATTCTATGCTCCAATCCAACTGATACTTTCCTACCTCCATGTTTTTTTCTTTAAACAAATACTTTATTAACTTCTGTTTTACATCATTCATTTCCGCCAGATTTTGAGTTACAATCATTTTCCCCCCATTATTCCCCTACCCAACCTCCCAGAATAGCAGTCTCACAAGATATCGCTTCCTCCAATCTGCTCTCTCCCATACCTTCTCCCATACCCCCATCGACTTTTCCATTAGAGGAAGATGAATCTTTGTGTCCCAATGCCTGCACATCTTATCTCCCAATTATAGGCAAAAGAGTATTAATAATAGTATTTACATATAT
The DNA here is from genome assembly GCA_011680675.1 of Gymnobelideus leadbeateri. NCBI lineage: Eukaryota > Metazoa > Chordata > Mammalia > Diprotodontia > Petauridae > Gymnobelideus > Gymnobelideus leadbeateri. The sequence continues at coordinate 391,942 of WOXC01011713.1, forward strand.
ATTTGAAACATTTAATGTTACGACCTTGAATTTCAGATCCATTTCCTTCCTCCCTTGTCACCCATTCCTTCTTGGGATATAAGTAATTCAGTATATGTTGTACATGTCTAGCTCTGCAAAACATTATCATAGTAGATATATTGTTCAAGGCTGCTTATAATTCCCTCCCACTCATCCCACCCCCCACCTGGTCCATTCCCTACATGATCCTGTCCCTCTTCTATAGTGGGTACTTCCAACCTCCCCTCACCCCAAGGATGCCCTCTCATCCATCATCTCTCCTCTCATCCCCCTTCCCCCTATCCTGCTGCAGGTTGAGATATCCCATTTAGTATGTATGTCATTTTCTCCCTGAACCAAATTCAATGTGAATGTGGTTTTGCCTTTTCAGCCTTCCTTATTCTCCCCCTCCTTTGCACCCACTTCCCCTACATGAGATAGTTTATCCTACCATGTCTCTCCCCATCTCCTCTTGCCACTTTCCTCTCTCACCTCATAATTTCATCCCTTGAGTATTCTCCCTTCCCAACAAATTCAACCTATGCCCTCTATCCATATATAACTGTAACCATATACACACACATTCACATATGTATTCATATGACCACACACCCTTCTTCCATTATTTTCATAGTGAGAAAGATATCATCAGTCACAGTTATTGCTTTTCCACATAGGAATGTAAATAGTTCAACTTTGATAAGTTCCTTTTGATTTCTTTTCCCTGATTACCTTCTCAGGCATCTCTTACTTCTTGTGTCTGGATGTCAAATTTTCTATTCAACTCTGGTTTTTCCTCAAGAATGCTTGAAAGTCCTCTATTCCACTGAATGACCATATTTTCCCCTGAAACAAAATACTCAGTTTTGCTGGGTAGGTGACCCTTGGGTTCATTCCCAGGTCTTTTGCCCTCTGGAATATCATATTCCATGCCCTTCGATCCCTCAGTGTAGAAGCTGCCAGGTCCTGGGCTATTCTGATTGTGTTTCCACAATATTGAAATTGTTTCTTCCTGGCTGCTTGTAGTATTTTCTCCTTGATCTGGGGATTCTGGAACCTGGCTATAATATTCCTGGGAGTTTTCTTTTTGGAATTTTTTTCAGGAGGTGATTGTGGATTCTTTCAACCTCTATTTTGCCCTCTGGATCTAAAACATCAGGGCAGTTTTCCTTGAGAATTTCTTGAAGGGTGATTTCTAGGTTCTTTCTTTGATCATGGCTTTCAGGTAGTCCAATAATTTTTAAATTGTCTCTCCTGGATCTATTTTCCAGGTCAGTGGTTTTTCCCATGAGATATTTCACATTGCCTTCTACTCTTTCATTTGTTTGGATCTGCTTAACAGCATCTTGATTTCTCATAAAGTCATTAGCTTCCATTTGCTCCAGTCTAACTCTGAAGGAATGAATCTCCTCAGTGAACTTTTGAGATTCTTTTTCCATCTGGCAAATTCGACTTTTTAAGGCATTCTTCTCCTCGTTGCCCTTTTGGGCCTCCTTAGCCATTTGAGTTAGTCTATTTTTTAAGGTGTTGTTTTCCTCAGTCAGGCTGTTGACCCTCATTTCATACTTTTCCTGCATCCTTCTCATTTCTCTTTCTAATTTTTCCTCCACTTCTCTTATTTGATTTTTAAAGTCCTTCTTAAGGTCCTCTATGGCCTGCAACCCGCTCATGTTTTCCCCTGGGGCTTTTGGAGCAGGACTTCTGACCTCACAGTCCTTTTCCTGCTCTATGCCCCCAAAATAGGAGTCTAGGGTTGCATTTTTCTGTTTCCTTTGCCTTGGCATGTTGCCACTTAATTGCTTGACTTTTGGGCTTGTTGCCACACTATGGCTTTAAGGCCAGCTAGAGGAATTTTCGTCCCGAACGTGTGGGGGGCAACTTCCGTTTCTGGCAAGCTATAAACCCACCCACAACTTCCACCCTAGATCACAATCCAGATCCAGGGAGGTTAAAGCAAGAGCGATTACCCCCCAAGACTGATCGCTGGATCTCCCCACGATTTGTAGGCTGGGAGCCGGAAATGCCTCTGAAAACTACACAGTGGCGTGTCTCCTCAGGAGCTTCTAGCCCCCAGGGGAGGGAGCTGACGCATTCCCCAAATACAGGTCCCAAAGTCCATAGGACACTAACCTCTTACTTTGTCCTAGGCAAGTCTATGTTGATAATTCTGGAGTCGCCAGGGTTCTTGGTGTTCTGGGGTTCCTCCAGCCGGCTGCTGGCCCTGCCGCCCTGGGGCTAAAACCTCGGCTCACGTAGACCTGGGCTCGGCTCGGCTGCTCCCAGACCACTGCGCTGGTCCTTCCTGCAGGGTGCTGAGCTGTCCTCAGCGGGAGGTTAGCTTCTCTGTGTCGTTCTGTGGGTGCTGGGACTCCAGAAGATTTTCAGAGTCCTTTTTTACATAGTTTGTGGAGAATCTGGGGGCAGAGAGGCTTGGACGAGCTGTTTCTACTCCGCCATCTTGGCTCCGCCCCCCTCCATGTTTTTTTGTTTACATTATTGTGTATACTTGGAATAACTTCTCTCCCCCTTCATTTCTTGAATTCCTAACTACTCTTTAGAGCGAAAACCAAATGTTGCCTCCTCCTTGAACTAGTCTCTGATTCCCTAGTTAGAATAAACTCCATCAGGTCTTATATATAACTTTAATCTGTAAGCTTTCTAACGAAGTTACAATGTGATATTGTGCATTATAGTCACCATTTCCCCTATTGCACCCATGAGGGTAGGGACAGTTTCATAGCCAACATCCATACCTCCTCCAGGGTCCAGTTTTTGTTGTTATTCAGTTGTTTTTCAGTGGAGTCTGGCTCTTCATGACCCCATTTGTTTTTGGGGGTTTTTTTTTGGTAAAGATATTGGAATGGTTTGCCATTTCCTCAAGCTCATGGAAACTGAAATAAATATGGCTAAGTGATTTGCCCAGGTTCACATAGCTAGAAAGTGTCTGAGATTGGTTTTGAACTCAGGAAGATGAGTCTTCCTGCCTCTAGACCTGACACTATCCATTGTGCCAGTCCAGTGATGTAAACAGCAGACACAGCAATCATTTATTGAACAAATGAATGAAAGGTATACTTGTAACCTAACACATTCCAAATATTCCAACAAGCAAAAATTGTGTCCCTGCTGCTTTCTGTGCCTCTATTTGAATATGCTCTGGGTATCTGAGATTGAAGAACTCTTGTTTTTATTGCCTGAACAGCAAAACTTTGTACTTGATTTTATATTCTCTTGTTTTCTAATTGTTTTATATACTAAGAGTTTTAAGCAACTGTAGTCAAGCCCATGTCTTAGACACTTTGGTTTCCCTACAAGTATTCCTAGCACATCTCAGGTGTCCAATAAATGCTACGAAATTGAAATAAATGGCCACGATGATGAATAAAATGAACTCAAAGACAAGTGGCTGGCCATCTATCTTGGATGTGATCTGAGTTGTAGGTTTAGAGCTGCCTCTTCTTGAGCATCTTCCTCTTAAAGACTACTGGATTTTTTACCTTGTATACCTTTTTTGACAAAAGATAATGCAACCATCCAAGGCAGCCCATCTTAATTACATCTTTCTAAGACATTTTAAAAATGACAAAATTATGTGATTCATGTAGAGAAATGCACAGGAGACTGGTCTTAGCTCTACCTCTATCTGTGTGACTTTAGGTGAATCCCCTTATAGTTTTTTGATTGATTTCCTAGGATAACTACTCTAAAGAGCAGAACTCTCTACCCTGAAATTTTTCAGAGGCAAGTCTGATGAGTAGGATCACTTTAAATGATGGGTATTCAAAATCAAATTTGAACTTGCTTTTCCTAAAATCATGGGGAAAAACAGTGAATTTGGGGTCAGGAAACATGTTCCAGCCTAGACTGCACTACACAATAATTGTGATTTGGAAGATTATTTAACCCTTTTGGTACTGAATTGCTTAAAATATAAAATAAGGATAACACTATTCCCCTAATTTATCTCTCAGGGTATATTGAGTATCAAATGAGAATTTATGTAAAAGTGTTTTAGAAAAAAAAAAGTTGGTGAAACTAATGAAGAAGGAATGACATGGATCCATTCTCATTTCTTTAGTTTTAAAAGGGCATTATGAAAATATAAAAGATAATCATGAAACAAATTGGGTCCACACCTTTTTCTGGTTTTCTTACTTACGTTTTACAGAAATGATTCTAATAAAAATGATGATTCAATTGAACTCAGGAAATATAAAAAACGATAAACATTAATTGATTAAAATATGAAAGTCAGGGTTTTAGGGGTTATACATTTTTTAAAAAATTCCTTCATTGAAATAGCTTATATCCTGAAGAGTATGGGGAGGATGGGTGGGTAGCAGTAGCATGTTTACAGATAATGAAATGCAAGGTAATTTGAGAAGTGAGGGAGAGAGAAAGGGGGAAGAGAAAGAGACAGAGAAGAGAAGAGGAGACTTCAAGTTGCTTACAATGAAATGAGGAGGACAACTCACAAAAGGAAGCTAAAAATGGGGGGGTGAGAACATGATGATGGAATGGAATTCAATGCCTGGAGCTTATGAAAAATGAGAAGTTTGCTATTTATATGGAGGCTTTGGGAGAAGTATTTTGCTTCATCTTCTAGTCTTATTATCAGATGGGCAGAGGCTCCTGTAGGTTCTGATCAAGTGAGTATCAAAGCAGAAACAATCTCCTAATGAAGAGTTTCCTGCTGAATGAGCTTTTCCTGAGTGTAGGACTAGGGAGATATAATGATGGTGGAGTAGACTCCAAAGAATGCAGCTGCACATATAAGCATATAAAGACCATCTCTACACTCCAGAAGCTTACATTCTAACGTGGGCAGACAACACAAGAAAGGGAAGCTGGAGTATGAGAGAGGGGAATGAGGGTGCCCAGGAAAAGGTGAGGCAGTTGTTGAGGAGGAGGAATGTGAGAAATCCAGAAAGGGAGCTGATGTGTAAATGAAGTAAATAGTGGCTGGGGCTATGAAAACAGTGGTCTGGGCAAGGAAGTTGTGAATCAGGGCATCTAAGTTTCAGATGAATGCTAAACTGACAAAGGTAACTTTCTAATGGAGTATCATAAGAACATTATAAAAACTTTAAAAAAGTACATTGTGAGCTGGGGTAGGGGAAAAGAATAGAGGCCCTCAGGCTTTACAAAACAGGAGAGAAGACCTCCTAAATAGGGCGATATTTTAGTTAGGCTAAGAAATACTTATTACTCAGACTATAATATGCAGGTGGATAGACAACCCATGGAGCTTGTCCATCAGTAATATATCTCAGACAGACACAGAAAATGTGTAGTGAGATAAGATTGAATGGATCAAGAGGAAAGTAGGTAGGATTCCCTTTGAGAAATTGTATTTTTTAAAAATTAATTCTAAACTTCTCTTTGGAACAGGGAACCATTTTAAAAAATGCAAGTATACAGCAGTGGTGTATAGCTGTGATTCATGGAATACCATGATCTCTGAAGAACTGAACTTAGGATCATCCAAAGGCCAATGCAAATGTATATGACTTGGGTGAGTGGGTTGAAAAATATTATAAAGAGAGAATTACATTGGAGAGAAAATTCAGACTTCATCAAAGAAGTCCATCAGAAAAACAGATAAACCAACCACATGTCAAGATGGAGAGATAAGGGGGGTTGAGGGAGGCATTCAAAATATCAAGTGGAATCTGGGAGGGGGTGAGCTTTTATGAGGTTATGGATGACAGTGACACAGGATGGGAAAGTATGGGTGGAGTGTGAGCTATTCCTGGAAGGAATACTTCCCTTCTAATGGGAGGAATGTCTTTATTAATGGGGTCATAGCTCCTTTGGAGTACTTGCTTATAAAAAGGGAAGAAAGAATGTTCTTATTCTGTAGAACACCATGAGTAAAGGTACAAAGATGGCTAAGTCAAGGCATGTTCCAGTGATAGAGTTAAATTAAGTTTAATCTAGTTCAATTAAGATGTAGAGTGAGAGGGAGGAATATTGGAGTAAATATGAAGGGCAAGATGACATCAGATTGAGGAGAGCCTTAAATTTCAGGTAATGGAGGGTGAAATTTAATCCTTGGGCAATAGACATTAAAGATATTTGGCAGTGGAGTAGCATAACAAGATCTATTCTTAAGAGAGACCTGGAAGGGTATGAAGGATGAGTTGGAGGAAGAAGTGAAGGGAAGATACAATATTAGAGAGGATATTACAGTGCACTTACTATGGGTATTTCCCAAGGCTCTGTCAATGTCTCTTATATCTTACTTTACACTCTCTTCTCTTGGAAATCTTATTCCCTTTAATGGCTTAAATTCCACTTATTATTAATAATGATCCTGTATCACTTATTTATTGATCCTATGTATAGTGATTTTGTCCTATTACTGTTTTTGTCCTGTAACTGCTTTAAGTCATGTTCTTTGTCTCTGAACTTGGTTTGAAGTTCAATTGACTGTAATACCTTAAGTTTAAATATCCAGTTCTCCTACCTCAAGGAATTTTACTGACCTTGGAGAATGTGTGTGAACAGGTAAGAAGTTTGACATTAATATCTTTACTCCACCAAACTGTCCCTCAAGGATACCTGTTTGCTGTCCAAAAGACTGGGCCAAATATCTCTTATCTGTATTTAGACAACAATAACTTCTTAGTCTCATGAGGAAAGTGGCAGGGGTCATTGCTAGCCCTCATTACCAAACTTCCAACCAATCATTTTGTTACTTGCACATTAGCTCTGTGATCAATCATGTTGCCCTTAATCCCATGATGTCGCTTACCTTGTTCTGTTGTTTGTTCTGTACTCCCCAAAACTATAAAAGGAATCTTTCCTTTTGCTTGGGGTTTTTGGCATTAATGGAGGCAATCCATTGACCCATTTATTGACAGGTAGCATTGTTCTGCTAATAAATGTTATCCTGTTTAGGGATCTGCCTCAGTTTATCCTTTTGTTAAAATCCAATTGCAACAATAGTAAGAGTGAGAGTAAGATGGGAATTGTGTGATTTGTTGCCTAGAGGGAGCCAAAAGGATATGGAAAAGGATAAGAGGGGTAAGGTGGCAGAAAGAATAGACTATAACAGTAAAATTTCAAACATGAGATTGCCCAATGACATTACCACTTATAAAAATAATAGTCAGAAGGAGTAATACATTTAGGAGTAAATTTATGAACTTAGTTTGGACACAAAAAGTTAGAGGTGCTGCTGAGACACCTGGGCAATGTCCTTTAGGTATTTGGCAATTATAGTGGGTGTGGAGCTCAGATAGAGATAATTACCAAACATATTATTTTAGTTATCTGCACAGATGGAATTTTGAGCATCTTCCTTAATATTCCCCTTTCCACTGGTTAGGAGGAGGGCAAAGGAGAGACAAAAAAATAAAAGAGAAAAGAATTAGCAATAGAATTGGGAAGAGAACCAAGAGAGAATGGTATCTCTGGACCCAATGGAAAACAGTTCCCACTAAGAAGAACTGATCAACAATGTCACATACTACAGAAAATTCAAGGACATTGAGAACAGATAAAAGGCCATTTTATTTGATAATTCAGAAATCATTTGTGACTTTTCAGAGCATAATTTCAAAGAAAAAAAAGATTTCAAGAATGTGAAAAGAAATTAGTATTGAGTAAGACGATGTAATGGTTATAGGTAACTTTTTCAGGTCTAGCAGTAAATGAGAATAGAGGTATGAAATGATATCTCATGAGATGAAACATCTACATAATAGAAAAATCAAGGAATGATTCTCAGTTTCCTCATCTGTAGAAATGAAATGATAAGGCCTGTACTACCTAGCTCATAAGGAGACTGTAAAGATTAATTGAGGTAATGAAAGTAAATCATTTTATAAACCCTAAAATGCTAGCTAAATGTCAGCTAGTATTATTTTATCTGGTTTGATTCCTACCATCCAGCAGCAGTAGGAGCAACTCACATGCCTTTTTTTTAAGTAGGGTAGTACAAGTATTATTATCACCACTTTTCAGATGAAATGCCAGCTTCAGACATATTGACAAATACCTAGGGACATTGCCTGGGTGTCTCATTAAGTAGCTTGTGAATGGTCTAATTGGAATTTTCTTCATATAATTTTTTTTCTGCATTTGGGCTCATTAGTTTAGCCACAAAAGATGTAAAGCACATTCTTTTACAATTCATAGAATCAAAGTTGGCTTCTAATCTAACTTCTACCTGGGCAAGAATTTCCTTTACAACATGTCTTCGAAGTAATTACTTGGATTATTATAATAATTTCCTAATTGTTTTTCTATATTCTAGTCTCTTCCTTTCTCCAATCTATTCTTCATATAGCTATGCAAATCATCTTTCTAGGTTTAACCATGTTACTCCCATTTTTTAAAACTCCTTCTTAGCCCCAACCATTGTTCATTAGATAAAATATAAAGTCCTTAATTTGTCATGTAAAAACCTCTACAATTCCATTGGGGTGGAGCCAAGATGGCAGAGTAGAAATAGCTCATCCAAGCCACTCTGCCTCCAGATTACCTCCAAACTATGTAAAAGGGGACTCTGAACAACTTCTGGAGCCCCAGCACCCACAGAACAACACAGAGAAGCTAACCTCCTGCTGAGGACAGCCCAGCAGCCCTACAGGAAGGACCAGCACAGTGGTCTGGGAGCTGGCAGCACAGTGCACAGAGCTCGGGGAGCCCAGCACAAGTCTGCCTGAGTCCCGGTTTTAGCCCCAGGGCATCAGGGCCAGCAGCCGGCTGGAGGGATGACAGAACACCAGCAGCTGTGGAGATTCCAGAATTATCAACATAGACATGCCTAGAAAAAAGTGAGAGGTTAGTGCCCTATGGACCTTGGGAACAGTATTTGGGGAATGCATCGGCTTCCTCCCCTGGGGGCTAGAAGCCTCTGAGGAGACATGCCATTTTGTAGGTTTCAGGGGCAGCTCCAGCTCCTGGCCTGCAAACTGTAGGGAGATCCAGCGATCAGTCTTTGGGGGTAATCGCTCTTGCTTTAACCTCCCTGGATCTGGATTGTGATCTGGGGTGGAGGTCATGGGTGGGTTTCCAGCTTGCCAGAAATGGAAGTTGCCCCCCCACACGTTCAGGACGAAAAATCCCCTATCTAGCGGCAAAGCCATAGGGTGGCAACAAGCCCAAAAGTCAAGTAATTAAGTGGCAACATGCCAAGGCAAAGAAAATGCAACCCTAGACTCCTACTTTGGGGGCAAAGAGGGTCAAAGCATAGGGGAAGATGACTGTGAGGTCAGAAGTCCTGCTCCAAAAGCCCCAGGGGAAAACATGAGCGGGTTGCAGGCCATAGAGGACCTTAAGAAGGACTTTAAAAATCAAATAAGAGAAGTGGAGGAAAAATTGGGAAGAGAAATGAGAGGGATGCAGGAAAAGTATGAAATGAAGGTCAACAGCCTGACTGAGGAAAACAACACCCTAAAAAATAGACTAACTCAAATGACAAAGGAGGCCCAAAAGGACAATGAGGAGAAGAATGCCTTAAAAAGTTGAATTTGCCAGATGGAAAACGAATCTCAAAAATTCACTGAGGAGATTCATTCCTTCAGAGTTAGATTGGAGCAAATGGAAGCTAATGACTTTATGAGAAATCAAGATGCTGTTAAGCAGATCCAAACAAATGAAAGAGTAGAAGGCAATGTGAAATATCTCATGGGAAAAACCACTGACCTGGAAAATAGATCCAGGAGAGACAATTTAAAAATTATTGGACTACCCGAAAGCCATGATCAAAGAAAGAACCTAGAAATCACCCTTCAAGAAATCCTCAAGGAAAATTGCCCTGATGTTTTAGATCCAGAGGGCAAAATAGAGGTTGAAAGAATCCACCAATCACCTCCTGAAAAAGATCCCAAAAAGAAAACTCCCAGGAATATTATAGCCAGGTTCCAGAATCCCCAGATCCAGGAGAAAATACTACAAGCAGCCAGGAAGAAACAATTTCTATATTGTGGAAACACAATCAGAATATCCCAGGACCTGGCAGCTTCTACACTGAGGGATCGAAGGGCATGGAATACGATATTCCAGAGGGCAAAAGAACTGGGAATGAACCCAAGGGTCACCTACCCAGCAAAACTGAGTATTTTGTTTCAGGGGAAAATATGGTCATGCAGTGGAATAGAGGACTTTCAAGCATTCTTGAGGAAAAAACCAGAATTGAATAGAAAATTTGACATCCAGACACAAGAAGCAAGAGATGCCTGAGAAGGTAATCAGGGAAAAGAAATCAAAAGGAACTTATCAAAGTTGGACTATTTACATTCCTACATGGAAAAACAATAACTGTGACTGATGAAACCCCTTTCAGTTATGAAAATAATGGAAGAAGGGTATATGGTCATTTGAATACATATGTGAATGGATGTATATATGTTTACAGTTATACATGGATAGAGGGCATAGGTTGAATTTGTTGGGAAGGGAGGATATTCTAGGGGTGAAATTATGAGGTGAGAAAGGAAAGTGGCAAGAGGAGATGGGGAGAGACAGGGTAGGGTAAACTATCTCATGTAGAAGAATCAAGGGGAAGTGGTTGCAAGGGAGGGGAAGAATAGGAAGGCAAAAGGGCAAAACCACATTCTCATTGAATTTGGTTCAGGGAGAGAATGACATACATACTAAATGGGATATCTCAACCTGCAGCAGAATAGGGGGAAGGGGAATGAGAGGAGGGATGATGGATAGGAGAGCATCCTTAGGGGGAGGGGAGGTTGTAAGTACCCACTATAGAAGAGGGACAGGATCAAGTAGGAAATGGACCAGGTTGGGGATGGGATGAGTGGGAGGGAATTATAAGCAGCCTTGTACAATATATCTACTATGATAATGTTTTGCATAGCTAGACACGTACAACATATACTGAATTTCTTATCTCCCCAGAGGGAATGGGTGACAAGGGAGGAAGGAAATGGATCTGAAATTCAAGGTCTTAAGATTAAATGTTTCAAATCTATATAAATACTATGATTAATACTCTTTTGCTTGTAATTGGGAGATAAGATGTGCAGGCATTGGGACACAAAGATTCACCTTCCTCTAATGGAAAAGTCAAAGAGCTGGTTACAGGCCGTAGAGGACCTTAAGAAGGATTTTGAAAAGGAAATAAGAGAAGTGGAGGAAAAATTGGGAAGAGAAATGAGAATGATGCAAGAAAATTATGAAATGAGAGTCAATAACCTGACTGAAGAAAATAATAACTTAAAAAACAGACTAACAGGGGTGGCTAGGTGGCGCAATGAGTACAGTGTCAGCCTTGGAGTCAGAAGGATCTGAGTTCGGATCCAGCCTCAGAAGAACACTTAACGAACTTACTTAACAAACACACAAACAGAAACCTAGCCGTGTGATCTTGGGCAAGTTACTTAACCCCAATTGCCCTCCAAAAAAAATTAGGCTAACTCAAATGGCAAAAGAGGCTCAAAAAGGCAATGAGAAAAATACCTTAAAAAGTTGAATTTGCCAGATGGAAAAAGAATCTCAAAAGCTCACTGAAGAGAATAATTCCTTCAGAATTAGATTAAGGCAAATGGAAGCTAGTGAATTTATGAGAAATCAAGATACTATTAAACAGATCCAAAAAAAAAAAAAAACATATTGAAGGCAATGTAAAGTATTTTATTGGGAAAACCACTGAACTTGAAAATAGATCCAGGAGAGATAATTTAAAAATTATTGGACTACCCAAAAGCCATGATCAAAGAAAGAACCTAGAGGGGCGGCTAGGTGGCGCAGTGAATAGAGCGCCGGCCCTGGAATCAGAAGGACCTGAGTTCGGAGCCGGCCTCCAACACTTAATCCATACAAACAAAAACCTAGCCGTGTAACCTTGGGCAAGTTACTTAACCCCAATTGCCCTAAAGGGGCGGCTAGGTGGCGCAGTGAGTAAGAGCGCCGGCCTCGGAGTTGGGATGACCCGAGATCAGATCCGGCCTCAGAAAATGAGCACCCACGCATAAATAATGACTAGCCGTGTAACCTTGAGCAAGTTACTTAACCCCAATTGCTTTTAAAAAAAAAAAAAAAGAAAGAACCTAGAAATCATCCTTCAAGAAATTCTCAAGGAAAATTTCCCTGATGTTTTAGAACCAAAGGGCAAAATAGAGGTTGAAAGAGTCCACCATTCACCTCCTAAAAAAGATCCCAAAAAGAAAGCTCCTAAGAATATTATAGCCAGGTTCCAGAGTTCCCAGATGAAGGAGGAAATACTACAAGCAGCCAGGAAGAGACAATTTGAATATTGTAGAAACACAATCAGGATAACTCAGGACCTGGCCCCTTCTACACTGAGGGATCAAAGGGCTTGGAATATGATATTCTCTGAGGGCAAAGGACCTGGGATTAAAACCAAGAATCACCTATCCAGCAAAACTAAGCATCATATTCCAGGGGAAAATATGGTCATTCAGTGGAATAGAGGATGTTCAAGCATTCTTGAGGAAAAAACCAGGGTTGAATAGAAAATTTGACATTCACATACAAGAAGCAAGAGAAGTTTGAGAAGGTAAACAAGGAAAAGAAATCATAAGGAACTTATCAAAGTTGAAATACTTATATTCCTACACGGAAAAGCAATAATTTATGTAACTTATGAAACTTTTCTCAGTATGAGAATAGTTGAGGGGAATAGAAATATATATATGTGTGTGTGTGTGTGTGTGTGTGTGTGTGTGTGTATACATACATATATGTCTATATAGGAGGGTATATGGGCATATGAATACATATGTGAGTGTGTGTATATATGTCTACAGGTATACATAGACAGAGGGCACAGGACCAATTGAATAGGAAGGGGTGATATTTAAAAGGTGAAATTAAGAGGTGAGAGAGAAATATAATGAGAGCAATATAATGAGAGGAGATGGGGAGAAACAGAATGGTGTAAATTATCTCATATAGAAGAAGCAAGTGAAAATTTTTACCATGGAGTCTAAGAACAGGAAGGCAAAAAGGAATGAGTTAACCTTATTCTCATTGAATTTGGCTTAGGGAGGGAATGACATACACACTAAATATGGTGTCTCACCCTACAGGAGAGTGGAGGGTAGGGGGAAGGGAGGGGGATGATGAAAGGGAGAGCAGGCTGGGGGGGGGGGAGGGAAGTTGGAAGCACCTACTTTTGAAGAGGGACAAGATCAAAGTAGAGAATAGAACAAGTGGGGGTGGGATAGGATAGAGGGAAATATAGTCAGTCCTTCACAATATATCCACTATGGAAATGTACAACCTGTATTGAATTGCTTATCCTCCCAGTGAGAGTGGGTGACAATGGAGGAAGGGAAAGAATCTGGAATCCAAAGTTTTAAAATCAAATGTTTAAAAATATATATACATACTATTATTAGTAGTATTTTACATGTAACTGGGAAATGCTATATACAGGCACTGGGGCATAGAGATCCACTGTGCCCTACTGGAAAGTTGAAGGGGGAATGGGGGAAGATATGGGAGAAAACTGATTGGGGGAGGGGATATTCAGTGGGAACGCTGTTTTGGGGTGGTGGGTACAGAAAATTAAGGAGAAAATTTGTAATTCAAAGTCTTGTGGAAATGAATGATGTAAACTAAAAAATAAAAAAGAGAATAAACAAACAAACAAGAAAAAAAATAGGTAAATGAATAAATAAAAAATAAAAGTAAATCCCAAAACGGATCATGAAGAATCAGACATGACTGAAAAATGACTCAACTACAAGATGGGATCTCTGTGTCAAACGATATAGAGATTTTAATTGCCTAAAATAATAATTGTCTTAAATTGCAATAATTTGCCTAAATTGCATACTTTAAGGAGGTTTCCTGATCCTTGAAACCATATGTCCAATGTCCTAAGGATCTCCTCATTTGGTTGAATCCCTAGGGCGCTTTTGGTACCCCTTGAGCAGCAGAGGGAAGGAGTGATAATCTGCTTCCCCATGTAAATACAACTTATCTTTTTTTTTTTTCAGAGAGCAATTTGTGATAGCTGTCTGTTTCATGTGAATAGTCCTAACTTTTGAAAGCTTGTTCAGCTGAAAGTGGCTAGATCTTTGAAATTCACTAATATCTCTTAAGCCTCACCCACCCAATTGCTCTTTTTAAATTCTTGACATATTAAGCTTCCATTTTGTTTCTGCACATTTTCCTCTCCCACCTCAGTTCACCTAGTAGACCTTCCCTTCTGTTGCTCCCACCACTAAATGGGACTGGATAATTATACTGATGCTTTTTGCTAGCAAAAAAGTACCATGGACGTGCTAAAATTACTTCCCTCAGCCCAAGAAAGTTCCTACCATTTAAAATGAATTTTGAATAAAAGATATGAAGCGTTGCTTCAATGGAAACAGCAGTCAAGGCAAGAGTAGGATCTGCAGCCATGGAAACAGGCATTAAGGAAAGAGCAGCCGCTGAAATAGTAGCAGGGGGCTGCATCATCTCACTCTCCTCCCACTCAACCCAGATCCATTACTTCACCCTCTAATTCTCCAGGTTTTTGTGTTTGGGCCATAATCTAGCAGCATGAACTATTTCTTGCATATATTTGCTGCCTACCCTATGCAGAGTTCAGTGGTAGAGATAGAAAAAAAAAATTGGCATTAACCTTGCAGGAAATTTGAAATGTCTGAGACCTGTTTCCACCAACTCTCCATAATGTATGGCAATCTGAGACCCGATAGATATGGTCAATTGAAATTGAATCCACAGATAGTCCTAAAGCATTCCTTGGATTGTTCCAATCTTCCTCCTAAGCCTAACTTTTGCAAGAGCTGTCAATAGGATATCTATGTTCCCTCTGCCTTTGGCATCTTTTTTGATTAAACTCTGATGAGAAAGTTCATAAGCAAGGAAATGATCGAAAAGCAGCTAGGTCATTGGAGAGGTGGCAGTAATGACCTTGGATGATTGAGTGATTATCAGGTTTTCAGAAACTAATTATTCATTTCATCATGGTTAGGAAGCTTTAATTGATTAGCTTTTGAGCCAAGTTTTTAATCTCCTATCTAGACAGAAATAACACCCCTTATATATGCTTCATACCTGCATGACATCTCTCAAATGTGTCCCCTTTCCTCCACTCTTATAACCATAACCTAGTTCAGACACCTATCTTTCTCTACCACAATCCACACTTCATTCAACTACCAAGGTGATTTTCCTAAAGTGTAGTTCTGATCATGTCTTCTCCTCAATAAATTTCAGTGGCTTGCTATGATATTCATGAACATACATACATGCATATATACATATATATACATACATACATGTATATTTCTCTGGTTGGTATATAAAGCCAATCATAGCATGGTCTTTTCCTACCTTTCTGTACCCTTAGCTTTTACTATCCTTCACAATCTCCAGGATCTAGCTACAGTGCTCTCCTTGCTTTTCCTCACACAGGACATTCTATCCCCTGACTCAGAAATTGTGGACCTTTAGTCCCTCATGCTTGGAAGATTCTCTTTCTCCCCACTTCTACCTCTTATCTGCCCTGGCTTCCTTGAAGACTCAGCTCCAATCCTACCTCATGTAGGAGGGCTGTCTCCGTCTCCTATCCCTCTCTCTTCCTCATTGCTCATGTGCCCCCTCAGAAACTACTTTCCATCTACTTTGTATAATATATCTTGTATGTTCATAGTTATTTTTATATCATCTCCCACTAGAATGTGAGCTTCTTGAAGGCAGGGACTATGTTTTTGCATTTTTTGTATTTTCAGCATTTAGCATAGTGTCCATCATATAGTAAATGATCCTCATTGACCCACTATAATTGTTACAGATGACTGTGGCATGTTAATTTCATCCTTTTTGGAAACAGGTAATCATACCATTGCTAAATACCAAGATCTCCTTCTTAATAATACAAATTGCACTCATCACCTGCTCTTCAGTACAAAGAACAATTCACAAGGTTTAAAGACTAGTATCTTCCTCTTCTATCTCCACTGTTATTAACTCCTTTTATTCTACCAATTTACTTCAAAACAGTTTCCTCTTCTATTATGTTATGCTACATCATCCCACCAAAATAGAATATAATAGAATTTTGGAACTAGAAGTGATTTTAGAAATCATGGAATCCACCATTCTCAGTTCAGAGAGAAAGCAATTGGGTGGCAAAGAAATTAAGGGAAGGAGAGAGAGAGAGAGAGAGAGAGAGAGAGAGAGAGAGAGAGAGAGAGAGAGAGAGAGAGAGAGAGAGAGAGAGAGAGAGAGAGGGAGGGAGGGAGGGAGAGGGAGAGAGAGAAAGAGAGAATTTACTATGTGGCAAGTAATGTGCTAAAGTACTGTTTATACCAGTATAAAGATGATAGATAATCCCTGTCTCCAAGGAGCTTTCATTCAAATGGGAGAAGACAATACTTAAAGGGGAGCTTGATATAGGTAAGCTGGAGGAGAGGGGTAGTTTACTCTGAAGATTGTGGATAGGCAGCTCAGTAAAAGACAGTGTTTAGAGATAGAATATCACGTTCAAGGGACTGTAGGCCACTGTAGCTGGATTGTAGAGTATGTAGATGGTAGTAAAGTATAATAAGACTGGAAATACAGGAAGGGGCAGATTATGAAGGGCTTTAAATAGCCCAGGACTTCATAGGGGGTCACTGAAGCACACTGAGTGGCAAGGTTATGATGTTAATAAAGGAACTTTAGAAAAATTGCCTAACCATCTAGGTGGAGGTTGTATTGGAAAGGAGAGAGACTTGAGGCAAGGAAACCAGTTTGAAGACTATTGCAATAGTTCAGACAAGAGTTGATGAGATTCTGAACTACTGTTGTGGCTTTATGAGAGTGAAGGGGAGGTTTAGGATCTATAGGAAAGATGTTGGGAAGGGGGAAAGGATAAGATTGGATAAAGGATCAGATATGTGGGGTGAGGAAGAGTGAGGAATGGAGGATGATACCAGGACTGGGAGCCTAGGTGACAGGGTGTCTGAGTGGCAGATTGGTGGTATCTTTGATGTTAATAGGGAAATTCAGAAAACAGTGCTTGGTCCTTTGTACCACGCCCTTTGCAAATCTTAAAGTCTTAGGCAAAATTATTTCTCAGATGGTAATCATATGGAATAGCTGTGCAATCATTCTAGACTGCACTTTGCTTTTCTTTGGAAGTACAGAAGGAGGGATTGCATTCAATATCCCAAACAAACCATCTCACAAGGTCATTGACAACTGGCTGGGGAGTTTCAGCAGGCTATGGAGGAGCTACAGTATTACATTTGGGCATCATGGTAAAATGGTCCTTTCAATCATCCGTTTGTTGACAGCAACAACAATTAGAATTGATATGGTACTTTTAAAGTCTGTGAAGTACTTTAGATGTTATCTGATTTGGTCTTCACAACAACCCTGTGAAATAGTTGCTATTATATTATCCTCAATGTATAGATGTTGTTGAGTCATTCTTAATCATGTCCAACTCTTTGTGATCCCATTTGGGGTTTTCTTGGCAAAGATATTGAGTGGTTTGCCATTTCCTTCTCCAGCTCATTTTTACAGATGAGGAACTGTGGCAAACAGGGTTAAATGACTTGTCCAGGGTCACATAACTAATAATTATCTGAGGCAGGATTCAAAGTTAGGTCTTCTTGACTTCAAGCCAAAAGGTCTATCTACAGGGCCACCACCTAATGCAATTTTTTTTTTTGCTTTTTGGAGGGCAATTGGGGTTAAATGACTTGTCCAAAGTCACACGGCTAGTAAGTGTGTCAAGTGTCTGAGGCCGTATTTGAACTCAGTTCCTCCTGACTCCAGGACCAGTGCTCTATTGACTGTGCCACCTAGCCACCCCTCCCTAATGCAACCCTTTCTGTTCTTGTAGAATACCCTTATTAAGAACAACATGGCTAGTAATTTTGCCAGATGAAATCCCAGGAATATACTCTTGTGTCTAGACAATCAAGTAAGATGGATTGGGGGTGGGTAGGTAAAGGGGTCCTCTGGCCAACCTAAATATTTGAATGCAGCAATCACAGAGGCAGCAGAGTAAGTGCAAATTACTACTGACTAGATTTCAAAACTGCTTCGTTTAACTACCCAATAATGGAAGTCACTTAAACTTCAGAAGGGCTTTCATTTGAATGTTACACCAAACTTAAATTCATCTGAATGTTTCAAGGTAAACTTTCATTCTTCTAAGCAGGCTGTGAATTGTCTTGATAAATGCCTCCCTTCACTTTGTATCTGTGCTTATAGGCTAAGGTGCATATGAATACATTTTGACAGTTGAAACAAGACTTAAAAGAACAGGAAAATAAAGCCACGGATATATGGGGGTTGGTGTTTTATTTATCAAATTCTAAAGAAATTCTGTTATACTAAACCTGAAGTGTATCTTTCATCAAAAGATTAAACACTCCCACCTACATTTAAAACCATTCTTAGAGCACTGTTTGTGGTTCTGATGAGAATTACCACCTTGATGCTATTTGCTAAGCTTCACAGCCTACGAGGGCATACTCCTCATCATGTATCTTTTATTTCCTCTGCAAACATGTGAAACAACAACATTTTTTTTTTAAATGGAAAGAACAGAGTTTGCTTCTATAAGGGGGTTTTGTTTGAAAAGATTCTGGGGAAAAATTGAAAGAAAAAAGTTTTATTTTTTCCCCGTGGTTAAATTGTGTCTTTCTCCTTCCTGCTTTTATAAATGACACTGATGTGGGAAATCAACAAGACACAATAGTCCTAGGGGGAATTAGGTGATTGTGGGCTGTTGTGAAGGTAAATTGTTAAATTATTGATAAAATACACCTCCACCCTCCCACCACACCCCACACAGAAGAATACTGTTTTATCTAAATATTTTTCCTGCTGGTTTAAATTTCCATGATGCCCTGATGCTTCTCCTAATAGAGGTGACTACTTATGTGTTCAGATGAGAACTGTTGATAGGACTTGTTGGTAATAGTGTAATAACTTCACAGTTGCAATGCACTTTACAGATATTATTTCATTTGACCCTCATAACACCTCTGTCAGGCAGGTAGCAAAAATATTATAGAGTGTATGGTTAGGGGAAAAATAGTGGAAAGAATGCTGAACTTTGAGTCAGCAGAGATCTAGTTTTACATCCTTCCTTTAACACTCATTATGTGATACTGGACAAGCCTCACTTTCTTCATGTACAAAATGGGGATAATGATACTTGAAACACCTACCTCATTCACTATTATAAATAAAGTGCTTTGCATATCTTAATGTACTATAGAAGCATGTTGTTATTATTCTCATTTTACTGATGAATAAACTGAGGCTCAGAGAGTTTAATGCCCACAGTCACATAAGTGCTTCTCAGTGGCAGAGTTAATGCATTAGACATAGGTCTTCTGGCTTCTAGTCCTATTCCACTATACCAGAACAGATGTGTCAACAATAAGTTGTGTCTAAATGGAATTTTTGCCAATCAAAATGTATGTTATGCACTCCAGGGTTTCTTCTTATTGAAAGGAAATACCATGGTATAATAAAAGGAATTTTACAGCAGGGTTTTGGAAACTAGCTTTGCCACAGACTTGTTCTGTCAATTTTGCCATGTTCTTTTACCACTAATGATTTCTTTGTACAAAGAATAGATAAGAAACTAGGAGAACTTGGAATACTGAGGCAAGCAGGTCCTACAGAAACTTGGTGGGATGGGATGCCTTATTAGAATGTGGCTATGAACAGCTATTTATTAGTTATATAGGATATATAAAAGGGGTGATGTAATAATAATATGGTATATTGAGAAGATATATATATATATATATATATGGATATATATATATAGATATATATATATATATATATATTCATCTGAGGAAATACAGGAACAAGAGAGGGAAAACATCGTAGGGAGTATTTGGCTGAAGAGGAAGGAATGTCAAGACAGAAGCAGTATTACCAGAAGAGTATACTACAGACCATCTGGACCTAAAGATATACTATACTAGAAGACTCCAATTATCCAGAGATTTGTTATTGCTCTCTTTATACCCAAAGAAGAGAAACTAACATTTTAAAAAATTTTTCTGTACCAATAATTTCATCATTGAAAAAGTAGAGAAATCAATAAAAAGCTCTATTCTTCAAAAGAGTTTGGTTCTTATTCACAAAGATGAACTGGCTTGGTGGAGTGGAAGTGATGGAAAATTTGTAGGACTCTTCAGTATAAGTGACCACTCCATCTTAGAATATGTAATTCTAAGGAGAGGATGAAAGAGAAGGTGAAGAAAACCAGGCATAATTGGACCTAAACTCTAAATTTTAGAATAGTACATGTTAACAGATTCTGATAGAGAATTGGATAGCCTAAACATTACTTAAAGAAAACCAAGGATAAATCAGAAGATGTGAAGAAAAACAATTCTACTATGAATCAAAAGAGGGAATTATTTGGGAAGTACCCTAACAAAAATCCATATGATATTAACAAAACATAATTCTAAGGAAGCTCTAGAAAAGTAAACACTTCCACTTCAAAAAGAGAGAAGAAGAATGATAGATGAGCTTAGATAATATAAGAGTGACGCTGCCATCCCTGTTAGCTATAATTCCATTTCTTTCCTGCACCTTGAAGGTCTTTTCTCCTTGAAATAGGTGTTTCCACTTTCCTCTCACTCTTTTCTTAACGTCCCAAAATCCGGCTTCCAAACTTATTGCTCCCCTGAGATTATTCTCTTCAAAGTTACTAATGATCTCTTAGTTGTCAAATCCATTGATCTATTTTCTCTGTCATTCTTCTTGATCTCTCTGTAGCCTTTGACACTGTTGATTGAGCTTCCTGTCTTGATACTCTTCTTTCTAGGGTTTCAGGATATTGCTCTCTTCTGGTTTTCCTTCTTCTCCATTTCCTTTACTGGATCCTCCTCTAGATCACACCATCTAATCCCAGGTATTCCTCAGGATTCTGTCATAGCTCCTCTCCTCTTCTACCTCTATATTAATTCAGTTGTTCATCTCATCAGCTCCCATGGATTCAATTACACCCCTAGGTCACATTGAATCATGATCTTCTCAGTCAGCACTAAATACCCAAGGAGAGGTCTTTTCATCTTGACTCAAGGTTGGCCCTCAGATTCCATGGTTCCTCTTCCATGGTCCCAGCTTTTGCCTGAATTTAGCCAACTGTCACCTGGATTCAAAGGTAGGTAGTTCTCAGCTCCTTATCCCACTCCTCATCCTGTTTCTTGTCCAGTTCCCCATTCCATATTGAAGCTCACAGTGTTCAGTCAACCTCAAGTCCTTCACAGTTTCTGTTTTTGGAAGACAAAGCTTAACAGAGGCAAAACGACATTCATACACATTACCAACATCATCATCAATTCACTATCTACCTGTGAAATCAACAGAGACCCCAAAACAAGGTCCAAGAGGTCAACACAAATCATCAGCAAAGTCCTATGACTTCTGAAACCTTTCTCAAGGACTTCTATAAACAGACAAGAAAATTCTCTTTCAAGGTCCCAGTAAGGTCCCATGGTTTCTGTACAAAGTGTTACAAACACAAATCAACACAGACAGAACAGACAAACAGAGAGCCAGGCCTCCACAACCATTCCATTTCTCAATTCTGCTTTTTCCCAGCTTGGGCTTCTCCTTATGTATGGTCATTAGCTCCTCCCTGTTCTACCCACTGTGGGGTTTACAAGTTCTGTTTCTTGACAAAGAATTGATATAATCTTGGGCAAGGCTCAAAAGAAAGTTGAACTGAAACAAGGTGCTAAATCATTAAATACCTGAAACAAGGTGCTTCATTGCTTGCCATTAAACTTGCCCAAGGTCAGATGGCTAGTAAGTGTTAAGTGTCTGAAGCCTTTTTGAACTCAGGGCCTGCTGACTTCAGGGCTGGTGCTCTATTTACTGCCCCACCTAGCCACCCTGGTAGACATAGTCTTGATATGGAGAAAAACTTCTTGATAATCGGAGCTCTCTAAAAATAGATTCCATTCTGTGAAGAAGATTCTTCTACCTTGAGATCTTCAAGCAAAGACTATATGAAAGCTGGTCAAGTGTGCAAGTATGCCAGAGGCCAGTTTCTTGCTTCAGAATGGGTTGGACCCCTGATAATTCTTCCAACTCAGATCATATGAGGTTAAGGAAATATATCTCATACAAACTTTATAATCCCCTCAGTGCTGAAAATAATGTTCTGTAACACAGAAAGAAGCTAATGAATGCTTTTAGTTGTTGTCATTATGGACAAGTACATGGAAAATGTCACTTTCTACATCACATCATAAAAAACTGCACTTTGATTTGGCTTGCAGTCATTGATCTATAGAACTGGCCAATATGGGAACCTGTGCCTTGGCAGGCTTCAAGAATATTCATATGGGAAGCAAAAAACAATACTTTGCCAACATGTGAAATACATAGACCTTCCTCCAAAAGCAGCAATTGCTCATATAATCACTTTGCCCAGAGTCTTCTCAGCAAAACAATGCACCCCAATTAAGAGGCATTTCTTTGATAGTGCTATATACCAAAGATTCTGAGAAACCAGAAAGAATGAAGGAAACAAAGATCAGGAAAAAGTCTCAGCTTTGAACTCCTCTAGAAACATTATACTGCCTCTGTACACATATTTCATCATCTTTGAGAATGTCATTGAAGAAGTTATGGCTCTAAATCCTCAGAATGTCTCTCTAGACCCCTGAGGAGATACCTGTTCTTCTGTGGTATCAGAATCTCATTCAAGAGATAGCATATGAGACTTTATAAGGGCTAAAAGAAAGTAGACCGGTATCCACGTGAAGTCAGTCCTATCCCTCTAGAATTTATTTGCAACAGAGATTAAGGTCAGTGAAAAATGAACTCTCTAACATTGAAGAAAGCTTGGTAAACATGGCATCAAAGGAGGATGGATTCAGAAAGTTAGCTACAGGGGAAAATAAGGAAAAAAGAAACACTAAAATTGCTAGAGATCTCAGGAGATATAAAACTCAGAAAAAAATCAACAGAAAAGGTACAAAATATTAAAAGGGCATATGACTAAGAAGACATCTAAAAGACTGCAAATGTCTCTAAATAAATATTGCAAGACAAAGGGAACTGAAAGAAAAAACCCACTTGGTGAAAGGCAGAATCCCATGTCTTTCCAAGAGACCATGTAACTAGAGCAAGATGTTCCCAAATATTTCAAGAAAGAAATAAAAATCTTGAGAGAAGTTAGAAAAGAAAAAAAATGTATAGTCTACAGAGTAGAAATAATTAGCAAAATAGAAAAAAAATCTTTAATCCACAGTAGCAAAAGGAAAAAAAAGAAATGGACTATAAATACATTTAAGTTAATGACAATACGGAAGAAGAGAAACAAAAAGTAATAACATTTAAATGACATGATCTTGAGTAAGAGTGCCAACCCCGGAGGCGGGAGGACCCAGGATATGTTCTGGACTGGGAAAATGAGCAGCCACACATAAAAATGACTAGCCATGCAACCTTGAGCAAGTTACTTAACCCCAATTGCTTAAAAATAAATGACATGATCTTTATATAGGCAATGTACTGGTCTTGAATATAGATACATAGAAGCAATTTAAGGATTATATGCCTCCCAGAATAATAGGAAAGAATTTAAATACATAATGTAAGAAATAATGCAAGATAATTGCCCAGGATTTCTGAATACAGGAAATTATATCAGTCAAAAGAATCCACAGATTGTCTTTTAGAAATTTCCCTCCAATTTGACATTATTCAATTAATGATAATACTTTCATTCAGGTCATTTAATCAATTTCGTATCCATCTAACTATACCACTATCCAGTTCATTTATCTCAACTTACCTACAAAATGGCATGAGAAAACATTTCAAAAGACTTCAGTAAAATGTCTTTATTTTGAATATACTAAAGTTTTTCTTCTAAAATGCCTTTTTCAAATCCACATATACTAAGTTTGCCGAATTCTTTTGCCCTATCAATCTACTTGGCCCCTTTTTTATTCAAGGGAGATTCATTTGTCATAATCAGTTCTTGACAAACCCAGTTTGGCTCTTAGTGATCATTGCTCCCTTTTTTAAGAATTCACAATTCAGACTTACAATAGATAGAATTTTTTTAAAAAGCCAAGCTCATTGGCCTAGAGTTTGAGAAATTTGCTTTTTTACCTTTGTTGAATAGTGAGACTACACTGCCCATCATTCATTGCCAGATTCTTTTGCTGGAAATAAAACAGATTGACAAAATAGATAAACTAGTAATACTGTAAACAATAGGCCTTTTAAATAAATGTTTAAGGAAAGACCAGATGATTTGACTCTGTTCACCCCAAAGAGTAAGAGGCAGAACTGGAGTGTTAGGGTAGCTCAAAAAGCATCCTCCACAGAGATCAGGCATGATACCTCCCAACTAGCATAACCCATTGCTCTTACTTTCTTTGGAGTCAGGATTGACACCTCCATGTAGGGACTGGGAAAAGGCAAGGATACAAGGAGGCATGTCAGGAGGAAGTCTTGAGTATAATGGTCTTCAGATAATGGAAGGAAGGAGGAATACATAATAGATTAGGAGTCTTTCAGGGATCCATGCTGCAGGAAAGGTGAGAAAATTCTTGAATCAGAGGTACTTAAATGGTTTTTAAAGGGAAGGATATTGGTAAGGCTATTCTGATAGGTTTCTCACTCCTGAAGTAACAGGTAGGAAGTTTCTAGATTCTGAGGAGGGATTTACAGATTCAGACAAGGGGATAAGGAAGGAGAGTTGGTTTAGTAGACAGGAAGAGGGAATTTGTCTGGAGAATAGACAGTCTTTTGGACAGACAAGGCACCATCAATGCTGCTCAGCATTTATATCTAGAAGTTATCCCAGTGTTCCAAGATATAGTTTGAAATCATTGTGGTATAGCTAGATGCTCCTTCCTTATTTGAGGTTTCAATTTTGTTAACCATTTTTGGTTCTAATCTTCCCAGTTGAAAGCTTATTCTTCTTTCTCATAGTTATCATAATTCTCTCAATCTTATTTGATGACTCCCATACAAATCCCCCAAAACTGACATTTCCCATAGCTCTCTCCTTGGCCAATTTATTTTCTCTCCTTTCAATTTTGTTCTAAATTTTCTCATCTGTTGTTTTGACAAAATTTGATTTTATGATTTTTCTGGATTTTTATATCAATTCTGCAACTTGATATTCAAAGTATTCTGAAATCTACATCATCACTAGTATATTTGTCCAATGCTTGGGTACCAAATGTTGATCTGTCAGGTAGTCAATAAGGATTTATTAAGCACCAACTCTGTGCCAGACTAAGTTCTGAGGATACAAAAAAGAGGCAAAAAAAATTCCCTTTCTTCAAAGAGTTCACAGTCTAATGGAGGCATCAACAAGCAAACAAATATGTATAAAGAAGCTATGTGTGGGATATTTTATTGAAAGGGATGGCAATAGAATGAAGAGATGTTGGGAAACCTGAAGAAAGTAATGGTTTAGTTAGGACTTAAAGAAAAACAAGGAACCCAGTAGGGGGAGATGGGGAGGGAGAACATTAACATTCTAGGCATGGGGTACAGTAAGAGAAAATGCCCAGAGCCAAGAGGAAGATGAAGTATCTTATTCTTAAAACTTCAACAGAGTCAGTGTCACTGTATCAAAAAGTAAGCAGCTGGGAGTAAGGTATGTTGAGATATTATTAGGAGACAACTATTTTCCAGAGATAAAGCCCAGCATGCAAGCTCTGCCCTGAGCTTGGCATAACATTTCTTTTGCATTCACCCTCTGCCACAGCAAAATTGTTTCAAATAATTTTCTTATTGCTTTGACCAGCACCAGGTGTTCCCTGAGCTTGGACAAGCACCTGCAGTCTGGTCATGAAGCCCTGCTATGAATCAAACTCACCTCATTGTTGCTGTTCCCCATCATTTTCAGGGCTATGGCTCACTGTATAACCATTGGTATGAGTATTGAGATTTGTCCATACTAAAGAAAGTCCTCCCACTGGGGAGTGGGTGGCACATGTGTCCAGTTTACCTCCTTGACTGCAAGCTATTTCCCTCAATATATAAAATAAACTTCTTTCTTAATCTCTGCACAGTTGTTCTTGTCTGCTCTGTTAAGCTCTAGCCTCTCCACAGACCAAGAGGTTTGGCTCAGTTGACAGGTATTAGAAAGCTGGGAAGGAAGGAGGGGGCTAAGGACTTTGAATGCAAAACAGCATTTTGTATTTTCTTTTGAAGGCAATAGGGAACCATTGCAGTTTATTGAATGTGTGTGTGTGTGTGTGTGTGTGTGTGTGTGTGTGTGTGTGTGTGTGTGAGAGAGAGAGAGAGAGAGAGAGAATGAGAGAGAGAGAGAGAGAGAGAGAGAGAGAGAGAGAGAGAGAGAGAGAGAGAGAGAGATTTGAGCTTTAGGGAAATTACTTTAGTGGCTGACTGGAGGATTACTTGTAGTAGAAGAAACTTGAGGCAGGGTGATAGCAGTATCAAAAGGAATTAAAGGGCATATTTGAGAAATGTTAAAAAGGTGAAATTTACAGACAAATTAGACATGGGAGTAATAAGAAATAGTCCTTCAGGGGACATGTTCAGCAGGGGCTGGAAGACATTTTCAGGAAATGATTAGCCCCCTCTTCTTCTGGAATCACCATTCATTCTCCCAGTTATCCTTGATTTTTCCCTCTCCCTCATCTTTTTTTTTTTTTAAAGCAATTGGGGTTAAGTAACTTGCTCAAGGTTACACGGCTAGTCATTATTTATGCGTGGGTGCTCATTTTCTGAGGCCGGATCTGATCTCGGGTCATCCCAACTCCGAGGCCGGCGCTCTTACTCACTGCGCCACCTAGCCGCCCCTTTAGGGCAATCGGGGTTAAGTAACTTGCCCAAGGTCACACGGCTAGGTTTTTGTTTGTATGGATTAAGGGAGGCCGGCTCCGAACTCAGGTCCTTCTGATTCCAGGGCTGGTGCTCTATTCACTGCGCCACCTAGCCGCCCCTCCCTCATCTTTTACATACAATTAGTTGCCATATTTTCTCAATTCAATCTCTGAAGTATTTCATAAGTTTGTCTCTTCCTTCTCACTCCCATCTCTCAGGGTTGCTATGAGAAAAGCCCTTCCTTCAGTGCTTCATCAAGGAATGAGTGTGACCTTGGATTCTCAAAGGCTGTATCATCAAAATACAATCTATGACAAATCCTTCTAGAATAGGATTGCCTTTGAGAATCTGCCCACTGAAGGCATGTTGTTGAGGAATAACCTAGGAAAAACCTGAAAAGTTCTAAACAGGGTGATAATTTTGCCTGGTGATAACTTTGGGCCCAAAGTAATTCTCAAAGACTATCTATCAGGTGTTCTGATGTGTGTTGGGAGGTAGTACAGTACAAAGAAAAGAATACTGACTCGAGCCAGAGAACTTGGGTTCAAATACTGCCTCTGGAATTTCCTATCTGTGTGGTTTTGGGCAAGCCATTAAACCCCCTTGGATCTCATTTTCCTCATCTGTAAAATGAGGAGGTTGGACTAATTGGCCTCTAAGGTCCCTTCCAATTTTAGATTTATGATCCAGCAATAAGTATAGGGAATACCAACATGGATTAATAAAATCAGGAATCCCTTCCTTGTTCCAATCTGTCCTTCCCATGGTGACTCTGGTGATTCTCCTGACACTTTGCTCTGATCACATAATGCCCCAGCTCCAAATGCTTCCCTGACTCCCCATTGCTCACTGAATTATGTATGAATTCCTTAGCTGCAGCCAATGGGTATGAATAAACCTTCATAACATTTTCAGATTTATCTTCCTCATCTACATTTTTGATTATGGCATTCGTATCAGAACTCTTCCATAGATACTCCTTACTCTAGAATTCACAATTCTTTATCTGGCTTCACACAACCTTTTTCAGCTTATGTCACACTAGTTAGCACCATGTTTTAACAAGATTTGACTACTTGCCATTTCCCACATCACTCCCTATACTTGCAATATCTTTCCCCTAACACTCAAATTCCCCCTTCATTGTGCATCAAATGCTTTCTTCTCCATGAAGCATTTCTTGAGCATCCCTCTGTAGTCTAAAAGAAGCTTTCCATCTTAAGATTTTACTTGGCACTTTGTACCTTTCTCATGGACATAAAGTTTTGATTTTCTACAAGTGTTTCATTTGGTAATCTAGTTATTTAAAAATATATAGTGTGAAAAGCATATAGCATTCAAGCAGAGAGGAAATCTCATTCATCTTTATAATCCTAGCACAGGAATCAGCACATTATCACATATATACACACACACACATATATGTATATATATATATATATACATATATGTATATATAATGAAGTATAATAATTCTATATTGATAACTTTGTCTTATTAAGAAGACTTAATTGAGGGATTTTGTGAAGTCATAGAACAAAATGCTTCTGTGAAATTCATGAAATGGGTCATTCAAAAAGCAATGGAGAATCGCATGAGGGATGTGAAAACACATAAACATGTTACTAATATATTAGCAACATGTTTGACAACTAGGTTGTATAGCATACAGAATGTTAGACTTAGAGTCAGGAAGACAAGTTAAAATACTGTCACAATATGCTTTTTTTTTTTTTTGGAGGGCAATTGGGGTTAAGTAACTTGCCCAAGGTCACATAGCTAAGTTTTTTTTTTTTTGTGCGTTTAAGTGTCTGAGGCCGGATCTGAACTCAGGTCCTTCTGACTCGGGGGCCAGCGCTCTACTCACTGCGCCACCTAGCCACCCCAACTGTCACAATATGTACTAATTCTGGGAATAAGATGGGATATAAAGTTGTTTGTAAATAGTAAAATATTATATAAATGCAAGCTATTATTATTATCACTAAGAAATAATTTTGTTGTTTTCTTTAGTCATTTCAGTCATATCCTACTCTTTGTGACCCCGTTTGGGATTTTCTTGACAAAAATACTGGAGTGCTTTGCCATTTATTTCCCCAGCTAATTTTTCGTATGTGGAAACTGACTCAGAGTTAAGTGATTTGCCCTGGCTCACCCAGTTAATAAGGGTCTGAAGCCAGATTTGAACTCAGGAAGATGAGTTCAATGGAGTTCAATGAGTTCCATGACTCCATACCTGGTGCTCTATCCAC
This sequence comes from Gymnobelideus leadbeateri, assembly GCA_011680675.1. Classification (NCBI taxonomy): domain Eukaryota; kingdom Metazoa; phylum Chordata; class Mammalia; order Diprotodontia; family Petauridae; genus Gymnobelideus; species Gymnobelideus leadbeateri. The sequence continues at coordinate 420,954 of WOXC01011713.1, forward strand.
TGCACCACCTAGCTTCCCTAAGAAATAACTATTCACCAGAAACCACATAAAGAATATCATTACAAAAAATTGTACAACAGAAAATGAGATGGGACATTCATGTAGCTAGGGTGAGGAATAGATGATGGGTGGTTCATGTATATTATTGACATTCATACCAATTCAAGAGATCATTAGATAGAATTCTATTAGGCAAGTTCTCCATGCAGGATTTAGGAGAGGACACAGGCAAAAATTATAAAGAATGGGCAGCTATCAATGGGCTATGAGATGATCCTTTGGGGATACCATCCACATTGATGAAGTCATAGAAAAACTGAAGTGTCAAAATAAGTTTTGTGATGTGCATTTCATCCTTCTCTCATGCAGAGCAAATATTGTAATGAAATATTACTGTCTATACTATCATTTTCCTTACCAAATTTGATGATGACTCTGAAGAATAGATATCTTAATACTTTCCTGAAATTTAATAATTCAAGAAATACATTCCTTGATCATCCAAAAATTAGCAAATTCAACAGGGGAAAGGGTAGGTCTAAACCATAGCATCCTTTAAAATATATAAAAATGAGAAATAGCTTCCCTGCTCATAAAAGTGAAATAATTTTGTTTCACTAAGTATTAAACTCACTGTTGCTTCCATCCCAAATAATATTAAATCTATGCAAATAGAACAGAGATTCCAAGACAGCTTGCTTAAAAGCTCTAACATCATTCCCAAATGGTGCTCTATAGGAAGACTGGAATTGTGCAATCTACTAGAAGCCTCCAAAGTACTGTGTTTGGCAATTTTTGGAGATAGAGGCAAAATAAAACAAGTAAACAGGTTTTGAATTCATACATCACATGAGATAATGATCAAGGCTTTTCTAAGGCGGGAATAGGCCAACAGTTATCAGCAGCATCTTGCAAACATGGCAGTGCTTTCATTTTCTTTTGTAAAAGGCATTGAATAGACTTTGTACTTAAAGATTGTATATTGGGGGGAGGGAAAAACTTGATATTTTATTCTTCACATTACTTTTGCTAGGCCTTGTAGCAGCAAGCACCCCAGCATCCCCAGGGTGGCTGCCAACACAGGTTCTTAGATCTGCTTTTCTAAAGGAAAGCAACTCAAAATGGGTTAACAAGCTTACTTTAATTAATCAAACATATATCCTTTACCTAGTTCAGGGGAGAAAGGTCAGCACCCCGAACTTCAAACTATACAGACAGAACTTACAAGACAGAGAAACAAACAGATCAAGCAGACAGGCTTCCAAACTGTCCAACCATTACACATCAATACCAAATCACAGTTACCAGAGAGGGAAGTATCAACATATGGGTTTTCAGGGCTCTCAATGGCTTCCTAGAGTCTCATCTGGTCAAGTCACACAACACTTCTCAAAGTGAGCCCCAAAGCAAAGCCTCACATCAGGGATTATATAGCCTTCTCCTGGGTCAGAGAATGTCACAACCCTCTTGACCCACTGCCCAATCACACAGCATCAAGGTGTGGGCATTCCTAAAAACCAAGCCTCCTGCCTCAGGCTCCATCTGACCACATTCAGCCCATTGCGGGCAGAGTATATTTTCAAATCAAGGAAGGTTCTCAGAGTCTCTTAAGCCTATCAAAGGGCCTAGGGGCAGGGAAGACCTTTAAATTTGCATTTCCATTACAGGCCTTTATAAGAAAGCAGGTTGGATCATGGAATATTTTAGCTTAAAAGAACTTAAAACTTAATCATCATTGTCATCCCACCTGAGGCTCAAGATCCTGGCACATCCCAGAATTCAGTATGTTTGAGAAACAAACAATATATTAATGTCCTCAAACAAACCCGACATAATGCAGAATATTCTGTTTTTTTCCTGGAAATAGGAATTTATCAACATAGGGAACTCTGGTAATTCAGATATGAAATTTCTCTGTACCATAAAGTCTTGAGAGGCATTGAGAATTTAATTGAGTCACTCCTGCTCCTACCCCCATCCTCAACCCATTCATTAATCTGTATACATATGATCATACGATCATAAACTTAGAAAACATGCTTGCAAATGATTGTAACTATGTGACCCTGCTGATCTTTTCTGATGGACAAAAGAAACGATGACCATGTACATTAACCTTAACAATTTAGCACTAACTGCCTTTCACTGAATTTGCTGTGTTTTGTTGCAGTTGAGGTCAGTGTATATCTGTGGTTCTGCTTTTTCCATTCATTATTTCATATCTCTTCCCATATTTTTGTCTGGTTCACGTTCATTATTCATTATAGGGATGTATTATTTCATTATACTCATTTCCTAAGATTTATTTAGCCATCCTTCAATTGTTGGGCACATATTTTGTTCCTACAATTAAAAAAATAGTATGGATAATGCCATTGTAAATGTTTTTGTACAAATGGGTCCTTTTTCTTTTTCACTGTATAAAATTTAAAACTAAGATTGTGGGCTCAAAGGGTATGAACATCATTACAATTTTAACTGTATTAAGATGGATCAGTTATAGTTCCCAAGCCAGTGAATTAGCATTCCTGTTTTCCCACGTACCTATCAACACTGATTTTTAAAATTTCTTTCTATCTTTTCATGAACATAAAATGGTAGTATAGAGCTGTTTCAACTCAAATTTATCCATTTAATGATAGTTTAAATTCTTGTTTTATTAACAATTGATAATTGGCACTTCATTTAAAAATTCTTTTTGTTTGACTTCTTATATATTGGAGGATTACTTTCATTTTCATAAATTTACATTAATTTATTTTCAATTTAGGATATCAGATATTTAATAGAAAGTTTATTTCCCACTTCTTTTCTTATTATTCTAAATGCCTTACTTTTATATTTATAGTCCCCTTCTTCATATTTGAAATTATCTCCTTTCCATTTTTTGTTTCCTTCTGCATGGCTGGCTAAGAATGTTTCCCTTGTATATATTTGTGAAAGATATAGGGCTTCATCCTCAATTTTTTTCCTGCAATTATATTTCATATTTTGAACTTTGATCCACTTTGTGGATCTGCTCTTCCCTATCTCTAACAGATGCCAGTGTGTTCCCCTCTGCAATTATCTTTTCTCTGTATATATTGTGTATAGACATGCTTGCTTACATGTTGTGTCCCCCATTAGAATCTAAGCTCCTTGAAGGCAGAAATGGTTTTTTGCTTTCCTTATATCACTAGTGCTTATTATAGAGCCTAGCACACAGATGGCACTCAATAAATTCAAGCTGATTGACTGATATACTAAGTCCTTAATAAATGCTCTTTGACCGATTGATTGACCAACTTATTATTTCATTTTATTAGAGAACAAGGCCTGGGGGAAAGGGACACAAAGCAGGTAAGTTTTCTAGCTTAAGATGGGAAATAGTTTATTTTAAAAGAATTCAAGTAAGCATGGATTTATTAAGTATCTACCATGTGCTTCAAATTAGAAAGACAATGAAAATTATCCATGACTGTAAGGATCTTATATTATTCTACTGGAGACTGGTGGGGCTGAAACCTCATGAAACAGATAAATAAATGAATATTAATTCTATCCATAAATAGGGTTGGAAACAGTTGGTGGGGGCAGTGGGGAAGAGGGGAAAGATAGGAAAAGGCTTCCTTAAGAAGATGTCCAAATTTGAGTGGAACCTTTATTGGAAATCGGGATTCCAAGAGATAGAAGTAGAGAAGAGAGGGAATTCTAGGAATGAGGGATAGCTGTGCAAAGGCAAAGAGGCTAAAGGTAGCTAAAAGACAAAGTTTGAAATGTCATGCATCACTAAAACTTGGAAGAGAAACTAGGGCTGGATATATAAATGTGGTAGTCATCCACATGGAGATGAGAATTAAACCTGTGTGGGTTACCAAATGAAAAAGACCTCACATTACTCCCCTTCCCTCTACCTTCTCAGCTTAGAATCTTATTTTACAGAAATATTTTTTTTGTATTTTACAGAAAAAAAAGTTGAGGTCATTTGCAATGGTCTCCCTCTTCTCCCCTCTTCCTCATCTTATATCATCTATATACTTTCTGCTGCTTAATAGTAAAACTAGATCGAGTAAGGAAAGGGATGGATTTGAAAGTCACCTCCAGCCCTGTCTAACTATGTGGCTGTCATAGTTAGCATCAATAGCAACCTTTATTACATACTTTTGGTGTGTCAGGAAGGTGCTAGTCATTGGGAATACAAAGGTGGGCAGAAAAATGCTCAAAGAACTTATAAAAGACAAAACAACATATAAACAATGTTTAAATGTGAATACAGTATAATGTGTTTATAGATAAAAATATTATAAAATGTCGTGTGTAAGAGAATACCAAGGAAACCAGTATAGCTGGAACATAAAGAACTTAGAGGGCAGAGAATGGAGTCCTGCCTTAGTTATTCAGGTCCCATAATAGGGAACCCTGTGTAGATCTGGTTAGCTTGAAGACACTGGGTGCCTAGAAAGGGGGCCACTAAAAGGTAGACAGAGGGCTGAAGAAAGGAGGCTAGAACACTGCAGGGACAAGATTTTCCTACTTCCTAATTCTTCCTAGAGGTTATTCTAACCCTGGCTTTCTTAACCATATATTCTATTCTCCTTACAACTTAATAATTGTCTCTTGGATTTGTTTCTGATGTGTCTCAACATCCTTCAATTTAAATTTGCATAAGCTTTATTTATATACTTTTGTGTACATTAAGAAGTCTCTTTAAGAAGTGGTAAATAAATCTTCCCAGAAGAGAAAAATTGCACTTGTCAAATTTATAGGAAATAATTTTCAACCTTTTTTCTTTGGGTCTTCGAGATAAAGCACTAAACTTATAAGGTTCTCTAAGGAAATCTTCTTATTTTAACATTATTCCATGCTGTTTATCCTGCAGGGCTTGTTTTCATAGTCCAGGAAGAGTTGGATTTATTTCATTAAAATTCTCATTCTACAAAATGGTGGAAATTTTATATCTGGAAAATTACCTGGAAGGCGAATGAAATACCAGCCCATCAAAGAGACCAGGGCACTTAAAAAAATACACTCAGAGAAATGGAATAGAGTGCCAGTTTGAATAAACTTTCCACACCTAAGAAATAAAATATATTTTGAATGTGACACATATAACATAAATCTGGAAAGCCTCTTAGACTCACAGACACCAATCTCCTTCTTCAATGATGATAATAATGTAACTGACATTTATATGGTACTTTGAGGTTTGCAAAGCACTTGACATATGGTACCTCCTTGGAACCTCAAAAAGTCATGAGATAATAATCACATTTTAAGGAGAACTCAGAGCCTCAGTTTCCTTAAGTGACTTGGCCTCCATTTTCTCCCTATTCCAATCCAAAGTGATTTTCCTAAAGTACAGGTCTAACCAAATATTCCAATGACTCTCTTTTACCTAAAGCATAAAATGGAACCATCCCTGGAATAGTACCGCCTCCTCATTTCTACTTCTTAGCTTCCCTGCTTCCTCCAAGATTCAACTCAGAATCATCTCTAAGGTAGAATGAGTAAAGGGTAGAAAAAAAAGGAGGAAAAAACCCCAAAATTTACATGATAATTTTGTTGTATATTTGAAAGGAATAGTAAGTTGTGTATAGGTAGATTTTTAGTTTCATGTACAATCATCTTTTTTTCTTGTACTATGTTGTGGAAATGCTTGTTTTATTCCATAAAGTATTTTAATGTAATTAAAAAAAGAAAAGGGAAAAAAAGAAAAAGAAAGATTCAGCTCAGATCTCACCTTCTGTAAGAGGCCTTTTCTAATCTCTATCATGCCTCTCCCCATTGCTAGAGCCTTTCCTCTGAAACTGCCCCCAATTTATACTATATTTATCTATAAACATTGTTTACATGTGTTTTGCCCATGATAATTCAAGTCCTTGGAGAGTAGGGACCATGTTTCTGTCCATCTTTCTATCCCCAATGACTAATACCATGCCTGTCACCCCAAAAGTGTGTAATAAATGTTGCTGTTGATGCTAACTATGATGCTAACAGCCACAGAGTTAGACAAGACTGGAGGAGGCATTCAAATCCATGACTTTCCTTACTCGATCTAGTTTCACTACCAAGTAGCAGAAGGTATATGAGTGATATAAAATGAGGAAGAGGGGAGAAGAAGGAGACCATTGCAAATGGCCTCAGTTTTTTTCCTGTAAAATAAGATTCTCAGCTGAGAGGCTAGAGGGAGGGGGAGTAATGTAAGGTTTGAGGTGGGATGGGAATCTATATGAATGTAGTCAAAATGGATGGTTCCCAGTCTTTTATCAACTGGTAACCCACATGGGTTAAATTTTCATCTCCATGTGGATGACTACCACATCTATATATCCAGCCCTAGTCTCTCTTCCAAGTTTTAGTGATGCATGAAATTTCAAACTTTGTCTTTTATCCACCTTAGACTCAGCTTGTCAAAATACAACTCATTCTCTTTGGCCAAGTGTAATGGGAATGGGAATTTGAAGATCTTTCCTGACCTTTAATGGACCTAGGGGGGAATTTGAAGCTTCCCTGCTGTGAAGATAAACTCTGCCCCCTGATAGTCTGTATCATTGTATTATCAATGTATTCACATGGAGCCTGTGGTGGGAGGAGTTTGCTGAGGAGAAGCAGAGCCCATGGAGAAGCTGGTAGAGGGAGAGTCTGACAGTTGGAGACAGTTGGGGACAGAGGAGCTTAGGCAAAGAAATAGAAAGTTTTGTGGGTAAATATTGATCTTGTATTGGTTTGTGGGAAGGCTAAAGGATGCTGTGGCTCTCAGCATTATTATGGCTTCTAAATAAGTTTGGTACTTTGGCTTACTGATTTTGGGATTTGGTTTTCTGGTGTTTAAATTACTTTATCCTCTATCTGGAGAATCTGGCATATTTTGAATGTATCCCACTGCTTCTGTGTGGCCAAGTGGAGACAGACCCTGGTACTCACTTAGAGACTGCATGAGAAATTTGAAAGAAGTAATGAAAACTGCTATCATAGCTGGAGATGCAGACACATATCATGAAATCCCCTTAGCAGTTCCTCATAGAAATATCATGGTGAAGACAGCTCCTCCTTATAAGCACCTACTTCTGACTCTACTAATTGGTGAAATAGGAAACCCTCTTTCAGAGGTGCTGGATTAGATTTCACAGCTAAGTGACTTAAGAGAATGGGAAAATGATAAATTTCCTTGTAAGAGGAAAGTAAATAGCCAGCGGATTCAAAGTCAGAATAGACTGCCAAGAAAAGAATTGTTTACTGCTCTATTAAGAGCAGGGGTTGGTTTTAGGAAAATTGATGGTATTCCAACTAATGGACTATATAAAATGTACTGTGATAAGGGGCTTAATGTTAGATGGAACAGAGAAGTAAGGGCTGCCCCTACAGATGCTCCTGAACTATTGTATCCAAGTTCATCACACCTTCAGGGAGAATAGGAAATTGGCCAAGCCCCAGCTCAGATTAAAGAAATACACAGAAAAGATTGAAGACCCAATGTTAATCTGATTATATATTGGCAAAATGGGTAAAATGTTGTAACCAGGGCCTCGTTAGATATTGGGGTGGAGGTCTCTCTCATTTATGAGAACCCTGATAAATTCAAGCATGGAACTCCTATTCCCATCACGGGACTAGAAGGGGCTGGGATATCACCCTGACAAGTCAAACTAATGATGAAAATTGGACAATTACCTAAGAAATAATATACTGTGATCATTGTACCCATTCCTGAATACATCATCGGAGTAGATATATTGAGAGGTATGACTGAATTTACCTGAAGGAAGATATCAATTTGCAGTAAGGAATATAGGAATGAATACAGTTTTAGTGGGAACAATAAAAATGGACCCAATCATTTTACCTGAACCTTCTGAAGTAATTATTTTAAAGCAGTTTCGTGTGCCAATACTATAAAGGAATATGTTGAAGCAGGAGTGTTAGTCCCCACAACCACATGATGGAATGATCCTGTTTGGCCAGTATGAAAATCAGATGGGATGTGGAGAATGATAGTGGATTATAGGTAATTGAATAAGGTGACTCCTCCCTTGTATGCTGCTGTTCCAGATACTGTCACCTTAATAGAAAGGATTCAGAAAGATAATGGGATTTGGTATGCAGTGATTGATTTGTTGAATGTCTTCTTCACCATCCCAATAGACTCTAAACAGTGGAACCAGTTTGCTTTCACTTGGCAGGCAAACAATATATTTTCACCTACTTGCCACAAGGATATATGCATAGTCCCACTATTTGTCATTGGATTATGACTGAACATTTGAATGAATTAAAGCTGCCTAGTATATAGCTTACCCACTACATTGATGGTATTATGATACAGGGAAAAAATGTAAAAGAAGTAGAGAAGAGTTTGACACTTTTGATTGGACATGTGAAAAGCAAAGGGTGGGAAATTAACACTGCAAAGATTCAAGGACGAGCTCAAAATGTAAAATTTTGGGAATACAGCAGAATAAGGGACTGTGAGAGATTCTGCCACAAGTCCAACAAGAGATTCAGGATTTTCCTAGCCCTACCAACAAGAAAGAGGCCCAAAATTTATAGGATTATTTGGATATTGGCAACATCACATTCCACAGCTGGGACAGATTTTGAAACCCTTATATAAAGTTACCAGGAAGAAATATCAATTTGATTGGGGACTTGAGTAGAGTAAAGCTTTTGAGGAAGCCAAAGCTGCTATACAATTGGCTCTAGATTTATGGTCTGTGCAGAACTGTCTGGTGGGATTACAAGTGACTGTACAGGATGATTATGCAAACTGGAGTTTTATGGCAGAAACAACAATGCAGAAATGTACCATCAGGATTTTGGTACAGCAAACTTCCTTCATCTGGAGTACAATATACACCTTTCAAAAAGCAGTTTTTAACTGTATATTGGGCTTTGGTAGAGACTGAACAACTGACTCTGGGCCATGAAATGACATTGTGGCCTGGAATTCCAATTATGACCTGGGTAATGAGTACCCCATATTCTCACAGAATTGGACATGCCCAAGAGGCCAGCATAATTAAATGGAAGAGGGATCAAAATAGAGCTAAAACTGGCAAAAGAGGAGTTTCCATCCTAAATGAATCTATAGCTAACATCAATACTGAAGGACATGATATATCCCCTGAACCACTTGGTCCTGTTATAGTGTTGCAAAGTTCTGTTGACACCAGTTTTTTTCCACCAGTTATCCCATTTATTGTTAAGGTATTTTTGCTATGTAAGGGACATGAAAGATCTTGGGGCTGAATGTAATGGGAATGGGAATTTGAAGATCTTCCCTGCCTTTAATAGAACTGGGGGGAGTTTAAAGCTTCCCTGCTGTAAAGATAAACTCTGCCCCCAGTAGGCTAAATATAGTCAAGTGGAGCCTGTGGCGGGGAGGAGTTTGCTGAGGAGAAGCAGAGCCCATGGAGAAGCTAGTAGAGAGTGAGTCTGACAGCTGGAGACAGATGGAGGCAGTTGGAAACAGCTGGGGACAAAGGAGCTTAGGCAAGGAAATAGAAAGTTTTGTGAGTAAATATTGATCTCGTATTGGTTTGTGGGGAGGCTAAAGGATGCTGTGACTCTCAGCATTATTATGGCTTCTAAATATCTTTGGTACTTCAGCTTACTGATTTTTGGATTTGTTGTTTTGGTGTCTAAGTAAATCTTTCAACTTTATCCTCTCTCTGGAGAGTCTGGCATATTTTACAATTGAATGCCATGAGATGGATTCATTCATGATTTCTATCGTGATTGTGGACACTGTAAATATGACAAGGTGCAATCTAGGGACTAGGGATTCAAGAGAAGACAGTGTAGATTTTAATTGGTTCACCAAATGGTCAAGATGAGGAAGAGAGGACAAAGGAGATTGCTAGGAAGGAACTAAGAGATCAAGGGATTAGCAGTCATGATGTGAAAAAGAGTAGAGTTTGGTAATGGAAAGCAGAGAGAGGGGGAGAGAGAGAGAGAGAGAGAGAGAGAGAGAGAGAGAGAGAGAGAGAGAGAGAGAGAGAGAGAGAGGGAGGGAGAGAGAGAGGAAGGGAAAGAGAGAGAGAAAGTAGAAAGCCAATAGATTATGGTCAGGTAAAGGAATTTCACAGTTCTTAACCATGGAGAGGGTTCATTTGTCTGTGATGGCAAAATCAAGGTTATGAGCATCTTTGTGTATGCCTGAAGTAGGGGAAGAAACTAGTGGTCTGTAGACAACAGATACCATAATTTTGAATATAGAAGGCCAACAGTCAGATGGTGAGATGGGAAGACCTATTTTAATTATATTGTGAGCTCCCTGAAGACAAATTGCAAGAACCTAAAAGGAGATGTTACTGAATGATGAAGGTAGAGGGAGAATCTGGAAATGGTAATGGGGAACAAGGTGTATTTCAATTGCCCTACCTCAGCCAGTGATCTGAGGGAAATGAGTGAAAGTGCATCCAATACTAGAAAAGGTAGCCAGGGAGGCTGTGTCAGGAGGAGATAAATTTCAGTGGTAGCTAGAAGATGGAAGTATAGGGATAGGGAAAGATTTCTGATGAAGAGAAGTTTGTTGCCTATGGAACACGTATTCCTGAGAATGTAGAGGAAAGGGTTGATGGTTTTGGGGATGATTAAGGCGAGTAGAAATAAGGAATCAGGTAGCATAAGATGGGGACTGTGGTTTAGATGATGACCTACAGGGTTTCAGAATTCTAGGATATGTATGATGTGACCAAGAATGAGAATGGTCATCATTACATGGAAAATTCCACTTTCTTTCCCCAAAGGAGCCTGGAGATCAGACTGAAGACAAGTGCAGCAGAAGATAGAAGGCCAACAGTCTGATGGTCAGATGGGAAGACCCATTTTACTATACCTCCTCCATTTGAAGGTTGAAAATTTAGCCAGGAAACAAGGTATCTGGGATGGAAATTGAACCTGCAAATCAGGAGAAAGAAGTCTTGCTTTCTATTGGCCTTTCTCTTCCTTTTCTCTCAAGGAACAGTTGCAGAAGGAGATGAAATGCCTAAGATCAAAGGGAATATTGTTCCTCTCTGTATGAGAGGTTCTCCATATGTTTCATGGAAGAACAGGCTAGCCATAGGAGTTAGACTTTGCCCTGTGCTGGATGCTCTGCTAGGCTCTTGCAGCCTCCCTTCGGGTGACAAATTCAGGAGATGTAAGGTCCTCTGTCATGTCACAGGAAGATGTTTGTCCTTTTCTCACCTGAGGCTGGAGAACTTAAAAGAAACCACAGTCACCTCCACTCATGAAGAGGCTTTGACAAAGGATTCTGGTGCAGGGGTTCTTAACCTTTTTGGTTTTCTAGATTCCTTGGACAAGCTGGAAAAACCTATCAACTTCTTTGTAGGATGATGTTTGTTGCCTACATTCATAGTAGAAGGAAATGCTAAATTTCTATTAGAAATTACTGATCATAAAGATATATTTTTTTCTTTTCTAAGTTCATGGATCCTCTGAAATTTTATCCATAGACCCCAGGTTGTATTTTATCTGTCTTAATTCTAGTGGCTTTACTCTATTATTTATCTTCTATTTATCATGTATATAGCTTGCTTTATTTATATTGGTTTTCAAGTTGTCTTCCCAATTAGATTGTGAGCTCTGTACTGTCTTTTGCCTCCTTTTGTGTCCCCAGCACTTATCACAGTGCATAGTACCTAGTAGGTGATTAACAAGTGTTGATTGATTGAGATATGAGTTATCATACCACCAATAGTTTCTTATGGGGCATATTATAATTTTCAAATTAGACAATAATAATGGGACACATTTAAGGTATGCCTTGTAATATATACCAAGTTATGTTGGTAGTGCAAGTGTTAATATTTTCATTTTAACAGTGAGGAAATTGAGGCACACAGAATTTATATCTTACCAAGATCATACATCTAGGAAGTAACAGAATTTATGAGTTGAACACAGGAAACTCAGGCAGAGGTTAAATGATTTGCTCATAATCTTATTGCTAGTAAGGGTTTGAGGTAGGATTTGAACTCTTTCCCCATACTCTAAATCCAGTACTATACCTGTTATACCTGAGGCACTGTAATGACAAACAAAGAAGTACTTAAATCCTTGTTTCAGCTACTTAATTATTTAGCACCTTGTTTCAGTTTAGGTTTCTTTTGGGCCTTGCCAATGATTTGTATCAAGTCTTTGTTGAGAAGGAGAACTCAGGAATCCCTCTTGCTGATGCAATAGGAAAGGGAGGAATAGGGAGAAGCTTAATGAACTAATATAAGGAGAAGACCAGGCTGGGAGAGAGCAGAACTGAGAGAGCACTTCTGGTGGTGGATTTTGAGAAGGGAACATGTGTGGTGGGGGCACTCTGTCTCTTCTGTCTGTGTTGATTTTTGTTTGTGATGTGCGTTCAGTTCTCAGATCTTGTTGGTGGTCTGTGTTGATTTCACAGGCAGATAGTGAATTAAAGATGGTGCCGGCAATGTGTATGAATGTTATTGTGGCTCTTTTAAGCTTTGTTTTCCCAGAAAGACTGTGAAGGACTTGAGGTGGACTGTGCACTGTAAGCTTCAATATGGAACAGAAACTGGACAAGGAACTAGACAAGGAACTGGAAAAGGAGCTGGAGAAGGAACTGAGAACTGTTTGCCTTTGAATCTAGGTGACAGATGGGTAGATACAGGCAGTAGCTGGGACCATGGAAGAGGAACTATGGAAGCTGAGAGCCAGCCTTAAGTCAAGATGAATAGACCTCTTCTTGGGTACCTAATGCTGACTGAGAAGATTTTGATTGACGGTGACCTAGGGGAGAAAACTTTGACCTTTTTACTTTGTGTGCCTTAAGGAGGCCTGCTCCTTAAGGATGATTGAGTTAAGGACTCACTGGATGATTGTACTTTGTGTCCCTTGAGAAGGCCTGCTCCTTAAGGATGATTGAGTTAGGGACTTACTGAATGATATCTTTTGCTTAAAACTATGTGGCCACTTTAGTGATAAGTTGTTACGTCATAACATTGTGAATGCTATACTTTGGTTTCTGTCAATGTTTTTCTTTAATTTACTGCTGAATAAATAGAGATTTCACTATATTATGTGATCAGAACCTTGAAGGTGTTCACAGCAGCCGTCCTCTGGAAAGCTGCTTGTGCTTACCCCAATGCCCCCACTTCCCCCATTAGTGCTCAATACAACATAGCTATTTGCTTCCTCACATCTCAGACAAAGAATATTTAAGTCAGTGTTGATATAAAAAGAAAAAAAGTCCTTTCAAATTTTTACTTGTCCTTTCCTCCTCCTCCTTCTTCTCGTAATAACAATATCAACGTGAGATAGTGCAATGTAGTGAAAACTCAGTTTCAATCTTGCCGCTCACCTTACTATCTGGTCATGAATAAGGCACCTCTGGGAGTTTCAGTTTCTCCACCTGAATAAGATTAATAATGTCTGTAGTATCTCCCTTAGAGAGCTGTCGGGAAGCTGAAATGAGAGGAAATATGTTGTGTGCTTTGAAAACATTAAATCGCTGTACAAATGACAGTTCTCTTTAATGAAACAAGTACCAAAGACCTATTAGGTGTAACGTATGCCTAGATTTGTACTAGGAGTGTTGAGCACAGTTCGATTAATTAATTAGCAAATGACTGAATGAATGAACAATTTAACATATATAAGTCACCTAGCAGACTTTAAAATACTATATAAATGCTAACCATGAAGGTTTTGTGTGAGATACTGGGATTAGAATTTTTTTTTCAAAGATGCTTACTGAGCTCTCAGAAAACTAATATTCTACTGAATGTTGCTTGAAGATCTCTTGGGTCTCAAGTTTATTTTTTTTATAAAATGAAAAGTTTGGGCTATAGGGCCACTAAAGACCTTTTTTACCTCTAACCCTGTAATCTCAAGATCTCTAATAATGATGATAGTTACACTGAAGGGTGTGCAAAAGCAGAAGGAGAATTATAATACAAATTGGGGAACATTGTGAACAAAGGAGAGAGGAAGACAAAGTGCTCAAGGAAGATTGGGAAAGGAAGGAATCCCTTTTAGCTGGCACCATCAGAGAAGGCCTGATGTACAAAGTGGCACTGAAGCTCAGCCTATACATGGAGAATTTCCAAATATGTATTAATATTTATTAATGAAAATATTTATTAATAAAATAAATTTATTGATAAAATAAATTTATAAAATAATAAAATATTTATTAATAAAACATTCAAATATTTTTTCTGTTAACCATTCAATGGATGTGAGAGAAAACAAAATGAAAACCTGAAGATCCCATCAGTCAAAAGTCACCTACAAATTTCCTAAACAAACAAACAAACAAACAAAAACAAGCAAAAAAACCAACAAAGATTAATAAAGTTTAGGCAGAGTTCATTCAATGTTTTTAAGCCCACTATTTTGTTCAATTTCTTTTAAGTTCACACTCATTTCTTGCAGCTAAGCCTAGAGACCAGTTTTCATAGCTCATTTAAATGACATTTTGAAAAGAACATTCGGTTTTCTAAAAGATGATCCATGACTCAACCAAAAAGGAGAAATACATACACAGCTGTCCAAGAAGGGGTTGATTTCATTAAAAATTATACCAAAGGGATAAAGAAAGGTTGCAAGGGAAGAAGAATAAGGAATTCACCAGTTTCACAATGATTCTAAAAAAATGGCACATTTTTGTAGCCCTTTATTTTCTAAAATGAAGGCTAATGATGGAGATAATGGGCATTGTTATCTTCCAGGTTACAGATATTGAAACCATTGGAAAATACACTCAAGTTATATAAATACATACATACATACATGTATATACATGTATATATATATACATATAATTATATATATATATATAAAATCCTCCCAGACCACCACTATGTTCTAACTTTTAGAAACATAGGCATAAGCTATAGCTGGGGAAGCTGCTATAGTGGAAAGAAGGTTGTACTCAGGAGTTTAGGAAGACCTGAATTCAAATTCCACTTCTTGTACATAACTCTGCGACTATAGGTGAAGTCACCTAATCTCTCTGAGTCCAGTTGCATCACTTCTAAAATGGAGCAGTTAGTAAAAGGCCCAAATGAGTATCTGTGTTATTCCCTCTTTGAGCCAAATACAATAAGGTTCAAATGTTGCTCATTTCTCTCCCTTTTTCCCTTCCACTGTAATAGGCATTTTATACCTCTTCATGAGATATAATTTGCTGCCTTCTGCTTCTTCCCTCTTCTACCAGAGCAATCCTTTTTCTCTCACTTTATTTTTTTTAATATTATCCCATCAAAGTTAAAAAAATTACCTGGATCCTATATGTATACTTCTTTTTAACTGCCCTAATAAAAGTATAGTTCTTAAGAGTTACAAGTCTCATCTTCCCACATAGGGATGTAAGCAGTTTAAACTTATTGATACCATGCTTTTTTCTTTCCAATTTCCCTTTTTATGCTTCTTTTGAGTCTTGTATTTGAAAATCGAATCTTCTGTTTAGTTCTGGTCTTTTCATCAGGAATATTTGAAAGTCCCCTATTTCATTGAATGTCCAGTGAAATTTCCCCTGAAAGATTATGTCCAGTTTCTCTAAGTAGTTGATTTTTGGTTGTAATCCAAGCTCTTTTGCCTTCCAGAATATTATATTCCAAGCCCTCTTATCCTTTGATGAAGAAGCTTCTAAATACTATGTAATCCTGACTGTGACTCCTTGGTATTTGAATTGTTTCTGGTTTCCCACAGTATTTTCTCCTTGGCCTGAGAGTTCTGGACTTTGGCTATAATATTCCTTGGAGTTTTCATTTTGGGATCTCTTTCAGGAGATGATCAGTGTATTCTTTCAATTACTATTATACCCTTTGGTTCTGGGATATCAGGGCAGTTTTCCTTGATAATTTCTTGAAAGATGCTGTCAAAGCTTTTTTTTATGATAACTTTGGGGTCCAAAAATCTTTAAATTATCTCTCCTGGATCTATTTTCCAGTTTAGTTACTTTGTCAATTAATGCTTTTACATTTTCTTCTATTTTTTCATCCTTTTGATTTTGTTTGATTGATTTTTTATGTCTCATAGAGTCATTAGCTTCCACTTGCCCAATTCTAATTTTTAAGAAATTATTTTCTTCAGTTAGCTTTTGTACCTCCTTTTCCATGTGGTCAGTTCTACTTTTTTAAATAACTTCTTTTATTTTCAAATCACAGAACAAAACAAGCACTTCCATTATACAGTACAATAAAAAAGATAATTGCACACGAAACTGCAAATCTTCCATGTACAACTTGCTAGTCCTTTTAAATATACAACAAAGTTATCATGTTTCTTTTTTCCTCTTTTTCTTCCCTTTCCCTGCCCTAGAGATAGCTACCACTAGACATATATATATATATATATATATATATATATATATATATATATATTTATATGTGTGTGTATGTGTGTATATGTGTGTGTACACATGTAGATATATATATAATTATTCTATGAAAAGAAAATTCTATTCTATTTATCAGTTCTTTCTCTAGATGCAGATACTATCTTCCTTCGTGTGTTATTTATTTTTAATTTATATATTTATAATGTGAAATATATAAATGACTTGTTATTAATATCAATTATTAATATAATATTAATACTACTTTATAAAATGACTTAAATGATCACAGTTGTTCTCAAAACAATATTGCTAAACTGGAGGAACATGGTAGGGGAGGGAGTTTTAGAGGGATGGGTGGATTGGGATTTGGAAGTGGAGAGAAGATGGGGGATTTTTGGAGGAGTGTATGGATTGAGACTGGGGACGGGAGGAAGGGCTATGTGAACTCTTGGAGGGCTGGGTAAAGGGGAATAGTACAGTGAGGGGATAAGGTAATGTAATAGGGATAGGGTAAAATGAGAGGCTGAGAAAAATAATGAGTAAAAAATAAGATGCAGGGAAATTCACAAATAGTAATAATGACTTTTAATGCGAATGGGATGCTTAAAATGGCTTTCTTTGTGGTGGTAAAGACCTGGAAATTGATAGATCCCCATCAATTGGGGAATGCCTGAGCAAGTTATGGTGCAAGTTGCTGTGCTATAAGAAATGATGAACTTAATGATCTTAGAAAGGGATGAAAAGACTTGAATAAAATGATGAAGAACAAAGTGGCCAGTTCTGATTTTTAAGAAATTGGTTTCTTTAGTGGATTTTTGTACCTCCTTTTCTATTTGGTCAATTCTACTTTGAAAGGAATTATTTTCTTTTTCCAAACTCTTGACTCTTTTTTTTTTCATGATTATGTTACATAACACTCATTTCTTTTTTCCCCCAGTTTTCTTCTACCTCTCTTATTTGATTTTTAAAATTCTTTTTGAGCCTTTCCATGGGGGCTTTTTAGGCCTGAGATTAATTCATATTTCTCTTTAAGGTGCATTTTGACATTGTTGTCCTCTTCTGAGTTTGTGTTTTGGTCTTCCTTGATACCATATAGTAACTTTCTATAGCCTGGGCTTTTTTGTTTGTTTGTTTGTTGTTGGCTTGTTTTATAGCCTATTTTGTGACTTTTAAACTTGAGCTCTGGAAGCACTGTCTCATGCTTCTTGCACTAGGGGCTAGGGAGCTAGTCACTGGCTTTCTGTGCCAGGGCCTTCAGGGCTGGCAGCTTGCCTGCTCTGTTGATGTCACCTAGCCTAGCCTAACCACCTGTACTGGGACCTCTTGTACTGCTAGGCCTGACCACTAGCATGCTGGCTCATTGTGGCTCTGGTCTGTTGAGCTGGGAATGCAAGGGTCTTGGTTGCTGACCTGTGTTGGGTCTAGGAGCCTCCCACAGGCTTGCCTGGACATCACCTGCTCTGGACTGTGCTTCCCCTTTTACCTAAATGAAACAGACATTTCCTGCAGTCCTTCTAAGTTATCTTAGACTGGAAAATTGTTTCACCCTATCCTTTTGTGGGTTCCATCACTCCAGAATTAATTTGTAGGTGATATTTAAAGTTGTTTTGAGGGAAATTTAAAAGAGTTCAGGTAACTCCCTGTCTTCTAACTGCCATCTTGGCTCCATCTCCCTATAGCTTTCATTCTTCATAGACTATGTTATCCTATGGTTTGAAGACAATTCTAAGGTCACATTAAACTTTCCCATTTCTCTTATCATGACCTTTTATCTCTTGAACTAACCTTACTCTTCTAGTCCATCTCTCTTACTCAGGCTTTGCTTGCCTCTACCCAGCCCTGATCCCATGGTCTGCCACTTTATCAGATCACTAGCTGCTATATTAAGATCCTTTATTCCCCAAACTTCCCCCATTCCTTAAAAGCATATCTTCATCCCTGGAGGATATCTACAACTTGTCTTCTTTACTCTTGCTCCTATTTGGTGTGTTAAGTATCATTGGAGATGATAATGTCTGAGTTAATTTCTCTTGCTACATAAAGTTCACACTTATAGCAGATGACTTAGCCTCCAACTCCAGAAGTATGATCCTATGAACTAGTCATGTTTAGTCTAGAGAGAAGAAATCATGAATGGCATGGTAGCTTTCCTTAAATATTAGAAGTCTTGTTATGTCAAGGAGAATTTATACTTGCTCTAAATTACTCCAAATGGGCAGATCTAGGGCTAAAGGCTATATCTGATGAATAGAAAGATTCATTAGACATATTCAAACTGATGGGTAAGCCCAGTTTGGGGAAATTTTATAAAGGGATTTCATGCTTCAGACCTTGAATGTCCCTTATAACTCTGGTATCTTCTGATTCTATAGAAATGAGAAATAGCCAAATGAAGAACACCTGTTGTGTTTTGTCAGCGTACAGTTGAAATGAGTTAGATTAATAAGAAATGCATTAATAAAGTAAATGTTTGGACCATAGCCATATGCCTCCAAATTTAAGTTATCTGTTTAATTTGTGGCCTTCTGATAAAAACTACTGCCAATCCCCAGTCTGTCTTTCTTTGCCAAAAGTGTCACCCTCAATGCAATCTCTTATACCTTATACAAATACTATTTTTAGCTACCAGCAATAATGAGGAACCTGGATCTTATTATTGATCTCAGCTGCTGCTTCATTAAAAAAAAATAACAAAACAACAAAAAACAAAACCCTTGGCAATCTCCCTCTGATACTTGTCTCCTCATTCAGAAAATTTCTTCTGGCAACATATTTAAGCCAAATCTTGTCGCTTGGAGTGCCAGCCTTTCTGTTGCTTTTAGAATTGACTTAATTCTAACAGTCTGCTTTTTTATTCATTTTCCTTCTTAGTGAAGTGATTACATCAACTATATTGTTCATATTTTGTTTTTTAGTTGTTTTTTGTTTTGTCTGACTCTTCATGATATCTTTTAGGATTTTCTTGGCACTGAAGAGGTTTGTCATTTTCTTCTCCAGCTCATTTTACAGATGAGGACACTGAGACAAACTAGGTTAAGAGATTTGCCCGGGATTACACAGCTAAATGTCTGAGAACAGATTTGAAGACTTCAGGACCAGCACTCTAGCGTCTGCAAAACCTGGCTGCCCCATACTGTCTACATACATCTAATTAAGTAAAGACATGGATACTTTAGAACAAATGTCACCCTTAAATTACCTTTTAATCATAATTATATGAATATTCATGAAATTACATCTGGAACTTTCAAACACCTTCAAAGGTAATGACCAAAACTTGTCCTCTATCTGGGATCCAGCCCTCATTTATCTAAGGAAGAGCTTATCATTGTAAATTCATCTACTAGAAGACTGACCTTGGGCCAAGCAGTAGGTAATCTACATATTCATGGTCCACACAATGTCCAGAATGACAGGGAACAAAGGCACCCTTGTGATTTCTCTAGGTCCCTTCCCTAGATCTAGTATCCTAGGGAAGACCCAGAGTGGCCAACCCAAGAAATCTCTTAGAGATCCTGAAAGCACAGTATCTCTAAGATGATTCCCTTAAGAGAATGAAAAGATATATCTGAGTCTTAGGGACCTAAAATGAACCAAACCTTTTATAAAACGCCATATTGATCACTAGTCTCAACTACCAGTGAATCACACCGTTCTTAATCCTCTTTAATTTAATTTAATTCTTAAATCACCTGTTACCCACTAGCCTTTATGCTCATATTAGTAGCTCAACTCAGCTCACATGGGAATGGCATATCAGTTTCCCTTTCCTACTTAGTTAACAGGTTTTACTTCCTCTATTTCCCTGAAGCTCTAAACACTGACTTGTGAGTATGAGGCTTTTTTTTGGTCTTTTTGGAGTTGGGAGTGAGGCAGGGCAATTGGGGTTAAGTGACTTGCTCAAAGTCACATGGCTAGTAAATGTTAAGTGTCTGAGGCTGGATTTGAACTCAGGTCCTCCTGACTCCAGGGCCTCCTGACTCCAGGGCCAGTGCTCTGTTCACTGAACCACCTAGCTGCCCGAGTATGAGACTTTTATAGTTATCTAGTGAAATTTCACTCATAACTAGTCCCAAGTAAATTCATAAACTTCCATTTAGTAAAGCATCTCAAAGGGTACATTTCTCTTCTGTTTATTGAGAGCATCATCTCCTTCTCACATTTATTTCCTGTCAGAATGAAGTCTATGATTTATTGGCTCAATATAGTCAGATATACCCATTGGTAGCTAATTAAATGATAATCTAGATTTAGGACAGTATGCCTGATATTTGAGGACTTTGAGATTTCCCTAGAAGTAACAAAGTAAATGATGCTTCTTTATTTAAGACATTTTAATTCATAAAAAGGAAGATATTTATATTTAGACACCAAGGTGTGCATGTAAGGAAAGGGTGGGAGGCAAGGGATTGTCCAGATCACAATTATTGGCAAGACAGGAATACAATTGGATACAAATATACATTTGTGACAATCACTGGGAGGTATCCAGGCCCTGGATGAAATAAGCTTCAGGATGTGGCAGAAGGAAAGGGATCAATGACTGAGTCAGAATAACTCACTTCTGAACATTGAAATAATTCCAGGTTTTTTTGTCATTCCTCCAAGACTGGTGCAAGCACACCTAGGTTGTCATCTATTTTTGAGAAGTGGCATGATGTAGTAGATGGGCAGCTAGGTAGTGCAATGGATAGAATGCAGGACCTGGAGACAGGAAAATGCATCTTCCTGAATTAAAATTTGGCCTCAGACAATAGCTGTGTGACCCCGGGCAAGTCACTTACTCCTGTTTTCCTCAGTTTTCTCATCTGTAAAATGAACTAGAGAAAGAAATGGCAAACTGCTTCAATATCTTTGCCAAGAGAACCCCAAATGGTGTCACAGAGAGTTGAACGTGATTGAAACAACTGAACAACTTTGTGTTAAGCTCTGTACAAATTTCATCTCATTTGATCCTTGCAATAACTCTGGGAGGTAGATTGAGTTGAAGAAACTGAGGCAAGGCAGTTAAATGATTTGCACAGGATAAAATATTTAGTAACTGTCTGATACTATATTTGAATTCAGGTCTTCTTGACTCCTGGCTTGGGGCTCTGTCCACAGAGTTACTTAGCTGTGGCAGAAAAGAGGCAAGGTGGGGGTAGCAAGCAAGAGTAAGGGATTTCTCTAGAACAGACATTATTTTTTTCATTTTTATTTCATTTTTGTGTTAATTTATTTTTAGTTTACAACATTCACTTCCATAAGTTTTAAATTTTCTCCCCATCTCTCTCCTCCCCCCTCCCTAGGACTGCATGCAAGTTGATATAGACTCTATGTATATTCCTAATAAACAGATGTTCACATTAGTCATGTTGTATAGAAGAATTAAAATGAATGGGAGGAACCATAGGAAAGAAAACACAAAACAAAACAAAAATATGATGTTATAAAATAAATTTTAAAATAAAGTTTAAGAAAACTTTAGAAAGACTTGCATAAAATGATGAAGAGTGGAGTGGAACAAAGAGAACATTGTATACAGTAATAGCAGGACTGTTTTAAGAATGACTTTGAGTGAATAAATTATTTTGTATATTATAAATATCCAAATTAACTATGAAGGATATATAAAGATGTTCTCTGCATCCAAAGAAAGAACTGATTAATAGAAGTATCTATAGAATTATTTTACACACACACACACACACACACACACACAGACACCTATGTGTGTCTAATGGTAGCCATCTCTGAGATGGGGAGGGGAAAGGGAAGAAAAAAATTTAAATTTTGTTGTATATTTGAAAGGAATATTAAGTTGTGCATAGTAGATTTTCGGTTTCATGTATAATCATCTATTATGTTATAGAAATGCATGCTGTGTGTGTGTGTGTGTGTGTGTGTGTGTGTGTGTGTGTGTGTGTGTGTGTGAAATGGAGGTATGAGAAGGGAAAGCCCATTTGGATAAAAGTTGGTGAGTTTGGTTTCAGACATGTTGAGTTTCTTCAAATAATGACTTCTATCTTTCTTAGACTGAAAATTGGAATTTAACACAGCTGTCTGACTTGTTCTTGAAGCATATCTTCTCTCATCTCCTTCCTCCCTACATACTGGAATCTTTCCCCTGGCATTCTTGAAGTGTTTTCCACATCAGATGGCATTTCAATCATCTCTCTGCTAAAAGACTTATCCAGGCTGTCTTGTTTTCACCCCCAAAAGGCTATTTTATTAGACTGTATTTGAAATATGTTGGTCAGTTTACATGTCTCTGCCTATTATAGGCACACTAGTTTCTTCTCATAAATCTTTAATGGATTTTTCAGAATTTAGCAGAAAAATCTTCCCATACTTCAAGAAACTTTAGGAATCTGTCAACTCTTTCAAATACTTAGCTAGCTTTATCAGAGGTATACATGGGAGGGAAACAAATAACTTCTAGGACTGCTATCTTAAAATGTCTGAAAATTAGTGAAATGGTGCAAGTATAGAATAATTACATGTATACATATATATATATATAAATGTATGTGTGTATATACGTAGATTTTATATTAATATATGTGTGTATATATACATATGTATATGTATAAAGAGAGAGAGCGTATGTACGTGAAGCCTTTTTGAACCCACAGTTGTGTTCATGTCCCAGTGAGGCATCAGTTTTCCTTCATTACTCACTGAAAGGTTTGATGTTCAGTAATCCAAATTCTGCCCAGGTAGCCCTGGACAGCCTATCGAGGAATGCCCACTAGAATGGTTTTACTTAGACTGTATTTCAGACTAAGACTTATGGGTCTATTCAAGAGCACACCATGGGCACTCAAGAAAGGAGTGTCACTGGAGGCTCAAATAACAGGAACCATTCTTTCATTCATTATAGGAAAAATCAGCAGGGTCATTTTTAAGCAGTACAAAAGACATAATTCGCATTTAATAATCATCATCATCATAGTAATGATAATGATTATATAGCACTTTTAAGGATTGCAAAGTGCTTTATGTATGTTATTACATTTAGTATTATTCTTATTATTAAATATATACTCCTGGAGTATGCAACTGTATATAATTATATAATAACTATTGTGCTAACAACTTTACAATTATCTCATTTGATGCTCACAACAACCTTGGGAAGTAGGTGCTATTATTATCCCTGTTTTACAAATGGGAAAAAAGAGGTTAAATGACTTGTCCAGGGTCACACAGCTAATAAGTGTCTGAGGTCAAATTTGAACTCAGGTCTTCCTGACTCCAGGTCTGAAGCTCTATCCACTGATCCACCTAGCTGCCTTTTTATCAAAACTAATCTTGATTTTCCTCTTTTATAAGATAAGGAGTTTGGATTGGGTGACTTCATAACCCCTTCCAACTCTAAGTCCCAGAATCCTCTTTGCAGGGAGCGTCTTTCCTCTCTGCCAGTCTCCAGATGGTTGGTATTTTGTCAGTACCACCTAAAAGACAGTAGAGGGCAGTGTGAGATCCTTCCAAGGAGGTAATAAACTTCCATGAAACTGAGACATAAAGGTTAACTGCTCTCCAGGCAATGATTTCTGGAAGCATTAATACCCAACTTAATGTTGCAAATGCCCAGGAGGGAGCTGTATGGAGGGTACTCAGAGTTTTAGGAAAGCAGATCCCAATCCCAGTAGCAGAAACTAGGCTAAAAATTGCTCTTCAGGTTCCTGGGCTCCAGTTCCTCATTAGCTCATGCACTGCCCTGAATGGGGAGGCAAATAATTGATGTTCCAGCCAGCTGTGAGCTGCTTATTTTTATAAAACCAGCAGGGTCTTCCAGGTGAATTCCTCATTCCAGCCTCCACTTCAGTCCAGCCTAGAGAGGAGAAAATTCAGAATTGGCTTAAGAATGGTGTGGCATGCCAAGTCACTGGACCACTCTCATTAAGCCGGCTATGTCTACATCGCTGCACAGGAGAATACCTAATTTGAGAATCTCATCATCATTGGTTTCACTAATTCACAGGACAATTACTAAATTGTTGTTGCCACAGTGGGAAATCGATGTGTGATCTTAAATTCTTTGTGAAAGGTTAGTGGGGGGTAGGAAGGAAAGGAACACAGAGGAGAAAAGAGACAGAGAGAAGGAGGGAGAGAGAGAGGCAGATAGAGGGAGAGGGAAAGGGAGGGTGGAGGGAGAGACAGGGAGACAGAGAGACAGAGAGAGAGAGAGAGAGAGAGAGAGAGAGAGAGAGAGAGAGAGAGAGAGAGAGAGATTGAGATTAAAATAAGCAGGTAAGAGGATGAGGATCTGGGTTCTATATTGTGCTTTTTACTGTCTAAAAATAATAGATTTCCTATTAAGAACATCAGTGGAAATTGGATTGTTTTCTAGTTCCTTTGTCAGATGGCCAAACCAAAAAAAAAAAAAATTCCTTAAAACAGACAGAAAAACCTCATCCTTGAATTTATATGCTATGTGCATTTGATTATGTTTTCGTGTCTCTGCATTGTGTACTGTCCACAGCATTCATACTACAGGAACTAGCCCTGTCTGCATCATGAATTTGTTTAGGAAGGATCTTGGTGAGAAAATAGGTCAGAGAAGTTTAGAGCCAGGAGTGGCCTGAGAGCCCATCTAGACCAAAGGTACATTAGAAACAAAAGGAACCCAATAAAATGTCAAGCATCTTATTCGAGTCTCATGGCAGTTCACATACTATGAATGGGAGGCAGCAGATATAGCAGAGGTATCAAATGTCAACCCACAACACTCCTGAGTACAGACTGAACCAAGTTAAAATGTAATTAGGAAATATTTAATTAAATAATAAAAATACAATGGAACCTAGATACTGTTAATATAGGGCTTTCTAAGTCAATCAATATGTGGCCTACAGATATACTTATATATACATATGCTTGGATGTGCCCTTTTTTTCTATTGGAGTTTAACATCATTGGGCCATAGTGTATAGAATACTGCATCTGGTGTCAGAAGCCAATTGGAAAGTCACATCTTTGAGACTTTGGACAAGTTATTTTCTCTATCTAGGCCTCTGTTTCCTCATCTGTAAAATTAGAAGAGTGGACTAAATGACTCCTAAAGTTCGTTCCAGTTCTTAATCTTCCATCCTCCAAGGAGTCAAATAAGAATGATGATAGGGGCCGCTAGGTGGCACAGTAAGAGTGCCGGCCTCGGAGTTGGGATGACCCGAGATCGAATCCGGCCTCAGAAAATGAGCACCCACACATAAAATAATGACTGGCGGTGTAACCTTGAGCAAGTTACTTAACCCCAATTGCTTAAAAAAAAAAAAGAATGATGATGATGGTGGTGGTGATGATGATGATGATGATGATGATGTGCCAACAATAGATGACATTTCTATAGTGTTTTAAGCTTTACTAAAGAACATTTTATGATGGTATTTTTTTCTGAGCTGTGAGGTCATTAAGTTAATAAAAACATTGGATTTTGAGTCAGAGGACCCCATGTTCAAACCTCACTTTTCACTAACCATATAAACTTCTCTAGGTTTCAACTATTTTTTTGCTTTTTTGGAGGGGGGAAGGTAGGGCAATTGAGGTTAAGTGACTTTCCCAAGTTCACATGGCTAGTAAGTGTTAAGTGTCTGAGGCCTAATTTGAACTCAGGTCCTTCTGACTCCAGGGCCTGTGCCCTATTCACTGCACCACCTAGTCATCCTGGTTTCAACTTTCTTACCCATGAAATGAGGGAGTTGGACTGGATCCTCTAAGATCCAGCACAGCATAAAGTCTATGGTCCTATGACTATGTTGAAAGAGAAACCAGAACACAATGTGGGAGGAAGATGTAGGTGGGCTCATAAAATTCTCACATCCTTTGTCTTTACAGCAGGGTTTGGCAATGGGTTATATTGTGTGAAGGGCTTCTAAACACAAGGATTCATTGCTTTAACCACATTCCCTCTGCACAGACTGCCACCAATTGAAATAGGTTCAGTTAGTGTGTAGAACAACATTTCCTGTATACCTTGAATTCCAAAGAATCATAGATTTGAGGCAGAAGGGACCATAGAGGACATCTAGACCAAACCTCTCTTTTTACAGATAAAAAATTCAAGCCCAAAGAGGTTGTGACTTGTTCAAGGTCACAATCTAGTAAATGGCTGTGGTGAGACTGGAACTGATTTCTCTGATCCCAAATCCCACATTTTCCATTGTGCCTCATTGCTTTCCCCAAAGATACATATGTAGAACACTCTCCAGGAAGAGTGGGATTGTCAGCAGCATAGGGAGATTATAGGGATTCAATATAACATAGGCTGAGGTTGAATAGATTTCTTCACATGGCAGGTTAAGTTCAATATGGGAGCCACATTCTTATCTATGAATTCTGTGGCATCCCATGCCTCAGAACTTTTGAGCCCTCTATTCCCTTTCCCATCTATCTGTCTCTTTTCTCAAACACAGCGTTACTTATTATTAGGTGTTTACTCTAAACTAGGGAACTAAGACCATGAATGAGTATTTTTCCTCTCATCCACATCCCTCTATTCAAAGTGTGATAGAGCCAGCCCATACTACCTCTAGAGAGGTGGTTGTTAAATTTTCATTATGGGCACTTACATGGCAGAAATCAACAAATATGGGGTGGCTAGGTGGCACAATGAATAGAGCACTAGCCCTGAAGTCAGGAGGTCCTAAGTTCAGATCTGGCCTCAGACACTTAGCACAAAAACTAGCCACATGACCTTGGGCAAGTCACTTAATCCCAATGCCCTCCAAAAAGCAAAAAAAATCAACAAATATTACAAATCATGGCTTGATTTATTGTTTTATTGATTATAGAGGCTTAAGAAAATAATGGAGAAAATGTTAATGATGCAGATTAAACATAAAAGCGTGTTGTGCTTTTCTTATTGAAGAACCTGTTGTTTTTACTATTTTTTTTTTACATTTTACATTTTTTCACATTTACTAACACATCCCTGTCTCTCCTTATATGTGCCCTTTCTATCCTTTCTCTACTTTTATTTCTCTTTTCATTGTCTTTAAAAATCTCATTTGTTCTTTCTCCTTATCTTTTGGATAAAGACAGGCCTAAGTATATTCACCACTCTGTTTTATGTATTCATATTTTATAATCACAGCATTTATAACTGAAAGGGATCTCAGAGAATATTTACTATAATAAGTGGGGAAACTGAGACCCAGAGAGAGGAACTGAGTTTCCCAAGGACAAATGGGTTATGTGAGTTTAACCAGGTTTCATAACAACTTCATTTGAATCTAGGTCCAGTTCTCTTTCTATTCCACCACACTGTCTCCTATGTCCACTGTCTCCTTTAGTCAGAACCCTAAAGAAGGTGGGATGATTGGTGTTTTGTGCAAGGGCACTCAAATTTGGAAGGTACTGATTACCCTTACACTCTTATAAGGGGAAGCAACAGCTAGGATTAGGGCTTAGATAGAAAGAATAGTCAAAGACTTTACAAACAAATTGTATCCCCAATGCTTAGCACACTACTTTGTATAGAGTAGGTATCTAATAAATGTTTATTGACCATTCTTGAAATAGGAAACTACTAGACTGTTGTACACCCAGGGTGAGCTGATATTCCACTGAGGATGAGTGTCTGATTTTATTTTTCTCTTCCAAATAGGGCACAGTCTTAGAGTCTCTCCGCTCACAGTCTCTCATATCCCAAGGCCTGAAAGCCTTTTCTTTTCACCTCTCTTCCCAAGGTGAAATTGGCTTTGAGATCAGAGGGGATTTGAGGGTGTGTTTCATGGCACTTCCCTCAGAAATGCTAGTTACAACTTTGACCCCAACTAACTTGTAGATTTCTTAGGGGCAAGGACTTGTTATATACTTAAGTAAGGTAGCACAGTGTGGGGGATACAGGGCAAGACTTGAATTTGGGGTGATCGCTTAAATCTCTGCTCCTACCTTTACTAGTTGGGCAAATCACTAAACCCCTCATAGCCCCAGTTTTCTCATCTATAAATAGAGAAAATAGCACATGCCTCTCAGGGCTATCATGAGATAAGATGATAAAGGCAAAGTTCTTTGCAAATCTTAAAATACTATACATACAGATATTATATATAAATATATGTAACAATCGTCATTGTTATTAACATGGATCTCCTGCTGGCTGGGCCTTGCACAGGTGCTGGGCTTACAGGAGATTCTTACTAATACTTGTTGGTTATTTGATATAATAGCTGGAAAAAGGCGATTGAAGGGTCCACCTTTAGGGAGGGAGGATGATGCAGATGATGGCCAAATCTGCGAGCTTAAGCAGCTGTAAATATAAGCAGGTTCTAAGGGAGCATCGGCAAGCCAGTCTGGCGGGGAGAAAGCATGCGCTGAGGGTAGGCGTCCAAGGCAGCAAAGTCTGGTGATGTCTAGGGTCAGACTCTGTATAATGGTGACTCGGAGCTTGTTCCCTGACCAATGGGAATCTGGACGTAAGCCATGGCCAAATTAGCATCTCAGAGAACTAGAATATGGCTAACAATTCCCCGTGTGCTATGTAGGTCATGTCTACAGCATTAGCCTTCGTTATATCCTGTCTGTCATCGCCACTCGATGCTGTCAGGACCAGAAGCTGAGCACTGGGAAGATTCCCATGGAAACTGCGCTAACCTATTTTGAAGGAGACTTTTGGGGGTCCTTTTTTCAAAACACATCCACAAAAATATTCTCAGCAGCTTCTTCTGTCTCCCAGAGATGCTGACAGGCCTGGTGAAGGTTAAAATGGAATTTAGTCCTTTTTCCTTGATCAAATGCTTTTCTTTGTTCTGAAAGACAGTACTAAGTTCCAAAGCTGCTGTGTTGGAAGGGGATTAATTATGTTTGCAGTGGGTTTTTTTTTACTTTATTATCTATTTATTGCTTGTCTAGGGGCCAGAGGATGAAGCAGGTTGTTGCAGCTTTCACAATCACACTTGTCTAAAGGAGACAAAAAAGGATGTTGTTGTTGTTGTTGGTGGTGGTGGTGGTGGTGGTGGTGTTTTGTTTTTTTTATCAGATGCCAATTCAAGGTATAATCAGGTAATGTGTAATGGCTATCTAATGCAGAAATCCATTTCTATCATGGCCTAACTGAAGTTCTTTCAGCAATATAAGGAGAAAAAAGACCCCACTGCATCTTGGCTGTTGCTATGGAAATACTCTCTAACAGTAGGAAGGTGCTTTTATTTTAGTTAGTAGACTGGAGTGATTCCAACAAAGGAAAAGAGTTGTTAAGGATAAGCATTATTTTCTTGAGGGATGGAAGATATTGCATTTGACTACATGACTTTCTATTGTCAGACTTTCCAAGTGCTTATACCTACTGGTAATAGTTTGCTTCACCACTCAGGCATACTCTCTGGGTCTGAGCCCTGCTGTGTAAAAAAAGAGGCAGAAGGGAATATAAGAAAGGGTGTGCTTTTAAATGTTTAACAACCAGCTGCATGACACATCGTGTGGGTGTCATTTAACATGCATTTTTTTTATATTTTCTCCATCACTTTCCTAAGTCTAAACAATAAACAATAAACCAAGCCCTCCTTGGAAGCATTTCTGATGTGAAACCTGCAGGCTGGTCTGCCTCTGACCAGTTTCTCCCCATTCTAACCCATCCTCCATTCAGCTGTCAAAATGATCTTCCTAAAGCACAGGTATGATCATGTCACCCACCCCTACTGCATAATAAACCTCAGTAGCTCCCTATGATCTTTGGGATCAAATATAAAATTCTGGTTAATATTCAAAGCTCTTTACAATCTGACACTTCTCCTACCTATTGGAGGTAGCTAGGTGACCCAAGGATCAGAACATTGGTCCTAGATTAAGGAAGACCTGAGCTCAAATCCAGCCTCTGATACTTACTAGGTATATGACCCTGGGCAAGTCATTTTACCTCTGTCTGTCTCAGTGTCCTCCATGGGGATAACAATAGCACCTACCTTCCAGAGTTGCTCTATAGTACCTGCCACATATTAGGTGCTTAATAAATGTTTGTTTTCTCCCCTCCTATTATATCCTTTGAAGGGAAAACATGGGAGTGACATATTACTGAGCTAGGGAAGCAGTCCTGCTAAAGATGGATAACTTTTGCATTGCCAATTTAAATAACTCTACTATTGTACCGGCTACTTGTTTTGTAAAAAGGAGAAATCAAGACCTAGGCTTGTGAAGTCCTTTGTTTTATTAAACACCAACTCGGTGCCTAGTGAGTGAAAACTTGTGTAGGAGGTGGAGAGCCAGCTTTGGTCTTGGGGAGGCCTAGGCACAAGTTCCACTTCTGATGCATATTGCCTGAGTGATCTTGGCCAAGTCATAGCTTCCCAGTGTCCCACGGCAACATTGTAAGACAGGAATTCCTTTTTTTTTTCTTTTTTTGGAGGGCATTTGGGGTTAAGTGACTTGCCCAAGATCACAAGCTAGTTTTTATATTAAGTGTCTGAGGCCAAATTTGAACTCAGGTCCTCCTGACTCCAGGGCTGGTGCTCTATTCACTGCACCACCTAGACACCCCAACAGGAATTCTTAACCTGCAGTTCAGAGAGCTTCTAAAATATATATGTCTCAATATATGGATTTTAATATAATTGGTTTCTTTTATAATCCTATGTATTTTATTTTATGCATTTAAAAACATAATTCTGAGAAGGGGTCCATAGGCTCTACCAGACTGCCAAAGGGGTTATCACAGACACACACACACATACACACACACACTTACACACACACACACACACACACAAAAGTTAGGAACTTCTAAGAATATCAGTTGCTAATCTTCATTGGCAGAGGGAATTTTATCATTAGGAATTTGCTAACCCAGTGAAATCATAGATTAGTCAAAGCCAAAAATGATCCTAACATCATGCTAATCACTGTGGGGCATAGCAGAGGAAGGTTACTGCCCTCAGACTCTCATTATTTACCTAAACCCCAAAAGACCAAGACATAATGAAGCAATAGGAAACAATGCCAGACAATATATGTATATAGTACAATGACTTAATTGAATACTAAACTGAATATGAACAATGACCAACAAGAATAACAAAACCAAATCCCAAACCATAATATGTGTAAGATGACCAACAATCAATTGAGAAGGAGAGTCATCTTGATCTGCCCTTGTCTCCCACCTGCCATCTTCTATCTCTCCTTCCTTTACTGGCTAAACTACCTGAAAAGACCCTAAACAATCACTGTCTCCACTTTCTCTCTTCTTATTCTCTTAATTCTCTAGTCTGGTTTCTGACCTCATTATTCAATTTCCACCTTCCTCCACAAAGTTCCCAGTGATCTCCTATTTACCAAATCTAATAACCTCTTCTCAGCCTTCATCCTTCTTGACCTCTCCTCAGTGTTTGACATTCTACAATTTTCTTCAGCTTGCTTCTATCCTCTCTCTAGATTTTTATCCACACTTCTTTCTCCTGCTTCTCCCATCTACCTGTCTGACCACTCATCTATCTCTTTTGCTAGCTCTTCAATAGGTCATAGTAACTGTAAGTGTTCCACAAGACCCTGTCCTGAGCCTTCCTCCCTTCTCCCTCCATGTTATTTTGCTAGGTGATCTCATCAGCTTCCATGGATTCAATTACCTCTTTTTGTACAGTTGATTCTCAGATCGATTTTGCCCAGTCCTAACCACCCCAACCACCTATTGGACATCTTGAACTAAATCTCCCATAAACACCTTAAATTCAAAATGTCCTAATCTGGCATTACTTTTCTTTCCAAACTCCCCCCTCTTCCTAACTTCCCTGTTACTGTTGAGGCTATCACTGTCTTCCTGGGCACCCAAGCTCACAAGCTAGTTGCCATCCTTGACTCCTCACTCTTTCTCTCACCTCTCCATATCCAATGTGTTGACAAATCGCATCCATTCTACCTTCACAATACATCTTAGATGTACCATTTTTCTCCTCTGTCACTGTCCCCACTCTTTTGCAGACTTTCGTTCCCCCACACATGGACTCTTTCTATATAAGCTGTTGGTTGCTCTCCCTGCACACTCCAGGGCATCTTTCACTTAGCTAGTAAAGTCATCTTCCTAAAGAACAGGTCTGAGTATGTCATCCTCCTATTTAATACATTCTCTGTTAGCTCCAGGAACAAATATAAAATCTCATTTGACCTTTAACATCCTCTACACCCTGGATCCTTCCTACTCTTCTGGTTGTCTTCTCCAGGTACTCCGCAATCCAATGGTATTGTCCTTGCTGTTCCTCACACAACACTCCATCTCTTGATTCCATGCATTTGCACTGGTTATTCCCAATCCTTAGAACAATTTCCCTCCTTGTCTCCATCTCCTGACTTCCCTTGTTCCAGTAAAGTACCAGCTAAAATCCCACCTTCAGCAGGAAGTGTTTCTATATCTCCTTTAAATGCTAGTGACTTTTTTTGAGATTACCTCCAATTTATCCTGAATTTATCTGGTTTGTACATAATTGCTTGCATTTTTTCTCCCCTATTAGATTCTGAATCTAATTATAGAATCACAGAAGGCATAATTTTGTGCCTTTCTTTGTATCCCAAGTACTTTGCACATTGCCTGATACATAATAAGCGCATTAAAAGGCATGCTGATTATTGACTCTCTGCAGTTTTCTTATCCTCTCTGGACCTCAGTCCTCCTTCTTCTATTTCTTATCCATAAAATTGAATCCAATCACTATTTATTGTGTAGGGAAACGGTAGGTTTTGGACAGTTCTAGCTATCTTTGAAGGATCTCCATGGTCAAAGAAGACAATCAACAGGTAATGAGTCTCTCAGTTCTTAGTAAGACTAGTCCTTGGGCAGGGCACAATCTCATTCTTCTCGAGGCAGCACTTCCACACTTCCTCTATCATGTTCCCCCTTCACCAGCTTTTGTCTTGTCCCATTAGAACTTGAGCACAAATACTACCATTTTTTTCGACTTGTATT
Source organism: Gymnobelideus leadbeateri (assembly GCA_011680675.1). Taxonomy (NCBI): domain Eukaryota; kingdom Metazoa; phylum Chordata; class Mammalia; order Diprotodontia; family Petauridae; genus Gymnobelideus; species Gymnobelideus leadbeateri. The sequence continues at coordinate 454,109 of WOXC01011713.1, forward strand.
TGTATTTCCAGCAGTTGGCACCCTGCTTGGAATTGTAAACACTTAACAAATGCTAGTCAAATGACTGATTTACTGACCACACGTCATTGGGGGTATTCTAGAAATTTCTCTGACTTGATATAACCTTTCAGCCCTTTACACCTTTTTGGTATAGCTTTTGTGGACTCAAGGTGACCCCTATACTGATTATTGCCAAACATCGTAGACCGGAGTTCATAAAACTGGTTACCTAAGATCAATCAGTTTTCTCCTAAAAGGAGAAAGGAACTTTCGAATGTCAAATTAAGAAAAAAGGAACAAAAATAGCAAGACCAATAATTTCACAGCTGACACAGACTTGCCAATTAATTGCAATTTAGACTTCAAGGATTTTGGCACTCAAGGTAAGTGTCCAATACTACTTCAAGGAAACTAATCCTCCTTAATTAGTTTTCAAGTAACCATAAAGGAGAAAACAAGCCTCACAGCACATAATACTCACTAATTACTTTGTTTTCCTTTTGTCTGCAACTGTTTCACAAAGTCTGAAAATGTGGGTGTTACCTGATCTTCCTTGTTCCTTAGAGTTTTAGAAATGACTTGAGTCCTGAGAATTAGTGATGTGAAGATTAAGGAATGGTACCCAGGATGACTTTGAGGTATCTTTGGGATTGGGAAATATAAGCTCAGCATTGTAGTCACTGGAATTTAGAGTTAGAAGAACCAATATAGATCACCTTGCTAAGATACTCCATTTAATAAATGAGCAAGTTGAAGGTCGGAGAGATGAACTAATGTGCAAATTTTCACTTATCTAGTCCATGAAATCTCACCTTTATATATCACTTTACCATGTATTTTACATATATTATCTCATTTGATCTTCCCAACAACTCTCTGACATAAGTGGCATTGCTACCTCCACTTAATATATATATGGAATATATATTATATAAATATATGGATATATATTTATATATAATATTATAATATATAATAAAATATATATGGAATGTTGTTACCTGCATTTAATATATGCCAGGGTCATTGTGTCTTACTCAGGTTCACCCAACTAATCAATTTCTCTGACAGATTTTGAAGTCAAGTTTTCCTGACTCCAAGTCCAGTATTCTATCACTATCACATAAAACATCTTTTGTCCATGATAGGCATTGGCTAGAATTACATCAAACAGGAATTTAAAAAACTCCAAACTATCACTCTCATCAGTGGTTTAAACATCCTTATCACCCAACACACTCTCACAAGTTCAATAGGCAGAATAGAGTTCAAATCCAGCCTCACACTCCTACTAGCTGTGTAATTTTGTGTCATTTGCCCTGTCTGAATTGGTTTCCTCATGTATAAAACGGGGTTGACAGTAGCACCTACCTCCGAGGATTTTGTGACATAAAATAATATTTGTAATGCTGTACAAACCTTGAAGCATTATCCCAATGCTAGTGACCATCATTGTTGGCATCATCATCATCATTAGCCATAGATTCTGTTAAGGAAGAAGAGGAGATAATAAGTGTTCTGTAGATGAAGTCTGTTCTCACATGCCAGTGGACAGTACTCCTCTGCTGCTGCCTTGAAAAAATTATAACAAATTCATCAAGGAAGAAAATTACATACCAATGCCTAGTATTAGATCCTTCACAGTGTTAAAAGTGAAGGGGTGCTTTCTGTTTGCACCACAGAAGAAGGGGCACTGATTGTTATTGAGGTGTGTGGGAGCTTCCCACAGCTCTGGTGATCCACAGTTGAGCAGCAATTATCTCCTGACTCCTTTGCCAGTCCTTCTATTCAGTGATTGCAGTGTGTATGTATATAGTGTGACATAAGTCATCCTCGATTTAGGGCACTATGCCAATCATGTAAATTAGTCCCAGGTTATGTAACCAAAACGTAAAAAGAAATCAAGCAATGGACTTGTTTGCATCCTTTCTGCTTTATTTGGGTTTGGTTTTTATGGGGATTCATGATAGTAAGGAAACCAAGGGTTTTGACTAGTGGGTGGTAGTTATGTTATCTCTGTCTACTATGTTTCTTTGGGGGTTTGGTAGTAGTCTAAACTTTCCTTTTTTGAATATTAATGGTTTTTATTAGAGTTAACTAGGTTAATTGAGGAAGTTTATTTATAAAAGGTTGGTCATTTTGGGCAGCAGCAGGACAAAATAACATCCTGTGTTCCTGCACGAGCCTCAAGTCAGGCCAGGCATCATATAGAAACAGAACAAAGAAAGCAGAGTGCCAGGGAAGGCTCAGAGTCATGTGCAAGTTTTTCCATGAGGTAGTTGGAACTTCTTTTATTTATTTGTTTGTTTGTTTATTTTTAGCTTCCTTTTTAAAGTTAATTTATTTATTTTTAGTTTTCAACATTCATTTCCATAAATTTTAAACTTTCTTCCCTCTTCCCCTCCCCCCTCCCCAAGACAGAATACAATCTGATATAGGCTCTACATATACATTCCTATTAAACATATTTTCACTTCAGTTGTGTTGTATAGAAGAATTATAATAAATTGGAGAAACCATGAGAAAGAAACAAAAGAAAATAGTCTGCTTTACCCCGCATTATTACTCCATAGTTCTTTCTTTGAATGTGAATGGCATTTTCTATCATGAGTCCTTTGGAACAATTTTAGGTCCTTGTATTGCTGAGAAGGTCTAAGTCTATCAAAGTCAGTCATTACACACTGTGACTGTTACTGTGTACTATGTTCTCTTGGTTCTATTCACTTCACTCAGCATCAGTTCATATAAAACTTTTCAAGTTTTTCTGAAGTCTGCCTGTCCATCATTTCTTATAGCACAATAGTATTATATTACATTCATATGCCACAACTTGTTCAACCATTCCCTAATTGATTGACGTTCCATCAATTTCCATTTCTTGGCCACCACAAAAAGAGCTGCTATAAATATTTTTTGTAAAGGTGAGTCCTTTTCCTATTTTTATGATCTCTTTGGGATGCAGCCCTAGAAGTGGTATTTCTGGGTCAAAGTGTATGCACATGGGCATACACTTTGGGCATAGTTCCAAATTGCTCTCCAGAAAGGTTGGATCAGCTCACAGCTCCACCAACAATGAATTAATGTTGCAACTTTCCCACATCTTCTCCAACATTTATCATTTTCCTGTTTTTCATGTTAGCCAATCTGATAGGTGTGATGTGATACTTCAGAGTTGTTTTGATTTGCATCTCTCTAATCAATAGTGATTTAGAGCATTTTTATATGACTATAGATAGCTTTAATTTCTTCCTCTGAAAACCGCCTATTCATATCCTTTGACCATTTATCAGTTGGGGAAGTAGTCATAAACACACACACACACACACACACACACATATATGGGGGCATTATATGTATATATGTGTATGTGTATATATATGTGGGTATGTATGTGTACATATATATGTGTGTGTATATATATATATATATATATATATATATATACATATACATACATACATATACATATACACCCTAAGGTGAGGTTTTGCTTTGGGGTTTGCTTGTGGGAAGAGGTGTGGGTGTATGATCTGGCCAGATGAGACTGTGGGTAGCTGTTGAGCCCCCTGACTTTGAAAACCCAGATGTTCATGCTTCTCTCTCTGGTAACTAACTATGTAGGTATGTGATGGTCAGACAGCTAGAAGTCCTGTTTGTTGGTCTGTTGAATTGTGCTATTTTCTCTGTATTTTTGTCTGTTTGTAATTTCTGTTGAAGTTTAGGGTGCTGACTTTTTCCCCTGAACTAAATGAATGATATATATGTTTCATTAAAATAAAATTGCTAACCCCCTTTGAGTTGCTTTCCTTGAGAAAAGCAGATCAAAGAACCCATGCTAGCAACCATCCTGGGTATGCTAGGGTACTTGATGTTACAAATGCGTAGAAGGTTAAAGGAAGGTAGATTTTTGTTCAATATAAAGGAGATACTAGCAATGAAAGCTGTCCAAAACTGGAATGTCCTGCCTTGAGACATAACTGTTTCCCTGTTTTGAGGACTCTTCATCTTCCAGCATTGGTGGATTACTACTCATAAGGGCTTATTAAAGTAGAAATCAGTTTTTCTATTAAAATAGAAATTATGCCTATTAAAATTGAAATAGTGTCATGGTTGGGGTCAATTGAGTCAATCAATCAAATGACTCACTCCACTTAAAACACTACAAGATGCTATCCTTTATCAGGTTAGAATATCTGAATTCAATCAATCAATCAATTGGAATTATGAACAAGGTATGAACAAGCTCTGGTCATTTCCCTTAAATTCATCACTCAGTCAATAAAAGACATTTCAACTAGGTGTAACCAGAAGTCTGGATTGATTGAGGAAATTGGTCACCATCTCTGGGGATTATAGGAACCAGGAAACTAGTTTGGGATTGGGCATTTAAGTGGTTCAAAGCTTAATAAATTTCCATACACTTCCATAAATTTTAAACTTTCTCCCCTCTTCCCCTCCCCCCCTGAGAATCATATGGGGGTAAGGAAAACAGCCCCAGCCCCAACCTTGGCTCCTGGCACCATGTGGCCTTGTAACTCAGGTTAGAGCAGAGGCTCAGATTTGAGTATTTATAGAAAATTGATATTTGGGGAACCTAGTGCAAATCATCAGCTTCATTACTGTGTGATACAGCAAGCAAGCAAAAAGAAAAGCATGCACACATATGCACAAACACATATATGCAAATATTTGGCAACAGACAAGGATTCAACCAACCTGAGTCAGATATGAGGAAGATGCATACAAACTTCAAGTAAGATTTTAGTGTGAATACATGCTCAGAGTGGGATCAGTGCAAAGAAGTTTTATACCTTAAAGACGATCTTGGTTGAGAACGGTAATTGATGCCTGATATGAAAGGGGTAACTCCTAATCAGATCCACATGTGTTGGGGAAATTCCCTGAGTCACATATTGATACCAGACTTGGATGAAGAAGCTTCCTAATCAGGACCAGAAATTGGATGAGGGTCTGAATCCATAATCAAGGTTCCTAGAAATGGGTGTTGGCATGCAGCCACTGCAGCCAGCCAGGAACCTTGTTCATTCAGGAGACACAATTGGTTATATATTTGATGTAAGATCATAATGAGCCAGGACACTGGAAAAATTTAAACTGTCTGTCATTGTTTGTGTGTTTACAGTGATTAGGTCCACTTAGCCTAAGTGACACCATATTGAAGTTCTATCACTTACATTAAAACTTCAAATAATGTACTTCAAAATGCACAATTATCATACTCTATCTTAGGCCTTAGTCCTGGTCTACTCCCCTATCCTTTGATCAGAGGAGGACCATGGGAATTTTAGAGGCTTAAGAGATTTTTGGTCTTTCCTTTGGCATTTTTTCCTAGTAGCATCCCTAAAACAGCTGGTTCTGTGTCTGCATTCAGGAATCAAGGACAAACTAGAAACACTTTAAAAATGCAAATTAAAGATTATTTGGGGTGGCTAGGTGACACAGTGAATAGAGCAACAGCCATGGAGTCAGAAGAACCTGAGTTCAGATCTGGCCTCAGACACTTAACATTTACTAGCTGTGGGACCTTGGGCAAGTCACTTAACCCCAATTGCCCTGCCTTCCCCCCTCAAAAAAAAGATTATATAAATAACTCAGCAGAAAAGTTACACCTTACCCAAAAGAAAGCGCAATGGAGTAATTCAGTAAGCTCTGAATTACCCATTTGCTCCATGCTCTCTCTAAACTTGAGCCCACTTTCCCCTGGGATATTGGGGAAATGTGTCACAGAATTTTGGAGTGTTTTGTACCATTTGTTCTTACTATACCAACGTTGCAAAACATAACCCATTTTTAATGCCAATTAATTCTGGTTAATTCATTGATATCATCTCATAATGATGAGGGAAGCATACTGATGGGAACTCATGAGCTAAAGCATTGAAAACACAACCACCAACCCCTCAGTGACCTAATCTAGGGGCTCTTTCAGGGTGTGTGGCATCAAGAGGGAGGAGTTGGGCTAGATGGCTCAGCCTGGATCCTCCCCAAAGGTCCCCCAGGTTGGTGAAGACCCTGATAAAGCAGCTAGCAGAGGGTTTCTTAGTTGCCCCTGTAGCCAATGTAGTGGACTTATTTGATGACATCAGGGTCACTATAATTCAGCTGGGGTTCAACCACCATTAAGTAGCTCACTTTCAGGCCAAAGGGTGTAAACTCCAAAGGGTGGAGTCCATGGAGATAGGAGGCCAGACCTATTTCTTCTTGTTGGTTGGTAGCTGCTACATCTCTGCATTGATCTGTGATTCCTTTATTTCTAACATGTGATTGATCTTCCACAAGATGGTATTCTCATTGACCTTTTATTTAACTTTCCCCTTAATATAGATTGCTTGAACCCCAATTGTTTTTTAGCAGTGTTAGGATCTGGACCTTAGTTTTCTGGGCCAACAAAAAGGGTTTGAAGTTAAACTTAATGACAACTTTGACCTCCAATTTGTTCTGTCCTACCTCCTGCACCAATTTGATCACCAGGGATGGAAAGATGATGTCTCTGGTGGTCTTGTTCCTCATAAGTCCAAACTCCCCATTTGAGAGAAGGAAACTGGTTTGTAAGATTCAAACTTGATGAGTCACACACTGGTGAAATGCATAGTCATCTATGACAATGGACTGCTTCCCACTTTTTCCCATCTCATCAGCTGTGCTGTTCCACCTTGTAATTCATAACGTACTTTTTGTTCTTTTATTAAACAAATGCTTTATTAACTTCTGTTTTACATCATTCATTTCCACCAGATTTTGAGTTACAATTTTCCCCCGTTTTTCCCCTACCCACCATCCCAGAATAGCAGTCCCACAAGATATCGCTTCCTCCAATCTGCTCTCTCCCATATCTTCTCCCATACTCCCTTCAACTTTTCCATTAGAGCAAAGTGAATCTCTGTGCCCCAATGCCTACACATCTTATCTCCCAATTACAAGCAAAAGAGTATTAATCGTAGTATTTATATATATATATATATATATATATTTGAAACATATAAGTTTAAGACCTCTAATTTCAGATCCATTCCCTTCCTCCCTTGTCACCCATTCCCTCTGGGAAGATAAGTAATTCAGTATATGTTGTACATGTCTAGCTATGCAAAACATTACCATAATAGATATATTGTACAAGGCTGCTTATAATCCCTCCCACCCATCCCACCCCCCACCTGATCCATTCCCTACTTGATCCTGTCCCTCTTCTATAGGGGGTACTTCCAACCTCCCCACCCCCAAGAATGCCCTCCCATCCATCATCCCTCCTCTCATCCACCTTCCCCCTATTCTGCTGCAGGATGAGATATCCCATTTAGTATGTATGTCATTCTCTCCCTGAACCAAATTCAATGAGAATGTGGTTTTGCCTTTTTGCCTTCCTATTCTTCCCCTCCCCTGCAGCTATTTCCCCTTGCTTCTTCCACATGAGATAGTTTACCCTACCCTGTCTCTCCCCATCTCCTCTTGCCACTTTCCTCTCTCACCTCATAATTTAACCCCTTAAGTATCATCCCTTCCCAACAAATTCAACCTATGCCCTCTATCCATGTATAACTGTAAACATATATACACCCATTCACATATGTATCCAAATGACCATACACCCTTCTTCCATTATTTTCATAACTGAAAGGGGTTTCATCAGTCACAGTTATTGTTTTTCCATATAGGAATGTAAATAGTTCAACTTTGATAAGTTCCTTTTGATTTCTTTTTCCTGATTACCTTCTCAGGCATCTCTTGCTTCTTGTGTCTGGATGTCAAATTTTCTATTCAACTCTGGTTTTTTCCTCAAGAATGCTTGAAAGTCCTCTATTCCACTGAATGACCATATTTTCCCCTGAAACAAAATACTCAGTTTTGCTGGGTAGGTGACCCTTGGGTTCATTCCCAGCTCTTTTGCCCTCTGGAATATCATATTCCATGCCCTTCGATCCCTCAGTGTAGAAGCTGCCAGGTCCTGGACTATTCTGATTGTGTTTCCACAATATTGAAATTGTTTCTTCCTGGCTGCTTGTAGTATTTTCTCCTTGATCTGGGGATTCTGGAACCTGGCTATCATATTCCTGGGAGTTTTCTTTTTGGGATCTTTTTCAGGAGGTGATCGGTAGATTCTTTCACCCTCTATTTTGCCCTCTGGTTCTAAAACATCAGGGCAATTTTCCTTGAGAATTTCTTGAAGGGTGATTTCTAGGTTCTTTCTTTGATCATGGCTTTCAGGTAGTCCAATAATTTTTAAATTGTCTCTCCTGGATCTATTTTCCAGGTCAGTGGTTTTTCCCATGAGATATTTCACATTGCCTTCTAATCTTTCATTTGTTTGGATCTGCTTAACAGCATCTTGATTTCTCATAAAGTCATTAGCTTCCATTTGCTCCAGTCTAACTCTGAAGGAATGAATCTCCTCAGTGAACTTTTGAGATTCTTTTTCCATCTGGCAAATTCGACTTTTTAAGGCATTCTTCTCCTCATTGCCCTTTTGGGCCTCCTTTGCCATTTGAGTTAGTCTATTTTTTAAGGTGTTGTTTTCCTCAATCAGGCTGTTGACCCTCATTTCATACTTTTCCTGCATCCCTCTCATTTCTCTTCCCAATTTTTCCTCCACTTCTCTTATTTGATTTTTAAAGTCCTTCTTAAGGTTCTCTATGGCCTGCAACCCACTCATATTTTCCTTTGGGGCTTTTGGAGCAGGACTTCTGACCTCACAGTCCTCCTCCCATTCTATGCTTCGATCCTCTTTGCCCCCAGAATAGGAGTCGAAGGTTGCATATTTTTGTTTAATTTGTTTCCTTGGCCTTGGCATGCTGCCACTTAATTACTTGACTTTTGGGCTTGTTGCCACAGTATGACTCTGCCACCAGACAGGGTAGCTTTCGTCCCGAATGTGTGGGGGGACAACTTCCATTTCTGGCAAGCTGGATATCCACCCCACGACCTCCCCCCTAGACCACAATCCAGATCCAGGGAGGTTAAAGCAAGAGCGATTATCCCCCCAAGACTGATCGCTGGATCTCCCTACAGTTCGCAAGCCAGGAGCTGGAGCTGCCACTGAAAACTACAAAATGGTGTGTCTCCTCAGCAGCTTCTAGCCCCCAGGGGAGGAAGCTAACGCGTTCCCCAAATACTGGTCCCAAAGTCCATAGGGCACTATCCTCTCACTTTGTTCTAGGCATGTCTATGTTGATAATTCTGGATTCACCACGGCAGCTGGTGTTCTGGGGTCCCTCCAGCCGGCTGCTGGCCCAGCCGCCTTGGGGCTAAAACCGTAGCTCAGGCGGACCTGGGCTTGGCTCTCTGCTCACTGCACTGCCAGCAACCAGAGAGCTGCACTGGTCCTTCCTGCAGGGTTGCTGGGCTGTCCTCAGTGGGAGGTTAGCTTCTCTGTGTCGTTCTGTGTGTGCTGGGGCTCCAGAAGTTGTTCAGAGTCCCCTTTTACATAGTTTGGAGGTAATCTGGGAGAAGAGAGCCTTGGACGTGCTGTTTCTACTCCACCATCTTGGCTCTGCACCCTCTCATAACTTACTTTCATTCAGGCATACATTCAAGTGCTCACGTACCTTTTTATCACAACTTAATCAGACACATGGACTATTAGCAACTACACTCGAGGAGATATGAGCAGGTTGACATTCTCAAGCACATTGAGTAAAAGCTTATTTTGATGAAATTTGATATCCTCATTGACACCAACCAATCTTCTCCACCAACTGGCTGGTGATCTAAGATTGTTCTTCTTTTGTCTAATGCTCTTTCTGGATGGTCTGCTGAATGATAAAGATTTTAGAGTTCTAGTCTCTAGCTCTCATGGGTAGCTGAAGTCTAGGATCTCATCCTTAGAAGCCCATGAACAAGCACAAAGTTGTTTTTGATGTTCTCTTCATGATCTTGCCAAAATAGGCAGCCACAGCATCTCACATATATTAGAGGAACTTGAAGACCGTGGCAGCATTGGCAATTTGCTTGGTGATGGCCGTCGGTCAAATGTTGGAGCACTTGACATGGAAGAAGCTGGTGAGGGCAATGTGCGTTATAGAAGAGTGCACCTGCAGCCCATTATGGATCATAATTGACTCAGGGGTTTTCCACAGCATTCCTCTCAATAACATCTCAGTAGATGAGCAATGAGCACTTCCCCATTGTGTCTGTAAATGAAGAGCCTTCTAATCATGGTAGCAACTCAATCTCCCCTGCTCATGGCTCTGCTCTGAGAATAGATGAGGAGCTGCTTTGACCTGGCCCTCCATATCAGTTGTTCAGTCAGTCTGTGCAAGGCTCTGGCTCCTCTGCTACATTCTTCTCCTCCTCTGATGCCACTACTCCCAAGATCCCTCAGAGACTTTCTATAGTCGTGTGTCCCTGGGCAAGTCATTTAACCTCTATGTGCCCTGGTGTGCTTAATTGTAAAATGGGGATAATAGCACCCATATCCCAGGGATTTTATGAGTATAACATGAGATAATAGTTATAAAGTCCTTATCATAGTGCCTAGAATATAGTAGGAATTTAATAAATGCTTGTTTCCTTCCTTCTTTCCCCAATATGAGAGTCACTTCTATGTCATTTAGCTATGTATGCCCATTTCTTAGGGCAAGATTAAAGTAAATATCACATTAAAGGAAATTGCATAAAGGAAAAGGCAATGTGGACCATAACTGAGGCAACTCTAACACGGACTGACCCCTAATACGAGAAATAGATTATTAATATAATTATTCTATTAATTAATTATACATTTACATATTGTATATTAATATATTCATAATATGTGAATTAATTATATAATTAATATAATCAACACATTCACCATCTCCTAAGGAGGTTTAAACAATGTACATCAGTAGATACAATGAGACCAAAGAAGTCTAGAAATGGCCTCACCCGGCAAATACCTGATGTTGCTAAACAGAGAGAGATGGCAGCCAATGGCAACACTAATTGAGAATGATGGCTTCTTTATAAAAATCTTATAGGGGATGCTGCTGCAAGTTTATAAAAAGTTTGCTATTCAATCATTTCAGTCATGTCTGACTCTCCTTGACTCCATTTGAGATTTTCTTGGTAGTTACTGTAGTGGTCTGCCAGTTCCTTCTCCATGTCATTTTACAGATGAGGAAACTGAGCCAAACAGGGTTAAGTGTCTTGCCCAGGGTCACACAGCTAGTAAATTTCTGAGACCAGATTCAAACTCATGAAGATGAATTTCCCTGATTTCAGGCCTGGCAATCTACCCACTGTGCTACCTAGTGTCATCTTTTTTTGGAGGGGGAAAGGCAAGGCAATTGGGGTTAAGTGACTTGTCCAAGATCACACAGCTAGTAAGTGTGTTAAGTATCTGAGGCCAAATTTGAACTCAGGTCCTCTTGACTCCAGCGCCAGTGCTCTATTCACTGCTTCACCTAGTTGCCCCAAGTATCATCTTTTAAAAATGAGAAGCAGTAGAAAGCCAAGTTCATCAAAGGCAAGGCAAGAGACTTATCTAATCCAAATTATCCTAAGGACATTTAAAAATGAAGTAGGAGGACAATGAACAGATGGAAAAAAGGAAAGCACCTATAAAGACTTCTATAACAGATTCCTTTTTTCATCAATAACAATAGATCTGCATTTGGCTGTACTATTGCAGTCTCCTATTGTGCTTTCTTATGAGAAGACACTGAAGAAAACCAAGATGTTTTTGGATTAGAGTCTAATCCATCTGGATTAGACTAATTATAATAGCTAGGAGGGGTCCTGTGGGAGGTGACACAATCTTTAGATTACTAAGGAACCAAATCTCAAATTATCTGGAAGATGAGAGGATACAAGAAGTTTGGAAAATATAGACCTTATAACCAAAAAAGTTGTCTTAAGGCCCTTCTCCTAGAAGTGATATATACATCTTCCATGTATATATCAACACTTTATTTCAGCCCTCCCTCACTTAAATCCAATTCATGTGCATGTCATGGCATCGCCTCCCTGATGTCATAATCCTCTTTATAATCCTTGACAGGTGAAACAATAGAGAAAATCCATGACTAGCAGATTGTTAAGATTAAGCAATAAAACAACTAGGAAACAAGTTTGCCAAAAGCATTTTATAAAATCATGGATAATGTTCAGCTTAAAGTGGGCATCGATATTCTTCCCATATACTATACAGTTATGAATAATGGAATACAGCACAACAGCAATAATCAAATGTGTGGGTCACCCAAAGGGCAATGGAAAGGTGCAATGGAATAAGACCATGTCACCTTTGTAGTTTGTTCAAGAGAAGTGGCACAAAGCACATGAGGGAGGTGTATGAATGCAAAAGGCTGGCAAAGGTCCTCAGGATCAAGCTATCAGTTAAAAGGAATATGCTTTTGTATCTTGGAAAAGAGAAGGCTTAGGAGACACTTGCCTTTCTTCAGATATTTAAAGGGATATTATGTGGAAGAGGAATTAGGTTTGTTTGCTTTGATTCACAAGTGAGAAAAAGGAACAGTGGTTGAAATTCGCAAAAAGGCAGATTTCAACTCAATATAAGGAAAACTTCTTCCAAGTTTAAATTGTTCAAAAGTCACATGAACTGGATAGGTAGTACAGGGATAGAGCACTGGCCCTGAAGTCAGGAGGACCTGATAGCTAATCTGGCCTCAGATACCTACTAGCTGTGTGACTCTGGTCAAGTCACTTAACCCCGATTGCCTCCCCCCCCCCCCAAAAAAAAAATAAGTGCCATGAGCTGCCCAGGGAAGTAATGTGTTCTTTCTCATTTGAGATGGTCAAGCAAAGACCAGGTGACACCTCGTCAGGTATGCTACAGAAAGAGGCCTCTGAGGTCTCTTCCAAATATCAAATTCCATGATTCTGTGAACATCAAAGATGGGATAATGACAAACAGATATTTTCAGCAACACAGTCAGAGCAGAATTATAGTCTTCCATTTCAGATTAATCTCCTTATGAACAGATTTGGCATGTTACTCTTCTGGCCAGAACTCTTCAGTAACTTCTTCTTGCTGACCCTACTGAGTATATAAATACCTTAATCTGGCATTGAATTCCATTTACAATGAGACATCTTTGACTCTTCAGTCTTGTCTCATACGACTTCCTGTCATATCCACTATGCAGCCAAATTGGATTGCAGGCTTACAGGAATGCTATCCAAGTCCTATGCTTTCTTGGCTTTGCATTCTGGCCCATGGTATACCTGGAATGTTTCCCTTCCCTTGCTTCCCCTCCCCATTCATTTTTTAAAAATCTATTTCAAATGTTATATTCTCATTGATAACCCTTGGGTTACAACCTCTCACCCTCTGTCCTCATATACCACTTTTGTTTTCCATTTTATTAATTCTCTCATCGTAGATAACTTTATATTCTAATCAATAAACATTAATTAGATGCCTATTATGTGCCAGACATTATGGTAAGTATTGGATATACAAAAAGAGGCAAAAGATAGTCTCTGCCCTCAAGGAACTTAGAATTAAATGCGGGAGAAGTCATGAAAACAAATATATACAAAGCAAGCTAGTTGGAGAGGAGGATAGAGAGCATTCCAGGCATGGAGAGCAAACAGAAAAATGCTTGTAGCCAAAACATAGAGTGTCTTATTCCTCCCATCCAGAAGGCGTGTCACTGTATCAAAAAGTATGTGTTGAAGAGGAAAACATAAAAAGACTGGAAAGATAGGAGGGAGCAAGGTTATGAAGTAGCATATTGTATTTGATCCTAGAGGCAATAGCAAGCCACCGGAATTTATTGAGTAGGGGTAACATGCTTGGACCTACGCTTTAGGAAAGTCACTTTAGTGGTTGAATGGAGAATGGATTGGAGTAGGAACAGACTTGGGGTAGGCAGACCCACCAGAATATATATGTATTATTTCTATATGCATATGGCCTGCCTCAAGTCACTCTATACATATTTGTATTGTGTATATACACATACATACACATATCTGTCTATGTGTGTATATACATATGCATATATATGTATGGGTTATATAGATGTATGTGTATATACACATACATACATATACATGCACATATATTTCTACTGGACTCTAAACTTGATGAAAGCAAGGATCGAATCTTTACTTTTTCCCTCAAAAACTCTTTGAGGTATGTTATTCAGGCATTATCTCCATTTTGAAAATGAGGAAACAGAGGCCCAAATTTGACTAGGCTCATTCAGCTAGAACTAGATTTGGGATACAAATTCAGGATTTCTGCCTCCATAAGCAGTGATTTTAACCTCAGAGTTAGGAGGAACCCCAGAGGCCATATGTCCAACCTATATTTGAATAAGAGGAGGTACTTTCTATAGGAAATATTTCCTATTACACCATCAAAGTATTAGGTTTTTAAAAATAGTAGTATTATTGGAAAATACCAAAAGCAGTATTTCTATTTCAATATCGACAGAAAATTGGTGTTCATAAGACAATGGTTACTTAGAGACATGGAGTTTCCAGGTATAATATTCAGCAAAGGTCTGTATGAAAAGAAGAAAATGGAGAGGAGGAAGAAAATCTACTAACTGTCCAATTTAGTGCTAATTTAGGACAAATTGCCTAAGTCTGGGTTTTGGAAAGCAAGCAGCTGCATGTCTTGTGAGGGTGGTAGCTGAGTCTGAAGGCCATAAGACATGTTTGTCTGTACAAGGCAGGAGAAGAACAAAGCACAGATGGTGGGGTGGGGGGGGGGGGAAGATAAACCATTTTAAAATAGCTATCTTCCTTGGATGCAAGCACAGTATGCAAATTGTGAAGTTGCAGGAAATGGAATTTGCAAACCTATGGAACTTTTCTGGGTTTCTGAAGTCAGGTAAGATGACCCCAAGAGAAGCTAACTTTTTGTAAGGAAACCAGTAATGATTAGAGTTTCACTCTGAGAACCATCACGCTGTTTTGTCCTATTTTCTTTTTCTCTGAAGGAAAAGGGATGTTGAATGTTTATTAGATGGATGTTTGTTAAGCACCTACTATGGGTAAGATATCATGCTGTGCTCATAGGAGACAGTTGCTAAATTACTGTTTGAATAAAACTGTTCATTTAATTAGACTAATTATTGCTTTGGCATGATTACAAATGGAATAATTGGGAGTATAGGGACAAACTTTCTGGAATAAATGTGACATATCTTGGTGTGTTGGACTCCCTGTTTAGGGGAAGGAAACTTAGAGGGGAAATGTATGTAATAAGGTTTGCATGAATAGGCCAGGTATATTAGAAAAAAAGAATAAAAAAATTCATTTGGACAAACAAAAAGTCAAGTATACCAAAGGAACTAATGAAAGAAAGTGTAAAGAAAGAAAGTTTAGCAGTATCAGATCTTAAACTATATTATAAGGCAGTAATTTTCAAAACTATCTGGTACTGTCTAAGAAATAGAAAGGTAGAACAGAGTAGATATACAATTACAGCATCAAATAAACATAATAACCTTTGATTTTACAAGTATAAAGACAAGATTTGGGAGTAAGAATTCAGAATTTGGTAAAGAAAAATGTTGGGAAAACTAGAAAGTAGTATGGCATAAATTGGACATAGACCAATATCTTACACCATTTACCAAGGTAGTCCAAATGGATATATGACTTAGATATAAAGAGAGCTGTTACAAGATAATTTGAAGAACAACGAACATATTATACTACTTATCAGATTTATGTATAAGTGAACAATTTATGAATAAAAAAGAAGAGTAAGGTGTAAAATGGATAATTTTGATAGCATTAAATTACAAAGGTTTTGTGCAAATAAAACAAATTTTGCCAAAATCAGAAAGCAAGAAGAAAACTTGGGAAATATTTTTAGAGTCAGTTTCTCAGATCTTAAATATATAAAGAACTTTGTTAAATCTATAAGAATACTAGTCATTCTCCAATTGATAAGTGATCAAAAGATAAAATCGGCAGTTTTTATATAAAAAAATCAAAACAATTTATTGTCATATGAAAAATGCTCTAAATCATTATTGATTAGAGAACAAATTAAAACTACCTTGAGATATAATTTTATATCTATCAGGTTAGCTAGAACTTATTGATGGCAAAAGAGACAAATGTTAAAGGGGATATGGAAAAATTGGAACACTAATTCATTGTTGATGGAATTGTTAATTGATCCAACCATTTTGGAGAGCAATCTGGAATTATGTCCAAAGTGTTATTAAATTGCCTATATCTATACCCTTTCACTCAACAATACCACTTTAGGTCTGTTTCCAAAGATGACTAGGAAAAAAGGAAAAGAACTTATATGTTCTAAAATATTTATAGCAGTTGTCTTTGTGGTGGCAAAGAACTGGAAATTGTGGGGATTTCTGTCAATTGGGAACTGGACAAACAAGTTGGTAGTATATTACTGTGATAGAATGCTACTGTGCTATAACAAATGATGAGTTTGATGATCTTAGAAAAACATGGATAGACTTGCAAAAAATAATGAAGGGCAAAATGAGCAGAACCAAAGGGATGTTGTACAGAGTAACAGCAATATTGTTTTAAGAGCAACTTTGAGAGACTGAGTTATTTTAACTATTGTAAACACCCTAATTAGCTACAAAGAACATATGAAGGAAGATGCTATCTGCATCCAGAGAAAGAACTGATAAATATGTATGTATAAAATGATTTTACATATATATACATATTTGTGTCTAATGGTAACCATCTCTAAGGCAAGGAAAGAGGAGGGAAGAAGAAAATGGAGGGAAAAAGAAGGAAATTTACACAATAACTTTATTGCATACATAAAGGGAATAGCATGTTGTACATAATAGACTTTTAGTTTCATGTGCAATCACTATGTTGTAGAAATGCTTATTTTATTCCATAAACTAAAAACAAAATGAATAATCCAGGTATGTTTGTGGATTGGGAAACTGTGACTGGTAAACATTGTGTTAGTAGGGTCAAAGTTCAGAGGACTGAGCCCAAAGGAGAACAACCAAGAAGGATGAAATAAGGATGATATGTCATACAATGGTCAGAAAAATGAATTGTTCATATTTATCAGAGAGAATGGAAAATTTGAGAAACTTTCTTCAAGCATCTGAGGACCAGTCATGTGGAAGAGGAATTAGCCTTGTTCTGCTTGGCCCCAGAGGACCTACCCAGAAGCAGGGTATGAGAGTTTCAGAGATGGAAGTTTCAGAACCATGTTAATTTTTTTAAAAAAGAAAATGTTTCCTAGCAATTAGAGCTTAACCAAAAGAGGTCCAGGCTGTCTATAATTATCTTTACTGATATTCTGACATGCTGACAACCAATTCTTCTTGGTTTTTGTTATTGTTTTTTTAAAGAGTAAGTCATACCGTACTAACCCTATCCTTTTATATGCTTATTAAGTGTTCATTGAATTGGACGGGATTTCCCCATCTGTGAAATGAGGATAATTATCATCGATTTTACCAAGGGCTGTTACAAGGATAAAATGAGATAATAGTTATAAGCGTTTTTTAAGCCTTAAAGCAATGTATACTAGGTTGTTAGGTCAAGGGAGTGTTATAGACCTAATAGATAAGGATATCATCAGGGCATTTGGCAGTTGTTTTTATGATATCTTAGTTAACCAGATGGAGAGATACAGTTAGTATGAGTATATAATTGAGTAGATTTCCAATTAGTTGAATGAAAGTTCCAAAGAGCGGCATCCCCTTCACTGGAAGTCTACAAAGTTTGGAGGATCACTTGTAGTAAATGGGGCAGAGGGATTATTTTTTCATACGTGGATCATCCTAAATGGCTACTAACAACGTTCCCAATGGTAATTTTCTATAATTATGTGAATACCTTTTAAAGATTGGCAACGTGCTTTATATTACATTAACTCATGGACCTCACAACAACTTTTGAGATAGACACCACCCACCAACATTTATTAATTATGATCTCTATTTTACAGATAAAGAAACAAAGGTTCAGGGAATTTAAGTGTTAACTGTGGTCACATAGCTAGTATCAAAGACAGTTTTGGACATAGGTCTTATGAACTCCAAGTCCAGGAAGTGACAGTTTACATGTGTGTGCATTTACGTGTGTGTATTTATGTACATAGACATGTCTATGTGCATCCATATATGTATATCGGTCATTCCTGGATCTTTTACCATAATTAAATCCAAAATTTTATTAACCAGAGAAGTTCAACAGCATTGTATGTCAATTTCATGACAGCATGCTTGCCCGGGTACTAGATAATGGACAATGCTCTTGTGCTTTCCCAGTCACCAGTGGAGTGAAACAAGGCTATGTGCTTGTTCCCATGCTTTTTATCATGATGTTTTCAAACATGTTCTCAAATGCTTTTAATGAGGATGAACAGTGCATCAAGGTCAGCTACTAGACTGACAGTAAATTTTTCAATTTGCAAAGGCTACAAACCAAAAGCAAAGTGGAGGGAGCATTGGTGCATGATTTTCTATTTGTAGATGATTGTGCATGCAATGCAGCCTCAGAAGCTGAGATGCAACAAAGTATGGATCAATTCTCTGCTGCTTGTGCTAATTTTGGCCTAATGATTAACACCAAAAAAATGCAGGTGCTCCATCAGTCAGCACTGCAGAACCCACATGTATAACCATTGGTTACAGCAAATGGACAAATTTTGAATGCTTTGGATAAAGTCACTCACTTTGGTTTTGTACTTTCCAGGGACATACACATTGATCATGAGGTGATGTATATGTTGCTAATGAGTTCATTACCAGAGCTATCTCAGTGTTTGGGAGACTGATAGAAAGTGTGGGAGAGAAGAGGTATTAGACTGATTACCAAACTGAAGGTCTACAGAGCCATTGTGCTGACCTCATTGTTGTATGCCTGTGAAACCTGGACAGTATATCAGCACCATGCCAGGAAACAAAACAGTTTCCATTTGAATTGTCTTATGAAAATTCTGAAGATTACCTGGCAGGATAAGATACCAGACACTAAGATCTTTACTCAAACTAAATTACCAAGCATTCAAACTCTGCTTCAGAGAGCACAACTCTGATGGCCTCATTGTTGGAATGCAAAATATATGCTTACCAAAAAGACTATTTTTTGGAGAAGTCACACAAGGCAAGCACTCACATGGTGGTCAGAAGAAGTGATATAGGGACACTCTCAAGGTCTCTCTTAAGGACTTTGGAATTGATTGTGTGACATGGGAGACACTGGCACAGGACTGCTCAGCATGGTGTGCCTACATCAGAGAAAGTGCTGGGTCCTATGAGCAAAGCAGAATTGAAATAGCTCAAAGGAAACACTGGATGCCCAAATTTAGAGAATCCACACCAAATGGACTATTTGTGCCTGACCTATGGTAGAGCATTCTGAGTTCCTATTGGTCTGATCAGCCACAGTCAGACACAATGAAACTTGACTCTAGCATGGTGATGTCATTTTGGTCCTCTTTGACGATGAAAGACGATAACTAACAACCAACCAATGTTGGTAATTCCTGGATCTAGAGTTAAGATGCTATGAGTTTAAATTCAGTTTCACTTACTAACTCTGTGACCTTGGGCAAGTTACTTAACCTCCATCTGACTCAGTTTTACCATCTGTAAAATCATGATAATTATATTACCTAGCAGAGTTGTTACAAAGATAGAATGCAATTATATTTGCAGTGTTTTTTAAGTCTTAAAGCACTACATAAATACTAGATATTATTATACTACATATGTACACTTATAATTATAAGCATAGATTAAGAAATAATAATAATACAAATATTTATGTAGCACCTACTAGGTGCTTTAAAATATCTCATTTGATCCAAGACAAAAAAAAAATAAAGCAAAGCAAAAGGATCGATCCATCATTTCATGCCCATCTCCCCAGCAGCAAAAACTGATGGGTCAGAAACACCAGTTTTGTATATATTCATATACTGCGAATCTGAACTAACACAATGCTGCTGAATTAAATTGTCATAAGTAACAATGAGACATTTTCCCAACAATAAAAATGTACCTGCTCCCCAAATTTTTCTTTCTTCTTCAATTCTCACCTGCCATTTTGTTTCACTTTTGTTATGTACTTAAATTCTAACTCCTCTCATAGTCACACATTTATATATCTTTTAGCAACTTCATAACATTCATCTTTGAATACCCAACACACAGAACAGTTCCCTGAATCCTCTTTTTTTACTCGAACTATGATTTTTATCATTATAGGGAGCTCTCAGTGAGATCAATTCTATTCAAATTCATTAAGCATCTACCATGGGGACACAATTAATTAATTAATTTGTAATTCATAAATAGAAAGACAGTCTCTGCCCTCAAGAAGCTTACATTCTAATGGGGGAAGACAACACACAAAAGGGAAGCTAGAAAAGGGTGGGGATGATGGGAATGGTATCCACTCTGAGCAATGTGAAGAGCTGGTCTGGGTTGGTCAAGATGAAGGTGGGATGGTCCAGGTTTGAAGAAAGTATCATCATAGGCTTGAAGAAGAACTTACAGAGGAAAAGGTGATGGTGGTGGAGGTGTTACCAGTATGAAGAGAAGGCCTCTGGGACAAGGGTAGACAAGTGATCTGGGGTGTCATGGGCTGGCATGCAGAAAGCATGGCAACTAGTGTGCCACAAAAAACTCAAAATACCAAAAATGTTAATGTGATATGGATTATAGTCATATATATATATATATATATATATATATATATATATATTCACTCATAGCAGTCAGTCACCCTGTGTCTGAATGGTTAGAGAATAAATTTCCAGGAAATCCACAGACTAGCTAATTGAATTGCAAACAATCTACACATGAAACCCTGAGAAAAATCAGGCCTTCTCTACCAATGTTAGTCACTTTGAGAAAAAATAAAAGATAAGAAGCTTTTGAAGCCATAGCCAAGCTGTGAGGTAGGTGCCAACCCATGTAAACATGTACACACACATACACACACACACACACACACACAGAGTGAATTTATCCCAATCTTCAATTTCCTAGAATCAATTTTCAGATTCTTATCAGGGGGATCATAAAGTGATTCTCATCTAAAATAATCTGTCTTGTTCAGATCTAGAGAGCTCAGATATCATAGACATTTCCGAGAAGAGCAGAGTCTAAGAGATATATGTGATTCAGCAGAAAGGGAAAGTCCCATTTCAACAGAAAGGTGAGTATGTGTGTGCATGTGTGTGCGTGCATGTGTGTGTGTGTGTACACCCATATGCATGTGTATGCATGTGTGTGTTGCTATTTTTGTCAGCAATGCTTCTCATTCTTATTAAAATAAAATTTAAATTAGTCAACAATCACTAATTGGCAGAGTATGATGGGAAAACAGACATTCATTCAGGAAAGATTTATTAATGACTAATATGGAAATGTTTTACATGATTGCACAGGTGTCACCCTACATCACATTACTTACCTTCTCATGGAGTGGTATAGGAGGGAGAGAAGGTTAGAATTTGGAACACAAAACTTAAAAAAAACCAACAATGATTAACTGCCTATTAGGCACAATACAAATGACTGACAATGACATTATGCTTTAAAGTTTGCTACATTCTTTAATATATTATCTTACTTAAACATCATGACAACCCTTTGAGGTACATACTAAAGCCATTATTATTCCTCACTTTAAAAATGAAGAAACTGAAGCATGGGGAAGGCCATAATTTCTTCAGTCTCACATTTAGTATGCTTCAGAGGTAGGACCTAAATCCAAAATTTCCCAAAGTCTAGCACTATATCACATATTGTAATGGTAATGTAATTTGAATTTGAAGACCCCTTTGTGTTGGCAAAGGTAGCAGTTACTTAGCACTTAGTAATTGATCAAGCCTCTGCCTGGGGAAACAGACAGTATAAACCAGTATAAACTCCTGTCTCCTATTATGTCAGTAACAGGAAGGGGTTGGCTGAAACAGGAAGCTAATGCTGTGTGTATATAAGGAAAAGCCCCAGAGAGGCACAGTCAGAATTTCTTGGGACCAGCATCTGGTGTCAGAGCAGCTACAGAAGAGAGAATGGAAGCCTGAGCCAGAATTTCCTGAGAACTTGTGGTGGTGAAGCTTCTTCGGAACAGGAGCCCAGGCGCCCAGAGCCCAGGAGAAGACTGTGATGTCTTTTCTTCTCAACACTGTGCTTCTGTGAATGCAACCAGAGATTTCACTAGCTTCTTTTGAATGCCTTAAGCATAATGCTGACCAACATTGGAATTATGTTCTGCTAAAATTCCATGTGACCATAACTCAATAAAGACATCTGAGTTTGTCAGGATCTAGAAGGGACAGCCAGGAATTAAGAGCACATGCTTCCAGAATAAAAAATAAAATAAGGCTGACACTTTGAATAGTCAGGTTGAACCAGAGGGTCAACTCCCTCATACTCATTCCATTATTTTTATCTTCTTTCATCTTGTTCAGACTATGAATTCCCCCTTGGCACTTGGTCTTTCAATATGTCTCATCCCTTGCTTTAGATATGCCTGATTTTCCCATTTATATATGTTCTCCTACTAACTTTTACCCTGTCTTTTTGGCCCCAGATAGAGATTTCTTTCCTATTTTCAAGGGGAAGGGAATACACCTAATAAATAGCAAGTACCTTTTCTGCTCATGGATGTTCCCTCAACACCCTCCCCCCACACAAAAGTAGATCTTTTCTTTATATAAACTGCTTCTGAGTGACATGCCTGATATCTTGTGGCTTTGTAACTGCCTTTGGACCTGCATGCAAACTTATTAATCCTTATTACATTTCACCTGGTTAGCTTCAGTTCAATGCTCCAGTCTGCTGGGATCTTTTAGGGTTCTGATTCTGTTATCCAAAATAGGTCTACAGAAGCTTAGACTTGGAAAGACTCTTGACTATTATCTAGTCCAACACCCTAATTTTAAAGGTGAGGAAAGAACACTAGATTTAGTCAGAGGACCTTGTTTCAAATCCTGGCTTTGTTACTTGCCATATATTTGATCACAGGAATGTCATTTAACTCCCTGGACCTTAATTTTCTCAACTATAAAATGAAGTTGGTAGAAAGGATATTGTCTATAATTTCTCCTACCTCTCAATCTATATTTCTATTTAGTCAGTGCCCTCGAGTCACCATTCCTCCTTTCAAACCACAACCCCCTTAGGAACGTTCCTGGTGATGCAGAACTTTGGAGGGCCTGACTTCTGGATAATATTGTCACATTGCTTGATTGGGTACACTATTGAGTACACATGACTCTAGAGCAGAAATTCCAGAAATTCTACAAAGGGGTGACTTATCTCTCAATTTCCCCCCAACTGCAAAGCATGAGGACAAGTCTAGATTGTCTGGAGGTATAGTCAGGGGTTGTCCTTACACACACCCAGCCACACCCAGCTATGGGAATACATTCTGTCTATGACGGTCATATGCCTGGTCATATGATGGTCATATGCCTGGGATGCGTCCCTCCCTCCTTTTGATGTCTTTTTTTCCTTTGGTGCAGGTGCTTGTGAGGATTTGAAAGCCTTATAGGCTGTATTTCCCATCAGCAAAGTATTGCCAGTGTTGATACCAATATCAATAGTGAATGATGACAAGAGAAGTACATACATTGATCATTTTGGTCACTGGAGGAGAGTACTAAAGCAGCAGCAAGAGTGGACTGACACAAAGGGAAGAGTAGACATTGGAGGAAAACTAGCTAGATCAAGTTGTGCTTATTGATCAGAGAATGCCAATGCAGGTGAAACACAGCATAACTAATGAATAGTCTTGCAATTGTTTATGTCCAAATGAGGCTTGAATATTGGCCTCTCAGCTTACTGTGTTGGTAGTTTTGTATGAGCTGCTATATTCTCTTATGGTAGTTCTTTAATATGCACTGTTTTTCTCATGTGTATAATGGCTTTTTTTCTAGTAGGAATTAATCTCTCTTTGGAAAAAGGGAAATTCCCCCCTTTTGGGGAAAACTCTAGACTAAAGACAAAAATAGAATTGTCCCTGGAGTATCTAAAGAGGGAGAACATGTGAGAATCAGGAAGCTTTCTAATTTGCCATGTCCCATGTTTGTATTGGCTACAAAATTGATGATGGCATCTATGAGAAAGAAGATAACAAACAAGACCAGGTCCAAGGCAAGATGGAAGAGGATGAAAGCAAGAATACATGGAAAGTGATGGACCTGGGGGAAAAGGTACACATCTTCCTTGGATTCTGGAAAAAAAGAAGATAAAATGGGTAATTATGTAGAGAAACAGAGAGAGGGAACAGAGGGAAATCAAGACAGTTTATGTTGGATAACTTTAACCTGTTCAGTAAAGTTAGAGGCAGGATTACATGCTAAGGGCAAAGGTAAGGGCCTTGTGAAGGGTAAAAGTGGATGCAAAGTCCCTGCAGGAAATAGAAAGGGGAATCAATTAGGTAAATGTCACTGTATTAATGATATTGATTTCTATTGCTGTTTGTTTCCATGTCCAACCTTCATTAGACCAACAGTATTTTCATTTTTTTATAATTAACTTGTAAATAAAATCAGTTTTTCATATTAAGATATTGCTGTTGATTTTGATGACTTTTTTTAGAAATTATGGTCTGCTCCATGCATAGCATATAAGCAATATGAACTAACATTTATATAGGACTTTATACTTATTGTTTCATTGAAGACTAGCAACAATCGTACAAGGGCAGTACTATAGCTACTATTACCTTCATTTTGCAGATAAAGAAAGTAGAAATTGGGGGAAGAATTGAAACCTAAGTTTCTCCTGATATCTACTCCAGCACTCTTTCTACTAGATAATGAAGCTTTTCAATTAAGCTATTTTCATGAAGAAAGAATGTTTCTTAATATATTTGAACAGAAAAATACATTAAATAATCATGATCTCAAATTAATAGAGTGATGGGTTCTTCAAAGCCTAGAGATTTTTGAAAAAACAAAAAAATAAAAAGAATATATCTCATGTTTTCATTATAAGTCTCTGATTTTTTAAAAATGTGGACAAGTACTGGATCAAAGAGTAATAGAGCCATGTAGCACCATTTGAGGTTCTTAAACCTTTTTTTTTTCCACAACACCCCTCTGGTTGTCTGGAGAAACTTATGGATCTCTTCTCAAAATAATATATCAAAGTAAAATATACAGGATTACAAAAGAAATCAATTATATTCAACAAAATTATTAAATATATACATATACTATATACATACATACATACATATGTGTTTATGTATATCTGTATGTATATATATTTAAGCCCATGGAATACTGGTTAAGGACCTTTGGACTAGATAATTCACTTCACATTGACACAATTATGCTTTGGGTCCCATTAGTCAACTAGTCTAATACTATCTAGCTGTGCTATCATTTACTCCACATTTTTGCATCTTAAGGTGAAATTTCATCAGTTGCCTTGCTGAAATCCAGACATCCTGGGCACATTTGTAAAACAAGACCTGCAATTAAATTCATACAAGAAGCTCTTGGTGAGGAATGTCTGTACCAATGCATATCAGAATATTCTCTACAACCATTCTAAGAACAATATTTTAAAAAGAAATAAAGTTCTCCTGGTGAGACTTCAACTTAATAAACCCAGAAACCACTTCTTCCTTTTCTCACTAGAAATGTTTTTATAATACATTCTAGACTGTTAACAAGAATTGTAGTCCTATAGGTTCACTTGCCTATAAGCTGGTCTTTTCATCAGAAAGTCTTAAAAATCCTCTATTTCATTAAACACTCATTTTCCTCCTACCCCCTTTCCCAAAGGATTGATTCAGTTTTTCTGGGTAGGTTATTCTTGCTTATAATTCAGCTTTTCTCCACTAGAATATCATATTCCAAAGCCTTCTACTCCTCTAATGTAGAAACTGCTAAATTTCATGTGATCCTGATGGTGGCTCCATGATATATGAATTATTTATTTTTAGACGCTAGCAATTCTTTTTGACCAGAGAACTCTGGAGTTTGCCTGTAATATTCCCAAGAGTCTTCATTTTGGAATCTCAGAAGGTGATTGATGGGTTCTTTTAATTACTTCTTTGCTCTCTAGACCTAAGATATTGGGTTTCGTTTTATAATTTCTTAAAATTATCATGTTCTTGACTAATATAATATTTTAAAAGATATTATCATATAATACATAAAATAAGTAAAATAAATAAAAATATAAAATATAAATAATGTAAAATTTCTTGAATGTATAATTTCAATTTCCTTTTATAATTTCTTGATAGATGATGTCTAGGCTTTTCAAAAATCACAGCTTTCAGGTAGTCCAAGATTCTTAAATCATGTCTTCTTGATATATTTTCCACGTCAGTTGTTTTTCTGATGTGATATTTCATATTTTCTTCTATTTTTCCATTCTTTGACTTTGTTTTATTGTTTATTGATATCTCATGAATTCATTAGCTTCCACTTGCCCAATTGTGATTTTTATGGTATTATTTTCTCTAGTGAACCTTTGTACCTACTTTTCCATCTGACCTTATTCTGCTTTTTTTTCTTCACCCAAAGTAAAATAAAGTTTATTAAAGATTTGCAATATTGGGTAGATTCTTAGGGAGCATAAGCATTTGTGATGCTTGTATTAACAAGTGGGACTGATTGAATCTCAGCTAGAATGAATCAGAGCCCTTATTCTGTTTTTTAAGAAATTCTTTTCTCCAGTGAATTTTTGTGCCTCTTTTTACCAAGCTGTTAGTTCTCTTTTCATAATTTTCTTACATCACTCTAATTTCTATTCCCATTTTCCCCTATCATTTTTATCTTTCCTTTCTTCCAGAAACTTTTGATGGACTTGTACCCAATTTACACTTCTCTTTGAGGCTTTGGTTGTAGCTGTTTTCCACATTGTTGTCTTCTTCTAAGTTTGTGTCTTGGTCTTCCTTGCCTCCATAGTAGCTTTTCATAGTCACATTCTTTTTCGTTGTTGCTGTTTGCTGGTTTTTCAGACTATTTCTTGACTTTGAATTTTATGTTAAAGCTGGGCTCTATTCATCTGGGAGTGATGAGATGTTGTTCCAGGTTTCAGGTTATTTCATGCTGCTGGTTTCAGTTAGTTCTGGGCTTTGGCAAGTTTTTGGTGCTTCCATGGTGGTATGATCTGGAGAGTGCTGTGGTCACTGTTCTCCTGGTCTTTTCCCAGCAGATTCCTCATTCCCCTGCAGCTGCAGGTGCTAGCACCCCTCTCTGCCTTGGAATTGTGACTGGTGCCCCTGCTCCCTTGTGCCTGACCGCATTCCTCTCTATGCTGGAACTGTGACACAGAAATGGGTATAGGCAAGAGTTGCCAATCAGTGTCAGCTGCAACCAGTGCTAACAGATGGTCCCCTATAATCTCTTTCTGAGCACTTGCCCAACCCTTTATCATATCTGGGATGAGAGCTCTTGAAATTGCTGCTGCTATGGCAGCTGCCTCCAAGGCCCAGTGCTGGTGATGATGCCATTCATGTTGTAACTTGGCCCTCTACCTGGTGTCACAGACCTCTCTTGCCAACCTCCTAGGCTGGAAAAATATCTCACCCCAATCTTTTGTTGGCTCTTCCTCTTCACAATTCAATTTGAGGTGTTATTTTTAAATCATTTGATTGGGTCATTGCCTCTACTCTACCATCTTGTCTCCACCTACTTCAAGTTAAACTTCTAATCACTAGTTACTAATGGGGAAAGGAGAACACCAAACTTTATATCAAGTCCTTGAATTCCTTCCTACAAAATGCCATTTCCACAATGAACATACTTGGTAAGTAGTAAAGAAACCTATTTATCCAAGTCAATAATAAAACAGAAATTAAAGAACATACACACACACACACACACACACACACACACACACACACACATATATATATATATACATACCAGACAATACAGGGTTGAAGGAGTTCTAACATTTGGATTGAGGTAACTCAGGTCAACCAAGAAATAGTTACAGATCTTATTCAAGGGGAAATCCCCCAAAGTCTCTAGTGTAGCAAGCTGAAGATAGGGACATGATAGAGGCTGCTAGCTCTCTCATATTGGCTTCTTCCAGAATCTTATTCTCCTTTCAGCAACCTGAAATGGGGTTGGCATCATCTATTTTCTCTCCCCAAACTGGAAGTCACAATCACCAAAATTGACTAAAAAGGCCCAAAGATACTCAAAAGGCTGAACAGACTGAAGAATCTCTCCTCTTCTTTTCAACTCCACCCTGTCCCTCACAAAGGTATACGTCATTTATCTCTACCAATAAGGAGAGAGTCCCAAACCAATGGGTTTTGGGATCAAGAAGGGCCTCATGCAAAGTGTAATAAACTTGACTTTAAAATTAGTTAGGGATTCTAAGAGGCAGAAAGGATTATATTCTAAACATGGGGGACCACCTTTGCAGAAGCACAGAGAGAAGACATGGAATATTGTATGTGGGAAACAGCAAAGAGGCCAGATTGAATATAATGGAAGATGAATGAAAGGGAGTAATATGAAACAAGACTAGAGATAGAGACTGTCATGGACTTGAAATTCAAGACTGAGGGTTTTGTATTTTATTCCAGAGGCAACAGAGAGCCAATGAAGATTCTGAGCAGGAGAGTAACATGCCCAGATCTAGCATTTAGGAATATAAGTTTGGCAATTGTGTAAAATATGGAATGAAGGAGAGATAGAAAGCAAGGAAACTGAATAAGAGGCTATTGTAATAGTCCATGTGAGAGGTGATGAAAGTCTGAAGTAGGGTGGAGACTGTGACTGCAAAGAAGATGGATATAAGAAGTGTTATGGGGTTGGAAGACAAGCTTTAATGCCCAATTTGATATGGGATGAGAAGAATGATGGAAAAATCAAGGATACCTTTGAGGTGATAAACCTAGGTGATTGGGAGGATAGTGATGTCATCAACACATGGGGACATTTAGAGGACAGAATAGGTTGGGAGGGAAATATTATAAATTCCATTTTGGACATGTTGAGTTTGAGATACCTTTAGGTGAATTTGTCTAGCAAAATCTGTTATTTAAAGACTGTAGTCTAGAAGAGTAAGGACTTGGGAGTGATCTGTAGATATGATATCTGAACCCATGGAAGGTGATGAGTCTACCACAGGACAGTGTAGAGGGAGAGGAGAAGAGGGCCCAAGAAAGGGCTTTAGGAAGTCTCATGGTAGACAGAGAAAGGGTAATGATTCAGCAGGGGCTGTCAGAAAGGTAGGAGGAAAACCAAGAGTCAACTAATAAGTAATGTTCCTGCCATAGTCTCTTCATTTTCTCCCATCAACTTGACTTACTTATTGATGTGTTTTAATTTTTTTTCTTTTTCACCAGATAAAATTGTAGAGGGGATTGGGGGTGCTGGTGGAGGGCATGGCAAAGGAATAAGTAGATACAAAAGAGGAACAAAGGTTGCCTCTGCACACAGCCCTCTCTATCTCTTTCCCAGACACATACCCACGACAGGCAGGGAGCTACCTGCTTAAAGCAGCCTCCCCTCCCACTGCCTACATACCCCATCAATGAAGCAACAGGGCCAGGTTAGTCTGAGGAAACTTCAGAGACAACCAGCTGCTTGATGGTTCCTTTGATTTTTCACATGTATACCCAGGTGGGAAGACCAATTTGTATGGCAGGACATCTATTAACAGCTACTAGCTTCCTCTGGCTTCTCCTTGCCCCAGTATTGTTTACTATCTTTTAGGTCATATGAGAGACAGATGCCATATTGGATAGAGAGAGTTGTGCTCAAAGACAGGAAGCCCTGATTTGATGTAGCAATACCAAGTGCTGCCCCTGATAAAAAATGGCTAAGCAATCTTGGATAAATAAATTTACTTTTGAGTGTAGTAAGTGGCTCTCTAACACTAGAAGGCACTTACCTGTTCTGGTAGAAGGCAATGATATAACTACAGCCAACTGGAAGGGCTGGAGAGCTGATTGTTAAATTTCCTTTGCAAGCATTTACCCGTTGAAAAATAAAATCAGGGCTTGACTTATTATTTTGCTAATTGCCTAGACATAAGGAAATGATGGGGAAAATGTTAATAAATACTGACTAACTTAAAAGTGTGTCCTGCTTTTTCAGAGACCAGGTTGTTAAATATTTATCAGCATAGGAGTCTCACCTGGAACTCCCTACTCCTATAATGAAATCATAGTTCTCAATACTATCTTTACTTATAACTATAAGTAAATATCTAATGTTTATGTCTAAACGTTTTTCTCCTTTCCCTTCCTTTTTTTCAGTTTAGGATTAATACAAAGAAAGTATTTTAGGAATTCAAAGGAGAAAGAGCCCTCATTCAGATACTCCATAGTACCCTCCAGGTACTCTGAGATTTAATGACACTGGCCTCCTTACTATTCCTTGCACAAGAAACTCCATCTCCTAACTCCATGCATTTTTCACTGACTATTCCCTATGCTTAGAATACTCTCTCCCTCCTTGTTTCCACTTCTTGGATTTTTTCTGTCTCAGCTAAAATTTCATCTTCTAAAATAATCCTTTCTTGATCCCCTTAATACTAAATGCCTTCCTTCTGGAATTGTCCCAATTTATCCTGTATATATTGAGTTTGCACATAGTTAAATCTATACCTCATTGTAACAACAAGCCCCCTAGCCTACTCAGGATGACTGCTAGTACAGGCCCCCTAGAGAGTGAGTTCCTTGAGAGCAGAGACTGTTTTTGCCCCTCCAACCCTTAGCACAGTGTTTGGCACATAATTGCTTGGTTATTGTCCTTCATTTTTTTTTTTTAAAACAAATACTTTATTAACTTCTGTTTTACATCATTCATTTCCGCCAGATATTGAGTTACAATCATTTTCCCCCCATTATTCCCCTACCCAACCTCCCAGAATAGCAGTCCCACAGGATATCGCCTCCTCCAATCTGCTCTCTCCCATACCTTCTCCCATACCCCCATCGACTTTTCCATTAGAGGAAGATGAATCTTTGTGTCCCAATGCCTGCACATCTTATCTCCCAATTATAAGCAAAAGAGTATTAATAAAAGTATCTATATATATTTGAAACACTTAATGTTAAGACCTTGAATTTCAGATCCATTTCCTTCCTCCCTTGTCACCCATTCCCTCTTGGGAGATAAGTAATTCAGTACATGTTGTACGTCTAGCTATGCAAAACATTATCATAGTAGATATATTGTGCAAGGCTGCTTATAATTCCCTCCCACTCATCCCACTCCCCACCTGGTCCATTCCCTACATGATCCTGTCCCTCTTCTATAGTGGGTACTTCGAACCTCCCCTCACCCCAAGGATGCCCTCCCATCCATCATCTCTCCTCTCATCCCCCTTCCCCCTATCCTGCTGCAGGTTGAGATATCCCATTTAGTATGTATGTCATTTTCTCCCTGAACCAAATTCAATGTGAATGTGGTTTTGCCTCTTTAGCCTTCCTTATTCTCCCCCTCCTTTGCACCCACTTCCCCTACATGAGATAGTTTACCCCACCATGTCTCTCCCCATCTCCTCTTGCCACTTTCCTCTCTCACCTCATAATTTCATCCCTTGAGTACTCTCCCTTCCCAACAATATCAACCTATGCCCTCTATCCATATATAACTGTAACCATATACACACACATTCACATATGTATTCGTATGACCACACCCCTTCTTCCATTATTTTCATAGTGAGAAAGATATCATCAGTCACAGATATTGCTTTTCCATATAGGAATGTAAATAGTTCAACTTTGATAAGTTCCTTTTGATTTCTTTTCCCTGATTACCTTCTCAGGCATCTCTTCCTTCTTGTGTCTGGATGTCAAATTTTCTATTCAACTCTGGTTTTTCCTCAAGAATGCTTGAAAGTCCTCTATTCCACTGAATGACCATATTTTCCCCTGAAACAAAAATACTCAGTTTTGCTGGGTAGGTGACCCTTGGGTTCATTCCCAGTTCTTTTGCCCTCTGGAATATCATATTCCATGCCCTTCGATCCCTCAGTGTAGAAGCTGCCAGGTCCTGGGCTATTCTGATTGTGTTTCCACAATATTGAAATTGTTTCTTCCTGGCTGCTTGTGGTATTTTCTCCTTGATCTGGGGATTCTGGAACCTGGCTATAATATTCCTGGGAGTTTTCTTTTTGGGGTCTTTTTCAGGAGGTGATCTGTGGATTCTTTCAACCTCTATTTTGCCCTCTGGGTCTAAAACATCAGGGCAATTTTCCTTGAGAATTTTTGAAGGGTGATTTCTAGGTTCTTTCTTTGATCATGGCTTTCAGGTAGTCCAATAATTTTTAAATTGTCTCTCCTGGATCTATTCTCCAGGTCAGTGGGTTTTCCCATGAGATATTTCACATTGCCTTCTAATCTTTCGTTTGTTTGGATCTGCTTAACAGCATCTTGATTTCTCATAAAGTCACTAGCTTCCATTTGCTCCAGTCTAACTCTGAAGGAATGAATCTCCTCAGTGAACTTTTGAGATTCTTTTTCCATCTGGCAAATTCGACTTTTTAAGGCATTCTTCTCCTCAATGCCCTTTTGGGCCTCCTTTGCCATTTGAGCTTGTCTATTTTTTAAGGTGTTGTTTTCCTCAGTCAGGCTGTTGACCCTCATTTCATACTTTTCCTGCATCCTTCTCATTTCTCTTTCTAATTTTTCCTCCACTTCTCTTATTTGATTTTTAAAGTCCTTCTTAAGGTCCTCTATGGCCTGCAACCTGCTCATGTTTTCCCCTGGGGCTTTTGGAGCAGGACTTCTGACCTCACAGTCCTTTTCCGCTCTATGCCCCCAAAATAGGAGTCTAGGGTTGCATTTTTCTGTTTCCTTTGCCTTGGCATGTTGCCACTTAATTGCTTGACTTTTGGGTTTGTTGCCACACTATGGCTTTAAGGCCAGATAGAGGAATTTTCGTCCTGAACGTGTGGGGGCAACTTCCGTTTCTGGCAAGCTGTAAACCCACCCATGACTTCCACCCTAGATCACAATCCAGATCCAGGGAGGTTAAAGCAAGAGCGATTACCCCCCAAGACTGATCGCTGGATCTCCCCACGATTTGTAGGCTGGGAGCAGGAAATGCCTCTGAAAACTACACAGTGGTGTGTCTCCTCAGCAGCTTCTAGCCCCCAGGGGAGGGAGCTGATGCATTCCCCAAATACAGGTCCCAAAGTCCATAGGACACTAACCTCTTACT
Source organism: Gymnobelideus leadbeateri (assembly GCA_011680675.1). Classification (NCBI taxonomy): domain Eukaryota; kingdom Metazoa; phylum Chordata; class Mammalia; order Diprotodontia; family Petauridae; genus Gymnobelideus; species Gymnobelideus leadbeateri. The sequence continues at coordinate 487,176 of WOXC01011713.1, forward strand.
TTGTCCTAGGCAAGTCTATGTTGATAATTCTGGCGTCTCCACAGTTCCTGGTGTTCTGGGGTTCCTCCAGTCAGCTGCTGGCCCTGCCGCCCTGGGGCTAAAACCTCGGCTCACGTGGACCTGGGCTCGGCTCGGCTCCTGCGCTCGGCGCGCTGCCGGCTCCCAGACCACTGCGCTGGTCCTTCCTGCAGGGTGCTGGGCTGTCCTCAGCGGGAGGTTAGCTTCTCTGTGTCGTTCTGTGGGTGCTGGGGCTCCAGAAGATTTTCAGAATCCTTTTTCACATAGTTTGTGGAGAATCTGGGGGCAGAGAGGCTTGGACGAGCTGTTTCTACTCCGCCATCTTGGCTCCGCCCCCCTATTGTCCTTCATTTTTGAAGAAGACCTAAAGGACATCATTATGTTGGAGTCAAGCTATGGCATATTCAACTATCAGCTTTTGTTGATCAGACTGATATGATCTTGGAAGGCTCTACCACAGGTCAAGTATAAATAGTTCACATGGTACATAATAGCTGTTAAATAAATGCATGTTGATGTGACTAGCTCTTCCATTATAGTAGCTCAAATGTAGTTGATCATGATAGACTATTGAAGTGTAAAATAATGTTAAGAATGCCTACATAGCCCCTGATCCAGAGTGGACAAGGACAGGACAGAGATTTTACTGAGGAGCTATGTCAACAAATAAGTCAGAGAGGAGTGGGGAAATATGGTATTCCTAACTCCTTTACCATCACACAAACCCAATTCATGGGTATGATGCAAAAAATTTTACTTGACTGTCCTTTCATCATCTAATCTCTTTTTATTGCTAGTGCTTTCCAATTGTTGTGACTGGTCAAGGATTATCTATTCTTGGATGTACAGATGGTTGCTGATGTCAACCTTATGGCCCTCAGGAATGAAAAGAAATATGAAGAATGGCCTCCAACATGAACTGAGAGGAGACATGCTGGAAGAAAAGCCTTCCAGTTTCACCTTAATAATATGGATTGTATTCAGCTAGCTATAGATTGTCTTTTTTTAAAAAAATTGTCTCATATTTTGTAATACTTCCTATGCTGCAGAGGAGGATATATTACGGTGGTCTCCCCTCTAGCAATATTGGAGAAGGGGAACATTCAAAATTGTCTTTGCTGCCAAAGGCCTTGCACATAGCACACCTTCCTGTCACTCAGAAAATCCTACTTGCGACAGTTCCATTATAAAGTTCTCTGAAAAGAAAACTTTCAACTATTTTGGCTTCATGTAGATTAAATAAGGAAATGATTGGTTTTCAGTCTTTCATTTGCCAGTTATTATATTGATTTAATGCTCAATATACTAGTGCTATCTTTTTCTCCTTAGATACTACATGTTTTTGGAGAGAGAATTTTTTCCCCAAGGAATGCTTTAACTGCATTTCATAGATTTTGGGGATGCTGTCTCATTGATAGCATTCAATTTATTTCATATTGTTTCTATGATTTTTTTCCTTACCCACTCATTATTTGAGATACAGTTACTTAGCTTCTTTTTAAGTCCATATTTTTGTTCATTTTTCCTTATTGATTTATATCATTATTGTGTTCGAATTTTTAAATATCTCCCTTTCAAAATTTATTCATGAGTTTTCTATATCCTAGCAATGGAGAACCACATGATGGGGAAATTACAACATATCACAAAAAACAGAAGTAAAAGAAAATTGAGAAAATGCATAATAAGTAAAGAAGAGAAAATGTTTATGTGTGGAGGATGAGGGATGCCAGATAGATAGCTGGAGTGCCATATTGGTCATGTACAATGCCAGGAGAAAGTGAGGGAACTCTCTATCACGTTGGATGGATCCCCTGTGACAAACTTATGGGTTAACAAGGGAAGGAGTCACATGTAATGGGTAGACACGAATAGACTGTGAACTCTATTTTTGGAAGGATATTTCAACTCAATGTAATCATAGATCCATTTGAGTCTATTTGACGATGGCATTTTTCATTATTTAGGGTGCCTTTAAGATAATCAAGCTTCCAGGCTTGTCTTTCTTTACATTATCTATCTTTTCTTTTGCCTTCTCTGAACTCTTGGTTTCAGTTTCTGCTTTTTGCTTTTTTATTCACCTGAACATTAATGAATTCTATTCTGGCACTTTATTTTAACTTTCTGCAGGCTTTATATCTGTTTCTTTTATGTATCAAGTTGTCAGCTTCTATTTTTTGTATCCCTCCATTCCATTTTATGAGCAAGTGTATTTTATAAATATTTGATATTATAATTGTTATGTTTGTATTTTCTTTCATTAGATTTGGTTATATCATTTTATTTTTAATTATTTTTTATTCTGAATTTAAACAGCAAAATAGAGCATTTTCAATTACAAGGCAAAATAAACAAGATAATTATTTTTAAAACTATGAAACTATTTCATACTAATTGCTTTTTTAAAAGCAATTAGTATTTCCAAACATTACTGTTAATATTGTCTCACTTGTCTGTGCTTCTGTTCTCTTCCACATATTAAAAAAAAAATTAAAAGTTCTTTTCTGGTCATCCTTATTGCTAACCACACTTCCCTTCCATATTGTCACTTCCCTCCCCCCCCCCATTAAAGAACAAAGAGAAAAAAATAACTAGCATTAGTAAATAAACAAATAAATGAATGAATGAATAGATAGATAGATAGATAGATAGATAGATAGATAGATAGATAGATAGATAGATAGATGGAGAGATAGACAGACAGATAGACTAAATCTGTATGGTGGTATGTCCAAAAATGAATATCTCTTTCTGCACCTGGAGTCTATCACCTCTCTGTCAGGAGGTCGGTAACATTATTTATCATAGATTCTCTAGAAATGTGATAGGTCATTACATTAATCAGAGTTCTTGAGTTTTCTTCTTAATCTTGTCCTTTTTGTAATTTTTTTCTTTTTCTGCTTACTTTACCTGTATGTCAGTTCATATTACCCAAGATTTTCTGATAATTCCTCTTTCATCATGTCAAATTGCACAATAATATTCCATTACATTCATATACCACTATTTGGTCAGTCATTCCCCAATGGATGGGCAGGCAACCTCTAAGATGCTAATTCTTTTCTCCCCTTTCCTCTTCTCCCCTTTTTCTCTTTTAATACCCTTTTCAGGATAATCTTAATATATTTCTAATTCCAATTGTATACATGTGTTCAGGTTTCCTTTGTCAATTTCAAATAAGAGTGAGGTTTATTTGATGCCTACTCCTCCCCACTCCTTCCTCCACGTTTGCATATTTTTATCAGGAATTCTAGTTATGAGAATTCCATCCCCTTCATCCTCCTTTCTATACTAATGTCATTCCTTTTACCCTCCCTACTCTGTTTATTATTAACACCCAATGATCAGAACCAATCCATCCTTAAGTTACTTAACCTCAATATGTTTTGAAGATACTAGAGTGCTTATGGGCCATGGTTTTCCATTCTCCTGTTAGAATGTTAGTTACATCATCATTCGACCCTTTGGGATTTCTCAAATGAATTCAACTTCTTAGCTTTATCTTGAATTTATTTTTGTATTTCAAAGTTCCTACTCAGTTCTGACCTTTTCATCAGAAAATTGTGGAACTCTTCTATCTCATTAATGATCCTTTTCTTTCCTGGTAGGATTGTATTCAGTTTTGCATGATAATTCATGGTTGTAATCCTCTCAGCTTTAGAAAATCATATTCCAGGCCCCACTCTCATTAATAATAATAATAACAATAGCATTTGTGTAGTATTTTAAGGTTTGCAAGGTACTTTATTAACTCCTACCCTTACAACAACCCTGTGAAAGCTACTATTATCATGTATATTTTACAGATGAGGAAACTGAGACTCAGAAAGGTTAAGTGACTTGGCCAGGATTACATAGCTAGTGAATGTAGTAAATGTCTAAGTAGTAATTTATAATAGAAACCAACATGTCTTGTTTGATATTGATTGTTTTACTGGTGGTTGAAATGTTATTTTTCTTTCTTTTCTGGATTTTTACAGCATTATCACTGTTTTTTATTGTTGCTGCTGCTGCTGATGCTGCTATTGTCATTATTTTATATTAGAGCCCTGGAATTTTGACTACACCATTTCTGGGACGTTTTCTTTTGCTAAATGATAAATGTATTCTTTCAATCTTCACTCTGCCCTCTGGTTCTAAGAGACATGGGTAGTTTTCATTTATTGTTTCTTTAAGTAAAGTGCCCTGGCTTTTTTTTTTAAACAAATGCTTTATTAACTTCTGTTTTACATCATTCATTTCCACCAGATTTTGCGTTACAATCATTTTCCCTCCATTATTCCCCTACCCAACCTCCCAGAATAGTAGTCCCACAAGATATCGCTTCCTCCAATCTGCTCTCTCCCATACCTTCTCCCATACCCCCATCGACTTTTCCATTAGTGGAAGGTGAGTCTTTGTGTCCCAATTCCTGCACATCTTATCTCCCTATTACAAGCAAAAGAGTATTAATAATAGTATTTATATATATTTGAAACATTTAATGTTACGACCTCGAATTTCAGATCCATTTCCTTCCTCCCTTGTCACCCATTCCCTCTTGGGAGATAAGTAATTCAGTATATGTTGTACATGTCTAGCTATGCAAAACATTATCATAGTAGATATATTGTACAAGGCTGCTTATAATTCCCTCCCACTCATCCCACCCCCCACCTGGTCCATTCCCTACATGATCCTGTCCCTCTTCTATAGTGGGTACTTCCAACCTCCCCTCCCCCAAGGATGCCCTCCCATCCATCATCCCTCCTCTCATCCCCCTTCCCCCTATCCTGCTGCAGGTTGAGATATCCCATTTAGTATGTATGTCATTTTCTCCCTGAACCAAATTCAATGTGAATGTGGTTTTGCCTTTTTAGCCTTCCTTATTCTCCCCCTCCTTTGCAACCACTTCCCCTTGCTTCTTCTACATGGGATAGTTTACCCTACCCTGTCTCTCCCCATCTCCTCTTGCCACTTTCCTCTCTCACCTCATAATTTCATCCCTTGAGTATTCTCCCTTCCCAACAAATTCAACCTATGCCCTCTATCCTTATATAACTGTAACCATATACACACATTCACATATGTATTCATATGACCACACACCCTTCTTCCATTATTTTCATAGTGAGAAAGATATCATCAGTCCCAGTTATTGCTTTTCCATATAGGAATGTAAATAGTTCAACTTTGATAAGTTCCTTTTGATTTATTTTCCCTGATTACCTTCTCAGGCATCTCTTCCTTCTTGTGTCTGGATGTCAAATTTTCTATTCAATTCTGGTTTTTTCCTCAAGAATGCTTGAAAGTCCTCTATTCCACTGAATGACCATATTTTCCCCTGAAACAAAATACTCAGTTTTGCTGGGTAGGTGACCCTTGGGTTCATTCCCAGTTCTTTTGCCCTCTGGAATATCATATTCCATGCCCTTCGATCCCTCAGTGTAGAAGCTGCCAGGTCCTGGGCTATTCTGATTGTGTTTCCACAATATTGAAATTGTTTCTTCCTGGCTGCTTGTAGTATTTTCTCCTTGATCTGGGGATTCTGGAACCTGGCTATAATATTCCTGGGAGTTTTCTTTTTGGGATCTTTTTCAGGAAGTGATAGGTGGATTCTTTCAACCTCTATTTTGCCCTCTGGATCTAAAACATCAGGGCAGTTTTCCTTGAGAATTTCTTGCAGGGTGATTTCTAGGTTCTTTCTTTGATCATGGCTTTCAGGTAGTCCAATAATTTTTAAATTGTCTCTCCTGGATCTATTTTCCAGGTCAGTGGTTTTTCCCATGAGATATTTCACATTGCCTTCTAATCTTTCGTTTGTTTGGATCTGCTTAACAGCATCTTGATTTCTCATAAAGTCATTAGCTTCCATTTGCTCCAGTCTAACTCTGAAGGAATGAATCTCCTCAGTGAACTTTTGAGATTCTTTTTCCATCTGGCAAATTCGACTTTTTAAGGCATTCTTCTCCTCATTGCCCTTTTGGGCCTCCTTTGCCATTTGAGTTAGTCTATTTTTTAAGGTGTTGTTTTCCTCAGTCAGGTTGTTGACCCTCATTTCATACTTTTCCTGTATCCTTCTCATTTCTCTTTCCAATTTTTCCTCCACTTTTCTTATTTGATTTTTAAGGTCCTTCTTAAGGTCCTCTATGGCATGCAACCCTCTCATGTTTTCCCCTGGGGCTTTTGGAGCAGGACTTCTGACCTCACAGTCCTTTTCCCGCTCTATGCCCCCAAAATAGGAGTCTGTTTCCTTTGCCTTGGCATGTTGCCACTTACTTGCTTGACTTTTGGGCTTGTTGCCACACTATGGCTTTAAGGCCAGCTAGAGGAATTTTCGTCCCGAACATGTGGGGGACAACTTCCGTTTCTGGCAAGCTGTAAACCCACCCACGACTTCCACCCTAGATCACAATCCAGATCCAGGGAGGTTAAAGCAAGAGCAATTACCCCCCAAGACTGATCGCTGGATCTCCTTACGATTTGGAGGCTGGGAGCTGGAGCTGCCTCTGAAAACTACAAAATGGCATGTCTCCTCAGTGGCTTCTAGCCCCCAGGGAAGGGAACTGACGCATTCCCTAAATACTGGTTCCAAAGTCCATAGGACACTAACCTCTTACTTTGTCCTAGGCATGTCTATGTTGATAATTCTGGAGTTGCCACAGCTCCTGGTGTTCTGGGGTTCCTCCAGCCGGCTGCTGGCCCTGCTGTCCTTGGGCTAAAACCTCGGCTCACGCGGACCTGGGCTCGGCTTGGCTCCTGTGCTCTGCGTGCTGCACACTGCCAGGTCCCAGACCGCTGCTCTGGTCCTTCCTGCAGGGCTGCTGGGCTGTCCTCAGCGGGAGGTTAGCTTCTCTGTGTCGTTCTGTGGGTGCTGGGGCACCAGAAGTTGTTCAGAGTCTCCTTTTACATAGTTTGGGGGGAATCTGGGGGCAGAGTGGCTTGGACCAGCTGTTTCTACTTTGCCATCTTGGCTCCGCCACCTGGCTTTTTTTTTAAATCATGATTTTTAGGGAATCAAATTATTCCTAAATTAAGTACCCATTGAAGAGGGAAGGGTGATAAGGAGGGGGGGAGGGTAAGTGGTTCTGCCAGGGATCCACCCTGGCATCCAGTCTGAAAGGAATTCACCAGGCTCAAGCAAACTTTGAAGCCAAAATTGTAAAGCTTATTGTTACGCTGTAGAGAACAGCGGGCATAGATTCTTATGGAACCTGCAAACTTCCAGGGGTCACAGGCATAGTTTTAAGGTGTCAATTATGCTAACTAGGTGAGTAAGGGTGGGATCAGGGAGGAGTTAAGGAGTGGTCAGTGCTCAAAGGACCATACACTTTCAATATCACTGTGCAGGTATATTGCCCATGATTCACTGGGAAATAGCTCAAGAGGGGGCTAGCTGGAGGTGTGGTTTTAGGCCTGATATATCACTAAAGAGTGCCCAGTCTGCCGCCCACCAAGGTCATCAGAGACAGTGCGGGTATATAATTGACTAAGGAGTTACCCTATAGATAAGGTATTGAAGAATTTATGGTGGGGCTGGCCACTCTAACAAAGGGAGATAACATTTACATAACTTATTGTTTTAAGCAGAGATAAACAGGTCATGAGTTGTTGCTGGACAGAGTGCTGGAAGGGGGAAGGGGCAGAGTCAGTGCTCTGAGGCTGGGGGGGTGGAAATGTGATTGTACAGACTGGTTTTACAAATTGATTTTACAGACATAGATCCTAAAGCACCCCATTTACAAACTGATGTTACAGATTGATACTACAGACATATATACATCACAAGGACCCCATCACCCATAACTTATTTTTCTAGTCAAGTGTGTTTTATATCAGATATCATAAATTTTCTCTTAAAATAATTTTTCAGCATTTCTTATCCCATGGGGTTGTTGATTTCTATTTGTTCTAGTTTTCAGGGAACAAATTACTTAGGAAAGTAAGCACTTTTTCTTCTAAGTTATTTATTCTCCTGCTAATTCTTTTCTCCAGAGGTTTTATTACCTTTTAAAAAAAATCAATTTTACCCTTTTGAGATTCTGCTTGTCTTTATGCCATTATGGAGTTAATTTCTCTTCCTTTTTGAGGTTACCTACACAATCACATCCACATATATGCATGTATACACACATCTCCTCATTGGATTTCTTGATCACTATTTAATCTGGTGAAAATTTTAGTTTGTCTCCATTCAGGCAGACATCTTGGCCAGAAGTGTATAATTAAAACCAAACCAAACCAAACAATACAACAATCAGCGCTATGTTCCTGAGATTCATGTTTTGCTTGGAACACAATCCTTCAGTGCCTAATACAAACTGCTTGCTCCTATTTTATTATACTTCTTTCATTCAGTTCAGCTAAGAATGTGGTGTAGGATCTCCATATTTCCCCACTCTTATCATCTTATTGACTTTCATTCATGGTGCCCATCCAAGAAATACACACTTAGTTTTCCCCCTTTTTCTTTCTAGGAAACACTTAGATTATTTCCCCATTCAGAGTCCACTCCTCAGCAGATACAATTACTAAAGACCCAGAAATAAAAGTTATTTGCACCAAAGTGCTTGGTCCTAGGTTGTCTCCTCATATTAGAATTTAAAAATAATAGTAAGAGCTAATATTTATAAAACACCTGTTATGTGCAAGGCACTGTGCTAAGTGCTTTAAAATCATTATTTCATTTGTTATTATCCCCATTTTACAGGTGAGGAAACTGAGGCAAAAAGGTTAAGTGACTTGCCCAAGGTTACACAGCAGACCAGATTTGAACTCAAGTCTTCCTCACTCAGCCCCAGGCTATAATTTGACCTCCTTGAAGGCAGGGACTCTCTTGTTTTTCTCTTCATATCTCCAGTATTTAGAGCAATGCTTTGCACATTGTAAAGGTTTAATAAATGCTTTTCATTAATTCATTTATTATTTCTAGGTGGTATAGTGGTACAGAATGTAGGACTTGGAGTGAGAAAGATCTGAGTTCAAGTTCTGCCTCAGGCATTTACTAGCTAGGTGACCTTGAGCAAGTCACTTAATCTCTCCATATCTCAGTTTCTTCATCTGAAAATTAGAATAATAATAGCACCAACCTTCCAGAGTTGTTGTTAGAACCAAATGTGTTGACATGTAAAACACTTTGAAAAAAAGTATTATGTAAATATTAGCTATTGTTATCTTTATTCTCAATGAATCACAAGAAAATCAATTTGTCTTCTCCTTTGTGCAGGCCAGATATGTATGGTCCTAGCCTTGTTCCTTCCCTTCCTATTTCTTTCCCACCTTTTTGTTTAAAGTATCTGAAAATGGAACCAGATTCCAAGAAATATCAATTCACTAAGTCAGAATCATGAGGAAGTGGATGGGAAGCATGCTGTGTTTGGAGTTTGAGGCCCCATGATGAATCTAGGCTCCACCACTCTTTCCCCACTCAGGGTCACAGTGCCTCTATCTCCAAGATGAGTGACTTGAACCAGATTATTTACAGCATCTCAGACTATCTTGCTACATGTTCTCTCCAAGGTAATTAGTCTAGCTTGATTTTGCTAAATTTTTGTATTCTTTTTTTATCTGTATTTTTAAGTTTAGAGTGTCAGTTGCCTTTACAGAGTTGCTTTATAGATTCTCCACAATTTATTCTAAACAATTTTCTGTTTGATATTTGAATTGTTATTTGAGACCTAATTCCAGCAGTTGTTTTGTGTTTTTTTCTTCCTTTAATTCTCCTATTAAGCCATATCAACAAGCATTTATTAAACACCTCATATATGACTGTGTTAAACACTTGAGATACAAAGAAAGACAAAAACAATCCCTACTGTCAAGGAGATCAAAATCTGAGGGAGACAATATGCAAACAACTTTGTACAAACGCAAGATATATACAGGATAAATTTTAGAGAGAAATAGGATGGGGAAATACTTCTTGCAAAAGGTATGATTTTAGCTGAGACTCAGGAAAGCTAGATGGCAGAGGTAAGGCAGGGAATTCCAGCATAGGGAACTCACTGGAAAGGCATGAGGTCAGGAGATAGTACACCTTGTGAGAAGTACAGTAAGGAGATCAGTCACTGGATCTTAGAGTATATGAAGGGAAGAAAAGTATAAGAAGACTAGAAAGGTAGAAACAGACCAGGTCATGAAGGGTTTTAAAAGCCAAGCAAGATTTTATATTTGATCCTAGAGGTAATAGGGAAGCATAAGGAATTTATTGAATGGGGATGAGGGTGAGGGAGGTGATATATGTGATAGGTTTTACATACACACAAGTGTATAAATAAATATATATATATATATCTACATCTATCTATCTTTATCTATCTACATATATCACATATGTGACACTATCAGAGCTTTACTTTAGCAAGATTAACTTGAACTCTGATTGGAAGATGGACTGAAATAAAGAGATGCTTATGGCAGAAAGATTTACCTGCAGGCCATTGCAATAATCTAATGGTGAGGTGATGAGGATCTATTGTAATGGAAATGCAGATTTAAAGATCTTCCCTGCCCCTAGGCCCTTTGATTGGCTTAAGAGACTCAGAAAACCTTCCTTGAGTTGAAAATATACTCTGCCTCCTAATAGGCTGAATGTGGTCACATGGAGCCTGTGGTAGGAGGTTTGGTTTTCAGGAATGACCACACCTTGATTCTGTGTGACTGGGCAGTGGGTTAAGAGGGTGGTTACAATCTCTGAGCCAGGAGAAGGCTATATAAACCCTAATGGGAGGCTTTGCTTTGGGGCTCACTTTGAGAAGTGTTGTGTGATTTGACCAGATGAGACTCTGGGCAGCCCTTAAGAGCCCCCTGGCTTTGAAAACCCAGATGTTGGTGCTTCCCTCTCTGGTAACTGTGATTTTAGTATTGATAATGGTTGGACAGTTTGGAAGCCTGTCTGTTTGATCTGTCTGTATACTCTGAAGTTTGGGGTGCTGACCTTTTCCCCCTGAACTAGGTAATATATGTTTGTTTGATTAAAGAAAGCTTGTTAATCGAATTTGAGTTGCTTTCCTTTTGAAAAGCAGATCTAAGAACCTGTGTTGGCAGCCACTCTGGGGATGCTGGGGTGCTTGCTGCTACACCTATACCAGGGTGGTGGCAGTATCAAAGGAGAGAATGGAGTGTATTATTACAAAGGCATGATGGACAATATTCAGCAACAGATTAGATAAAATGAAATGAGAGAATGAAGACTTTACAATTGTCCTTTGGTTATGAGCCTGGTTGATTGTGAGGATGGCGATGTCCTTGACAGCAAAAATGAAATTAGGGAGGAGGAGGGTATATGGGAAAAATGGTGAACTCATCATTTATTCTCAGAGTTCTTGCAATCATTCCATTATATTTTCTAAAATCTAGTTGTCATATTTAGTGTTATTCCTCTCTTTGGGACCTTTTCCCTTGATTTGTTCTACCACAAAATATTTACAGATACTGAGGTCTCTTTTTGGTTCTAGTTCTAGTTCTAGTTTTCCCATGGTTTTCATTATAAATTTCATTTTCTGATGCTGTACTTTTCCTTCATTTTGTGTATTTCTAAATGTTTTGAGGTGATGACAGGAACCTTGGCTCCAACATGAACTCTCACTCATTCAGTTTGCCACTTATGTATTGAGCACCTACTATGTGATGACCAAATTGCACTGGGTTCTATGAGGGATAAAATATCATTCCAACACTCAGAGATTTACACCCTCTTTGGGGAGTAATGGTGTACATGTAGGAAAATGGTTGAAGAACTTTTCATGACAGTATAAGATAAAGGTCAATATGGTCAATAAGTGTTATAAGAATTATTAGGAAGAGTGGTTTCTGGAAGTGCAAAGAAGGTGGAATTTTTGTTGTTTCCTTTTTGGAGTTCAGTTACCTAGGCTCAGGCTAAATTATGAACATCTGAAAGTTTAATCTCCTTTGGACCCTGATATTTTCACAGCTGTGCCAAGTCATTTAGGTTTTGTTCTTCTTGGCTCTGAGTCAAGCAGGGGCTGAGACTGTTATACATTCTGGGAAGTTAGTGTTTTGCTTTGGGGGTTTGCTCATGAGAAGGATCTTTTGATTACCTGGTCAAGACTCTAAGTAGCCATGTTCAGAGCCCCCCAACTACTCAAATGTTGTCTGTACTTCCTCGATCCAGTGATGTATGTAAAATGTATAGCAATATTGCTTTACTCAGAGAGTTGGAGCCCTGTCTGTTGGTCTTTGTGCTAATTTTTCTGCTTGTATTTTCTCTGTATTTTTTCCATATTCAGGGTGCTGACCTTTCCCTTGGACTAGTGAATGTAAAATTAAAAGAAGATTGTTGACCCCTTTAAGCTTTCCTTCAGTAAAGCTGATCAAAGAACCTGTGCTAGCAGGCCATTGTGGGTATGCTAGGCTACTCACTAATACATATTTTTACAGGAAATATATTTAAGCTATATCTCAAAGGATTTATGGAATTTCAGTAATAGTAATTAGCTATTACAATGGTTTTTTTTGGAATAGTATCATTCATTCAACAAGAATTTACTAAGTATATCTAATATATAAAAAAAGTGTTATCTTTTTTTTCCATTTTGAGGTTTTCAATGGAGAACAGATAGAGAAGTTATCATAAAATCCTATAACTGCCTTCTCCATTGTTCTGCTATGTTGCAGTGACAAGTCTATACCTAAAATGGACCTGTCATATTGGGTTGAAAGAACAGTCTGATGGAAATACCAGTAGAGAAAGTATTAATTTGCATTTTAGGTTAATCTGTCAAGGGAAAAGAAAATGGTTGCAAACTGGTTAGAGACAATAGCAGCATATATGCACAAACACACACAGAGTGTACTAATGCACATATCCTAAAAGCTAGGACAGAGAGGAAATTGAGAAGCATCATGGTATAATAGGTAGAATGGTAGACTAGGAGTCAGGAAAACCTGGGTTTGAATCCTGCCACTGATATCTGAGAGTGTGTGACTATGAGGAAGCCAACTAAGTTTGAATTATGAATCATACACTCAATTGTACACTCAACTAACTGTCTGACCCCAGGTAAGTCACAACTTCTATTTGCCTCAGTTTCCTTATCTGTAAAAAAGAGGATGATAATAGCATCTGTCTCCCAGGATTGTTGAGAAGATTAAATGAGATAATATTGGTAAAGCTTTTTGCTAAATCTAAAAGCAATATACAAACATTAGCTGCTGCTGCTACTACTACCATTACTACTACCACTGTTACTACTGCTTCTACTATTGCTGCTGCTAATGCTAAGTCCCAATTTCTTCAACCTATAAAGTGACTAATAGATGTATTATATGGTTATTATGAGGAAAGAATTATATATTGTCTCAAAAGCATTTTGCAAATCTCACAGTCAGTCCAATTCAACAAATATCTATTAACTACTCTTACATTTTATTGTTCCATTGTTTCAGTCATGTCCAATGCTTTGTGATCAGATTTGGGGTTTTCTTGGCAAAGATACTGAAGTAGTTGGTTGCAATCCTCTCCAGCTCATTTTATGATAAGGAAGTGAGGCAAATAGGATTAAGTGACTTACCCAGGGTCACACAGCTAGTAAGTATCTGAGGCAGGATTTGAACTCAGAAAGATAAATCTTCCTGATTCAAGGCCCTCACTTTATCCACTGTGCTATCTAGCTGCCCTATCACAGCTGTTGCATGGCAAGAAATATTCTAGGTGCTGGGGAACAAAAGACAAAAATAACGGTCCCTTAGTTTAAGGAACTGACATTGAATTGGGTAAATATAAGCTATCATTATTACCTACCCTAAAAATTATTAAAATCATATACATAAAATCTATAGTAAATTTTAAGGTTTATATAAGTGCCAGCTGTAACTATTATCCACCATTCTCATACATGTCCAAAAATGAAATCTCAGTCTAATGGATGTTCTTCAAAGATCTGGGACTGGGGCAGAGGGAAGGTAGAGGGTGGGTGGATTTTCACCACTTTTTTGTCCCTCCATCACTACTTCCTAGGCCAGTCTGTTCAAGAAAACAAGATAAATGGTTTCTTTGGCTCTCATTGCCTCAAGCACCAGAGGCCTTCATTAATAGTTCAATTGTTTGTGGAAAGATAAAATGAATACCTTTTCCTTGAACTAAGTTCCTTGATCTTTCTTTAGCCTTTCAAGTCTAGACTTCTAGGGAATTATATAGTTCATAAGGTAAGGTTCTCATCAACAGTAGGTAAGCAAGCTGTCTCTGAATAGATTTTTGGGGACTCTGAGATGAATAAAGGGACTCTTCAAATCAATTTTCTGTGCAGTACAAGTCATAAGTAGGAATGAACATCCCTCTTGGCTTTGTCTCTTGCCCTCTCTTTTCTGAAGGCATTGGTTAATCAACAGAAGCATTCCAGAACTAGCCTTGCAACTCTACCTGCTAAAACTTTGCTTACTGTTCCAATTGGGAAAATTATAAATATTTCACTAGTGTAAGGTTGTGGTCATATGTATATGCTTCAAATAGTGGAATTTTTAATGCCTTGAGCAATTTCAAGCTTCTAAATATTTCATTCTCCAGGGTAACTGCATAATAATATGTAATGAGATCTCACTGAAAGATTTCACTAATCTGAAAAATACAGGACTAATGTTCATGCTGAATAAGTTTAGAATGAGTTTTTATATGTGGGATTTGTTGTTGTGTGCTTGTTTGAATACATCTGCAAAGGAGAATAAACTTGGAGGAGTGGAAGGACTGCCTTCTAGATTCCACTCATAAATTCACTCTTTTGCAGGTTAATTTGTACGAGTTTATAAAGCCTAGAGTCAACCTGAAGCAGGACCAGAAATTAGAAAGGAGGAGTGAGGTTGAAATGCTACAAAAGCAGAATGGTTAAGATAAGTAGCATCCATTTCCATTTTTAATGTTCACAGGAGACCACAAGCCAAAGATACTTTATGGATCTCAAAGGAAAGAGGCTGCCTTGTAAAGCAATCATTTAAAAAGGCAGGGGTAGTAGACAGAGCCCAGACCTGAGACTCCCCAAACTGCCACTAACTGTTGCTAGGTGACTTTGAGCAAGGTCTATAACCTCACTAGGTCTCTGATCTCTTCTCTGTAAGACGAGGGCAGTGCCCTAGGTAATCTCCAAAATGACTCCTAGTTCTAGCATTCTATAAGACTGTATGAAATTATTTCCCAGAAAAATTCTGCCATCTGTAGTTTTACCCTCTGGGCAGGCCTATATTTTCTATTTTTTTTTAAAGCAATTGGGGTTAAGTAACTTGCTCAAGGTTACATGGCTAGTCATTATTTATGTGTGGGTGCTCATTTTCTGAGGCCGGATTTGATCTTGGGGTCATCCCAACTCCAAGGCCAGCGCTCTTACTCAACCACCTAGCCGCGTCCAGGCCTGTATTTTCAATAGCTACTAACTCAACAACTCAATATTTTTTGGGGACAGTCAGATAATCACAATTTGGGGCAGTAGAAAACAAGTATTTGGCTCAAGACATGGAAATATCTTTGCCTATTGTTATCAGGATGACCATGAGTTATCAAAGTATTAATAGTAGGGTTTGCTGAGGGCATTTGCTAACTCCTTACTGCACTTTATTTCTGAGAGCTTTTTTGGAACAGTTTGTGTGTGTGTTTGAGGGAGGATGAAAAGTTGGGAGGGAAAAAGATACTCTTTGCTTCAAGGGACTTTATTAGAACAAATCAGGAGATCTAAAGAGTTAGGGCCTCAGATTACTGTTTCTTAGCTTTGCATGTGTATTTCCTATATCCTGATCCCATATACCTTCCCTTTTTAAAAAATTTATTTATAGGGGCAGCTAAGTGGCACAGTGAGTAGAGCACCAGTCCTAAAGTCAGGAGGACCTGAGTTCAAATCCAGCCTCAGACACTGTAGCAGCAAGCACCCCAGCATCCCCAGGGTGGCTGCCAACACAGGTTCTTAGATCTGCTTTTCTAAAGGAAAGCAACTCAAAATGTGTTAACAACCTTGCTTTAATCAATCAAGCATATCATTTACCTAGTTCAGGGGAAAAAGTCAGCACCCTGAACTTCAGAGTATACATAGGCTACAAGCAGAAATTACAAGAAGACAGAGAAACAAACAGATCAAGCAGATAGGCTTCCAACTGTCCAACCATTACATCTATACCTAGTCAGTTACCAGAGAGGGAAGCATCAACATTTGGGTTTTTCAAAGCCAGGGGGCTCTCAATGGCTGCCCAGAGTCTCATCTGGTCAAATCACACAACACTTTTCAAAGTGAGCCCCAAAGCAAAGCTTCCCATCAGGGCTCATATAGCCTTCTCCTGGCTCAGAGAATGTAACAACCTCCTTGACCCACAGCCCAATCACAAAGTATCTCCTGAAAAACAAGCCTCCCACCACAGACTCCTGGTACACTTAAGCCTATTAAATGGCCTAGGGGCAGGGCAGATCTTACACAATACAATCTTAGAAAGATGGCAACAACATAAATTTACATTCCCATTACAGACACTTAACACTTACTAGCTGTGTGACCTTGGTCAAGTCACTTAACCCCAACTGCCCTCCAAAAAAGCAAAATTAAAAGTTTATTTTTAGTTTTCAACATTTACTTCCATAAGTTTACTCCCCCCTTCTGCTTCTTCCTCAAGACAGCATGCAATATGATATGACTTTACATATACATTCCTATTAAATACATTTTCATATTAATCATGTTGCATTGAAGAATTTTAATGAATGGGAGACACCACGAGGAAAACAAAACAAAACAAAAAAGAAAATAGTTGGCTTCTTTCTACATTCCCACTCCATGGTTCTTTCTTTGGATGAGGATGGCATTTTCTATCATTAGTCCTTTGAAATTGTTTTAGGTCCTTGCACTGCTGAGAAGTGTTGAGTCTATCAAAATCAGGCATCACATTGAAGCAGTTGTAAAATATTTATTTTCCTGAACAAGGACAACTTTAGCCTTAATATAAAATTATTCCAATTTAAAAGTTTTTTAAAAGTCTTTTTCAGACATATTATAGAAGTTCTCATGAACCTAAAATAAGGCAGTTAAGCATCTAATTCCTTACATTCTACATACTGATTTTACCCTGTTTAGCATTTTCACACTTGCCTCAATTTAAAAATTTTGAAATTAACCTTCCCAATAAGTCATCTTTCAAACTGTAAGTTATTTGACACATGCAGAAATAAAGCAGCATTTGAAAGTTATTTAAGGGGTTATATGCTATTTTTTAAAGTATATGGAGTTAAGGAAAGAAACACAGCTAATGAAAACCAACATTTTGCTGGATGGGAAGTTTGAAGAATATTTAACTTCCAACTTTATGTTCTTTAAGCCAGGTTTAGTAATTATGCTTGAATTCTGGGAAGATTGCAATCCACCACTGCTCTGGCACATGTCATTTATGATACAGTAATTTAAATGCTATGTTAAAGCCAAAGTTCCAGAGTAAATTCCATCTGGTTTAAACACTGGAGCCCTAGATCATTTATTCTAGTTTAATCCTTCAGATCTTTTTGAAATGAATAAAATTTAGGAAATTAACCCGAGGGTCTTCTCTGGAACAGACAGGTTTTTCAATGCATTTAAGAGGTAGGATTGAAGAGATTTGGTAAAGACATTGATCATTGGTTTGTTTTTTTCCCTTGCCAGACTGACTTGTAGATGCAATCCATAGCAGATGGTTCAGGAAAATGGGTAAAGGAAGCACAGATGTTGGCATACCTGATGCTTTTAACAACAGAGATGTAGAAGGAAAAGTGAGAGGATGCAACTGATTTCAGGAAATTTCTACTGCCATTGGTTGTGGAAGACCTATTCTGTGAATGTGAACAGCAGTGTGTAACATGTAAACCACATTGCAAAAGTATCAGTATGCATTGAGAAATTTTTTCTTATGGTGGAACCATTTTACTTTGAAAATGAATCTGTTTGGGTGAATGGTGAGCCAGGAGAAAGAAGTCAGCCTTGCCATCATGGACTTTCCCATCTCCATCTTTCTGTCCATTAGGGGTCTACTCTGCAAGATATTCTGGGAGTCCATTCTTGGTGCTACTGCATGTCACTTTAGAACTGGGCACTGATCAGTTCAACTTAATTAGCATTTAGTAAGAACCTAAACATGCAAGGAACTGTACCTAGAAGATGTTTGTTTTTATTTTATTTTATTTTTTAAATAGCATGGTAGCATGGTGGATAATCTGTGAGACCTGGGTTCAAGTCTTCCCTTGGATGCATAGTAACTATGTAATCTAAAACAAATCATTTAACCCTCCCAGAGCTCTAGGCAACTGCAAGGAGAATACCAAGGTAAATAAGGAAATAGTGCCTTCCTTTAAGGTACTTGCTTACATTATATTCTTTCTGTTACATTAATGCCATCCCAAATATTTGCCCAGTCAACATCACCAAATAAAATCATTCAGTTACTTGAGGGTTTTGTTACATCTTCAAGTAACCAGATAATGAAAACTGCTATATAAAGAAAACTGTCCATAGTTTCACCTACATATTCTTTGCTGGGTGGGGGCCAAGTGATGCAGGGGATAGAATATGGGGCTTGGAATTGGGAAGACTCATATTCATGAGATCAAATTCAGCCTCTGATACTTACCACCTGTGTGACCCTGAGCAAGTTACTTAACCTTGTTTCCCTCAGTTTCCTCATATGCAAAATGAACTGGAAAAGGAAATGGCAAGTCACTCCAGTATCAGCTTTCTAGGTCACCAGTTCCTTCTTTGAATCAGTTCAAGGGATATTTTTCCCTCAGCTGTCATCTATTGCTAACTTCTCTACAGTGATAGTGAAACCCAAATTAAAGGTTTCATAGCACCTAAGGTTCCTTAGGACTGAGTCCACCAGTCTACCAAATCTCTCCAAGATTTACCACATTTAATCCATAATTACCATTTTATGTTCTGATCCTACAGGCCCATTTTTGCCTCCTTCCCTTTTCACCTAAGTCTCTCCCCTTGTTTTTTTACACATTCAAGAGTACAGTAGCTCCTAATACTTGTTCTGAAGAGAAATGTTCACTTGGATCTGTGTTCTCACTGATGAGAATGTTCTGTCCAGTTACCCAGATTTCAACCCATCTCTTCCTGCTCATCCTGTGCTATACTTACACATGAATACCCAGAAGCTCCATCAGCTTTCTTGGTAATTTCCTCCCATTCTCTGGATGTCATAAGTGTACTAAGAGAGCACATTCACCATTATTTACCTCTTGCTCTCATCATATAAAAAGCCCATCCTGAGCAAATTCTTAATTACTTCTTCTAAATGCCACATTTATACTTACACACACACACACACACACACACACACACACACACACACACACACACACTTTCCATTGCCCACTGAGGGAGGCTCATTTTGAATTTTTCTGACCCTCTAGTATTACATGATTTGTCCCCATTCAACATATCATCAGATGGATATTTGTATTTTAAAAGTAGATCCATGCTTCAGGGAGAAGTTTGGGGTCATAGAAAAAAAATAAAACCAAAAGTTTGCAAATTCCCAAAGGCAAGCAAAGAGAAAATTACATGGGAAAAGAATATACAAGTCAGAAATTATATCATATAAAATTATACAAAATAAAAAATCAAATTACAAGAGAAAAGAATATGCATATTGACTATGTAATATTTAATTATATTCAAAATATTCAATTTCAAAAATTACACATATCAGAGCAGAGAATTAGAAGAGTAAATAAAAGGTCTAAGAAAATCCTAGAATAACAGATTGTAATTTAACTTTCTAATCTAACTAGCTATAAGCTACTAGTTCTAGACTGAACCATTGTGATTTTCAGTAGACCAACAAAATAGTTCTCTCATGACCTGAGAAACCCCTTAACTACTTGGGATTAGCACTCCAAATTGAAAACATTAGCCCATTCTAGTCTCAAATTTACTCTTAATCAGTCAAGGAACTTTCTAAATGTCTATAGGTATTCTTATTCAGTTTAATTCAACACGTATTTATTAACCCCTTCTATTTGAAAGGCACATAGCTAAAGGCAAAACAAAAAATAATTCCTGTTCTCAAGGAGAATATATTCTACTAAAAAGTGCAGCATTTAGACGGATAAGTAAATATACTATAATCTGAGGAAGGATAAAGTAGCTAGGTGATGTAGCAGAAGAGTGCTGGGCCTGGCATCAGGAAGACTCATCTTCTTGAGTCCAAATCTAGGAGCAGACATATTAACTGTGTGATCCTGGGCAAGTTATTTAACCCTGTTTACCTCAGTTTCCTCATCTGTAAAATGAGTTAGAGAAAAAAAAATAGACCACTCCAGTATCTTTGCCAAGTAAATCCCAAAAGGTGTCACAAAGAGTCAGGCATAACTGAAAAATGGCTAAACAACGAAAGCATTCATAAGCTGATCAGGAGAAACATTGTACATAGCAATAGCAATATTATATGATGAACAACTGTGAAAGACTTGGCTATCTCAGCAATACAGTGATCCAAGGCAATTCCAAAGGACAAATGATGAAACTTGCTATCTGCCTCCAGGGAAAGAACTGATGCTGTCTGAATACAGACTGAAGCATACTATTTTTCACTTTCTTTCTGTTTTTTTGTTCGAGTCTTCTTGTAAAAAATGAATAATATGGAAATGTTTTACAGGATAAACTATATTGTATTTCTTACTGTCTCAGGGAGGGACAAGGGGAAGGAAGAAAGGATAGATAGAATTTGGAACTTAAAACTTTAAAAGAAAAAAATACAAATGTTACAAATTGTTTTTAACATGTAATTGGGGAAAAATGAAATATTTATTAAAATTGAGATAATTAATAATTGAGATAATCAATCATAATATAATTTTTATAGGAGGTGGCTCCTAAGTTGGGGGGGTGGGATTTCAGAACTTTTAGAAGTAGGGATGAGAATGAAATGCATTCCAGCCATGTGCAAAGACATGGAAATGGAAAATGAAGAAGCAAGTAGGAGTGGAAATTGAAAATTAGCAACAGCTGAGTCTAGGGAACAGCAATTAGACCAGTTTGTCTTGAACAGAGAGTGAATTACAAAGAATAATGGAAAGTAAATATGGAAAGACGGGGTAAAGACAGACTGTGAAGGGATTTAAATGCCAAGCTGAGGAGTTTGTATTTTATCACAGAGGTAATAGGGAACCATCAAAGCTTCTTGAGCAAGGATGTTACATGCTCAGATCTGTGTTATATGAAGATTATTTTGGGATCTATATAGAAAGTAAATTGGGCAAGGGATAAAGTAAATAAATCATTTTCTATAGGAGGCATTTTCTATAGTCTAAGAAAGGTTATGAAGGCCTAAATTAAAATGGTGTGGCAGGCAGGGCCAATAAAACTTTAAATGTTTTCAAAACACTTTCCAAGATGCCTGGTCTTTATCATTCTACACTCCTCATTATGTACTATGGATGTAATTTATCTGCAAGGGCTATCATTTCTCATTCTGAGGAATGTAAATAAATCAGTATTGCTTGAAAGAGAATACATACTGGCATATACACATTTATACATATATTGACAAGTAAGCCCTTTATCCCCCTGTTATGATGTTTGTGCATGAGGAGCTTATCCCCTATCTCCAATGGAATCTAAATCAGCATTTCACTTATAGGATTTTCCTGCCCTTCAGATTCTTGCTACTCTACTCTCCAAACAAGGCCTCCAGAAACTCTAACTGCAGGGAACTAAGTCACTCAACTTAGCACTCCTTGAGAATATAAAACATCCTCTTTCCTCTGGTCACTTTCTAACTTGCTGTGCCCAATGGATCCATTATTCCATGGCCTAAATATTTTTTTAACGTATGTCTTTACTATAAAGACTCCAAATGATCTGGGGAGTTTCATTCAGAATATCCACTGAGCCTCCAGTATGCAGATATAGAATATTTATCCATACTATTGATGAAAAAGTCCAGTGTAGAACCTTGAATAGTTTTGACAGTCAGTTTGGTTGGTGTACTACAGTATTATGTTATAGTTCAGGCAGCCTAACCACCCTTATTGACTTATTTTGGGAACCTTGAGTGAAGCAGTCATATTTTAGCTTTCTCCTTCATTCATAAAAGGAGGCACCTTTTCTTTCCTTTCTAAGCCCAGAGATGCAGAAGAAGTAAATGACATCTTTGAGCTCTAGACAAAAGTGATTAAAAACAAGTAGATCCTAGTATGACCACTTCTACCAATCCCATAGAAGTGGAGATGGTAAATCTTGAAGCCAGGATGAAATTTGGCACAGATTTAGGTTATGGCAGTGGAATAATGAGAGCTGTCCAAAAGTGGAATAGATAGCAGACAGCTTTAGGAGGTAGTGGATTAGCCCTCACTGGAAGTTTTCAACAAAGGCTGGATAATACTCAGGTATATTCTAGAAGGAGATTCTTGTTCAAATATCCATCAGACTGGATGGTCCATTGGAAGGTCTATGTACACCTTCCAACTCTGAGATTCTCTGATTCTGTGAAATTATCACCAAGTTCAGTGTCCAGTTAGCATTCTCTGGTCATGGTTTAGCATAGATATTGGCGGGGTGGGGGGGTGGACTTGTCAAGACTAATAGAAAAAGAAGGTCAAGGATTTGGGAATTTTGGAAACTGTTTACTGTATAGACCTTAAAGTGGTTCAGAGAGGCAAAAACATGGTGCAGTAGATAGTGTTGGGCCTGGAGTTAGGAAGATTCATCTTTCTGAGTTCAAATCTGTACTCAGATACTTACTAGCTGTGTGACCCTGGGCAAGTCACTTAACCCTGTTTGCCTCAATTTCTTCATCTGTAAAATGAGCTGGAAAAGGAAATGGCAAAACATGCCAGTATCTCTGCCCAGAAAACCCCAAGTGGCGTCACTAAAAACCTGAGTAAACAATAAGGTGGCTCAGATCACATTCCACTTCCAATGTGAAATGGGCCACGTAGTGCATCTCTTTTTCCTATACCTCAGGAAACCCTTAGAAAGGAGCTCCTAATCTACTTATAAATAGTTGTGATACTGTAGCACTAAAACTACATAAATCCATGATTCTAATATCATTAGATGAGCCAAGCCCAACTATATTTTTTTCAAAGTAATCAATTGCCAATCATGAGGACTGATAGGAAGGAACTACCCTCCATATGACTCTTGGAAGATAAATGAACTGTTGAGTATGGAGTCAGATGGCCTGGATTCCTATCCTGCTTCTGTTATTTGTTACCTATGACCTTCACCTGTGTAGACTTCAGTTTCCACCTCTATATAATGAAAAGTTTGGGCCATATATTCTCTAAGATGCCTTCCTGATGTAAACCTATGATCTCTCATGAATACAGAAGAAAATCTTACTAGATGGAAGGAGGGAGAATTGGGAGGGAGATCCAAGTGCTTAGCTGAGAGGATGATTGGATTTGTGGATTAGTGAAATGAGGTAGATCAAAGTTTTCCTATCAAAGAACAGAGCATGTTTTTCAAAGAAGGTGACTTGGCCCTCATTATCTCCATAAGCTTGACCTCACAATCTGGGTTTTGTACTTAAGGGGGAATCAGCAGAGTGAAAAATTCAATCTTGGGTCTCATCCTGGTTTTTATCTCCAGATGGAGTATCCTGAATTGATAAATAAAGAGCAGTCCTAGGAAGCTTCAGGCTCAGAATTTAATCCTCAAAGCTATAATACTTCTTCTTAAAAGAGGCCAGGGTACTTGGGTTATCAAAAAAATAGACTAACTTCTAAACTAAGCTGAAATTCCTGCTTCTAATTGATCACAATCTCACCTTTTTGCCTTTCTGTTTTCACCTTCATATGCCCCTTTCCTATCTCTATCCTCACCACCATTTTTTCCTAATTTGTGACAACCAAGAAGATGAGTTTGGAACTTTTTAAAAATTCTGAACAACCAACTCTTTCTTTGTCAGCACTGGGCAGGGTTCTAGGCCCAGAAGCTTTACCACTGCAACAGTAGCACATTTCCTTCAGGAATTGTGGTGACAATAGATAATATCTAGGTGGGAGAGATGGTAGCAGAGGGCACATTTATTGTATGATATCCAGATTTCTCTTAGCTCCATTTCAGTCCCTTCCAACTTTGGTCTGTGACATCTATTTTGCATCTCTTTGTGAATGGTCTTCATGGTCATTTTGACTGTCACTCAGGGCCACTGACCATCCAGTGGCCACCTACCTTTCCAAACTTGGCTAATACAGTACTAGTTTTTAAAAGCTCT
Source organism: Gymnobelideus leadbeateri (assembly GCA_011680675.1). Taxonomy (NCBI): domain Eukaryota; kingdom Metazoa; phylum Chordata; class Mammalia; order Diprotodontia; family Petauridae; genus Gymnobelideus; species Gymnobelideus leadbeateri. The sequence continues at coordinate 511,353 of WOXC01011713.1, forward strand.
ATATTTTAGGTATACAGGACTGCTTTCCTTCCACAATGCTTATCTTGCCTCTTCTGAAACCCTGGATGCATAGAATCCATACCCCCTCTGCACCAAACATTAATATTTACAAAATTCCTTCTTCTCTACGCTTACCTTAGATACCACCTCCTCCAATAGTGTACAATAGTTGTTAGAGTGCTAGATTGCGAAGGAGGGAGATATGGGTCCAAATGCTGCCTCAGAAACTTGTAGCTCTAAGATCATTGGCAAGTCTTTTAACCTCTATTTGCCTCAGTTCCCTCACCTATAAAATGGGGATAATAATAGCACCTACCTCACAGGATTGCTGTTAAGGATCAAATGAGATAATATTTATAAAGTGCTTTGCAAACCTTAAAGCATCATATAAGTGCTAGCTATTGTTGTCATTGTCTAAGACTTACCCTGATTCTCTGGAGTACTGTTGTGTTTGTACCCAAAATGATTCTGTACAATTACTTCCCTTATCTGCCAGTGGTTTCTATTTTTGTAGTCTCTTTCAATTACCAAAACAACTTAGAGAGAGAGGAGAAAGATATAATAGGTCTTCTTATGTGTACCAGTCTTAGTTTTCTTTAGCCCCTTTTCCCCTTCTCTATGTTGGAGGGAATACCCAATAAAGGTGAGACTTCAGCAGAAGATTGAGTTCAGAGAACTTGAAATGTAAAGAGGAAGTCATTCAGATACGTTCCCCATCATAGGAAAGGTCTGAGGCTTTAGTGACTCAAGAAAACTTGCTTCCAGAACATACTGTAGATGGCATTCATACTTTTGTCCCTGGGCACTTAGCCACATATGATATTTTTTAAAATAGTTTTTTTTTTAATTTTTTCTAGTTACATGTAAAGACAATTTTTAACATTTACTTTTGTTTGTCCTTTGTTTCTTTAAATTTCCTTTTATTTTTCATTTATGGAATAAAACAAGCATTTCCATAACATAGTACAATAAAAAGATGATTATATATGAAACTGCATATCCACTATGCACAACTTGCTATTCCTTTCAAAAATACAACCAAATTATCACATAAATTTCTTTTTTCCTTTTTTCCCCTCCCCCCACCCTAGAGATGACTACCATTAAACACAAATAGGTATATGTATATGTATATGTAAAATATATATATATATGTATATGTTAAATTATTCTATACATCTGTTTATTAGTTCTTTCTCTGGATGTAGATAACATCATTTTCATATGTACTTTGTAGTTAATTTGGGTATTTATAATAGACAAAATAAGTGCTGTTCTTAAAACACTATTACTGTTACTGTATATAATGTTTTCTTGATTCTGCTCATTTCACTCTTCATTATATCATGCAAGTCTTTCCATATTTTTAAATCACTGAGCTCATCCAAAATGTAGCTACCCTGTTTATCTCTTTTAATTATTTCTATTTTAGCCATAACTTTGAGATCATAATTGTCACCCCTGCCTTTTTAACATTCATTAAAAAAATTAATTCCAAATTTTCTCTTTCCCTCCCCTCCCCCTTCCCTAAAACAGTAAGTAATTTGATATAGATTATGTATTTGCAGTCATCTACATAAGATTTTGAAAAGAGTATGAGAAATGAAACTGACTAAAGTGGAAGCAATCATCCTAGGTAACATGTGGTAGCTTACTTAAAGAAGGGTGTTTCAAGCCAGAGAAGACTGTGGAGTAGGAGAAACAACATCTGGACTATCTCTTGCCTGTAGGTGACAAATAATCTTAGAGCCAAGGCTCCAAGGGAATCAAAGGGAAGAAACTTCTAGGTATCTTAAGTTAAGGGTCATTGGCCTGGCTAAAGGGGTTCTGTAGTATTCAAAATGAAAACAGAAAAGAAGAAAGTGTAGTAACAGCACAGATCCACTTAGGTAAGCCATTGACTACAACAGAAAAAAACTGCAGTTGCCCATTTGCAGATCTAACTCAGAGGGTGAAATATATTGTCATGTCCAGCAGAACCACCACATCTTGAGAAGAACTCAGCATCTGAACAACCTTCTCAACACTGCCCAGCAGCCATCATCTTGTAGCAGTGACCCTGTCTAGCATTGTCCTATAGCAACTGCATGGTGAAGTCATTGCTCAGCAGCTATTGGCCCCATCTAGCTGAGGTACCATGCCTTAGAGCAATCAAGCCTAACAGAACTGTCTTTCCCATGGAGTTACTGTGCTCTGAAAAACAACAAAAACAGACCAGCTGAACAGCAGAGCATCTTGGGCATCACCAACACTACTCCCTGAAAATAACATCTTAAGGGTCCCATGGAAAGAAGAAGGTGCTGTTAGGTACAAACTAACAGGTGCAAGAGATAAAAAATGGGCCCTCAAACTGGTGAGGAATACTATTTTGATAAACAATACCTTTCTTCCACATTCTCCTAAATGGGAAAGTTATTTTCTTGTTTATTAGTCAATCCTTTGCTTTTCCTCTTCCAATTCAAAAGAGGAAAGGAAAAGAAAGAAAAACCTTTTGCCTCTGTTTTTGGGTAAGTTGTTCCCCCAACACTTATTCTGATTAAACTGTTAATATAAAACTTGATTATCAAAAAATAACTAACTGGCATAAAATATTTAATTAGCTAAATAATAAAATTTGGACTAACTGGTTAACTTTTACAAACTTCCCTTAGTCTCATTTCTTCAGCAACTACTTTCTTTAAGCTCCTGCATCTTTTACCCTGAACAGAATACTGTGACCAAATGTTAAATAAGGATTGTGAATAGAGATTTAAATAGTTTTCAATATATTCTTTGCTTCAATGAATACAAGTATTTCTATTTCTATATTTCTACAATATACTCCACCACATTTCCAAAGTACTTCATTCACCCTGTCATTTAAGTAGGTGATTCTATTGCATTATTGAGACAGATTGTAGTGTAGTCAAAATGTAAAGACATGCTAGGGAATTTGTCACCCCCACCTACAATGCACACCCAGCAATGAGGAGAATCCTATTATTTCTGGTAACAAATCATCAGTTCATATCTATTAACTTTTTTAAAAAGATGAATAAAAGACAAAAATAAACCCATGCCAAAAATACAACCCAGAACTGCTTATTCAAAATGCCAAGATACTGTGTAACCATGTAGGTACTGTTTGCAAATTCTATCCATGTGCATTCCATGCCTGTTCCTAATAGGAGTAATTTTAAATCAACGTTGTGCAGTAATGCTGAAGCAGATGGTGTTTCATACCCCCAGACTTTTCAATTATTTTTGCAAATTCATCATTTTCTGTGGCATCATCTTTTATATTAGTGTATTTCAACTTAGGCTTCCTAAGAATTGAAGGTGTTAAAAAATGAAATGCTTGATTGAGTTGTCACTCCATCCCACTTAAAGTAAGTGATAAGATGTGTTGTCTTTTAAGAAGGTGAAGATCAATCAGTCAATCAATCAATCACAATTAAGCTTTAGACAAAGTGTGAAATTACTTGGAACTGGAATGTTGCCCAGGAAGCATGTTGGAATAGGTTGAAGAAACTTAGTTGCATGCAAGGGCTCCTCTGTAAATATCATTGGAGTCATTCTAGAGAATGGAGCCAGTAGAACGTTCTATTTCTTAGGGGTTCCTAGGAGCCACTTGAACATTCCAAGCCATAAGGGCTGGCAGAATCTGTGAAGAAGGAAGGAAAAGCTTCCCTTTTGGCCTTGACCTAGATCTACTGTCTCCCCCTTCTTTGTCCATAAGAGGAACATGAAAGCTTTGAGAAATGGGGGCACTCCTTAATCCCATCAGTGTTCCAGGGCATTGTCTGTATTGAGAGTTAAGGATATACTAAAAATGTCACTAGGCTGTGATGAGAGATCCTTGTCCCACTTTTAGATTTACCACTAACTAGCTACATGAATTTAGGCATATCACTTCTCTCCTTTTCAATTTCCTTATCTTTAAAAGTCAGTCAATAAGTTCAAATTAGAGACTGATTCAACTTTGATACTCAAAACTCCTCAGCATCCTCAGTTACCTCTTCCCTCTCACTGAAGGGATAAAGGGCAGAGCAGTAGATACCCAAATCCTGCCTTTATTGCTTAGAATTTTCCAGCTAACTTCTTTTCCTATTAGCCACTCTGCTTGGTTTAAACTCCACAAACATCATGCCCCAGCATTGGGTACCCCTCTAGTACCTCTTTTCCCTTTCACGTTTTTGCATATTGTCTTCCTCCATTAGATCATAAAATCCTTGAGGAAAGGGACTGTCTTTCTTTTTCTTGTGTCCTAGCTCTTAACACAATGCCTGGGCACATAGTAGATATTTATAAATATGTGTTTACTATTATTTTTATTGACTTCTGAATTAGGTGATTAGGTTTTTTTTTTTAGGTTTAAAACTCTAGTTTTATTGCATAATTTTATAAATTGGCTTAAACTATCAGCTCTTCTTAGTTTCTATGAAGTGGGTATATACTCCAGAAACCACTGATATAACAGTATAAATGGGACTATAGATTAGGGATACAGCATAGTGCAATACAAACATCTTCCACTGGTTATTGGGAGACCTGGGTTCTAATATCAGTTCTGCTGGTAACTGGTAACTCCCTTAGTTTAATATTCCTCTATCTGTAAAATGAAGGAATTTAACCCAAGTTCATACAGCTAAGTTAATAAAGATATAATAGTAGAGCAAGGCTCTCAACCTAGTTCTATTTCCACCATACCATGTCACCATGAGTAAATCAGTGCTTTCTACCTCCAACAGGTAGAATTGTAACTTAAAATATGAAACTGAATGAAGTTCTAGAAATGGGGCGGGAGGAATTCTAAAATCAATCCTATATGACAATACTTTCCTCTAGGATGTCTCTATCTGTTAACATCATTTTGTTTCTTTCCTGGTAACTTTTGTCATTCATCATCATTTACTCTTCCCCCATCTCTCTCTATATTTATGATTTCTATGCTTTAGTTCTCTTGCCTATATAAAGAAGATAGGTCAAGGCAGTTCCAAATCAGTTTGGGAGGTGTAAATGGGTGGTGTGTGGGTTGATGTTTCATTTGCTCATGTACATTATGTCTACATGGATCTGTCTAGATGGGGAACATAGGAGATAAGGATAGATATTTCTAGGGTTTCCTCCTTATACCCTTCAAGGAAGATATTGATTCCAGAAAAGAGATAAAGCAGGAATTTGGTGTCAGAGGTTACCCACCAGAGACAGAAGGGGCTGCTAGGATAGCTTTGTATCTATCTTCTCCATTAAATATTATTAGCCTAAGTGTAGAGGTTCCCAAACTTATTTGGCCTACTGCCTGCTTTCAAAAAGAAAAATTACTCAGTATCCCCCTGGAAATCTACTTTCTTTAATTCTTTAATTTTTTTTATTTGCATTATTTCCAAAAATATAAAATATATTTTTTTAAATGACACATCTTACATTTAATAATTCATTATAAATTTGTGGTTTCATCCTGCATTAAAATTTTGATGATATGGGGTGGCTAGGTGGCACAGTGAGTAGAGCGTCAGCCCTGGAGTCAGAAAGACCTGAGTTCAGATCCAGCCTCAGACACTTAACGCACACACAAACAAAAACCTAGCCATGTGACCTTGGGCAAGTTACTTAACCCCAATTGCCCTCCAAAAAGCAAAGAAAAAAATTTGATGATGAAATATTGCTGTATAGTATCATGTTGTAAACAATTCATTACACACATATATTTCTGCTGATGCATGCTGAACTTCCTGACAATTCATGACACTCTTGCCTGCTAACACTTGCTTGTTAAGACCTGTCAGCAGACTTGACCACTGATTGGTTATATTTGTCTAGAAAATAATATAATCACTATGACTAACTCTGTTACATAACAGATGATACATATATGAACAGTTTTTCAAATTTTTTCCTCTTCTTTCTTTATGCTTCCACCACCTCCTTTTTTAATTCAATGCCCCCTAATTGCACCTGAGGCTACTCCCACACTCCCCCACCTTGTTCCAGCACCCTTCAGGGGAGTGATATCACCCACTTTGGGAACTATGAAGGGGAAATAACTTTTTAGGTTCAAGTTGTACAGGAAAGGAAGGCCATCAAGCTTGACTTTTTTGTTGTTCAGTCATGTCTGACTCTTCAGGACCCCATCTGCAGTTTTCTTGGCAAAGATACTAGGGTAGTTTGCCATTTCCTTCTCCAGCTTATTGAGGAAATTAAACTTTCTTTCCCTTAAACTCCAGCTCAACAATGAAAACATATAGCAAATAAACCCATTTATCCAAGGTGATAACAAAACAGAAATCAGGGAAAGCATATATAGGAGACTATATACTAGACAATATAGGGTTAATGAGCTCCCCCTCCCTCCTCCCCAACTCTAGGAGCAGGAGAATTGAATAATCAATCTCAGACAATGAAGATAATCCCATTCAATTGGATCTCTGAGTCAAGGGTTATAGAAGTTTTCCTAAAGAATCTAATAACAGAATATAAAGGAGTGACCTGGACAACCTGATAACATTATAAGACATTGACCATTTGATAGAGGCAACTGATTGGACACAAGGAACTTCTAGTGATTGCCTAGTTGAGAATCATTCATACCTGGCAGGCCTTTTAACATCAAGTTGGCAATATTCTGAACTGAGCTTGACATTCAGTTTGAGGAGTTAGCTCTGAAGGCAGCACTGATCTCTTAGGATTCATTCCCTGCCTTTTCCCTGGGGGCTTTTGCAAAGTGCAGAAACAGGAGAGAGGTTGCACTTTCCTACTTTAGCAAGGACAACTGGGGCAGGAAGACATTCCCTTGTATAGGATCAGAGAGGGGAATTCAAAAAACTGTAGCCCTTTATGTAGTGAAAGTTGAAAAGGGAGCTTGAACCTGGAGCTACTCTGGTGATAAGAAGTCAGTCAATACTCAGAGGGAATGGATCTGTAGAGATTCCTGCTGCTGTAAGGAGAAGGATTCTGGGTACCAAGCACGGCTGCAGTGAGATGCTTTTCAAACTGAATTTTAAGACTTAAGAATGCTTACTAATGAATCGAAAAAAACCATATTGCAGTGGGAAGGGCATCATAGCCCAGAAGACTTTGGTTTAAATCTCAGCTCTGCCTTTGACTGCCTCTGTCACCTTGTACCAGTCACTTTACTTCTTCCAGAACCAGTTTCATCAACTGGAGGGAATTCAATGGTTTCTAAGGTCTTTTCAAGTTTTGGATCCTAAGACATCAAGCTCTAGACCAGGGGAGAGGAACCTGTCACGTGTGACCCCCTGGGTCCTCAAGTGTGGTCCTTTGAATGAATCCAAATTTCACAGAACATGAAACACAGAACTTGAGGACCAACAGGGCACATGTGACATTGAGTCTGCAGGTTCCCCACCCCTGCTCTGGGCTGTCATTATGTGTGGATGATTGAAAACTGCCACCTTGGTTTTGCAGCAAAACAGTATCAAGTTACTATGTGTATCTCTTATTTAAAAAGCCAGAGTTTCTTATGATTTCTTGAGAAGAGGGCCTTGCAAACCCTCTTCCTGCCTCTCCCCCTTAATTTTGTAAGGAGAAGATGCATAGAATTTGTGGTGCAGGAGTCTAGAGTGGTGCATATAATGTCAGGATTGGGTTTTTTTCTATGTGTTAATGAGTTTTACTGATTTTTTTCCCTCTTCTTTCCTTTTTAATTTTTTTTAGAATAATGCTTTGTTATGAGAGGTGGTTCTATGAGAGAAGTGATGTAAATATCAGTAAAATCTATTTTTAAAAAGAATTTGTGTGGATTTTTTTTCAATTTAGTTCATTTATAAAGATAGAAGAATTTTAATTGCTTAAGGAGTGTTAGAATATTAAAATGTCTTTTAGCAGCAGGAAACACTGATGTTAAGTCCTACTAATCAAGAAGACTTCCTGGAAGCCTTTGGCTTTAATATAGGACCAGGGTAATTCTGAACATGATAGAATGAATGAGTAATGGTAAATTCCCAATGTAAATGGAGGAGGATAGGTGTGTATCACCAGACTGGGAAGGAGGAGTTTTTTAATTAGAATGACTCAAAAGTTTAAAAGGGTTTTAACTGTCACAACTGTTCTCTCTATCTCTCTCTGTCTCCTTCTGTCTCTCTCTCTGTCTCTCTCCATCTCTGTCTCTACCTTTCTCTTTGTCTCTCTCCCTCTCTCTTACCCCTCTCTGTCTGTCTCTCTGTATCTCTCTGTCTCTCTGTCATTGTCTCTCTCATTGTCTCTCTGTCTCTCTCTCTCATTTTCTCTCTGTCTCTCTCTGTCTCTCTCTCTCTCTCTCTCTCTCTCTCTCTCTCTCTCTCTCTCTCTGTCTCTCTCTCTCTGTCTCTCTCTCTCTCTCTCTCTCTCTCTGTCTTTCTGTCTCTCCCTCTCTCTTACCCCTCTCTGTCTCTCTGTATATCTTTTCCCCCTCTCTCTCTCCTCACTTTATTTTTTATTCTGAACTTAACACCAAATTAAAAAATATATATATTTTGTACATTGCAGAACAGAAGGAAAGGATTGTACGCGAATATTATGTGAAGCTTTGCAATAACCTAATCACTCTCTCCAAGGAAAGGGGGTTCGACTCACATTTACCAAAATAATCTTCCCAAAGGACAGGTTATTCCTCTGCCTAAAGCCTTTGATGATTCTCCATTACCTTTACGATAAAAGGTGTGACAAAATCTGGCTTTATTCTCCCTTTTTAAAATCCTACTTAACAAGACTTCCTTTAATGTATTCTATATTCTAGTCAAATCAGACTCTGACCAGTTCCTCAAACTTGACTTTATATCTCTTACCTCTGTGCATTCACACAAGCTACTCTCCCATACCTGTAATACACCACCTCCTTATTTTTGTCAGCTATGATCTCTCTTACTTTTTGGCAAAAATTTAGAGCCTTCTCTCACCTGGAGACTATAATTTGGAAGTTTAGGACAAGCTTAACTGGGGACTAATCCCAAAGGAGTTATGATGAAGCATACTATCCACCTCCAGAGAAAGAACAGATATTATTTGAATACAGAATGAAGCATGCTGTTTTTCACTTTCTTTCATTTAAAAAAATTGCTTCTTCTACAAAATGACTAATACGGAAATGTTTTACATAAATGCACATGTATAATATATATCTGATTACTTACTTTCTCAGGGAGGTGGGAGGGGAGAGAGGGATAGAATTTGGAACTCAAAACTTTAAATAAAAATGTTTGAAAAATTGAAAAAAATAATGTCACAGAAAGTATGGCACACAGTATATAAGGTAACTCTTGTCATCAGACTACAGGATTAACAAAACATTGCATCTACTAACTGTGTCAGAGGACAGAAGATTTCCTCTAGTTTGTAAACAGATGGTGTGAACAGACTCAGGGCCCTAAAGAATCTGCACTGTGCACAAGAGAAGCTCACCTGTAATAATACTGCCCTTTGGAGGGGAGGGGGAGGAAGGCAAGGCTATTTGGTTTAAGTGACTTTCCCAAGGTCACACAGTAAGCACAAAGTGTCTGAGGTTGTATTTGAACTGAGGTCCTCCTGACGTCAGGGCTGGTGCTCTCTACTCACTGCACCACCTAGCTGTCCCAATGCTTCCTTTCTTTTAGAAGACAGAAAACTCTCTTGGCAACTCCTACTAACAGAAAAGGACTGGTATTAGACCACCTGAGAGTACTTGTTTTAATAGACCATTAAAATAATTGGGGACTTTACCAGTTTTCCTTTTATGCATTTTATTTATTTTAAAAATTAAATATTATTTTATTTCCTAAATTGTAATTGCTCCCACCTACTCTCCTCCCTCAAATTGAGAAAGCAAAACTCTTATTACAAACATGTATACTCAAGTAAAATTAATTCCCACATTAGTCATATCCAACTCACACCTGAAAAAATAGCTGTTATGCCACATGCTGAACAAGGTATATTGAGGATACACTTGGGACCCCAGTAGAGTATAGATATTTAACAGCCAGCTTTCAAAAAAAAAAAATGTACTGGAGGAGGAGGAGGAGGAGCTAAGGAGGAGGAGCCAGGAGTACCTGAGTTTAAGTCTAGCCTCAGACATGTATTTGCTGTGTGACCCTGGACAAGTCACTTAACCCTGACTGCCTCCCAAAAGGAGGAGATTCAGAATGGAGATAGGGAAAACTTTGCTTATATGGCCTCTAAAGAAAGGCTTATTGAGCTCAATGATTTTGCAGCTCTTGATTCCATAGGATAATACCCTTTGCTGCTATTTAGGAAGAAAGGAGGTATTCTTTCCACCTTCATAACTAGCCAACTAATTCAGGGGCAATGGGGAGCATCAGGCCATGTATTGGCTGTATCCTCCAGAGAGAAAAAACGATGGATGCCTGTGGAAGCCTAAGGCTTTTACAAAAAATATAGTCATAGTCGTTAGAGCAGGAAGGGTCCTTAGAGATCACTTTATTGTTTTTTAGGAAAGAAAACTGAGAACAAGAGAAGTTAAAAGGCTTTAATATATGATTACAATGTAAATTCCTACAGGCAGGAATTGTTTTTCAATTTTGTCACTGTATCCCAGAGAATTTCCTTTAGTTTGTAACAGAGAATTTATGTTATTCATGGGGAAAGTTCCCCTGTAGAAATGTTCCCTTTCTTTTAGCCAACAGAAAACTCAGGTAACAAAATTCTGCTCATAGAAAAGGACTGACATTTCCTCTCCAGGGAAAACTGGGTTTTAACAAAGCACCAAGGTAATATTTAACATATTGGAACACAAGAGAAATGGTCAAAAGTCCATGATCAGTGGAAGAGGAGAATTGTGTGTGTCACCAATGGTGGGAAGGAGACCTTCCTGATTTCTCTGAGTTTACACCTGGAGTCACCCATCTACCCAACCTTCTGCCAACAATCCTTTGTCTTCTCACCTCTGCTGAGAAAAAATATGTCAGGGGACTATTCCAGGGCCTTTCACATCGTAGGTACTCAACACATTTTTGTTGCTGTCATGAAAAATGTTCCTGTCAGAATGTGATTAGCACTCAGGGTTCCTCATTTTCAGTTGAGGAATCTCTTCCCTTTCTGCCTCACATACATTGCATGTGGTAGGTGCAGTGTGTTTATTTCCACAATAAATACCCATCTCTCCTTTGGGCTGTAAACCTTGCCTTTATCAAAATTCAGTAAGGGTGTAAGAAGGGAGAGTGTGTGTACTCCATCTTCCTATAAAACATAGCTCAGCCTGAGCAGCTCTGCACTGGTCTTGAATTCTTAATGTAAAGGAGAGGCCCAAGCCGGGAACAGCAAGGCTGTGCTTTTAATCGTCCCAGTGCTGCCACACCTGAAGATTGCATTGCTAAATGTAAGTGAATTATCACCTTGTCTACAGTGTCTCCCTAGCAGTCCTGCTGTCGGCTCCTCTAATCTCTTTCATCTGTTTCTTTTATTGATTCTCCTACCCCTGAGAATCAGTGCACAACTCGATTCATATCAATATTAATCCCTTTGTTCCTAAAAACTCCCCAGACTGATTTGGCTGCTTTTCTCTGAAAGCTGCTCCCTGTTTAAAGTGATAAAATGTTGCTTCTTTTCTTTTATTCTAGTCTATCCATCCATCTACACATGCATGGTAGAATCACAGGTTCATTGAATCTAGGCATTGCATGGGGGAGGTCACTGAATTCAGACTCTAGTCTGATTTTTTTTTCTGGATAGCTAGTTAGATTGATAATTTTTTTTTTTTTGCAAAACCTTTATTTCTCAATATATTTTTCCCTTTGTTTCTCCCAGAGCATCCATCCTCCCTTATAATAAACAATAAAAGAGAAAAAAGATAGTTCAGCAAAACTAATCAACACATTTAAAAACGTCTGACATTATATTTAAGTTTCAATCCCCATAGTCCCCTAACTCTCTAAAGAAGAGTGGGAGGTCTCCTCTCATATCTCTTCTTTGGGCCAAGCTTGGCCACTATAAATTTGTAGCATTCAGATTTAGTTGTTGTTATTACTGTTCTTTCCATTTGAATTATTATATTAATTATGTATACTGTTTTCATGGTTCTGCTTGTTTCACTGTGAATATTTCATGTCTTCTCATGTTTCTCTGTTTCTTATAGTATAGTAATATTCTATTACATTAGCTCACCACAACTTGCTTAACCACAGCCTATCTTGTTTCCATGTCTTTGATAAGAAAAAAACATAGCTAAATTTTTTTTGGTATACATTGGCATTTTCTTCTTATAATTAATCTCCTTGGGATATAAATGCCTAGTAGTGGGGACTCTGTATCAAAGGGTATGAATATTTCAGTTATTTTCTTTGCATAATTTCAAATTATGTTCCATAATACTTAGACCAATTCAGAGCTCCACCAAGAATATGTCAGTGTGCTTGTGTTTTTGTAACTATCCCCACCATCTTTTGCCATCTTTGCCAGTACACTGGATGTAAGGTGAAACCCTTTCTTGATTCTTGAACCTTTTCTGCATTGTAGGTAAGGAACCTGAAATTTCAAGGCTTCTTTGATAGTTCTTCTTCCTACTCTTGGATCCTTAAGATGTTCTCCAGGTTTTGCCTTGGGCCTCTTGTCTTCTCTTTCCATACTCTCACTAGCAACTCCATCTTAACATGTCTTAAATAGTGCTTTTTATCTTCTCCCCAAGTACCAAAGCACTGATGTCACTGTTAATAGCTAAATTCAAAACCTTGGTGCTATGCTTGACTCTTCTTTCTTATGCCCAATCAATTACCAAGTCCTGACAATCCTTTCTCTTCAACATTTCTTTTTTTTTTTCGCTTTTTGGGGGGCAATTGGAGTTAAGTGACTTGCCCAAGGTCACACGACTACTTTTTTTGTGTGTTAAGTGTCTGAGGCAGGATTTGAACTCAGGTCCTCCTGACTCCAGGGCTGGTACTCTATTCACTGAGCCACTTAGCTGCCCCTATCTTCAACATTTCTTACATACACATCTGTTATATTTGCTTTATTCCTCACTGAAACCCCAATCCCTCATTATCACTTTCCTGAAATACTGCAATTGTATACTAACAGTTCTTCCAAGTTCTATTCTCCTCCACCTATCCCTCAACTACTGACAAATCTTCCCTATGCCTAGATCTTGGCAATATTACCTCTCTGCTCAAAACCAATAAACATTGGTTTTCTGTTGCCTGGAATTAAGTTCAAGTCTTTTAGTTTGGCAGTAAAGACCTATAGTCTACCACCCTGCCTTTCTAACCTGATCTTCCCTACCCCATATTTTGTGTTTCAGCCAAACAGATGAATCAATATTTCTTGTATGCATCCTACTTTGTACTTTAATCATTTTTATATGTGCTATATTCCCCTACTAAACTGTAAGCTTCATGAGAGCAGGGGCTGTATCTTACCTACACTTGATATCACCCTCCATGCCTAACACAGTGCTCTACACACAGTGGGGATTAAATAAATGAGAGTTTAATCAATTGAATAGTAAAACTATACCATGTAATAGTAAGGGCTTTGATTTTGATTAAGTGAATCTGAGTTCAAACCCTAGTTACCCTCTTTGGACCTCAGTTTCCTCATTTGTAAGATGAGTGGATTAGACTAGAAAATCTCTAAAGTCCTTGCCCTCCTAAAATCCTATGATCCTACAAACAACTCATCTACTGACCTTATAGAACAGGGTCATCAATACACAAACCTTTTGGCCTTTTCTGTGCCCAGTTCTTGAATACATCATAGCATGGTCTGGCAGTGTCTAGAGATACAGTCAATATAAGGAAAGAATAACAGATCAACAGGAAAGATTACTGGATACAAAGAGGACCTGAGTTTCATTCCTAGTTGTGCTACTTATTAAATGTGGGACCTTGGGCAAATCATCTGACCTCCATTGACCTCAGTTTCCTCTTCACAAAATGACAAGCAGTATGGTGTTATGGGAATGGAAATTTAATATCTTCCCTGCCCGTAGGCCCTTTGATAGGCTTAAGTGACTCTGGGAATCTTCCTTGATTTGAAAATATACTCTGCCCCCAAGTAGGCTGAATGTGGTCACCTGGAGCCTGTGGTGGGAGGCTTGGTTTTCAGGAAAACCCACACCCTAATGCTTTTTGATTGGGAAATGGTTCAAGAGGATTGTGACATTCTCTAAGCCAGAAGAAGGCTATATAATCCCTGATGGGAAGCTTTGTTTTAGGGCTCACTTTGAGAAGTGTTGTATGATTTGACTAGATGAGACTCTGGGCAGCCCTTAAGAGCCCCCAGGCTTTGAAAACCCAGATGTTGTTGCTTCCCTCTCTGGTAACTGTGACTAGGTATGGATGTTATGGTCAGACAGTTGGAAGCCTGTCTGCTGATCTGTTTCTCTGTCTTCTTGTAACTTCTGCTTGTAACTTGTTTGTATTCTCTGAAGTTGAGGGTGCTGACCTTTTTCCTCTGAACTAGTAAAAGGCATATGTTTGATTAAAGCAAGATTGTTAACCCATTTTGAGTTGCTTTCCTTTAGAAAAGCAGATCTAATAACCTGTGTTGGCAGCCACCCTGAGGATGCTACAGTGCTTGCTGCCACATATGGTAGTAGATGGATTTGAAGTCAGGAGGACCTGAGTTCAAATTTTTCCCCTGATCTCACTAGGTGTGATATGGTCAAGCCACTTAACCTCAATGAGTCTGTTTTCTCATTTATAAAAGGAGAAAGTTGAACTAGATGGCCTTCAAGGTCCCTTTCAGCTCCAAATATATGGCCCTGTGACTCCTGGAGATACATTGTTATGTGTACATAAACCACCTGATCCTCTTCACCTCATGCCAAGACAATCAGCTCTATAACCATGTTTTACTGGATCAGGCTGGTGCATGAGACCCAAGGTTCTGTTTCTTCTTGCTCTTATTTCTGTTGCTTCTGGGCAGTCCTAGAGGAAGAGAGGCTAGGAGCTACTTGTAGGACTATTGCCCATTTATTCTGATTATTGGCTCCATAGATCAGAGCACTGGATTTGTATTGTGACCCTCACTTTGAGAACTCAGAAATAAGTTTCTTCTTCTCCTCCTCCTCTTCCTCCTCCTCCTCCTTCTCTTTCTTCTCCTTTTCCTTCTTCTCCTTCTTCTTCTTCTTCTTTCATCATCATCATCTTCTTCATCTTCATCATCATCATTAAACTTTATTTACCATATACCATCTCATTTGACCCTCAAAACACCTTATGAAGCAAGTTTCAGTCATGTTCAACTCTTTGTGATCCCATTTGGGATTGTCTTGGCAATGATACCAGAGTGGTTTGCTTCTCTAGCTCATTTTACAGATGAGGAAACTGAAGCAAACAGGGGTAAGTGACTTGCCCAGGGCCACACAGCTAGTAAGTATTTGAAGCCAAATTTGAACTCAGATCATCCTGACTCCAAGCAAGGCACTCTGTTCACTTTTACACCTTGCTGCCCAAAGAAAATACCAGAACCCAAGTATTTAACTCCTTGAGACTTTGGGAGGTAAGGATACTTACACAAGACCACACAATCAATCAGCATAGAGTCAAACATAGATGTTTAGATGTCTATCCCATTGCATATTCCTCTGGTCTCCTGCAGCCACACCTCTACAAGATCACCCTTGATGTCCCTTGTTCTTAAAGCCTTGATAAGTATGTCATTTGAGACAAATTCCAGTTACCCAGTACGGTTCTGTACAGATCGACATATAGTAATGCTTTTCTATGACAGAGAATTTATCCAAACTATTGTTGTTCCCCTTGCCCCCTTCTTGGTTGTTTATACAATGCAAATAGTATTATTTTTTTTCATTTTCAGGTATAACATGTTGCCTGGGACCAATTACAGAAAATACTTTACCTAAATTACTAGGAATTAATCTCTATCATACAAGGTACTGTTTCTTTTGTTCTTGCTATTCTTCTTCAGACTCTAATAAAGATGGTAATTGCATAGCACGAATTCTCAGAAAAACACACATCTCTCTTTGCTTGTTTCATGCCAGGACTGTGGGCAGCATTGAATCACAAAGACAGCATGTTAGCACAGTAGAAAGGCAATGCAGCTGCAGAGGGTAGGGAGAGGGGGTGTTGCCTCTTCTGTGGAAGAGCCATTTAATTATCATAGAGTAAGAAAATGCAGTGGGACTGTGGAATTGAGAGAAACACCCAGTCCTTTCTTGGTGGAGGATGCTTGCTGGAAGCATGTATATTTAAATTGAAAGGGTGAAATAAGCCTCACCAATATAAGGAAGTATGATCCAGAGACTACCACCTCACCATATTACAGCATAAAGTGAGATAAGTGAGATGGATGGGGAAGGACTTGGGTTGCATTGAATTATCAAAGCAGCCTGGCCATGGTAGTTTTTGTTGTAGGTGGAGGGAGGAAGGAGGGCCAGGACCCTACTCTCTATGAGGATGGGGCTAAGAAGTATTGATGATTAGAGCCAATTAAGAGGGTTCTAGGAGAATGTCCTCCTGAACTGAAAAAGATGTGTTCCAAGTCATAATGTGGGACAAAAAGTAAATTCAGTGGAGTTCCAAATCAAGACAAGGTCCATAGACTAAACATAGCTAGAGCATCATGTACGAATTGTGAAAAAGGTTGCAGTAATCAGGGAAACCAGTATATATATATACAACACATAGAGCAATCACTCAGTTACCTATATTTATTAAGCAACTACTATGTGCCAGGCAGGTGCTGGGCAAACAAAAAAAAGTCAG
Organism: Gymnobelideus leadbeateri; assembly: GCA_011680675.1. NCBI lineage: Eukaryota > Metazoa > Chordata > Mammalia > Diprotodontia > Petauridae > Gymnobelideus > Gymnobelideus leadbeateri. The sequence goes on from WOXC01011713.1 coordinate 527,990, forward strand.
TCCCTGCTCTCAAGGAACTCACAATCTAATGGGAAAGACAGCATGTAAATAATTATGTACAAACAAGATGGGTACCAGAATGAATTGGAGATAATCTTAGAAGGAAGGCATTAAGATTAAAGAGGACTTGGAAAGTCCAAAGGTGGGACTTTAACTGGAAACTGAAAGAAGTTGGGGAAGTGAGAAGGTGGTAATAAGGAGAGGAAGCATGAGAAACAGCCATTGAGTTGGGAGAGATTGAAGGAGATGAGAGTTGAGAGAAGAAGGAAGCCAATAGTGCTGGATCTCAGAGTACTTTTAGAAGAATAATGGGTAAGAAGACTGGAAAGGTAGGAAATGGTCAGGTTATGAAGGACCTTAAAAGGCATATGGAATATATTGCATCTGATTCTGGGAGAAATAGAGGAAGCCACTAAAGTTATTGAGTAGAGGGGAGATATGGTCAGAACCATTTACATTTTGTGATCAACTTGACAGATGAATGGAGAATGGATTGGATGGGGAGAGACTTTTGGAAGGGAGATCATCCAATAGGTTTGTGTAATAATTCAGGCATAAAGTGATGAGGGTGGTTTCGGTGTCAGTGGAAAGAAGGGGGGCATATAGGGGAGATGTTACAAAGGTAGAAACAACAAAGGAAGTTGACAGCTGATGGATATGGGGGTGGGTCAGAGAGAGTGAGAAGTTCAGGATGATACCTAGGTTACAGCCTAGCTTGGGGGATTTGAGGGAGTGACAGTCATAGGGAAATGAGGAAAAGAGGTGAGTTTGGAAATTCACTAGATTGTGGCAAAAATATAAACATCACACATTCAATGCAAGTCAGTGTAATTCTTCCATACTATCCATACTTTAGCTTTGGGTTGTTTACATCTCACCTGCCAAATAACTTTTACATTTTATCACCTTTAACAACTTGAGAACTCCACTGAACTTTCTTTTTTCTCAACAGCTTTGTAATTACACCCTTCTTTCTTTCTTTCTTTTCACTAACCTCTTATGTCTTTAACCAAATTGTTTTACTGACGAATTTGCTTTTCTTACCCTTTTAAAAAACATATCTTACCTTGCCAGTGACCTACTCTGCAGGTCAACATTCTAATCCTTTTCTTCCTTCAGAATGAGTAAGGCCTCTCTTCCTTCAGACTGAATCCTCCCCTTTCCTCATTTTTAGTCTTACATCTTACAAATTTCTCCAAATTTTTCTTCCCCTAGTCTGTTCTTCCACAAATCTCTGACTTTCTTCATGAATACAAACCCCAGCAAAACACTTTCATAAATTCTTCTTATTAAACGGAAGTCGTTTTCTCTTTTTCTTGCTCCTTCTACACAACCTCTCTGTTCCCTTCTTTTTTGCCTTTGCATCCTTAGGGACTTTGCCCATAATAGGACTTTGATTTCTGATTTGTTTTGAGCTTTAATAAATAAAAAAGGCTTTCCTTTTTGATTTCTTGCCATTTTTAAGAACATGAGTTGAAGTTATTGGTGGGTACATTGATATGAAAGCCATAGTCTTTGCTTTTAAGGGGGTTAAAATGTAGTAAAAGAGATGACAGGTATATGAATAACCACATTAAAAAGCAGAATGTGATCAGTGCCATAAGAGAGGTATTAACAAGAAACTATATGAAGTCATATGAGTGAGATCTATTTTCAGTCATAAAGCAGTGATGCCTCTACTTATGGCACCCTGGCCCTCTCATCTTTTTTGTGCTGTTATCCTAAGGAAGTCTAGGGCAGCTCTTGTTTTGTTTTTTGTTTTGTTTTTTTCATAGTGTGATGTAGAAGAAAGAGCACTGGGCTTAAGTATAGGAGATTTGGTTCAGATCCTGGCTTTGCCATTAATTTAATCCTTGTGTTATCCTGTCTGGGTTATGCTTTCCTCATTTGTAAAACAAATAGGTTAGAATACCTGACCTTTAATGCCCTTTCCAATTCTAAATTCCACAAGAAGCAAGGAGGTCACTGTTGCCTATAGTGGTAAGTGAAGGCTTCCTGAAGGAGGTATGAGGAATTGGGAGCAACCAATCAATCATAAATAATGATTTAACACTTACTATGTACCAGACATTGTACTAAGCACTGGGGATACAAATAGAGGCAAAAAAGAGACAGTCCTTGCCCTCAAGGAGCTTACAGTCTAATGGAGCAGAGACAATATCCCAAAAGGAATAGCTTGAACAGATCAGGTCACTTAACCACTTTGAGTCTCAATTTCCTCATCAGTAAAAAGGAATAATAAAAGCATCTACCTCATGGGACTGTTGTGAAGCTCAAAAGTAATAATCCATATAAATATCCTCAAAAGCCTTAAAACACTCTATGCATGTCAGCTATTATGTGACAGACTTAAAAGCATAGGGAAGGTTTGGGGCAAGCTGTAGAACTAAGGAAAATGTTACTATGGTGGTTGTTGTTGTTGAGTCTTTTCAGTCAGGTCCAACTTTCCATAACCCTATTTGAGGTTTTCTTGGCAAAGATACTAGGGTGATTTGCCATTTTCTTCTCCAGCTCATTTTACATTTGAGGAAACTGAAGCAAACAGGGTTAAGTGACTTGCCCAGGGTCACACAGCTAAGTGTTTGAGGCTAGATTTGAACTCATAAACATGAATCTTCTTGAGTCCAGGCCTGCCACCTAACTGGAAAGTGCTGTGTCTTTACTGCTGTTTCATTTCCTCAGCTCATTCAGCAATAGAAAATTTCTGGCTATACAAGAGAGAGTCTTACTATGGACTCTGAGGGTATTTTTTCACTGATGATTACAACTGATAACCCTCCCTATCTTTTCTGCTCCAAGAACCATGTTACTTTTGCAAGTCTGGTTAAATTGCTTTCTACTAGATGAATGTTTATTGGAGCAAGCCCCAACTCCTTTATTATTTTCTGCTGACTCAACTTATAGTGTGTGCCTCCTGTGGTGAATTTAGCCTGTGCTTAAGAGCGAAAGGAATAAAGAAATTATTTTTAAATTTGAACATTAGTGTGTCAGAATGTCTGGAAAATGCCTTGCTGGTTCATAAACACATTGTTTGGGAAACAAAGAAAGTCTATTCCCTTCGATGAATGAGACATCTTTTCATAGGCATTTTTCATCATAAAGCAGTGATGTTTACATTTATAGCATCCTCAACCTGTCTTTTCTTTTGTGCAGTGACCCAAAGAAAGTCTAGGACAGCTACTATCAGCAAGTCTTTATTAAGCACCTACTATGTATCAGAACCATCATCCCAAAGTATTCCCCACCACCACCAACACACACACACACACACACACACACACACACACACACTATAGTCCTTGGAATCCTCACTATTGTTTGTCCTCATTACAATGGGTTCATTGATGTTAATAGATCAGGTTCAATTGACCCATTTAAAGAAAAAGATGGGAGGAAATAAGCTTTTATTAAGTACTCATTGGTATCAAGATTGCATCATCTTGAAGTAATCTTCTCCTCTCTCCCCATATTTAATCAGATACCAAATATCATCTAGCCTTCCACTATAATATCTCTCATATTTATGCCCTGCCATCCTCTTACACTGCTAGACCATCACCATGAACTATATTAATAGCCTTCTAATTGGTCTCCTGGCTTTTCAGATTCTTCCCTCTCTTATCTATCTTCCACAACCTGCCAAATTGATGGATAAGATCCTAGATTTATACCTTTATTATTATTATTATCATATTATTTATACCTTTAGGTATAAATAACTTCCCTTTCTATCTTTTTTAGTCTTACACTTACTTGTAAGTGCAGGTACACTGCTATTTCTCCTATGTCTCTCCATCTCTCGACTAGGCATTTATACTGACTTTCTCCCATACCTGGAATAATAGCCTTCCTCATTTCTGATTCTACCTTTCTTGGTTTCCTTTAGGATTCACATCATTTTGAGGCATCTAGGTGGCACAGTGAATAAAGCACCGACCCTGGAGTCAGAAAGACCTGAGTTCAAATCCGGCCTCATACACTTGACATGATAGCTGTGTGACCTTATATAAGTCACTTAACCACAATTGCCCTGCCTTCCTCCCTCCCCAAAACAAACAAACAAAAAGATTCACATCATATCTCACCTTCTCCAGGTGGCCTTTCATAAGCCCCTTTCACTCAACCCCCACATCTCTTTCTTCTAAGATTTTCTTCTGGGTATACTGCTTGTATCTTCTATATATAATAATTTTCTATAATTCTATAATCTCTCTATATTTCTATATATATATATAATTTTCTATAATATATATTTCTTTTTAAGTATTAATAATAGTATTTATACATTTTTACACATTTGATTTTAAAACTTGGAATTCCAGATTCATTCCCTTCCTCTCTTGTCACCCACCATTACTGGGAAGATAAGCAGCTCAGTATATGTTGTGCATGTGTAGTTTTGCAAAACATTACCATAGTAGATATATTATAAAAGACTGACTATATTTCCCTCCCTCCTATCCCACCTCCCACTTGGTCTATTCCTACTTTGATCCTGTCCCTTTTCATAGTTGGTGCTTCCAGCTTCCCTCCCCCTATTCCCTCCCACCCTCCCTTCCATCATCCCCCCTCTCATCCCCTTCCCCCCTACTCTCCTGTAGGGTGAGATATCCTATTTAGTATGTATGTCATTTTCTCCCTGATCCAAATTCAATGAGAATAAGGTTTTTAGCCTTTTTGCCTTCCCGTTTTTCCCCTTCCTTGTAACCATTTTCCCTTGCATCTTCTATATGAAATAGTTTACTGTATTCTATCTCTCCCCATCTCCTCTCATTATGTTCCTCTCTCACCTCTTAATTTCACCTTTTAAATATCACCCCTTCCTATTACATTCGACCTGTGTCCTCTATCTATGTATACCTGTAAAATATACACACATTCACATATGTATTCATATGCCCATATACCCTTCTTCAACTATTTTCATACTGAGAAGAGTTTCATCAGTTATAGTTATTGTTTTTCCATGTAGAAATGTAAACAGTTCAACTTTGATAAGTTCATGATGATTTCTTTTCCCTGTTTACCTTCTCAAGCATCTCTTGCTTCTTGTGTCTGAACGTCAATTTTTCTATTCAATTTTGGTCTTTTCATCAAGAATGCTTGAAAGTCCTCTATTCCACTGAATGACCATATTTTCCCCTGAAAGAGGATACTCAGTTTTGCTGGGCAGTTGAATCTTGGTTTTAATCCCAGGTCCTTTGCCCTCCAGAATATCATATTCCAAGCCCTTCGATTCCCTCAGTGTAGAAGCTGCCAGATCCTGTGCTATCCTGATTGCATTTCCACAGTATTCAAATTATTTCTTTCTGGCTGCTTGTAATATTCTCTCCTTGATCTGGGAATTCTGGAACCTGGCTATAATATTCCTAGCAGTTTTCTTTTTGGGATCTTTTCCAGGAGGTAATAGGTGAATTCTTTCAACCTCTATTTTACCCTCTGGTTCTAAAACATAAGGGCAATTTTCCTTGAGAATACCTTGAAGGATGATTTCTAGGTTCTTTCTTTGACCATGGCTTTCAGGTAATCCAATAATTTTTAAATTATCTCTCCTGGATCTATTTTCCAGGTCAGTGGTTTTTCCCATGAGATATTTCACATTGCCTTCTATTCTTTCATTTGTTTGGATCTGTTTAACAGCACTAGCTTCCCTTTGGTGCATTCTAAATTCAAAGGAAAGATTCTCCTCAGTGAGCCTTTGAGATTCTTTTTCCATCTGGCAAATTCGGCTTTTTAAGGCATTCTTCTCCTCATTGCCTTTTTGAGCCTCTTTTGCCATTTGAGTTAGTCTATTTTTAAGGTGTTATTTTCCTCAGTAAGGCTGTTGACTCTCCTTTTATAATTTTCTTGCATCATTTTCATTTCTCTTTCCAATTTTTCCACTTCTTCTCTTATTTGATTTTCAAAATCCTTCTTAAGGTCCTCTATGGCCTTTAACCAGCTTGTATTTTCATTTGGGGATTTTGGTGCAGGAGTTCTGACCTCCCAGTCCTCCTCCTGTTCCATACTTTGATCCCCTTTGCCCCCAAAATAGGAGTCTAATGTTGATTTTTTCCATTTATTTTTGTTTCTTTTGCCTAGGCATTTTGCTACTCAATTACTTGACTTTTGGGCTTGTTGCCACAGTAGGACTCTGCCACCAGCCAGGGGAGCTTCCCTTCCAAACTCTGGGGTTTTCTCAACTGCCGGAGGTATTAGTTAGGTGCCCTCTCTGAAGCCCCCACACGCTCTGGCAAGCTGGTCACACACCCCAAGACCTCCACCCCAGACTGCAATCCAGATCCAAGAAGGTTAAATCAAGAGCAATTACCCCCAAGACTGATTGCCAGATCCCTCTACAGTTAGCATGGCAGGAACTGAAGCTGCCGTGTGTGTCCACTGATGTGCTGAAGCTTCTCAGTGGCTTCTCACCCCCAGGGAAAGAGGCCACTTGCTCTCCCAACTAATGAGTCCCAAAGTCCATATGGCACTAACATCTCACTTTGTCTGTGGCATCTATATGTTGATAATTCTGGAAACATCATAGCTGCTGTTCTAGGGTTCCTCCACCTGGCTGTTGGTCTTGCCACCCTGGGGCTAAAACCTCCAACTCATGCGGTCCTGGGCTCGGCTCCCAGAGCACTGCACTGGACACTCCCTGCCTGGCTGCAGCACTGTCCTCAGTAGGAGGTTAGCTTCACTGTGTCATTTTGTGGGTTCTGGAGCTCCAGAGGTTGTTTGGAGTTCCCCTATAATATAATTTTGAAGTGGTGTGGGCTGGAACTCCACAGAAGTGCTGTTTCTACTCCGCCATCTTGACTCTACCCCCCATCTATATATTTCTATATATAATTATTTTCTATAATTCTATAATCTATGTATTTCTATACATAATTATTTTCTATAATTCTGTAATCTATATATTTCTATATATGATTATTTTCTATAATTCATAATCTATGTATTTCTATATATAATTATTTTCTATAATTCTATAATCTATGTATTTCTATATACAATTATTTTCATGGTGTCTCCACTCCTACCAGAATGTGAACTTCTTAAAAGCAGGGACTGGGTTTTGCCTTTGTTTGTATCCCTAGCACTTACCACAATGCTTGGCACAGAATAAGTGCTTAAGGAATGCTTATAAACTAACCCCTCAATTTTGCAGATAAAAGAACCAAGGTTCATATTGGTTAGGCATATTGCCTATGGACAATTAGTGGCATACTTGACACTATCCATACTGTCTTGTCTTTCCAGTCAAATTTCAACTGCATCACAGCAAAAGCCAAAATTCTGACTCCATTAAAATTAACAACAGTGGTACTGGCCACTGCCACTTTTTCAGTTAGGCACTTAACTCTAGCAGAATGTTGGCGTTTACAAAATGCTGTGGTAACTAATAGATCCTTGAGCATAATTATTATAATAGGTGTCTCCATGATGGAAGTATCCAGTCACAATTTACATAGTAGGAAATAAATATTAGGCCTCTGATGTAGCCTCTTCCTGCAGCATAAGACAGAATAGGACCCCAGATCTGGGCTTCCAATCTCACCTAGCAATATACCCAAAAGGATTCTGTACCCTTTTTCTTCCCTCCTTTCTATTTATTTGCCTTTCCCCAGGCCCAGATTCCCTTTCTATGATTATGAATCTATAGCACAATGATGGACAGCTTCAAAATGTAGTGGGGAGAGACTGAATAGAAACATGGGAATGAACACTGTGAGAAATACAAGGATGGAGGAGACATGTTAGCCTCTAGGAGTGGATAACCTAATGGGATTGATGTCATGTACCCAACTACCTATCAGAGGCTATTTCTGGTAGAAATAATTGTTTTGAAGCTCTTATTATGTTGTATGATTTAAAAAAAAGTTCCATGAACTTTTAATGAATAACATTCAACTCATGTTGAAATAGTTGAATGAGGAAAAAGAAAACCCAGGTTTGGGTGCTGGCCTTATCACCTATTTGCTGTGTGACCTTGAGAAAGTCTTTTACCTTCTTCAGATTTCAGTTTCTTCATCTGTAAAATAAAGCTGTTGCATTTCATGATTTCTAAGATCATTTCCACTTTTGAAATTCTAGTCTTTGGCAATCTAAACATTTCTTTCCTGGTGAGTTTAAACACAACAAAGTTATACTGGGTGACTTCCTTATCTTTGGGGAAAATTCAAGTGAGCTCAAGGATGGAGGAAGAAATGATGTGTCTTTAAAGGCTGATGAGACCCAGAGGAAGACAGGTTAACAGAGCAGGCAAATGATAGACCATTAACACTAACAAGTTAGGCTTCATTACATTAGGGGAACAAAGACTGTTCTTTATCTGGGGCCCCATGAGACTTATGACCAAAGAGAAAGCCACACATCACTGTCAAAGAATGACTGCATCTGTCTTCTCCCACTTTTAATTTATCCCTCAAACACCACTACCTTTGGAACCCTGGCCAGCCTTCTTTGTACCATTCCAAAACAAAAATGGTCTCCACCATTCCTGTTCTCATCTTTCTGTCTCCTCAGAGAAAGGTTGATCTCTATGAATGAAAGGCCTGAAATGCCATACCCTGAAACATAGGAGAGGCCTTCTAAAATAAGCTGTGCGTGGAAGTTTATTGACTTCTTTTCCTGTTTGTGAATTTGTTTCCCATTTCAATTGGAAACAAAGGCTAATAAAGGGCAGCTTTGGTTATTCTGCATTCAAGAGAAGCCAATCTTTTTCATTTACTTTTATTGGTGGATGAACTTCCTGCAGTGGAATTTATTTGAATTCACAGTCCTCTGTATTTTTCCCTTTGCTAAAGCAACCCCATTGTGTAAATTACTGTCAGCTCTGTTTTACAGTTTAGTACGAGCTGGAAGAAAAACAGGTTTTAATTTCCTTACTTTAAAATAAACACTTAATTACTTCTTCTACCAATAGGGATGGTGTGTGACAGACCTGGGTGGCAAATACATGCTTTACAAAGCAAGAAGGGTCTCTCTTTAGGTTGGTTCATACCATCGATTAGAGAAGCAATGTTGTTCATCCTTAGGATGAATCGCAGAGTAGGAAGTTGAACAGAAGTTAGCAAGCATTTATTAAGCACCCACTATGTAGTGGGATGGCACTATGCTAAGTGCCTATGCTAAGCATTAGGGTTATAAGAAAGAAGGGAAAAGCAAACAAAACAAACAAAAACAGTACCTGCTCTCAAGGAGCTCACAGTCTAATCAGTAAGACAACATGCAAACAGCTATGTATGAACAAGCTAAATACAGGACAAATTGGAGATACATTCGGATGAAGGCACTAAAATTAAGGAGGACTAGGAAAGGCCATTCATAGAAGGTGGGACTTTGACTCCTGGAGGAAAGCAAGGAAGTCAGGAATTCCAGACAAAGGATTCCAGACAAGAGGGAGAGGCTGTCTCTCCACCAGAGTCCATGTGTAGATTCAAGAGTGGAAGCATTAGGAATGGCAGAGAAAACAAGACTTCAATTTCAGCTAGCATGGGGAACAAGGGGAATTTTTAGTGAGTTACATAAAGCGTCTATAATATACGTTTACAGACATCTTCCAGTGACATGTAAATATTGTTGTTGCCCTGGGAAAGTCAATTTCTCTGGGCCTTAGTTCATGCATTTGTCAAGTGGGCATAATATTTTCAGTATTTACTTTATAAGGATGCTATGCAGATCAAATAGGACTATTACTACATAGAATAATTTAAGTGATGATGATGTTGTTTTTGATAACAAGAATGATATGCAGTTAGCCTCCCTTCTAAAGGAGGTGGAAGGCTGAGAGTAGTGCTTTTTTACTTTCCAGGTTACAATGCAGAAGGACAAATTACTTGAAAGAATAGGAACAATACTTTAAGGTGAAAGATGAATAGAAAAAGGCTCTGAAAATGCAGAGGAGGAACCTAGACATGTGCGAACAGATTTGAGGGTGGGAAAATGTGACAGAGGAGCAAAGACAAATCAGGCCTATGGAACACTAAGTAAGGGCCAAGGGTCTTCCCATGGAGGGGGGAGTTGGACCTCATGTTTGTTCTCAGAAATAGCTACTTGTTCTCTGAGGAAGAGGGATATAAATGTCCAGACTGAGAGTCAAGAAAGAGCTTATCCAACAAGAGACAGAGGAGGAAGCAGCATGGTAGAAAGTAAAGAATTCTGAAGGAAAGTAGAATACTAAACTTATAGGCATGGGATATGAGTTCAAAGTCAGATCTGCAATATATCACTTATGTGATGTTGGACAATTCCCTTCGCCTCAGTGAGTTTTGGTTTCTTCATGTCAGAAATAAGGGAATTGCGCTAGATGACCTCTAAGATTCTTCCCATTGGTAGCAGTGTTGGCTCCCTACTGAATGGGGCCTGAGGAAGGCAGTTCATGCAACAGACATCAACAGAAAAGGGAAGAACTGGCTTCCTGTAACAGGAATCCTGAACATGATGGAGAGCCCCCAAAACCTTAACAAACCTGAAAAACCAAAAACTGCTTTTTTTGCTTCCTTGATTCCCCCCACGCACCCAGCTTTCTCAAATGGCCTTGTTTTAAATTTATTTCTCAATATGCTATAATCCCCCAGTAAAACATAAATCCCTTGAAGGCAAAGATTTTTTAATTTTTGTCTTCCTGTGCCCAGAACTTGGCAAAGTGTCTTGCATATAATAGGTAGGCAATGAATGTTTGTTAAATTGAATATCTGGGATTATGAGGTCTGTGCAGAAAGGAACACAGGTAGCATTTTCATTACTTTTGCCAATTAAAGGTAGACTCAGATGAAAATGGCAAATTTGATAAATAAATATATGGTTAAGAAGATGGTGTCAGAGAATAGGAATCATATGTTCAAACCGTGGATAAAAATATTGAATCAATAGGGTTTCAGGAAGGGTTGGAGTTGAAGAAAAGTTGATGCAATACATTCTCTTGTCGTCTTATTAATGTGATTAAGGGTGTTTTAAACTAAAGATGGAAAGGAGAAAGAAAACAACAAACATATAAATGCTAACAAGATACTATAAAGGGAGCATCTATAACCTAGGAAGAAAAGTCCGATAATTTATGGAAGATAAAAATCCAAGGGAAGGGCCAAAAACAAAACCTATGACTTCCACTGTTTACATAGAAATATATAGTGTGAACCTGAAATTCTAAAGCAAGGGAAGAGATTTGACCTCATAGTTACTACCAAGACTTAATCATATGAGACACATGACTGAATTAAGGCTCTGGAATAGTCAGGAATTAGGAACCTGGGGACTCTATGCCACATGTACCCTTCTAGGCTCTTGTGTGCAGCCTTTTGGTTGAGTCTGAGTTTTAGAGAACAAATTCTTTTATTATGGGGATTTGATCTATGAAATTTGAATTGTTAAAGGGCTGTACTTGAGGAGCTAGAGGACAACATGTGGCCTCAAGGCCCCAGGTTTCCCATCCCTGGATCTTATTCAAAAGGAAAAGCAAAGATGAAAGTGCTGAAATGGTAAAGTTATAGAAAGTAGACAGGCACATAGGAGGGAATCCAGGAATGAGAATGGCCAACAAAACGGAGCATTTTGGTTAATGATCAATGGAAAGATAAGAGAGAGGCCGCAGGACTTGAGAAGGGCAAGTATTGTCCTGATTTTCAAAAAAAATCTTTTTTTTTTCATTTTAAGGAGCAATATTCTGTTTCTATTTGAAAATCACAATGAAATAACTTTTCTTTCTGTTTTAATCACTTGCTATGCACTTAGATTTGTATCACATGAATCAAGAAGGTGGCATATTGGAGAGTGGACTCATAGGAGTCTTTAAACAGATAAAGAATAAATGAAACATACAAAACCCATTAGTTCCAGCTAGAAGTAAACTGAAGTTTGGGTTCTGATCACCTAAGTCATTGAAATTCTGGTGCATCCTCAGCCCCTGATAGGAGCCTGACATGGTCTTCTCAATATTTCTAATGGTCATTTTGTGTGTTGTGTTCCCTCCAAAAGGCAAACACACTTTGAAGTAATGGACATGCCATGCTATTCCCATTGCATTGTCTAAATAATTTATTTTCTTTGTTCTTTGTTGTTAAGAGAAACTCTTAAGGTACCATCCTATAGTTTCTCCAAGAATCACACTGCAATATGAAATCAATCTCTTTCTAGAAGTTCTGTTCTCTGAACTCTCAAACTTGGAGGTACCCATGAGGAGATCCCCAAGGCTGGTGCTGTGCAAGAAATTACTTTCCTCTAGATAGAGGGCCAGATTCCAGAATCATGCTGTCTTTATTCTGTATACATTTTAAATGTTTTTTGTCATTTTATCCCACTAGAATGTAAGCCCCTCGATTGAATTGTTTCATTCTTTGTGTTTGTATCCCAAGTACCCAGCACATTGCTGTTGTTGTTTAGTCATTTTTTCAGTAATGTTCCATTTGGAGTTTTCTTGGCAAAAAATACTGGAGGGGTTTGCTTTTTCCTTGTCCAGCTTATTTTATAAATGAGGAAACTAAGGCAAACAGGGTTAAGTGACTTACCCAGATTCACACATAGGAAGTGTCTGAAGCCAGATTTGAACTCAGGAAGATGACTCTTCCCAACTGAGACCAGGCCTGGCACTCTATCCACTATGCCACCTAGCTGCCTGCTCTTCACACATAGTAGGTACATAATAAATATTTTTGATTGATAGGGAATTCAATTCTTCCCCCTTATCCACAGAGGAGTTTAGGGTTCATGAGCATTTTAGAATCTAATTAATTAATTTATTAATTTAATTAAATTAATTAAATCTGGAATAGAACTGAGAGGTAAATTAATCAATGACCCTTATTTTAGAGGCAGTAATAATAATTCGCACATGCTATGTAACAATTTGTAGATTTAGAATTACTTTGCTTACAAAAAGACTGTAATGTGGGCAGTACCATTATTTGAAAATGACAGCTATGTTGTATAGATAAATAGAGATCCTGAAATATACATATATATATGCATATCTCAAGTCCTACATCAAGATAACTCCAAGACATATATTTCAAGATATATATCAATATCTCTATATAACATGACTGTCATTTTCTAATAACTGTATTACCTGCATTATGGCTTTTTGTATCTATATAGATAGAATATCTATCTATCTATCTATCTATCTATCTATCTATCTCCCTATCTATCTAGAATATCTATGTATCTATCTGTCTGTCTTTCTGTCTATCTACTTATCTATCTATCCATCCATCTATCTATCTATCTATCTATCTATCTATCTATCTATCTATCTATCTATCTATCTGTCAGGCCAATGGGTTACAGTGGAGGAAACAATATTGACTCTAGAGTCTAAGGACTTCAAATCCCATCACTAACTCCTACTATCTGAGTAATTCTGGAGAAGTTGCTTAATTTCTCTGGGCCTCAGCTTCCTAATTAGTAAAATGAGTTGGTCAGACTAGGTGACCTTTGAGATCCCATGTAGCTCTAGACACATGATTCCATGAATAAAACTTTTTTCTTTCTTTTAAATAATGAAAGATAACTAAACTTGGGGTCAGAAGAGGCCTGGATTTTAGTTCAGGCTCTGACATTCACTATAACCATGCACAAGTAGCTCAGCTTCTTTCCTGCAAAATGGAAATTTTCAAAGTGTTCTATAACCTTAAAATACTATATAAATGGGAACTGTCATTGGAATGGGCCCAGAGGTGTATTGACACAGATGTGTCAATGCCTTTGAAGCTATGAAGAAGCAGGCAACAGATTATATGGAAAGAAAGATAGTTGATAGATATATGATAGATAGAAGATAGATGACAGATAGATTGACAAACGGATTGATAGATCAATAAATCAATTGATAGATAGAGATTTATTGAGAGTTTATTACATGCCAAGCACTGTGCTAAAGGTTGAGGATAAAACTTCAGACCCCTCTTGTATTTTTGTATGTCAGTTTCTATTTTCTTTCTTTTTTTAAGCAATTGGGGTTAAGTAACTTGCTCAAGGTTACACGGCTAGTCATTATTTATGCGTGGGTGCTCATTTTCTGAGGTCAGATTGGATCTCGGGTCATCCCAACTCCGAGGCCGGTGCTCTTACTCACTGCGCCACCTAGCCACCCTTTCAGTTTCTATTTTCAAGTAATTTCTAAGCTAATGTGGGAAGACAACACACATGGGGAGCTGAGAAGGGAGGAAGGTACCAGTGAGAGGCAAAACTGTTAGAAAAGAGGTGGGGAAGTCTGGAGATTGAGTAGTGAAGACAGGAGAGAAGTGAGCATGGCCTCTGAATCTCATGAAATGGTGTTCTGGATGGGGATTCACAAATCAAGAGGGAAGAACTCAGGACAGAGAGCACCTCCAGGGAGGAAAAATTATGGGCTAGGAGTTTGGAAAAGTCTATAGAATGAGGGGTGAAGCTGGGAGTGAATTGAGCACTGCCTGGGCCCCTAGTAACATGGCGGTCTGGCATTGATCATTAACTAAATTAAATAACCCAAGAGATGTTCCCCTATCCAGTTATTTTTTTCTGTGTGTTGTTGCAGATAAGCTGGCAAGCCTGTCTGAACTTTCCCTTGCTCTTGGGAAGACCCAATTCAAAATAAATTTTACTCCAGATTCTCCCACTAGAGATCACTTTTAAGTTCCCATTCCTCTGTTCAATTATTCAGGACACTGGCTGCAGGATTAGGCTCCATCCCAATTCATCTCTGTTCAAAACCTTTATGAGTGCCACTACTCAGAAGTCTCAAAGAGCCAAGGCCATCATCTGAAAATTCTGTAGCTGAAAATCTCTGCTGTCAGAAATTGGCTCAGGTCCCTCTGGACAAAAACTTGGCAAAGAGAGACAGACAACAAGGGATCATATTCAAGGAGGGAGAGTTTGCTTCCTATTTTTTGAGTGAGATGGCTGAGAATGGTTTGCAGCATCTTTTGTCCTCTAGATAATTGAAATTAGACGATAAGATACCTTAAAGGGCAGCCTAATCCTTTTAAGAAGACAAATTTGGGCATCAGGAAGTTATTCTCCTCTTGATTCAATGAATTGTTACATGTTCTTGGGAAAAGCATGCATCAATCAGTATCCCTACCTGTAAAATGACACTTGCCTCTAATATACATCCCTAGAATACAAGAAGTATAAATTTGTCAACACAAACTGGATTTTCTCCTTTATAACCATAGTTAAAAAGATAGGGAAATAAATACAGGTGTGATAGGAAAAGTTATTTTTTTTTCTTTTTTAATTTTATTTCTTTATTTATTCTGGGAAACTAAATGATGGTCTGGAAGTAATAATTTAGCTGTTTATCTTTTTGCCTTTCAGAGATCAATATTCTTTTTCTTTTTGAGGTTCACAATGAAAGAACTTTCCTTCTTCCTTTTGAAATCACTTCCTATATGAAGCAGGATGGTACAGTGGATTGAAGGCAGAAACATGAGTTCAAATTGTGCCTAGAGGCTTGCTAGCTATATGAATCTGAGCCTGTCATTTAACCTTTTAGCCTCATTTTTTTTAATCTGTAAAATGGGCACAATAATAGAAACTCCCTAAAAGAATTGTTGTAAGGCTTAAATGAGATAATGGGTATAAAACACTTTTCAAACATTAACAAGCTCTATAAAATTTAGCTATTGTATATTGTATGGGGAGTAGGATGAATTATAGAGACCAAAGATTAAGATAGTTTCTCATCAACTGAAACTTATGATACAGTTGGGTAAACAATTCCAAATCATCTGAACTGTTCTCTCTTCTTTTAAAGAGGTAGCATGGTTGGGACAGGTAGGTGGTAAAATGGATAGAGTGCTGGGCCTGGAGTCAGGAAGATTCAACTTCATGAGTTCAAATCTGGCCTCAGACACTTAACTAGTTGTGTGACCCCAGGCAACTCACCTAACTCTGTTTGCCTTAGTTCCTAATAGGCAAAATGAGCTGGAGAAGAAAATGGTAAACCACTTTAGTATCTTTGCCAAGCAAACCTCAAATGGGGTCATGGAGAGTTGACATGACTGAAAAACAATTTCACAACAACACAGTGGAAAAAACACTGGTCTTGCTATCAGACAAGATCTAGGTTAGAATTTCACTTCCAATGCTTACTTAACGGATGATCATGAGCATGTCACCTCACCATTTTGAGGCATCCTGAAGGTGAAAGGTTTGCAGACATGAAGGTAGGTCAGGTAGGCTAAGGAAATGTGGGAAATGAGGCTATGCTGAGAGAGAAATGACAAGACCTGGTATGAACAAAGAAAGGCTTCAGATTGGGGACTAGTGTGATATTGAGTTGGGTGGGGAGAGCATGGCTAGATCACAAAGGATGGAGGAAATTAAAGAGAAGATATTGGATTAAAAATGATAGGTAATGATGAGTTATGGTACAAAGAGCAATGGATGGGTATTCAAGAAAGGCAATCACAAGCTGGATATAAACTTTCTAAGAATTAGAGCTAACCCAAAGAGAAACAGTCTGCATTAAAATGATAGCAAACAGTACTGTGTAACTAATTCTAGGTACCAAAAGTAGGGTACAGACAGTAAAGAGTAGAGGCAAGGGGATTGTAGAGCCAATTATTAGGTTTTGGGTTGTCGCTCAAAATCGGTGTTTCCTGTACTCCACCCCTATTTCACTTAGATTTTTTAGTGTAACTCCCAATCCTCATTTTAGATCAATAGAATTTTAGAAGGACTCGGAGAATCTAGACTAATGCACCCATTTCCTCAAAAAGGAAACTGAAGTTCAAAGTGTTGAAGGGCCTTGACCCATACTATAGAGTCAGCTATCACAGAATCTCAAAGTTTGAAAACCTCCAAATTCATCAGTTACCATTCCTGAACTGGAATCCTATCTAAAACACCTGCCACAAGCCATTCTCCTATCCAAATGTCAGCTAAAGAATTCCAGGATGGGGAAATCATTACCCATCAAGACAGCCCACTTGACTCACATGATTAGAAAGTTATTTTTTATTTTTATTTTTTCCTCTTACAAGCCAAGATCTGTTTCTTTGTAATTATGATCCTTTGTTCCAAATTATAACTTCTGGGGCCAAGAAGAATACATTTAATCCCTTTTCCTCATGAGAGCCTCTTGAATGTCAAAGGCAGTTACAATGAACATTTGAGACTGCTCTTCTCCTAGCTTCATATCCCCAGTTCCTTTAACTAGTCTTCCCATGACATAGCCTTGAGTCTTATCCTCATCTTTGTTCCCATCTTCTTGATCTGTCCAGTGTGGCAGTGTCACTATTAGAATATGGTACCTAAGGTGGCACAGTGAATAGAACACTGGCCATGAAGTCAGGAGGACCCAAGTTCAAATTCGGCCTTGATACTTGACACTTAATAGCTGTGTGACCTTGGACAAGTCACTTAACCCCAATTGCTTTGCCTTCTCCCTTTCAAAAAAAAAAAAGAATATGGCACCCAAAACGGAAAATGAATATAAAGAGCAGAGGTGTACAGTAAGAATAGTTTTGGGAGTGCTAACACACAGAATGGACTGTTGGGGAAAAAAGGCAAGGACCACAAGAGAGACAATCTTCTCTGTGATGGAGGAGAGAGAATAATCCAAGGTAGGACTTTTCTTGAGATGAGAATGTATGATGAAGAGAAAGCAGAGCTATTCAACCCAGATTTTTCAGAATCAAATCATTTGAGAGTTGGAAAAGCCCTCATCCAAAACATACCAGAAAGAAATGCTCAGCATAAAAAGTGGTCAACCAACCTCTTCTTAAAGATATCCAAGGAAGGGAATGAACTGCCTATTAAAGGAACAGCTCATTCCACTTCTGAACAGCCTTAGTTGATAGGAAAGCTGAATTTGTCTCCCTGAAGGAATAAACAGGACAGATGAATCCTCTGCCATCTGACAGCCATTCAAATATTTGAAGACAATTATGACATTAATTACCATTTCTTCAGCAAGAATTATCTTCAGTCTGGAAAGAACCAAACAAGAGAATGATCGGGAATTGAAACTGAAGATAAATACAGAGATCAGAAGAAAACACCTAATTTATCTTAACGAGTTCAAGTCAACAAAGTTGGAAAGAGTTAAGAGAGGAGTCACTAGGAGTGTAAAGGGTCTTGAGACTGTGCCATAATAGAATCAACTGAAGTAACTGGGGATGCTTAACTTGAAGGAGAAAATACTTCTCAGAGGACTGACAGATATATTCAAATAGATGAAGTTCTGCCATGAGATGGAGACTTGTTATTTTGGGCAGCAAAGAACAGAACTGGGAACAATGGATAGAATCTTCAGGAAGGCATATTTCAGATCAAGATAATAATGGATTTTCTTATTTAAAAAAAGAGACCACCTTCATTATAGATCTTCAGATGAAGGCTAGATAACCCCATATTGGAGATGCTTTAAAGGGGGCTCATATACAAATGGAGTTTGGACTAGATAGCCTCCAACTCTGTGATTCTAAGTCTGATCCAGAGCTGAACAGAATACTCATGGAATGGATTGACCAGAAAAAATACAAAAAGTGGGGCGGAGCCAAGATGGCGGAGTAGAAGCAGCTCATTCAAGCCACTCTGTCCCCAGATTCCCCCCAAACTATGTAAAAGGGTACTCTGAACAACTTCTGGAGCCCCAGCACCCACAGAACGACACAGAGAGGCTAACCTCCCACTGAGGACAGCTCAGTAGCCCTGTGTGCAGCGCACAGAGCCCAGTAAGCTGAGCCAAGCCGAGCCCAGATCCGCATGAGCCAAGGTTTTAGCCCCAGTGCGGCAGGACCAGCAGCTGGCTGGAGAGATCCCAGAACACCAGCAGCTGTGGCGATTCCAGAATTATCAACATAGACATGCCTAGGACAAAGTAAGAGGTTAGTGTCCTATGGACTTTGGGACCAGTATTTGGGGAATGCGTCAGCTCCCTCCACTGGGGGCTAGAAGCTGCTGAGGAGACACGCCATTTTGTAGTTTTCAGAGGCAGCTCCAGCTCCTGGCCTGCGAATTGTAGGGAGATCCAGCAATCAGTCTTGGGGGGTAATTGCTCTTGCTTTAACCTCCCTGGATCTGGATTGTGATCTAGGGTGGAAGTCGTGGGTGGGTTTACAGCTTTCCAGAAACGGAAGTTGCCCCCCACACGTTCCAGACGAAAATTCCTCTATCTAGCCTTAAAGCCATAGTGTGGCAACAAGCCCAAAAGTCAAGTAATTAAGTGGCAACATGCCAAGGCAAAGGAAACAGAAAAATGCAACCCATGACTCCTATTTGGGGGGAATGGAGCGGGAAAAATACTGTGAGGTCAGAAGTCCTGCTCCAAAAGCCCCAGGGGAAAATATGAGTGGGTTGCAGGCCATAGAGGACCTTAAGAAGGACTTTAAAAATAAAATAAGAGAAGTGGAGGAAAAATTGGAAAGAGAAATGAGAAGGATGCAGGAAAAGTATGAAATGAGGGTCAACAGCCTGACTGAGGAAAACAACACCTTAAAAAATAGACTAACTCAAATGGCAAAGGAGGCCCAAAGGGCAATGAGGAGAAGAATGCCTTAAAAAGTCGAATTTGCCAGATGGAAAAAGAATCTCAAAAGTTCACTGAGGAGATTCATTCCTTCAGAGTTAGACTGGAGAAAATGGAAGCTAATGACTTTATGAGAAATCAAGATGCTGTTAAGCAGATCCAAACAAATGAAAGATTAGAAGGCAATGTGAAATATCTCATGGGAAAAACCACTGACCTGGAAAATAGATCCAGGAGAGACAATTTAAAAATTATTGGACTACCTGAAAGCCATGATTAAAGAAAGAACCTAGAAATCACCCTTCAAGAAATTCTCAAGGAAAATTGCCCTGATGTTTTAGATCCAGAGGGCAAAATAGAAGTTGAAAGAATCCACCGATCACCTCCTAAAAAAGATGCCAAAAAGAAAACTCCCAGGAATATTATAGCCAGGTTCCAGAATCCCCAGATCAAGGAGAAAATACTACAAGCAGCCAGGAAGAAACAATTTCTATATTGTGGAAACACAATCAGAATAGCCCAGGACCTGGCAGCTTCTACTCTGAGGGATTGAAGGGCATGGAATATGATATTCCAGAGGGCAAAAGAACTGGGAATGAACCCAAGGGTGACCTACCCAGCAAAACTGAGTATTTTGTTTCAGGGGAAAATATGGTCATTCAGTGGAATAGAGGACTTTCAAGCATTCTTGAGGAAAAACCAGAGTTGAATAGAAAATTTGACATCCAGACGCAAGAAGTAAGAGATGCCTGAGAAGGTAATCAGGGAAAAGAAATCAAAAGGAACTTATCAAAGTTGAACTATTTACATTCCTATATGGAAAAGCAATAACTGGGACTGATGATATCTTTCTCACTATGAAAATAATGGAAGAAGTGTGTGTGGTCATATGAATACATATGTGAATGTGTGTGTATATGGTTACAGTTATATAAGGATAGAGGGCATAGGTTGAATTTGTTGGGAAGGGAGAATACTCAAGGGATGAAATTATGAGGTGAGAGAGGAAAGTGGCAAGAGGAGATGGGGAGAGACAGGGTAGGGTAAACTATCTCATGTAGAAGAAGCAAGAGGAAGTGGTTGCAAGGGAGGGGGAGAATAGGAAGGCAAAAAAGGCAAAACCACATTCTCATTGAATTTGGTTCAGGGAGAGAATGACATACATACTAAATGGGATATCTCAACCTGCAGCAGAATAGGGGTAAGGGGTATGAGAGCAGGGATGATGGATGGGAGGGCATCCTTGGGGGGAGGGCATCCTTGGGGGGAGGGGAGGTTGGAAGTACCCACTATAGAAGAAGGACAGGATCATGTAGGGAATGGACCAGGTGGGGGGGTGGGATGAGTGGGAAGGAATTATAAGCAGCCTAGTACAATATATCTACTATGATAATGTTTTGCATAGCTAGACATGTACAACATATACTGAATTACTTATCTCCCCAGAGGGAATGGGTGACAAGGGAGGAAGGAAATGGATCTGAAACTCGAGGTCTTAACATTAAATGTTTCAAATATATATAAATACTATTATTAATACTCATTTGCTTATAATTGGGAGATAAGATGTGCAGGCATTGGGACACAAAGATTCACCTTCCTCTAATGGAAAAGTCGAAGGGGGTATGGGAAAAGGTATGGGAGAGAACAGATTGGAGGAAGCGATATCTTGTGGGACTGTTATTCTGGGAGGTTGGGTGGGGGATTAACAGGGGGAAAATGATTGTAACTCAAAATCTGGCGGAAATGAATGATGTAAAACAGAAGTTAATAAAGCATTTGTTTTAAAAAAAAGAAATTAACCAAAAACTATTGGGCATCATTTCTTAGTGTCAGAGGTGTTATATTTTGTAATGTTTCATTAATTTCAAAACACTGGTTGCTAATTAAAGAGGGTTTTTCATTCAAAAAAAATACAAAGAAATGTGACCTCCTTCAGTCTAGATAATCTGCTGATGCTAAAGCAGCCTATGATCTTGTTAGAGCTTCTTTGGCTACCAGGTCACACTGTTGACTCTTGTTGACTTTGTTTTTGTTTTGTTGCTGTTATTGTTTTTCAGTTGTTTCAGTCATGTCCAACTCTTGTGACTCGCATTAGAGTTTTCTTGGCAAACATGTGGGAGTGTTTGCCATTCCCTTCTCCAGCTAATTTTATAGATGAAGAAACTGAGGCAAAGAGGGTTAAATGTCTTGCCAAGTACACACAGCTAAAAGTGTCTGAGGCCAGGTTTGAACTCAGGAAAATGAGTCTTCTGATTCCAGTCCCAGAACTCTATCCACTATACCATCTAACTGCCCATACATTGACCTTATTGTTCGCCAAAATTCTCCAATGGCAGAGCAAGACCTCCTGATTTGTGCTCCCTCTAATACACTACCCTTCCTCTCATGAAATATATGTGTTTGTGTGTATAAAATGGAAATTATTTTCTATTGCATAGGTGTAATATTACCAATCAATGACAGTCCCTTAAACACTGGAGGATGTTATGGTGTTCACCTAATTCTTCTTTTCTCCAAAATAAACATTCCTGTTTCCTTCACCAATCAACCTCTTACTGATTGAGATCACAGGTCTAAAACAAACTTAAAAGTTATGCTAATGATGGGGCTAGGCCAGGTGATCTTTACTGAACATTCTGACTCTGTCATATGATTTGACACAGTAAAGATTACTTAGGAAGCTCTACATCTGTTTCTATTGTTTGCTCACAGCTATTTTATTCCAGTTTCCTCTCTACCATTTCTCTGGGCTTCCTCTCACTCCACCCCACTAGAGCCACTATTTGAAATACTTGGACTTTCTTTCTCTGTCTCTCTTTTTTTTTCTCTGTCTGTCTCTCTGTCTCTGCTCTCTCTCTCTCTCTCTCTCTCTCTCTCTCTCTCTCTCTCTCTCTCTCTCTTTCTCTCTCCCTTCCTCCTTTCCTCCCTCCCTCCCTTTCTTCCTCTCCCTTTCTCTCCTGCTTTTTCTTTTCTTGGACTCATTACCTCCCTCTCTCATTTATCTTCTGTCTCTGCTCCATGTTTCCAATTGACTGTGGTATAATAAGGTTGCTGATGAGGAGTAGTCACTGGTCTTGCACACAGCCTGAACAGCAACTAACCCAGAAGCTGGGATGATAGCCACAGTGATAACCATGCTTTATAACAGCCATCCAAAGGGCTCAAAAACTCAGACTCAGCAAGGACCCAGGAGATGCTTGCATGTTATCCTCAGTTAATTCTGTGTATATCTTATTTGCACATAGCTGTTCAATGCTGTCTCCCCAATAGACTGAGCTCCTTGAGAGCAGGGGCTGCCCCAACATTCTTAGTATCCCTTTTACCCAGCACACAGTAGGTGCTTAAAAATACTTGACTTAGGGGCAGCTAGGTGGCGCAGTAAGTAGAGCGTCGGCCCCGGAGTCGGAAGGACCTGAGTTCAGACCCAGCCTCAGACACTTAACCCACACAAACAAAAACCTAGCTGTGTGACCTTGGGCAAGTTACTTAACCCCAACTGCCCTGCAAAAAAACAACAACAACAACAACAACAAAAATACTTGACTTAAAAAACCATAAAATCTTAGAATCAGAAAGGACTACAATAAAAACTCACATTTATGTAGCTCTTTAGGGTATATAAAGCATCCTGCATACCTTATCTCATTTAAGTCTTATTTTTTTAAATGTTATTATTGTCCCCATCTTACAGATTAGTAGACTGGGTATCATAGTATTCGATGGCTTAGCTAAGTATCTCATAGCTAATAAGTATCTGAGTCAGGATTCAAAGCTAGGTCTTCCTGGCAGCAAAGTGAGCATTCTACACACTATATTATGCTAGGCTCTCTCTGTCCATCTTGTCCATGGATTCTTCATTTTTCTTTTTATGTAATGGACCCCAATGGCAGTCTGGCAAAGCCCATGGACCCCCTCACAAAATAATGTTTTTCAATTCATAAAATAAGATGCTTAAGATTGTAAAGAAAACTGAGTATAGTGAAATATGGGTTACCAAATGTTAACAAAAAAAAACCCCATTAGGAACCTCTGTTCTAGCCCAACCCCTAAATTGACAGGTATCCCCTGAACAACATTTAAGCAACCAAGGGACACAGCAGATAGGGCTTTGGGCTTGGCACCAGGGAGACTTGAATTCAAATCTTAGTTGTGTGATCCTTCCTGTTGGCTACCCAGCCACTTCTTGAACATATCCAGTGATTAAGGATATTTTGACACTGTTAACCCCACTTTTGGAGAGCTCTGGTCATTTGATCTGAAAAGAATTCACCCTTTGTCCTTCTGACACCCTAGTAAGGTTAGGGAGAGGCATTTGCAGGCACTTTTAATAGATAAGAAACCAAGACATAGAGAAGGTCCAGGATTGCATAGAAGAATGTTAAGGGAATGTTGATAATTGCTGTTCTCTGGGTTGTTTTGATGGTAATGTTGCCCAGTAGAAAGCATGCTGGGCCAGGAGGCTATAAATGTAGGTCCTTGCCCTGTCATTCATTACCTGTGAGGCAAGTCACTTTCTCCTCTCTGTACTTCAGTTTCCTTGTCTGTAAATTGAAGTGGTTGAGGTAGATGATCACGAAAGTCACTTCCAATTCTGAAAGTCAACAACTCTGCCTGAGACACATATTAAGCACTTTAAAATATGTATTGAGGTGGGGGTAGAGTCAAGATGGCAGAGTAGAAACAGGACTTCTGTGTGGCTCCCATTCCCACCTCCTCCAATTCATGTAAAAAATGACTCTAAACAAACTTTGGAGCTACAGAAGCCACAAAATGACAGTGTGAAGTTAACCTCCCACTGAAGACAGCCTGGCAGGTCAGGTAGGAAGGGGTGAGCACAGAGCTCTGGGAGCTGAGCCCAGCCCCACATGAGCCAGAGGTTTTAGCCTCAGGCAGTGACAACCAGCCCCTGGCTGGAGGGACTTCAGATCACCAGCAGCTGTGGCAGTTTCCAGAATTATCAATTCATAGATGCTAAGGACAAAGTGAGAGGTCAGTGCATTGTGGACTCTGGGAATTGGGAGTTTGGGAGTGCAGTCTGGCCTTTACTCCCTGGAGGGAAAAGCAGCTGAGGAGCTTCAGCCATGCAGCTGCCACCATGTTACAGCTTCAGAGCCCCTGGTCTGCAGATTGTAGGGGGACCAAATGACCAGTCTGAGGGGTAATCACTCTTGCTTTAACCTGCTTGGATCTGGATTGTGTTCAAAGGTGAAGGTCCTGGGGTGTGTGACCAGTTTGCCAGAGCATGTGGAGACTTCAGAGAGGGCAGCCAAATAATAGCTCCAGCAACTGAGAAAACCTTAGTGATTTGGGACAAAGCTCCCCTCTCTGGTAGCAGAGATATACTGTGGCAAAAAGCTCAAAAGTCAAGTAAGTGAGGGGCTACATGAACAAGCAAAGGAAGCAAAGCAAGCACAGCAATCCAACATTAGAGTCCTATTTTGGGGACAAAAAGGATCAAAGAATGGAACAGGAGGAAGACAACAAAGTCAGAACTCCTGCACCAAAAGCTTCCAAAAAAAGTATGAATTGGTTATAGGCCATAGAGGAGCTTTAGAAGGATTTTGAAAGCCAATTAAGAGAAGTGGAAGAAAATTGGGAAGAGAAATGAGAACAATGCAAGAAAATTATGAAATGAGAGCCAACAACCTGACTGAAGAAAATAACACCTTAAAAAATAGACTAACTCAAATGGCAAAAGAGGCTCAAAAAGACAATGAGGAGAAGAATGCCTTAAAAAGTCAAATTGGTCAGATGGAAAAAGAATCTCAAAAGTTCACTGAAGAGAATCATTCCTTCAGAATTAGATTGGAGCAAATGGAAGCTAGAGACTTTATGAGAAATCAACATACTATTAAACAGATCTAAACAAATGAAAAAAATAAAAGGCAATGTGAGCTATCTCATTAGAAAAACCACTGTCCTGGAAAATAGATCCAGGAGAGATAATTTAAAAATTATTGGACTACCTGAAAGCCATGATAAAAAAAAGAACCTAGAAATCATCCTTCAAGTAATTCTCTATGAAAATTGCCCTGATGTTTTAGAAGCAGAGGGCAAAATAGAGGTTGAAAGAATCCACTGATCACCTCCTGAAAAAGATCCCAAAAAGAAAACTCCCAGCAATATTATAGCCAGTTTCTAGAGTTCCCAGATCAAGGATAAAATATTACAAGCAGCCAGGAAGAATTCAGTGGGATTACTGTTTTGGGGTGGTGGATAGGGGAAAATGGGGAGAAATTTTGTAACTCAAAATCTTGTGGAAATGAATGATGTAAACTAAAAAAAAATTAAAAAGAGAGAAAAAAATATATATATATATATTGAATGACTGTCCTCTCTAAAACCCATCTGTCCCACAGCTGCCTGCTCTCCTAATGAATTATACTGGGACAGAGCTGGTGTAGCAATTGGATGATCCTAAGACATGTGTGAAGGCTTTCCTGGGATTGCATTCAGCTTAGTGTTTTTTTTTTCCTCCCTGCTATTGGAACCAGATTGAAAAACTGGTAAGAAAGAAGCACTGTGCCAGCAGACAAAGGGTTTAGGCCTTTTTTTTATCACATGATCTGTTTGGGCCAAGCTAAAGAATATGATTAATTGTAGGCTAGGAGATGACAGGTTGTGATTATGACTCCACCACTCTCCCCTTTTGCTTCAGAGCTAGAGCAGAAGGCCAAGGTCACACCAGGAGAGAAGCACAATCTCCTACCTATCTCCAGGGAACAAGTCTTCTCTTGGAATTATCCCTGTGGGGAATGCTTAATTACCATGGCCCAGCTCTCTCTCCTTGTCTGACACTTTGGAGGTTGCTGCTGCTGACACTGCTGCCATCCCTTCTGGTGTCCTGAGTGGCCATAGAGTCAGAGAAGACTGCAGAGGTGAGCAAGCCTGGGGCTTGGTGAAGCATGGCTCTCCATTATAACATAGGATCACAGATTTAGGACTGGATTGGAAGAAGCCTTGGAGGTCACATAGCATACACCTTTATTTAAAATTGGCAGAAACAGAAACCTTTAAGAAATGAAGGGACTTGACAGCATCACACAGGTAGATGCAGTAGAGATCATCCTGACTTTGCTTGAAGATCTTCATGAGGAGGAGTTCATCAACTCATGCAGCAGTCTATTCCACATTTAGGTAACTAGGTAACAATGGATAGGGTTCTGGGCTTGGCATCAGAAAGACCTGAGTTCAAATCTTGCCTCAAACATTTATTAGTTGTGTGTTCCTGGAAAAGTCATTTGGTCTCTCTCAGCCTCAATTTCTTTTTTTTTTTTTATTAATTTGTTTGTTTATTTTTAGTTTACAGAATTCAATTCCATAGTTCCTTGAGCTTCAAATTTCCCTTCCCTCCCTCCCCCCACCCCCCATGATAGCATATAGTCCAGCATAGGATCTGCAAATACTTTCACATTAGACATTAGTCAGGTTACAAAGGTGTATTGTACTAGATGGAATGAAAAATGTTAAAGAGGAAATAAAACCAAACAATGAAAAGAAAAAGATCAAGTAGCTTGCTTCCATCAGGATTCAAACTCAGTTCTTTTTAGTTATTTCTCTGGATGTAGGCATCTCTCTCCTTCATGAGTCTTTTGGGATTGACTTATATCACTGCGTTGTTGAGAAGAGTCCAGTCTGTCATAGTTGGTCATCACACATATGTTGTGTCTGTGATTGTATACAAATTTCTCCTGGTTCTACTCTTCTCACTCAGCATCAGTTTGTATAAGCCTATCCAGGTAAATATGAAGTCTGTCTGCTCCTCGTTTCTTGAAGCACAATAGTATTCCATTACATGCATATACCACAACTTGTTTAGCCATTCCCCAATTGATGGGCACCCCCTTAATTTCCAATTCTTTGCAACCACAAAAAGAGCTGCTATAAACATTTTTGTACATATGGGTCTTCTTCCCACTTCTATGATCTCTTTGGAATATAACCCTAGAAGTGGTATTGCTTGGTCAAAGGGTATGAAATTATTTATAGGCCTTTGGGCACAATTCCAGATTGCTCTCCAGAATGATTGGATAAGTTCACAACTCCACCAGCCATGCATTAGGTTTCCAATTTGCCCACATCCTCTCCAGCATTTGTCATTTTCCTGTTTTGTCATCTTAGCCAATCTGACTGGAGAGATGTGGTATCTCAGAGTTGTTTTGATTTGCATTTCTCTAATCAATAGTGATTTAGAGAATTTCTTCATATGCTTATAGATATCTTTAATTTCTTTCTCTGAAAACTGCCTGTTCATATCCTTCAACCATTTATCAATTCGGGAATGACTTGTATTCTTATAGATTTGACTCAATTCCCTGTATATTTTAGAAATGAGTCCTTTATCAGAGACACAGGTTGTAAAAATTATTTTCCAATTTCCCACCTCCCTCTTAATCTTGGTTACATTGGCTTTGTTTGTATAGAATCAGCCTCAGTTTCTTAATCTGTAAAATGTTGTGGTTGGACTTAATGTCTTTATCTTATCACATCTTTGATAGCTCTTATTATTATTTCTCTATAATGTTAATCTACTTCATGGAAACTTCTATTCATTGGTCTTAGTTATATCCTATGAGGCCAAAAGGAGCAAGTTTAATCCTTGTCCATATGACAGATCATCAAATATTTATAGTTATCATGTTTCCCCCTAAGTCTTCTCTCTACTGTCTCTGTCTCTGTCTCTGTCTCTCCTCTCTTCTCCTGCCCATCCCCCTCCCCTCCTCTCTCTCTCTCTCTCTCTCTCTCTCTCTCTCTCTCTCTCTCTCTCTCTCTCTCTCTCTCTCTCTCTCTCTCCCTTCCATCTCCCCCCCACCTCTCTCTCTCTCTCAGTTTTTCTGTGTCTGTTTCTCTCTGTCTCCCTGTTGTAATAGTAATGAAACTGGAAGTTCCTTTTGTATTGCTAAGCTGAGAATTACTTAGGACCTAGTTCAAATTAAGCCTCTGTTAAAGAAACAGAAGGTATAAACCCCTGTTGATGGCATGACAGGAATGGGCTGAACAGGGAGGAGCAATACTGCATATAAGGGAAAGCCCAGAGAGAGAGAGAGAGTCAGATCTTCTTGAAACAAGCTTCATGGAGGCAGAAGCAGCTGCTGCTGGAGAAGCTGAAGAGGAAAGGTTCCCCAGAGAATGATTTTGATTTTGGGAACCTGGGTGAAGTGATTTTGATTCTGGGAACCAGCTGGAGCTTCTGTTGAGTCTGAGGGCCAGCTGGAGTTTCTGGGAGCTGCCAGTGACATCCAAGGAAACTGCCACAGACTGAGGAAGCAAGACTGTGATGCTGGTACTTTGCATGAACCTGTTTGTGGCTTTGTTAAGCCTTGACTTCCCTGGGAACAGAGACTGTAAAGGATTTAAGGTGGACTGGAGGCTGTGAGCTTCAGCATGGGACTGAAAATTTGTGGAGACCTGGACAAGGACCTGGGAGCTGTCAGCCTTTGAACCCAGGTAACAGTTTGGTGAATCCAGGTAGGATCTAGGACTATGTAAGGGGATCCAGGTGAATGGAATAAAAGTGAAAATTTTCCAGGTAACATTTCAGAAATCTGAACAGAATTGTAATAAAGTACCAAAGACTTAGTAACCTGGGCTGGGAACCTAGACCCTTGCCTTACTTCCTTGCCCGTAAGTTGAAGTTTTTGCTAAGCTTAGCTAAGTGTAGGAGGGGAAAGCACAGACCCTGCAAATTTAAACACAGGCCAAATGTCCCAGACTTGTTTCCACTGACCACCATCTGACCTGTACAAATCTAAAATTGGAAATCCTGTTGCAGAACTCCAGGCAGGTCACCATGTCCTAAAATCCCCATGATTCATAAAATATTGTCTGCTTTCATATCTATATTGATATTGTTAGAACATTTTATCTTCTGCTTTCATATCTAAGTTGCTACTGATGACATATTTTGTCTGTTTTCATGTCCACTAGACATGTACCTTCTGCTTTTGATATTACTGACATTTCATCTGCAAACACCAGCAGATTTTTGTGGTTTAGATTGTGGTCCTCAGGTCCTAATTAACGGGAACAGAACAGGGCAAAGTGGGGGGAGAAGGGGTGGTCTTTTGGATATATAACCAAGCTTTGCATTTTGTATTTGACCTCTCCTACTAGACTGCCTCTAGTAGCTAGACTGCCCTTCTTGCAAGAAGAAATAATTAAATAAATCCTTTCTGTCTCTACTTGGAGATATCTCTGCTTATTTTATTTTGGGCAAGGGTCATCTTGTCCCACACACAGGGATCTGAGAGACCAGCCCGAGTCAAGCTGAAAGAAGACGCTGTGTACTAACTGAGACATAGTAATTTACTAGTAACCCAGGGGTGGAGGGTTTGTGTATTTTCTGATCATTGAATAGTGAATGATGACTGAATAAGCAATTGATTTTTAACTTGGTGTGGAGTGGAGCATTTTGACTATTGTACTTGGTGTCCTTTAAGGAGGCAAACCCTCCTTAAGGATGATTGAATGATGGAGATGATTGAATGATTGAGTTACTAAATGATTGTTCTTTGTTCAAAACTTTGTGACTGCTGTGGTGAAAAATATGTGGCCATTTTAGTGATAAGCTGTTGTGAATGCTGTATTTTGATTTTCTGTGATAAATTGTAATATTGTGAATGCTGTACCTTGATTTTGTGAATGTTTTGCTCTGATTTGTTATTGAATAAATAGAGTGTTTGCTATCCTGTGTAATCAGAGCTGTTCATAGTAGCAGTCCTCTGGAAAGCTGCTCATGCTTGGCTTTACACCTGTCTGTCTGTATGTCTCTCAACATCTTCATGGTCTGAAGTCCTCTCACCATCCAGGTTACTCTCTTGTGGACATACTCCAAATAGTGTAAGAATTTGATATTTATGATTGCATATGATTGCATTTACAAGACTCTCTATGTGGTCTGACCCCAAAATAGTACAATTGGACTAGTACTTCATCTGTTCTGGACGCTTAGCCCTGTTAATGTAGGCTGAGATTAAATGAGATTTTTTTACTGCTTTGTCATCCTTTTATTCCTTCTAGTCCATCAGCCAGCCAGACAATAAAAATCTTTTAACATGTACTGTGTGCCACACTGTGCTAAACATCAAAAGTTATGTTTAAGACAGTTCAATGACTGTAGCCTCTTAATCCCTGTGAGTAATCTCTTTACATCCTGTGAATAGAACTGTTATTCACAATTAGATATAGACAACATCTTTATCCAATTTGCATATTATACAAAACTGGAAGAGATAGCTAACACACTGGGTAATGAGTTAAAATCTAAAAAGAAAATGACAGCTTGGAACAGGGTTGGGGAACCTGTGGCCCTCAGGTCACATGTGGCCCTCTAGGTCCTCAAGTTCCCTTTGACATCGAGGCTACAGGTTCTTCATCCCTGGGTGCTTGGACATTGAACTTAACCTGCTAGGATGATATTTAATAGGAATAAAAAGTCAAATCTTGAGTTTGAGGTATCTGCTTCACAAGTACAAAATGGGGAATCATGACTAGAAAGACGTTTGTCTGAAAAAGATCTGAAGGTATTAGTGCACTGCAAACTCAATATAAGTGAATTATATGATATGGTAGTCCAAAAAGCTAATGAGATTTTGAGCTACTAGGCAGTGCTTTCCAGGAAAATGAAAGTTATAGCTTTGCACAGACCACATGTTCCAGTCCAGGCCCCATGTGTTAGGAAAGGTATTGATAAGATGGAGAATGTCAACTGGAGAGTAATTAATCAACCAAATAAAATAAGTATTTATTAAGTATCTAAAATATGCACACCACTGTGCTGGGTATTAGAGATACAAATTCAAAGATTGAAATAATTCCTATTCTCAAGGAGCTAACATTCTAATGGGTAAATAAATACATATCATTCAGTGATTAAACATTTATTAGTTATCTACTATGTACCAGGCGCTATGCTAAGCCCTACTGTTACAAAGAAACATAAAAGACAGTCCCTGCCCTCAAGGAGCTAACAGCCTAATTGAGGAGACAACATGTAAACAACTATGTACTAACAAGCCATATACACAATAAATTAGAAATAATCAAGGTGGGGGGGACTCTAATTGAAAGGTACTAGGAAAAGCTTCTTTTGGAAAGTGAAATTTTATCTGGGACTTTAAGGAAGTCATGTAAGCCAGGAGGAAGAGAGGAGGAGGAAAACATTCCCATTATGGGGGAAAGCCAGTGAAAATGCCCAGAAATGAGAGACAGAGTGTAAACATGCATAAATAACTGCCAATGAATACAAAATAGTTAAATACAATTAGTTAAGGGAGGGCACTGGCAGTTAATGAGATCAGGGAAGACCTCATGTAGAAGATGGTACTTGAGCTATGTCTTAAAAGAGGTAGGGGAGAGGAGGGTTTGTATTTGAGGGAAGGATGACCAGTAAAAAGGCACAAAGATATAGATGGATTGCCATATGTGAAGGGAAGGACATCATTGTGGCTGTATCAAAAGTATGTAAGAGGGGAAAAAATAAAAAGTGAGACTGAAAGAGAGGTTGAGGGTCAGGTTATAAAGGACTTTAAATGATAAATTGGAGACTTTCTATTTTATTTTAGAGGCATTATGGAGCCATTGAAGCTTATTGAGGAGAGGAGTGACATGCTCAGATCTGTGCTTTAGGAAAATTACTTTGGCTCATGTGTAAAGGATAGACTGAAGTAGAGAAAGACTTGAGACAAAGAGGCCAATTAGGAGGCTATTGCAATCATCTAATTGAGAAAGGATGAGGGTCTGAACTAAAATGGTAGCTGTGTTAGTGGAAAAAAAAGTTCAGATGCAGGAGTAAGAGGAGGAATATGAGGAGGAGGAAGAGAAGGGAAAGGAAAGGAAAGGAAGGGACGAATGTATAAAGAAAAGAGGGCCCAAGTACCAAGCCTTAGGGAAAACTCAGTTAGGAGAATAATTTGTATAATGATCTAGCAAAGGAAACAAGAAGGAGTGATTAGACGGGAGAACTAGGAGAGAGTAGTGTCATGAAATCCCAGAGAAGAGGGTGTAACCAGGGGGAGAAACTGGTCGATGGCATCATATGCAAGAGAGATCAAATAAGATAAGAACTGAGAAAAGATCATTAGATCTGGCAGTTAAGAGATCATTGCTGATTTTGGAAGGAAAAATTTCAGCTGAATATTGAGTTCAGAAGTGAGATTGCAAGAAACTGAGGAGTAAGAGGGAGGAATAGAAGTAGAGGCAATGAATACAAACAGCTTTTTCTGGGAATTTGACTGATAAAGGGAGAATAGATATAGATGATAGCTTGATGGGATATCATCATCTAGATAAAGATGGGGAGGATTTGGTCATGTTTGAAAATAGTAGGGAAGGATCTAGTAAATAAGGAAAGGTTGGTGTTTAGAGAAGGGAGGATATTTTATGGGAACTGCTGGAGAAGATGGGAGAAAATGGCACCCAAGGGGCACATGTAGAGGAATCATCATTAATAAGGATTGAGGACACATCTTTATTAAAAACTTCAGAAAAGAAGGTCACAATGGAATGTGATGTCAATGGGTTTTGAGATTAAGAGAACTGCAGAAAAAGGAGGTCATGTGGAATGACTTTAATTTTCTCAGGAAAGTAAGAAGCAAGATCTTTTGCTGAAAAATAATTGGAGGCTAGAGGAGAAAAGAAATAGTTAAATACTTTCTGTGGAGAATTTTATGGAAGACAACTAGGGAAGAATAAAAGCAATTAAGGAGGAATAAATGAGTATTCAGTTGAAATGGAATAACAAATTTGTAGTGTACTCAATCTTCACAGTTATGTGACTTCTAGCTCCATTCAGGAGCAGTAGGAGCCAAGGATGATAGAAATAATTTAGGGTTAGGATTTGTCAAATAATGAGCTGGCAATAGTATGGGGGGGGGGAGAGATTTAAAAGTTGGTGACAGTGTGGAATTAACTGGTTAAGTATAGGGTTGATATCCAAGGAAATTGAGAATTTTTGAAATTTTGGAATGTAAGGGATCATTAGCATGGATATTGAATTCCCCTAATATAAGAGCAGGATTGGGTGGCTAGGTGGCACAGTGAATAAAGCACCAGCCCTGGATTCAGGAGGACCTGAGTTCAAATCTGGTCTCAGACACTTGACACACTTGCTGTGTGACCTTGGGCAAGTCACTTAACCCCAATTGCCCCTCCAAAAAAAAAAAAAAAGAGCAGGAGCTGGGAAGGAGAGGAAGACCATGACACAAGCACTAAGGTCCTTGATAAAGGAGGGAGAATAATCTGGGGTTAGTAGACAAAAACCACAATTTGAAAAGCGTAGAAAGTATTGCTAATGTGAACTTCAAAGGAGAATCGATTGCTTAAAATGGAAGGTAAAGAAAAACTTTGGAAGTGGGAATGGGCAACAAAGACTCATCCAAGTTCCTTTCCAGTATGAACATTTGAGAGGATGAGGGAAAGTACAGTAGGTGCTAGAAAGGATGAAAAGTGACACAGTGTCATCTGGGAGAAAACTGTCTCAATGAAATGAAGTAGGTGGAAGGAATTTGAAAGAAAAAAGTCTGGGATAAAAAGAAGTCTGTCCTCTATGGAATGTAGAGGAATTTCAGGAATTCCAGAAAGCATAGTGAAAGAAGGCATGGGAAGAGCTGCAATGGAATGTGGGTGAGAAGGCTGCTGGGGCTGAAGCCTGGCTTAGTGAGACTTTATAAGACCATCCTCATCCTCTAGCCAGAGAAGAAAAAGGATGAATGAATGGATGAAGAGATCATTTTTTTCCTAAGTATTTGGTGATTGGGTAATACATAAAGGAAGAAAGTCTGATGGTGGGAGTTTTTGACTTAGTGAGGTAGCATCGAGGAGAGAAGGGCAGGTGAGTGAATACACAGTTTCGAAAGACTTCCAAATGGAAGAGGGATTAAGTTTATTCTATTGGGACACAATAATTAGAAGTAGAATTGGTGGGTAGGGTTTGTAAAGAGGCAAAACTAAACTGAATGGTAGGAAGAACTTCCTATTGGTAGTCCTATACAAAAATGGAATGGGATGCCTTGGGATGTAACAGGTTTCCCTTCAGTGGAGATCTTGAAGCAGAAAATGGATTTACTATTTGTTGGTTGCATTGTAGAGGAGATTCACGTTCACTTAAGGAAGGGACAACTCTGAAATTGGGTGAATCTATGACAAGTAGAGGAGAAAAATGTTCTCAGGTAGATGAAGGCTAAAGGATAAATAGTATGGTTCCTTTAGTCTTTATTAAGGCATTTCTCAGGACCTGAAGATTTAGAGCTGGAAGAGGACAGGAGAAGGAATATAACACTTGTTTCTTCCCTCATCATTCTCTAAGAGGGGTATTAGGCTACATTTATACATGTCTTCCCCCTCAAATATTACTGGTTTGGAATAAAATTTGGGAAATTAAAAATCAAAACTGCTTCCCTGGTCTCTCATAAGGGGTAAGGCAGCCCTTTAGCTTATAATCAACCAATTTGGCCCCTTTCCACCAAGTGATAGTTACACAAAGGCCCATCACAAATAGGAAATAGAGTTTAAACCTATTTGTCCAAACAAATAGCAAACAGAAACTGGAAAAAAATATACAAACTCAAATATATCAGAAAATACACAATGAACTCTTTAGATGGAAGTGAGACAAGGTCTTGATCCAAACAAGAGAGAGCCTGATGTCACCAAGGAAAGGTTCTGTCTCTTAAGTGTCTAAACAGGAAAGCTGGAAATCAGGAACAGGATGAGGAATTAACTTCATTTACATATCTGTAGCTAGCAAAGTCTTTCTTCTCTCCATGTTTGTCTAACAAAAAATTCTTGGAACCACACATGACTCTCCTCAAAAGTTCTATCTCCAACTATTCCTCTTAAATGGGTACAAAATGTTATCTCCTTATTCTCTCCACTAATGAGAAGTCATGTGCCCCTTTGGCGGTACACAGAATATCCCAGGATTGATTGAATGTCTGATTGCAAATAAATGAGAAACTGAGGGTCCCAAAAAGAAACATAAATTTCCCAAGTTTCTCTCCTTGTGGTAACTTTCATTTGGCTAGTCTGTGCTGAAAGAGTTGGCCTTGTGGATAGAAAATGAGACAGTCACCCATGTGGCTATGATGTGATTGGAAGTGCTTGAATAGCCAGACTGAATAGAAATATACACTTCTTCTCCCTCCCTTTCACAGACTGCCCCCATTGCATGACATTCCCACCCTTAAAATCAGTTCTTTGAATGCTCCAATGGTCTTTCCTTGGAGGATTAACTTATAATAAGGAACCAAATTGACTGAATGTTGCAGAAGGGGAGACCAAGGATGCTGGAAAAGGATTTTCTACATTTCAAGGAAAGTTGGACTAGATAAGACCTTCAACTTTGATGAACAAATACATAGTGAAACAAACAGAACCAGAATATACCAAATGATTATAATAATATAAATGGAAAGAATAGCAAAATTATAATGAATCCTATGCATTTATAATTACCAATATTGGATCCAGAGAAAAGATGAAGCAACAAACCTCTTTCCTATTCCTGGAGAAATAGATAATGATAAGTGTAGGGAACTGTGTGCATTGTCAAATGCAGTTGCTGTGTCAGTTGGTTTTACTGCTCTGTTATAAGAGAAGGGTCACTGGACAGGTGAGGGAGTAATGTGATAAAAATAAAAGGCTTCAATTATAAAAAAGAAGCTTCTTAGGGGAGGCTAAGCGGCACAGTGAGTAGAGTACCGGCCCTGGAGTCAGAAGGACCTGAGTTCAGATCCAGCCTCAGACACTTAACACACACAAACAAAAAACCTAGCCATGTGACCTTGGGCAAGTTACTTAACCCCAATTGCCCTCCAGAAAGAAAAAAAAGAAGAAGCTTCTTACAAGTCTGAAATCCTATGGCTGCAACACATTAACCCACCAACACCTATTATATATGAATCAGTTTTTCACATTAATTAGAAGTCATCCAATAAAAGCAGGACTATAGTTTCAGCAGCCTGCTATTATCTCTTTTCTACTCTTCCTGACTCATAATCAATAAGCTGTAGCAGTGGTAACTTCAATATTGTTCATTTTATGGCCTGGCATTTTGTATAATCCCAAAGGCTTCCTTCTTAATTGGATCTGCCCTAAGCACTGACAACATGAATTAACAAATTCATGTTTGTAGTATCATAATTAAAAGAAATATTTCAGCTTAAAAGAGTTGCTAGAATCATGGACAATCATTCACTTACCAAGAATGTGAGATAATTCTGAGACATAACTGCCAGTAAGTTCATAGA
This sequence comes from Gymnobelideus leadbeateri, assembly GCA_011680675.1. Classification (NCBI taxonomy): domain Eukaryota; kingdom Metazoa; phylum Chordata; class Mammalia; order Diprotodontia; family Petauridae; genus Gymnobelideus; species Gymnobelideus leadbeateri. The sequence continues at coordinate 564,680 of WOXC01011713.1, forward strand.
GCTATAAAATCTTTGAGTTAGAAGAGACTCCAGAAGATATCTATTTATGCCCACACCTAAAGAGAAAGTCTCTCTATGACAGCCCTGAGAAGAGAATATGTATCTAGTCTCTGCTCAAAGATCTCCAGGGATAGGGAATTTGGGGACAGTTTCTTCTATGTTATACTGAAATCTTCAATGTTGAAGCTTCACCCAGTGGTCCTAGTGCCAAGTATTTCAAAATATTGTGCACCAAACTGAATCCAATACTCTGGATTTGTTCTGAACAGATTGCAGTAATGAGATATTCTTGCATCACTTTTTATATAAATGAGTATTGTCCTCACATTAATCATCTTGGCATGTTATACACTTATCCCAATGATGCTTCCATTGCACAAGAAACATCTGGGACTTCTTCTTTGTAATAATCATCAGAGTTAATGATGACTTACATGAAAAATGTCTCCTTACTCCTCTACTTTGATCCAAAACAGACTTTCTCAGCTTGAGCACCAATCTTATTCACTAGATTTTTCCAAACCTTTTTTGATTGTTTTCAAAAGTTAAATCCATTCTCGAGGGACAACAGTTCATCACTGAGGAGCTTTAAGATAATGCACTACTGAAAACCATCCCCCAAAAAGGAGATCCAGAAATTTTTGGTGCAATGAGAGTTTTGTTGTAAATAGTGTACCACTGCCAAAGGGAACTACTTTGAAGCAGAGAATATTCATCTCAACATATTGGACTTCACCAGAGATCATTAAAATAGATGGTGAGTATTATTATTTTACATTCACAGTTGCAGGGAACAGAAGAGCAGGTAAAGGACAAGTATGTTGCACAGTGGATAGCCTGGAGTCAGGAAGACTCATCTTCTTGAGTTCAAATCTGGTCTCAGACACTTACTAGGTGTGTGACCCTGGGCAAGTTACTTAACACTCAATTTCCTCCTGTGTAAAATGAGTTGGAGAAGAAAATGGCTAACTAACTACTATCTTTGCTAATAAAATGCCAAATGGAGTCACAAAGAGTCAAACACAACTGAAAACTATTGAACAACAAAGTACAGAAAGAAATGGGAGAAGCTGGAGAAGAAATTCAAAGCCCTGGCTTTTGACTTGGTGACTATCAGTTGACCCTTAACTTATGCTTCTTAGACATTACTTGCTTGTGGTGAGAATTGAATAAAGGATGGAATTTAACTTATAACTATGTTCTCAGGTAAATATAGCCACAGGTCTTTTTAGTATCATCATACACTTGAAATAGTTGGTTAATCATGTACTTCTTCAAATTAGCTGAATTGAATTCAATTAAACTATTAGTTAATGACAATCTATTTTGTATATAATATTGTTCTAGGGCATGATATTTAGTATATGAAATAAATATGTAGTCATTTCTTCATTCAATGGGTATTTTGTTGAGTGCCTACTTGACTTTATGCTTAGGCACTGTCATTTCCTTCATAAAGCTTCTAGTTGAGAAGAAAGGATTTATAAAAATAAGTCAAATATAATGTACTAGATCAGTGGTTCTTAACATTTTTTTGAGTATGAATAGTCCTTTTTAATGTTAAAAGGTCTGTGGATTGCCCAAATGATAGTATGGAAGAATAGAATAAACAGTGGATTTGGAGTTAAAAGACACCCTGCTTTCCAGTCTTTGCTCTATTGTTGACCATCTGTAAGACACTGGGTTAGTCTTTTGACCTCCTGGGCTCTCAGTTTCTTCATATATAAAATCAGTGTGTAGATTATATGATCTCTAAGATCCCATTCAGCATAAATGCCTGTGATCAAATAGGTATACTATTATTTCACATTGAGAAAATAACAATAGCTAAATGATTCTTCTTGGTGCACACTGATTTCTTGATCAGTTGATAGAGCACTGGACCTGGAGTCAGGGAAACCTGAGTTCAAATGTGATATCAGACACTTATTAGCTACATGAGTCTGGGCAAGTCATTGCATTCTGTTTGCTTCAGTTCCTCATTTATAATGTGAGCTGGAGATGGAAATGGCAAACCACTCCAGTCTCTTTGCCAAGAAAACCCCAAATGGGCTCATGGAGAATTAGATATGATTGAAACAACATAAAAACAATAAATTTGAAAGGCCAAAAGAGTGGATTACAGGGTAAAAAAACCACGTGTGCCCTGTGAACAATATGTCTCATAGGAGTCCATGGGAGAAAGAGGTCATTTTAGGATAGGAAAGACTTCTTTGAAGAAGTGGCATTTGTTGTGTTTGTCCTTTGTTCTTTAAGAGGACCATGACATCAGGGAGATGATGATATAACTTGCAGTTGACTTTAATTTGAGTGAGGGAGGGCTGTGCAATGTCACCAGCCTCACTTTCTCTACCAGAGCCATCTAGGTCCAATGGTCAGACGTTCATCAGGATTACTGGAGATGGCCCAGGATACAATGGGAGACTCTGGTCCTTTTAAGCTAAGGTCTTTTCAGGTTCTGCCCTCCTAGCTCAGAACGAATATAAATGGGCATTTGAGCCAGATATTGAAGAATTGGCAGGACTTTGCTAGGTAGAAATAGCAAGGGAGAGAATTCCAAGTGGAGGAATCACACAAAAGCAAAATATTTCCTGTGATTAGCAAGTTGACTAGTCTAACTGGATTTAGGAGTTTGTATAGGGAAATAGTGGAAGACAAGACTTGATAGTAAAGTTACTTATGTAATTTCATAGGTAAATATGTACACATTACTTATGTAATTATTATGTACTTCGTGTCACGCACTTTGGCAAACACTGGCAAAAACACAGTTTCTACCATCAAAGAGCTCACATTCCAAAGGGATAGACAACATAGAAAATTTATCCTTATAAAATAGATACAATATAAATAGATGGTATTCTGGAAAGTCAAGATATGGACATTGCCCTCTAGGTAATAGAAGGCTTTTGAAGGTTTCTGTGTAGGGAAGTGGTGTGGTTAAAATCTGACAGGTGTGACAGATGCGTTGGGGAGCAGGAGAAATTGGAGGTAGGAAAACCAGTTAGGGAGCTTTTGCTCCCTAATGGATGGAAATGGAATAGAAAAAGGAATGAGATAATACTAATTCAAATTAAAGCAGTGATGGTGAGAATGCAAAGAAAGGGATAGATATTAGGGAGACTGGGAAGATTTATTTGAGCAAGGGGAGCAAGGGAGAAAGGGGAGTCAAAAGTGACTTCTATATTAACTGAAATGGAAGATACTGGAGGAGGAGGTTATTTATGAGAGGGAGTGATGATCTCAGCTTTAGGTCCTTTGAAATTGAAGTGTTACCAGGATATTCAGGTAGAAATACTCAAAAAGGAAATTAGAAATAGGGGACTAAAGTAAAAGAGAAAGGAGGTCAGGGCTGAAGATTTGGGAGCTGTTTGCAAAGAAATGTGAATTGAAGCAGTGGAAATGGATAAGATCACTCAAGGAGGAAATAAACAGAGAAAACAAAAGGGAAGGAAACATTGAAAGTGACAAGCAGTGTGGTACAGTAGAAACAATGCAGAAAAATGCAACAAGTAAAATGATCATTATTGGTGACTTCAGTATGTCTCTTTTAGAATTAAGCAAATTGGGGCAGCTAGGTGGCGCAGTGAATAGAGCGCCGGCCCTGGAATCAGAAGGACCTGAGTTCAGAGCCGGCCTCCGACACTTAATTCACAAAAACAAAAACCTAGCCGTGTAACCTTGGGCAAGTTACTTAACCCCAATTGCCCTAAAGGGGTGGTTAGGTGGCGCAGTGAGTAAGAGTGCCGGCCTCGGAGTTGGGATGACCCGAGATCAGATCCGGCCTCAGAAAATGAGCACCCATGCATAAATAATGACTAGCCCTAGCCGTGTAACCTTGAGCAAGTTACTTAACCCCAAGTGCTTTAAAAAAAAAAAAAGAATTAAGCAAATCTAAGAGATAAGGAAGAAGTTAAGGAACTGTATAGATTATAAGAATATATATATGTATGTATGTATATATGTATATATGTATATATATATACATTTATATTCCCTTCAACTATTCTCATATTGAGAAAAGTTTCATAAGTTACAATTATAGTTTTTCAATGAAGGAATGTAAATAGTTCAACTTTGATAAATTCCTTATGATTTCTTTTCCCTGTTTACCTTCTTATACTTCTCTCTTTTTTTTCCAAATGCTTTATTAACTTCTGGTTTACATCATTCATTTCCACCAGATTTTGAGTTACAATTTTTCCCCATCTTTCCCCTACCCACCACCCCAGAATAACAGACATACAGGATATCCCCTCAACCAATCTGCTCTCTCCCATCTCTTCTCCCATACCCCCTTTGACTTTTCCAATAGGGTGAGGTGAATCCCAATGCCCCATTGCCTGCATGACTTATCTCCCAATTATATGCAAACTAATATTAATCATAGTATTTATATATTTTTTAAAAAATGATTTTAAAAGGAAGATAACCAACTCAGTATATGCTGTACATGTGTAGCTATTCAAAACATTGCCATAGTAGATATATTGTAAAAGACTGACTATCTTTCCATCCCTCCCATCCCACCTTCCACCTGGTCCACTCCCTACCTTGATCCTGTCCCTTTTCAAAAGTGGGTACTTCTAACATCCCTCCCCCACCAGCCTACCCTCCTCTCCACCACCTTCCCCCAACCCCCTCCCCCCACTCTCCTTTAGAGTGGGACACCCTATTTAGTATGCGTGTCATTCTCTCCCTGATCCAAATTCAATGAGAATAAGGTTTTGCCTTTTTGCCTTCCTGTTCTTCTCCTCCCCTGCAACCACCTTCCCCTGTACCCTATACATGAGACAGTTCATCCCATTGTGTCTCTCCATTACCCCTCAGCACATTACTCTCTCACCTCTTAACCTCACCTTTTAAGTATCGTCTCTTCCTATTAAATTCAACCTGTGCCCTCTATCTATGTATACCTGAAAACATACATACACACATTCACAAATGTATTCATTTGCCCATATACCCTTCTCCAACTATTTTCATATTGAGAAAAGTTTCATCAGTTACAATTATTGTTTTTCCCTGTAGGAATGTAAATAGTTCAACTTTGATAAGTTCCTAGTGATTTCTTTTCCTTGTTTACCTTCTCAAGCATCTCTTGCTTCTTGTATCTGAATGTCAAATTTTCTATTCAATTCTGTTTTTTCCTCAAGAATGCTTGAAAGTCCTCTATTACACTGAATGACCAAATTTTCCCCTGAAACATTATACTCAGTTTTGCTGGGTAGGTGATTCTTGGTTATAATTCCGGGTCGTTTGCCCTGTGGAATATCATATTCCATGCCCTTCGATCCCTCACTGTAAAGGCTGCCAGATCCCGTGTTATCCTTATTGTGTTTCAACAATATTGAAATTGTTTCTTCCTGGCTTCGTGTAATATTCTCTCCTTGATCTGGAACCTGGCTACAATATTCCTAGGAGTTTTCTTTTTGGGATCATTTTCAGGAGGTGATTGGTGGATTCTTTCAACTCCTATGTTGCCCTCTGGTTCTAAAACATCAGGGCAATTTTCCTTGAAAATTTCTTGAAGGATTATTTCTAGGTTCTTTTTTTTTATCATGGCTTTCAGGTAGTTCAATAATTTTTAAATTATCTCTCCTGGATCAATTTTCCAGGTCAGTGGATTTCCCATGAGGTATTTCATATTGCCTTCTATTCTTTTATTTGTTTGGATCTCCTTAATAGCGTCTTGATTTCTCATAAAGTCACTAGCTTCCATTTGCTCCAGTCTAATTCTGAAGGAATGATTCCCTTCAGTGAGCTTTTGTGATTCTTTTTCCATCTGGTAAATTTGGCTTTTTAAGGCATTCTTCTTCTCATTGCCTTTTTGAGCCTCTTTGGCCATTTGAGTTAGTATATTTTTTAAGGTGTTATTTTCCTCAGTCAGGCTGTTGATTGTCATTTCATACTTTTCTTGCATCTTTCTCACTTCTCTTCCCAATTTTTCCCCCACTTCTCTTATCTGCTTCTTAAGGTCCTCTATGGTCCATAACCACCTCGTATTTTCATTTGGAGCTTTTGGTGCAGGATTTCTGACCTCACAATCCTCCTCCTGTTCCATACTTTGATCCTCTTTGCCCCCAAAATAGGAGTCTAATGTTGCATTTTTCTGTTTATTTTGTTTCCTTTGCCTAGGCATGATGCTACTCAATTACTTGACTTTTGGGCTTGTTGCCACAGTAGTACTTTGCCACCAGCCAGGGGAACTTCCATCCCAAACGTTGGGGTTTTCTCAACTTCCAGAAGTATTAGTTGGGTGGCCTCTGTGAAGCCTCCACACACTCTGGCAAGCTGGTCACACACCCCAAGACCTCCACCCCAGACTGGAATCCAGATACAAGAAGGGTAAAGCAAGAGCGCTTACCCCACAGACTGATCGCCAGATCCCCCTACAATGTACAGTCCAAGAGCTGAAGCTGCAACATGGAAATGTGTTGCAAGCTGCACCTGTTCCTCAGCAGCTTCTTACTCCCAGGGGAAAAGGCTGACACATTCTCCCAACTAGTCCCAAAGTCCATAGGGCACTAACCTATCACTTTGTCCTAGACATCTATGTGTTGATAATTCTGGATAAATACCACAGCTCCTCATGTTCTGCAGTCCCTCCAGCTGGCTGCTAGTCTGGCTGCCCTCATGCTAAAACTGAGGCTCACACGGGACTGGACTCAGCTCCCAGAATGCTTCACTGGCAGTTCCCTGCTGTGTTGCCAGGCTGTCCTCAGCAGGAGGTTAGCTTCTCTGTGTCATTTTGTGAGTTCTGGAGCTCCAGAGGTCATTCAGAGTCCCCCTTTTACATAATTTTGAAGAGGTGTGGGTTGGAGCTCAGTGGAAGTGTTGTTTCTACTCCACCATCTTGACTCTGCCCCTCTCATACTTCTCTTGCTTCTTGTATTTGAGTGTCAAATTTTCTATTCGACTCTCATTTTTTCATCATGAGTGCTTAAAAGTCCTCTATTCCACTGAATGACCATATTTTCCCCTGAAACATGATACTCAGTTTTGCTGGGTAGGTGATTCTTGATTTTAATTCTAGCTCCTTTGCCCTCCAGAATATCATATTCCAAGCCTTTGGATCCCTCAATGTAGAAGCTGGCAGCTCCTGTGTTATCCTGATTGTGTTTCCACAATATTGAAATTGTTTCTTCCTGGCTGCTTGTAATATTTTCTCCTTCATCTGGGAACTCTGAAACCTGGCTATAAAATTTCTAGGAGTTTTCTTTTTGGGATCTTTTTCAGGAGGTAATTGGTGGATTCTTTCAACCTCTATTTTGCCTTCGGGTTCTAAAACATCAGGGCAGTTTTCCTTGAGAATTTCTTTTTTTTTTCTTTTTTGGAGGGCAATTGGGGTTAAGTAACTTGCCCAAGGTCACACGACTAGGTTTTTGTTTGTGTGTTAAGTGACTGAGGTCAGATCCAAACTCAGGTCCTTCTGACTCCAGAGCCTGCACTCTACTCACTGCACCACCTAGCTGCCCCTCCTTGAGAATTTCTTGAAGGATGATTTCTAGGTTCTTTTTTTGATCATAGCTTTCAGGTAGTCCAATAATTTTTAAATTATCTCTCCTGAATTTATTTTCCAGGTCAGTGGTTTCCCAATGAAATATTTCACATTGCCTTCTATTTTTTTTTTCATTTTTTTGGACCTGTTTAATAGCATCTTGATTTCTCATAATATCACTAGCGTCTATTTCCTCCTATCTAATTCTGAAGGAATTATTCTCTTCAGTGAGCTTTTGAGATTCTTTTTCCATCTGGAAAATTTGGCTTTTTAAAGCATTCTTCTCCTCATTGGCTTTTTGAGCCTCTTTTACCATTTGAGTTAGTCTATTTTTAAGGTGTTATTTTCTTCAGTCAGGTTGTTGACTCTCATTTTATAATTTTCTTGCATCCTTCTCATTTCTCTTCCCAATTTTTCCTCCACTTCTCTTATTTCATTTTCAAAATCCTTCTTAAGCTCCTTTGTGGCCTGTAACCAGCTTATATTTTTCTTGGAAGCTTTTGGTGCAGGAGTTCTGACTTTGTTGTCTTCCTCCTGTTCCATGCTTTGATCCTTTTTGTCCCCAGAAAAGGAATCCAAAATTGGATTCTGTGTTTGCTTTGTTTCCTTTGCTTGCTCATGTTGCCACTCAATTACTTGACTTTTGAGCTTTTTGCCAGAGTAGAACTCTGCTACCAGAGAGGAGAGCTTTGTCCCAAATTGCTAGGGTTTTTGCAGCTGCCAGAGCTATTGGTTGGGTGCCCTCTCTGAAGCCAGCAACTGGCTCTGGCACCTGGTCACATACCCCAGGACCTCCACCCTAGACAGTGATCCAGATCCAAGCAAGTTAAACCAAGAGCGGTTACTCCTTAGATTAGTCACTTGGTCCCTCTACAATATGCAGGCCAGGAGCTCTGAAGTAGCCACATGGCAGTGGCCACCATGCCTCAGGCACTTCTCCCTCTGGGGCCAAAGGCAGACTGCACCCCTGGATTCCCTGTTTCCAAAGTCTACACTGACCTCTCAATTTGCCTTTGGCATTTATGTGTTAATAATTCTGGAAACCACCACCGTTGCTGGTGATCCACTCTCCCAAAATCCCTCCAGCTGGCAGCTGGTGGGGATATCCTGAGCCTAAAACCTCAGGCTCACATAAGGCTGGGCTCTGCTCCCAGGGTGCTGCAGTGGACTCTTCCTATCCACTTGCTGGGCTGTCTTTAGCAGGAGGTTTGTTTCTCTCTGTCACTTTGTGGTTTCTATTACCCTAAAGTTTATTTAGAGTCATTTTTATAGGTATTTGAGGTGGTTATGGTGGTAGCATATGGAGTTTTCCTGCTTCTACTCCACCATCTTGGATCCGCCCAATAATAATAATTTTAATTAATGATAGAAGTATAAAAAGTGGTCAGACAAAAAAAGAATTAAGAGGTAATAAAGCAATCCTAAGGGAAACATCATATAAATAATAAGGTTTTTAATTATAAAAATAGAAAATGTATTGAAGTCTGTGGGATGCACATATTTCTTGGGGAAATGTTCATTTCTAAACAAATAAAAAGAAGGGAGGAAAAGACAGATCAACACTTTTTAAAAAATGTCTTGTAGTGGGTACAATACCTGCCCTGAAATCTTAGAATTTTTCAAGGAGACATGACTTACATACCTGAAAAAATTAGAAAATAATAGAAGAGCATGCACAAAGAGCATGCACAAAGTGGGCTGTGCAAACTGTGAGAAAATGGGAAAATCAGAGTGGGCAAAAATGAGACAATGGGGGAATGTATTATAGAGGAATTGAGCCTCAACATAGTCCTAAATTTTGATAGTCACAAGGTCTGGGGTAAGTCAATTAAAACAAAACATCACCTTTCTTTCAGTTCATTATTAGCATCTTTCTCATGACCATTTTAGTAAAATAAACTATAATTTGAATAACTCTCAGTTTAGTGAGTTGAACTGTTTCTCATTTTGTGGAGGCTTGGTTACAAAACTTTTGTCAGTTTCAGGAAGTAGAAATAGCCATCTGGTATTGGGAGAAACTAATTTCCCTTCTTAAGTTAATAGAAGTATACCCAACAGCTAGAAACAGCCATCTTCTTCCACTGTTGTTAGAAATAATATCCATAGGGGTGGAAACAAAATGGCAGAGTAGTAACAGGACTTCCACATGGCTCCTGCTTCCACCTCCTCCAGTTCATGTAAAAAATGACTCTAAACAAACTTTGGAGCTACAGAACCCACAAAATGACAGAGAAGCCAACTTCCCACTGAAGACAGTCTGGGAGGCCAGCAGGAAGGGGCCAGCACAGAGCTCTGGTTGCTAAGCCCAGCCCCACATGAGCCAGAGGTTTTAGCCTCAAGGCAGCCACAACAAGCTGCTGTCTGGAGGGACTTCATATCACCAGCAGGTGTGGTGTTTTCCAGAATTATCAGCCCATAGATGCTAAGGACAAAGTGAGAGGTCAATGCAGTGTGAACTTTGTAAACAGGGAACTTGGGAGTGTGGCTGGCCTTTGACCCTGGAGGGAGAAGCAAGTGAGGTGGGGAGGGAGAAGCAGGTGAGGTGAGGCAACCATGCACCCACCCCCCATGCAGATGCCTTAGAGCTCCTGGCCTGCAGATTGTAAGGGGACCAAATGACCAGTCTGAGGGGTAATTGCTCTTGCTTTAACCTGCTTGGATCTGGATCACTGTCTGGTGTGGAGGCCCTGGGGTGCATGACCAGTTTGCCAGAGCATGTAGAGATTTCAGAGAGGACAGCCAAATAATAGCTCCAGCAGCTGAGAAAACCTTAGTGATTTGGAACAAAGCTTCCCTCTCTGGTAGCAGAGTTCTACTGTGGCAAATAGCTCAAAAGTCAAGTAATTGAGTGGCAACATGAGCAAGCAAAGGAAGCAAAGCAAGCACAGCAATCCAACATTAGAGTCCTATTTTGGGGACAAAAAGAATCAAAGCATGGAACAGGAGGAAGACAACAAAGTCAGAACTCCTGCACCAAAAGCTTCCAATAAAAATATGAGCTGGTTAAAGGACATAAAGGACCTTAAAAAGTGGAGGAAAAATTGGGAAGAGAAATGAGAACAATGCAAGAAAATTATGAAATAAGAGTCAACAACCTGACTGAAGAAAATAACACCTTAAAAAATAGACTAACTTAAATAGCAAAAGAGGCTTTAAAAGGCAATGAGGAGAAGAATGCCTTAAGAAGCCAAATTTGCCAGATAGAAAAAGAATCTCAAAAGCTCACTGAAGAGAATCATTCCTTCAAAATTAGATTGGGGCAAATAGAAGCTAATGACTGTGTTTAGAAATCAAGATACTGGTGGGGGCGGAGCCAAGATGGCGGAGTAGAAACAGCTCGTCCAAGCCTCTCTGCCCCCAGATTCCCCACAAACTATGTAAAAAAGGATTGTGAACAACTTCTGGAGCCCCAGCACCCACATAACGACACAGAGAAGCTAACCTCCTGCTGAGGACAGCCCAGCAGCCCTGCAGGAAGGACCAGTGCAGCGGTCTGGGAGCCGGCAGTGCGCAGAGAACAGAGCGCAGGAGCCGAGCCGAGCCGAGCCCAGGTCCGCGTGAGCCGAGGTTTTAGCCCCAGGGCGGCAGGGCCAGCAGCCAGCTGGAGGAACCCCAGAACACCAGCAGCCCTGTCGACTCCAGAATTATCAACATAGACATGCCTAGGACAAAGTAAGAGGTTAGTGTCCTATGGACTTTGGGACCTGTATTTGGGGAATGCGTCAGCTCCCTCCCCTGGGGGCTAGAAGCTGCTGAGGAGACACGCCACTTTGTAGTTTTCAGAGGCATTTCCGGCTCCCAGCCTACAAATCGTGGGGAGATCCAGCGATCAGTCTTGGGGGGTAATCGCTCTTGCTTTAACCTCCCTGGATCTGGATTGTGATCTAGGGTGGAAGTTGTGGGTGGGTTTACAGCTTGCCAGAAACGGAAGTTGCCCCCCCACACGTTTGGGACGAAAATTCCTCTATCTGGCCTTAAAGCCATAGTGTGGCAACAAGCCCAAAAGTCAAGCAGTTAAGTGGCAACATGCCAAGGCAAAGGAAACAGAAAAATGCAACCCTAGACTCCTATTTTTGGGGGCATAGAGCAGGAAAAGGACTGTGAGGTCAGAAGTCCTGCTCCAAAAGCCCCAGGGGAAAACATGAGTGGGTTGCAGGCCATAGAGGACCTTAAGAAGGACTTTAAAATCAAATAAGAGAAGTGGAGGAAAAATTAGAAAGAGAAATGAGAAGGATGCAGGAAAAGTATGAAATGAGGGTCAACAACCTGACTGAGGAAAACAACACCTTAAAAATAGACTAGCTCAAATGGCAAAGGAGGCCCAAAAGGGCAATGAAGAGAAGAATGCCTTAAAAAGTAGAATTTGCCAGATGGAAAAAGAATCTCAAAAGTTCACTGAGGAGATTCATTCCTTCAGAGTTAGACTGGAGCAAATGGAAGCTAATGACTTTAGGAGAAATCAAGATGCTGTTAAGCAGATCCAGACAAATGAAAGATTAGAAGGCAATGTGAAATATCTCATGGAAAAAACCACTGACCTGGAAAATAGATCCAGGAGAGACAATTTAAAAATTACTGGACAACCTGAAAGCCATGATCAAGGAAAGAACCCAGAAATCACCCTTCAAGAAATTCTCAAGGAAAACTGCCCTGATGTTTTAGATCCAGAGGGCAAAATAGAGGTTGAAAGAATCCACTGATCACCTCCTGAAAAAGATCCCAAAAAAGAAAACTCCCAGGAATATTATAGCCAGGTTCCAGAATCCCCAGATCAAGGAGAAAATACTACAAGCAGCCAGAAGAAACAATTTCAATATTGTGGAAACACAATCAGAATAGCCCAGGACCTGGCAGCTTCTACACTGAGGGATCAAAGGGCATGGAATATGATATTCCAGAGGGCAAAAGAGCTGGGAATGAACCCAAGGGTCACCTACCCAGCAAAACTGAGTATTTGTTTCAGGGGAAAATATGGTCATTCAGTGGAATAGAGGACTTTCAAGCATTCTTGAGGAAAAAACCAGAATTGAATAGAAAATTTGACATCCAGACACAAGAAGCAAGAGATGCCTGAGAAGGTAATCAGGAAAAGAAATCAAAAGGAACTTATCAAAGTTGAACTATTTACATTCCTATATGGAAAAGCAATAACTATGACTGATGATATCTTTCTCACTATGAAAATAATGGAAGAAGGGGGTGTGGTCATATGAATACATATGTGAATGTGTGTTTATATGGTTACTGTTATATATGGATAGAGGGCATAGGTTGAATTTGTTGGGAAGGGAGAATACTCAAGGGATGAAATTATGAGGTGAGAGAGGAAAGTGGCAAGAGGAGTTGGGGAGAGACAGGGTAGGGTAAACTATCCCATGTAGAAGAAGCAAGGGGAAGTGGTTGCAAAGGAGGGGGAGAATAAGGAAGGCTAAAAGGCAAAACCACATTCACATTGAATTTGGTTCAGGGAGAAAATGACATACATACTAAATGGGATATCTCAACCTGCAGCAGGATACGGGGAAGGGGGATGAGAGGAGGGATGATGGATGGGAGGGCATCCTTGGGGTGAGGGGAGGTTTGAAGTACCCACTATAGAAGAGGGACAGGATTATGTAGGGAATGGACCAGGTGAGGAGTGGGATGAGTGGGAGGGAATTATAAGCAGCCTTGTACAATATATCTACTATGATAATGTTTTGCATAGCTAGACATGTACAACATATACTGAATTACTTATCTCCCAAGAGGGAATGGGTGACAAGGGAGGAAGGAAATGGATCTGAAATTCGAGGTCTTAACATTAAATGCTTCAAATATATATAAATACTATTATTAATACTCTTTTGCTTGTAATAGGGAGATAAGATGTGCAGGCATTGGGACACAAAGATTCACCTTCCTCTAATGGAAAAGTCGATGGGGGTATGGGAGAAGGTATGGGAGAGAGCAGATTGGAGGAAGTGATATCTCGTGGGACTACTATTCTGGGAGGTTGGGTAGGGGAATAATGGGGGGAAAATGATTGTAACTCAAAATCTGGCGGAAATGAATGATGTAAAACAGAAGTTAATAAAGCATTTGTTTAAAAAAAAAAAGAAATCAAGATACTATTAAACAGATTCATACAAATGAAAAAATAAAAGGCAATGTCAAATATCTCATTGGTAAAACCAAGACCTGGAAAATAGATTCAGGAGAAATAATTTAAAAATTATTGGACTACCTGAAAGCTATGATCAAAAAAAGAACCTAGAAATCATCCTTCAAGAAATTCTCAAGGAAAACTGCCCTGATGTTTTAGAGCCAGAGGGCAAATTGGAGGTTGAAAGAGTCCATCAATCACCTCCTGAAAATGATCCCCAAAAGAAAACTCCTAGAAATATTATAGCCAGAGAAAATATTACAAGAAGCCAGGAAGAAACAATTTGAATATTGTGGAAACACAATCAGGATAACACAGGACCTGGCAGCTTCTACACTGAGGGATCAAAGGGCTTGTAATATGATATTCCTGAGGTCAAAGGAGCTGGGATTAAAATCAATAATTACCTACCCAGCAAAACTGAGTATCATGTTTCAGGGGAAAATATGGTCATTCAGTAGAATGGAGGATTTTCAAGCATTCTTGTTGAAAAAACCAGAGTTAAATAGAAAATTTGACATTCAGATACAAGAGGCAAGATACACATGAGAAGGTAAATAGGGAAAAAGAAAGCATAAGGAACTTATCAAAGTTGAACTATTTACATTCCTACGTGGAAAAATCATATTTGTAACTTATGAAACTTTTCTCAATATGAGAATAGTTGAAGGGAATATAAATGTGTGTGTGTGTATATATACATATATATATATATATGTATATATACACACATATATATATATATACACACACACATACATACATGTATATGTTTATATAGGAGGATATATGGGTGCATGAATACATATGTGAGTGTGTGTATATATGTGCTCAGCTCTACATAGACAGAGGGTACAGGACCAATTTAATAGGTAGGGATGATACTTAAAAGTTGAAATTGAGAAGTGAGAGAGAAATATAATGAGAGAAGATGGAGAGAGACAGAATGGGGTAAATTATCTCATATAGAAGAGGCAAGGGAAAACTGTTACAATGGAGGGGAAGAACAGGAAGGCAAAAAGGTGATGAGTCAACCTTACTCTCATTGAATTTGGCTTAGGTAGGGAATGACATACACACTAAATAGGGTATCTCACCCTACAGGTGTAGCAGCAAGCACCCCAACATCCCCAGGGTAGCTGCCAACACAGGTTCTTAGATCTGCTTTTAAAGGAAAGCAACCCAAAATGGTTTAATAAGCTTACTTTAATCAATCAAACACATATCATTTACCTAGTTCAGAGTATACAGACAGAACTTACAAGACAGAGAAACAAACAGATCAAGCAGATAGGCTTCCAAACTGTCCAACCATTACATACATCCATACCAAATCACAGTTACCAGAGAGGGAAGCATCAACATCTGGGTTTTCAAAACCAGGGGTGGGGGGCGCTCTCAACAGCTGCCCAGAGTCTCATCTGGTCAAATCACACACTTCTCAATGTGAGCCCCAAAGCAAAGCCTCACATCAGAGGTTTTATAGCTTTCTCCTGGGTCAGAGAATGTAACCACCCTCTTGACCCACTGCCCAATCACACAGCATCAAAGTGTGGGCATTCCTGAAAACCAAGCCTCCTGCCACAGGCTCCATGTGACCACATTCAGCCTATTATGAGGCAGAGTATATTTTCTAATCAAGGAAGGTTATAGGAGTCTCTTAAGCCTATCAAAGCACCTAGGGGCAGGGAAGATCTTTAAATTTGCATTTCCATTACAACCTGGGATTAAGGGGGAAGGGGATGAGAGGGGGGATGTTGGAAGGGAGGGCAGGCTGGAGGGGAGAGAAGTTGGAAGCACATACTTGAAAAGGGACAGGATCAAAATAGAGAATAGAACAAGTGGGAGGTGGAATAGGAGGGAGGAAAATATAGTCTGTCTTTTACAATATATCCACTAAGGAAATGTTTTGCATAGCTACACATGTACAACCTTTCTTGAATTACTTATCTTCCCAGTAAGGGTGGGTGACAAGGGAGGAAGCGAAAGAATCTGGAATTCAAAGTTCTAAAATCAAGTGTTTAAAACGTGTGTGTGTGTGTGTGTGTGTGTGTGTGTGTGTGTGTGTGTGTATAATTTTAAATGCTACTGTGAAATAAGATATACAGGCACTGGGGCATAATGATCCACCATGTCCTACTGGAAAGTTGGAAGGGTGATGGGGGAAGATATGGGAGAGAGCAGATTGGGGGAGGGGATATTCAGTGGGATTGCTTATTAAGGGTGGTGGGTAGGGGAAAAATGGTGAGAAAATTTGTACCTCAAAATCTTGTGGAAATGAATGATGTAAACTAAAAATAAACATAAAAATTTTAAAAGGAAATAATATCCATAAGAAACATTGATTTTCTATATATTTATTTATTTGGAGGGCAATTGGGGTTAAGTAACTTGCCCAAGGTTACACGGCTAGGTTTTTGTTTGTGTGTGTTAAGTTTCTGAGTCCGGATCTGAACTCAGGTCCTTCTGACTCCAGGGCCAACGCTCTACTCACTGCACCACCTAGCCGCCCCTCTATATATTTATTAACATATATTGTGTCATCATGCATATGAAAGCTATATAAATGAACATCTGGACATGAAGGAGAATCATCATTACCTAATGAAGAAAATATTCTTTAAAAAAAAGAAAAAGAATGACAGATTCTTAATTGCCTACATGGGGTCATTGAACTTTTTTGATTAAAGGGGATTCTCTTGGGTTGTAAATATCCATCCCTTCATGATTGGCAACTGGAATTTATAAATAGAGAAGGATCCACATACAACATATTGTATAACTTTAGGAAAGCACCTTGAATATTTGACCTTGTCAATTCTCAACTGTCAGACTGAGAGCTTTAAACACTTCCAACTTCAGAATGCTGGTTAGGGAAGCTCCAAACTCAGTGACCATAAGGCTAATATTGACTGGGCAAAGTTGAGCAATCATTGAGGGAAATCATCTAGAAAAGTCAACCCACACTATAGAGAAACTATTCTCCATTATCTCCATAAATACAAATTTCCCTATGCTGAGTCACTGAGTGGTTTTAGCCACCACCTCCCTGAGAGTTGATCTTCAGAATTCAGAAGATCTTAAAAGATGGAGTCATACACTGTTAACCTTTCTGAAGTTGTGATATCACCAGACACTAGGAGACAGATTGACTCCACAGAAGGTCCTTTTCCTGAAGTATCAGAGGGTCATTGCTTAGACTGGATGATCTCTAAAGTTCCTTAGAGCTCTGAAATTCTAGGATTTCTAAATAGTAATGCAACCAGAGTGACACAGAGGCTGCTTAAATACTGAATAGGGGGAACTTAAGAAAGATTTTGGGGACATAACTTATATACTTCTGGGGAGAGAGCCAAAAATCTACATGACACAGATCTAATATCTCTTCTGAACTTGATTAGAATATCTCTGATTTCCTGCTGGAATCCCCACCATGGATTGATTTTTGGCACCTCAAATTCAGCATTTCCAAAATGGAGCTCTTCCTCTCCTTGCCTAAATCTGCCCCTCTACTACCTTCCTGTTTCTATTGATGGCACTGCCATCCCCCAAGTCACGAAAGCCTGTAACAGCAGTGTCATCTTAAAGCTCTCCCTCACTCACCCCAAACCTAATCAACTGCCAAGTTTTACTGATTCAATTTCTGTAATATCTCTCACCTTCATATCCCTTTCTTTACTCATACAGCCACTACCACGGTTCAGGCTCTCACCTTTCACCTGGACTTCTTCAATAGCTTTTTACTTGGTCTTCCTGACTCCCTGTCTCATCTGTCATCCACATACCTTTTATACTAATCTTTCTAGTGCACAATCTGATGGTGTCATTCCTTGCTCTAAAGCCATCAGTGACTTTCTATTGCTTCTAAGAAAAAGTACAAACTCCGCAGCATTCAAGGATCTCCATAATCTGACTCCAATCTGCCTTTCCAGATTTATTCACATTATTCACTTCCACATTCTCTCCATTCCAGTCAACCTAATCTTTTAGTTATCTCTCAAATGTTATCTCCCACCTTTGTGTATTTGAAAAAGTTATAGTCCATCCCTAAAATTAACATATTAACATATTTTAGAAATTTCTACCTTCTAAAAATCCTTCACTTCTTCAAAAGCTTAGCTCAGGCAATTTCTCTTCCATGAATTCTTCCAGGATCCACCCTGATTTTAAGTGTCCTTTTGCCCCAAATATTTTTGTTGTTGTTTAGTCATTTTCAGATGTGTCCTCTTCATGACCCCTTTTGGAAGTTTTCTTTGCAAAGACACTAGACTGGTTTGGCACTTCTTTCTCTGCTCATTTACTTAGGCAGAGTTAAGCGATTGGCTCAGGGTAATATAGCTAGTAAATTTCTGATGTTTGATTTCAACTCAGGTCTTCCTTACTCTAGGCTTGGCATTCTATCCACTGCACCACCCAACTGCCCTAAACATTACCTACCTGTTATGTTTATCACATATCACACACAGACACAGACACACACACAGACACACACACACACACACACACACACACCCTCATTGTAAAGTACTAATCAGGCTCTTGTGAGTTGAGGTGATATAAGCAGATATTTACAGGTCCTCATTACCTCCTCAAAGTTCTGTGACTCTAGAGCTCAGAAACTGACCTCAGAGTTCAGAGAGGTAACAGCCTTCTTAAGATATTCCCTTATTCATTTATCTGTCTTCCATCCCCCTGGCTATCACTGGCACAGCCACAACCAGCTGGCCAATAAGTAAGTCAAATCAAGCCCAAAGAGGAAGTCAATTTAGAGAGGCCCCACAGAGAATAAGCAAAGAACATTTGAGAAGAAGGAAAAGAATTGGGGGTAGGAAATATGTGTGACACAATTATAACTCCCACTTTTTAAAAAAAATTTTTAAAGGAATTGGGGTTAAGTAACTTGCTCAAGGTTACACGGCTAGTCATTATTTATGTGTGGGTGCTTATTTTCTGAGACCGGTTTCAAACCCAGGTCATCCCAACTCCGAGGCCGGCGCTCTTACTCACTGCGCCACCTAGCCGCCCTGTAACTCCCACTATTAAAAAAGCTTCTTTGAAGTGGTATATTAACATTCTCATTTTACAGATGAAGAAATTGATGCTTAGAAAGGTTAAGTGAATTGCCCAAAGACATAGTTAAGTGCTGGAACTAGGTCTAAATTTCAAGCTTTCTAACTCAGATTCAGTGTCTTTTCCCCAATACATTACATTGTATTTTTCAGGAAAGTGCTACATATTAAATGGTCATTGCATGCTGAATAAGTTAAAATAAAAAAGAAGGCAAGGAGTTTGGAAAACAGAACTTGAAGGTTTACAGAGGGGAAGTTAAAAGAAAAGAATAATGGAAGAAGAAAGGGGAAAAGAATAAGTGAAAACCAGCAACACTGAGTCACTACCTGCCAAAGAAGAAGAAAAGATTGGATTTAGGCAGAAATCTTCTGGCTAGATATATCTAAAATTGGGGGATAGAGGGCAATAGAAACAGTAGATCATATGGCTTCCGATTGCCAAGGGCATAGCCTCTATATCTCCCTTTGGAATTCTTTCCATAAATCTCCTGGGAGACACAAACTCTGAACTGATTCTTCACCTAGGCACAGAAAGTTAGCAAATCTTCCAATTAGTTCCCCCTTTCCTCTCCTTCCTCTTCACCTTTCTCATTTTGAAACCCAGCAAGTAAAAGTGCACAGGGGAGGGGGGGAAGGGAATGACATCTGCTGCCTAGCAGCAAGTCAGGGAACTTGTCAACCATCCTGACAGCTTCCAAAAAATCAGCTAGTCATGAAGGCAGCTCTGTGTATCTTTGAACTGAGCATTCTATTTTTTCCTGTAAGCTAACTTTAAATATGTACATTGATATCCCTTATTTAAAAAAGCAAAAAAAAAATCACTAAAAGCTAATTTGCAATCTTCTCTCTCTCTCTCCCAACTCTCCACCCTCATGGCTCTTAGTGGGTGAAATCTTCATGGATAGACGGAATTCTGACAATGATAGAATCCCAAATAAACCCTCTACCAAACCCCAAATCCCCCAAAGAATCAGAATATGGGTCTTTTGTGTAGTTCACAAGAATCTTTTCTTTAGAAAACAAGTTCTTTTATGATGGGGAAGGGTCCTGAAATATCCTGATAAATGGGAAATAGCCATTTTAGAGTGTTTAGAGAGCATAACTGTGATTTCCTAGATGTAATTTCTCTGCAACAAACTTATTTTTCTCCATTTCCCTGTCTTCTCCCCCTACCCTCACCAGACACTCAATGCTCCTATATTTTCCTCATCAAGATATGTCCATCCTCCTAGTAACTCAATTAGATTGAACAAGCTTTCATTGTGTTGTTTCCACATATAATATGCTGCTCTAAGTGCTAGAGATGGAAAGATATTTGTCAGTGGCCCATGGTATAAAATTACCCTTTTTATCTTCCCATTCCTTCAGTGTACTGATCTCTAGATGATAAACATCTAAACATAAAATTCACATTAAATTGTTCATAGAAGCTAACAGTTTAATTTGTTATCCCACTGTGATGAAACTATTTGAATCCATTATGGGGGTGAGGGGGTAAGAAAGAGTAAGCTTTCAATTCAGATTAGAGTTTGTTTGTTTGTTTGTTTTTGTTGTTGTTGTTGTTCTAGGGTTATCAGACCTTTCAAAAAAAAGCAGAAAGATTAATTCAAAAATGCTGCTTTGGTTAAAGCAGTCTGTATCCAAAGTAATTTGATAAGAGATGGTTATAGTCCTACTGGGAAAAGAATTGCGTAGTTTAAATTTGATCTTTTTCATAAGCTAACTGAAAAAGGAATAACTTCTACAATACCCAAGACAAATGAAAATTCAGCATCTGTTTGGATAGCTCTAATGGAGCAGAACCACTACCATACAAAGTAGCCTATTTCAGTTTTGGAGAACTCCAGTTATTAGGAAGTGATCCATATATTAAAGTAAAATCTGCTTTACTCCAAAGTTTTTTCAATTTAATTTTTCAATGAATTTTCTTTATCTTCAGGTCTGAATCTTTTTCTTTCTACCTCACCCTCCCGAAACACCTAAGAAAGCAAGAAAACTAAAACCCATTTCAAATATGTATGGTTAGGCAAAAAAAAAACAACAAACCTTTCCCATTGGTCATATTACATATATCATTAATAAATGTTTGTTGAATGAGGCATATACATATATTACTTAGCCTGTACTCTGAGTATCACCAAGTATCACTGGGTTAAAGTATATGTACAGTTTAACAGCTTTTGGAGAATAATCCCAAATTGCTTTCCAGAATGATTGGATCAGCTCATATATTCATTCACCTACAATGCATTAATGTACATGTTTTCCCAGAGCCTCTCCAGCATTTTGTCTTTTTCTTAGGGGGTCAACTTTATCAACATGATTACTATGAGATGGTATCTTAAAGTTATTTTGATTTGCATTTCTCTTTTAATGATTTAGGACATATTTTTTTTCCATATGGCTTTTGGTAGCTTGGATTTCTTCTTGCAAAAACTGCCTCTTCATATCCTTTGACCATTTATCAAGTGAAGAATGGTCTTCTTACACATTTGAAATAGTTTCCTATATCTCTTAGAAGTGAGACCTTTATCAGAGAAACCTGATACACATATTCCCTCCCCCCGCCCCCATCTATCAACTTCTCTTTTCATTTGAGTTAATTTGGTTTTGCTTAGGCACATTTTAAATCATGTAATCAAAATAGTTATTTTATATCTTGTAAAGCTCTCTATATCTTTTTGGTCATGAACTCTTCCCATATTCATTTATATGGAAAGTAATTTCTTCCATGTTCCTCTAATTTATTCATAGTATCACTCTTTATGTCTAAAGCATACTTATTTGAAGCTGGTATTGGCATACAGTGAGAGATGTTGGTCTAGACTTATTTTTGACCAGACTACTTTCCAATTTTTCCAATATTTTTTCTTGCATAGTATGTTCTTGCCTGAATTTCTGGGAGTTGTGGGTTTATCAAATTCTAGGCTACTGTGCTCATTTTCTTTTGCCTATTATGTACCTAATCTTTTCCAGTGATCAATCTCCATATTTCTTATCAAGTACCAAATTGCTTTAGTTATTATTGACTTTGTAATATAGTCTGATATTTGGTACTACTAGGCCCTCCCATCCCCTCCCCTTTTTAAACATTTCCTTGATATCCTTGGACATTTTTCCTCCAGATGAATTTTGCTATTTTTTCTAGATCTATAAATTAATTTTTGGTAGTTTGATTGATGTGGCACTGAAGAAGCAAATTAATTTAGAGAGCATTACCATTTTTGTTATATTGGTTCAATCTACCTGTAAGCAATTAATATTTTCCAGTTATTTAGAGCTATTTTTATTTGTGTTGAGTATTTTATAATTGTGTTCATATAGTCCCTATGTGCACCTTAGCAGGTAGACTCACAATAATTTTATGCTCTCTCTAGCATAATAAATGAAATTTATTTCCCTATCTCTTCCTGCTACATTTTGTTGCTAGTGTACATAAGGGCTGATGATTTCCATGGGTTTATTTTATATCCTGCAATTTTTCTAAAGTTGTTTGTTGTTTTTATTAGTTTTTTAGTTGATCCTCTAGGGTTCTTGAAGAAAAACATACCATCTTCAAAAAGTGATGATTTTGTATATTCTGTATACTAACCTTCAATTTTTTTGCTTGCCTTAATACCATAGACAGCATTTCTAGCACTATATTTTTTAGTAGGTTGTATAATGTTGGAATTAAGTGTTTAAATATTTTATAAAATTCATTTGTATATCTATCTATTCCTGGTTTTTTTTCTTTGGAAGTTCATTTATGTATTGTTTAGTTTCTCTTTCTAACATATGTCAGTTTTCTATTTCCCATTGTGCAAATCTAGTCATTGTATTTTCAAATATTCATCTAATTCATTTGTATTTTCAGTTTTATTGACATATACTTGGAATAAAGAGCACAATATGATTTTTTTATTTCTTCTTCATTTGGTGCAAAATTGCATTTTTCATTTTTGATAAAAGTAATTTTGTTTTCTTCCTTTTTTAAAAGTCAGATTAGCTAATGGTGGGGCAGTTAGGTGTCACAGTGAATAGAGCACTGGCCCTGGAGTCAGGAGGACCTGAGTTCAAATCTGGACTCAGACACTTTACACATTTATTAGCCATATGAGTTTGGGTAAGTCATTTAACCCCAATTGCCTTTCCCCGCCCCCCAAAAAAGGAAAAAAAAATTGGCTAATAGTTTATCTATTTTATTGGTATTTAAAAACAGCTCCAGCTCCAGTTAGTTATTTATTTACTTTGTTCTGGTTTCAGTTTTGTTAAATCCTTTGATTTTCAGGATTTCTGTTTTACTATTTAATTGGGGGGAGGGGATATAATTTCTGGGTTTCCAGATTTTTAATTACTTATCCAATTCGTCAACTGACTGTCTTTTACTAATGAAAGTACTCAGAGATATAAAATTTCCCATAAGTAATGCTTTGACTGTAAGCCAAACATTTTGGCAGATTTTCTACTTGTCACTATCATTAATGAGGTTTTTAGTTGTTTCTTTGATTTGTTCTTTGACCCGCCTTTTCTTTAGAATTAAGTAATTTCATTTCTAATTAAATTGTAATCTTTGTTTCAAAAGTCCTTCATTTTGCATTACTCCATTCTCCATCAGGGACTCTGCTTGTTGTCAACCCCAATGAACATCAACCATCATGATGGTTATCTGTTGGTCCCCAACTCCTACTTTTCAGCTTCATTTTGTGTATTGTCTTTCCCCCATTATATTGTAAACTTCTTGAAGGAAGGGACTATCTTTCTTTCTTTTTTTTTTTTCATTTGTATCCCTGCCCCTTAGAACAGAGTTTGGCATATAGTAGATAATTAATAAAAGTTTATTTAGTGGAATTTAATTAATAGCTCTTCATTAGATGTGATTTAATTGAATTATGGTCAATCAAATTGAATTCTACTTTTTTGCTTTTCTTTGCAAGGTTTTTGTGCCCCAATAAACAGTCACTTTTTAAAGGTACAATGTATAACTGAGTACAGTATATTCCTTTCTATTCCTGTTCAATATCCTCCAGAGATCTATCAGGTTTAACTTTCCTAAAATTCTTTCCAGGTCCTTCAACTTTTTTTTAATTGTTGGCTGGCTTTATTTAGATCTCAGGGGGGTAAATTGAGGTTCCCCCACTTTAATAGTTTTATTATTTCTCACAAAAATTCATGTATGGCTTATTTTAAGATTCTAGATGCCATACCATTTGGTACACACATTTTTAGTATTGATATTAATTTACTATGGTAACTTCAAAAAACAATGTAGTTTCCCTTTTTGTTTTTTAATTGTGTTTTGCTATTGCTTTTTTCTGATATTATGATTGCTGTCCTTGCCTTATTTACTTCAGTCAAAGCATACTAGATTCTGCTCTAGCCCCTTATTTTAACTGGGTGTATCTTTTTGTTTCAAGCATGTTTCTTGTAAATAGTAGATTGTTGGATTCTGGTTCCTAATACATTCTGTTATCCTTTTGTGTTTTAGGGGTGAATTCATTACATTCACTTTCATAGTTATGATTTTTATTGTGCATTTCCTCCCCTTTTATTCTCTTAAACTTTGCTTCCTGTCCCCTCTTTTGCTTCTGTCTTATGCTTCCTTTAATCCATCCTCTCTCTTATTCCCCATTTGCCTTAAGCCTGTTCTCTCATGTTTCTCTGTTGTATGAAGTGCATTTCTGTACCTAGCTATATGTATGTGTATTCTTCTCCCCTTTCACCAGGTCAGATGTTTATTTGTGTTCATGGTTCATGGTTCACCTGCTCCTTCCCAACCTTCCTTCTCTTTGTTGTACAGATTTTTACTTGAGTACTCCAATTATGTGATATAATTTCCACTATTCTACCTTGACACCTACTTAACATCTTGCATGTCTCCACTGTCTTCTCTTTTCCCATCTAAATGTGTTTAACTCATCATAATTTAAGTCATTTTTCATCTCAATGTCTTAATCATCCTTTTATAGATATGACCTAGTTTGCTATTGGCCTTTCTAAAATGTAGTGCCTAGAACTGATTATAATACCTCATATATGAGATAAGTACAGTTGGATTGTCACCTCTCCAGACACAATGCTGCTCTTGATGAAGTCTAAGATCATATTAGCAGGTTACACCATTCATATTGAGCTTTCAATCCACTAAAATGATCAGATCCTCTTCATATCAATAGTGAACATTTCTCAGAGTCCCAACAGAGGTATCTGTCATACTGCTCTCCTACTTCCAGATGGCAAGTCTCAGTCTGTCTGTCTGTCTCTCTCCTGAATTCTGCTACAACTCCCTGCTATTCTGTGTAAACAGTTATATCTTAACTACCTACTTTTCTCTATTACCTTCTCCTCTGTGCTCTGCCTGACACAAACCTCTGAGCCCCAATTTTCTTATTTGTAAAATGGAAACATAGTTCTGAGTGTTGCTGTTGGATCATTTTTCAGTCATGTCCAATTTGGGGTTTCCTTGGCAAAGATTCTGGAGTGGTTTGTATGCTCCTTGGTTATTGGGAAGGAAACTCTTTGTAAACCTTAAAGTTTAATATAAATATGGGTTATTATTATGTAACTATTCAAAGCCACCAGTAACCTTCAATTGCTAGCTGAATAAAGTACAAACTCCCTGGAGATTCTGATCTCCCAAGCCATATACAATCTGGTTATACACTGCCAATCCGACTTAATCTCACTACTTTTCATGTATTCAGTGTTCAAGTCAAAACGTTCCCCTTACTTTTGTCTTACCCTTTTCAATTCATAGTGTACTGGAAATGATGCTGAATTTGTAGTCCAAGGTCCAGGTTTCAACCCTCAGCAGGACCTTGACATAGTAAGTTTAATCACCTTTCCTGGTCTCAGTTCTCCATCTCTCAAATAAAGTTGCTAGACTAGATAATCTCTAGCATATCTCTCCATGTAAATCTTATGATATTATCTCACTTGCCCTTTTAAGATAGATATTTGCATAAGTGCCTTTTAAAAAAAATTTAGCTGTATGTCCAAAAGGCTATAAAACTGTGTATATCCTTTGATCCAGCAATACCACGTCCAGATCTGTATCCCAAAGAGATCATAAAAATGGGAAAAGGACCCACACAGACAGAAATATTTATAGCAGCTTTTCTTTTTTTGGTGGCCAAGAATTGGAAATTGAGGGGATGTCCACCAATTGAGGAATGACTAGACAAGTTTTCATATATGAATGTAATGGAATACTATTGTTCCATAAGAAATGATGAGCAGGCAGATTTCTGAAAAACCCGGAGAGACTTACACAGACTGAGGCTGAGTGAAGTGGGCAGAATCAGGAGAACACTGTACATAGCAACAATAACATTGTGTGATGACCAACTTTGATAGACTTAACTGTTCTCAGAAATGCAAGGATCTAAGACAATTCCAAAAGATTCATGATGGAAAATGCTGTCCATATCCAGAGAAAGAACTATGGAGTCTGAATGCAGATTTTTTCTTTTCTTTTTTTTTCTCTTTTTTGTTGTTGTTCCTTCTTTCTTGTGGTTTTTCCCTTTAGTTCCAATTCTTCCTTACAACTTGACTAATGTGGAATTGTGTTTAATATGATTGTACATGTATAGCATATACCATCTAGCACACTATCTTAGGGAAGGAAGATTAGAGGGAGGGGGAGAAAATTTAGAATTCAGAATCTTATGGAAGTGAACGTTGAAAACTAAAAACAAAAAAAGAAGTAAAAAAATTAAAAATTAATTAATTTAAAAAATTTTGTTGTAAATGCCTTAAACTAGGACCTGTTTGATATTTATGTTAAATAAACAATAAATGGTAGATTTATGACCCCAAACTCACAGAGATGGCAGTTCCTTACATATATATTTGAAATGTGAAATGAATTGAACTGATGAAAATCTTTGCCCATTTCATAACAGCTACCTTAAAGTTAATTTTGTTCTATGGGCTACAAGGAGGAAATCAAGAATGATTGTAACAAATGACAAATCCTATATTCAATAGCAATTTGACTGAAAAAGATCTGGGGTTATCAGAGTACCTGAAGACCAATATGTGTTAATAGTATGATATAATAACCAAAAAGGCTTATGGGATCTTGGGTCAAATCACATCTAGAATAAAATATTTAGTTTTGGGCATTACATTTTAGAAAAGATTTTTAAGAAGCTGGAGAATAGTGACATAGAGCATCAGACTTGGAATCTGGAAGTCCTAAGCTCAAATCCTGCCTCAGACAGTTGTTATCTGTATGATCCTGGACAAGTCACAACCTCTGCTTGCTTCATTTTCCTAACTATAAAATGGGGAGAATAAAAGCACCAAATTCTTACAGCTTTCATAAGTATTAAATGAGCTATTTGTTAAGCACTTTGCAACCCTTAAAGTGACATACAATTAATACTATTATCCAAAAGAGGGCAATCAGAATAGTGAAGGGCTCCTAGTTTATGTCATATAAAGTTTAATGGAAGAAAATAAGGTGGAGTGGGGCAATAAACATGATAGCTATCTTAGTATTTGAAAGGCTGTTAGAGGGAAGGTGGGTTAAATCTGTTCTGTTTATACTCAGAGCACAGGATGGGTAGAAGCTGAAAAAAAAAAACGTTTAGGCTAGATACCAGAAAAAAAAAAACTATTAGAACTAACTAAAAGTAAAATGGGCTGCTTCTGAAGGTCGTGCCCTGCCTGTCATTTAAAGGAACAAGACCTATTTTTGGATCAGGAAGGAACTTCAGACTCCATCTAGTCTAAAGGCCTCATTTTCTAAATCAGGGAAGTGATACCCAAAGAGGGTAAGTGACACACCCTGGGTAACATAGCTGAAAAGTACGAGAAGTGGCATTTGAACCCTACTACGTCTTCCTCATTCCAAATCTGGCACTCTATCTACACTGCCATGGTCTCCAAGAACAGACCCAAGGACCACTTGCCAGGTGTACTGAAGTGATTGTTGGTGGGGTGGGGGAGTTGACTTAATGGCCCCTGAAGTCCCTTCCAATTCCGTGGTTCTATAACCTAGAAATAAAAGGAGGACAAGTAATAAAACTGAACTACTAGAAAGAGAATATGAAAAATAGTGACTAAGAGAAGGTGAAAAAAAAACACAATAATAAATAGTATAAAAGAAACCACACAGTTCCATCTTGAACGACTGTCTTTTATAAGAGTCCCACTCATGTCTGGTCCTCACATTTTGCAAGTATGCAGAAGAGAAGGGAAATTAAGAGAGGAGAAGTGACTCTTGAAAAACTCAAAGGAAAAGCCTGATATAAGGGAAAGACTAGGAGAAAGGGAACAAAAGGGGGAAATAAACTTTAATGAGGATATTTCTAAGTAGAGTCAGTTTTTAAGTTGTCTACTCCAGCCAGCTCTCAAAGCTGTCAGTCTGGTCGTGAAAGTCTATTCACTTAAAAGTAGCTTTGGAAAAAAGGGCTTTCCTTGATCCACTGTTTTACATTTCAGCTGGAGCAAATCTACTGCTATAAGCTCATCCCTGAAAATTGTGACAAGTGGTCCACTCATTCAGTACAAGGAGTAGGAGGCCTGGGAAAGCTGTGGTGGTTGCAACTGAAGGACACAGCTGAGAGAATGAAGAATCGCTTTCTGTTGAATAAAACAAGAATAGAGACGTTAGGCTCCTAATTTTCCATCCTGGGCCTACCCCAGCAAACGAGTCATGATGCCAGCTGAAGCTGTGCCTAACTTAATGAGGAGCCTCCCAGAAGGTAGATAACTGCATAGGTCCATGGATAACTATCACTAGCCCACATTCCAAACATTTTTCTAAAAGATCTGCCAGATATTGTGTTCTCCTGGCCTCATCTCTGCCTCCTGGATTCCCTGGCTTCCTTGAAGCCCAAGCTAAAAGCCTACTTTTTACCAAAAGCCTTTTCCAGTGCCCCTTAATTCTAGTGCCTTTCACTCTGTTGATTATTTCCAGTTTGTCCTGTATATATCTTCCTTCCACATAGTTGTTTACATGTTGTCTTTTCCATTATACTGTGAGATTCTCGAGAAAAGAGATTGTCTTTTACCTTTCTTTGTTTCCCTAGGACATGGCATAGTGCCTGGCATGTAATGGGTACTCACTGACTGGTCTAGCCTTCTAGAGTCCAGAGTTAGCTCCATGCCAAGGTAGGCCAGTGGAAGAAGACTTTAGTGGAAGCAAGTTAAAGTGATGATGAGGCTCAGTGATAAGGAGGAATAGCAGACAAGTAGAGTGGGGTAGCAGATAGATAATTGGCCTCAGAGTCAGGAAAACTTGGGTTCAAGGCCTGTAACTGACATATACTCACTTTAGGACCAAGGGTGAGCTACAAGATCCAATGGCCCCAGGCAGTGCTTTAGGATTATGAAGTAAAGACTGCTTGCAGATTTACATCAGTCAAGTGAGTTTCCATACTAGGAATTCCCTTTCCTCTGCCCCTACCCTCCTCCCAAAAAAGAAAAGACTTGTTAAGGTTTTATATTATTTAAGTTCTGGGTAACAAAGCTTTTATCTGAAATTCCTCTCAATACACCCTATTCTCTGGTCTCTCCTCTTATGTTTCTCTAAAATTCTTGGGTCTCCTACTTCTATCTCTGAATGCCCCCTCCCCCCAACGAACCCATCTGGGCCACCAAGGTCTGGCAAATAGTTATTAGGGTTTGTTACTAGTTATTAGTGTTTCTTTTTGCCTATTGGTGAAAGCAATGGTGAATGATTAATAGTCTTCATTTACAACTGCATCTGTTGTGGCAGCCATTTTGGTGTAGTATAAAGGGGCTTGGGTCTGGACTCAATGGACTTGCATAGAAACTCTGCCCTTGCAACTTCTCTCATATGTGCCTCTAGATATTACACCATCTCTTTGTGTCTCAGATTTTTCACCTGGAAAAGAAAGATTTGGACTAAATCACCCCTAATGTGTCTTTCAGATTTAAGTTTGTATGCATTAAAGATGGGATTTGTGGCTGATATGATGAACCTCCAGAGAAGGAAATTCCTTCTACCAATTCAGACTTGTCACCCTCTCTGTAACTTATTTTAAAGAGCTTCTTAGGGTCAGCTAGGTGGCCCAGGGAATAGATCACCAGCCCTGGAGTCAGGAGGATCTGAGTTCAAATTCAACCTCAGACACTTAACTAGCTGTGTGACCTTGGGGAAGTCACTTAAGCGAAATTGCCCTGCCTTTCCCCCT
This sequence comes from Gymnobelideus leadbeateri, assembly GCA_011680675.1. Lineage (NCBI taxonomy): Eukaryota > Metazoa > Chordata > Mammalia > Diprotodontia > Petauridae > Gymnobelideus > Gymnobelideus leadbeateri. Next base: position 594,542 of record WOXC01011713.1, read on the forward strand.
CCAAAAAAAAATAAAGAGCTTCCTAGAGCCCTAACAGTTTAACTGGCATTCCCAGAGTCCTACAGTCAAAATGCCACAGACTAGACTTGAATTCAGGTCTCTTTCAGGCTTCTTGGCTGGTTCAAGCTATTCATTACCTCATACCACTGCTGCAAAATATTGTGGTGTTCCTATATCCATTGATGATCCATTCTTGTGTACAAAGGACTTTGTTAATTTGCCTGAATGTTTAAAAGGAATTGAGCTTATCGTTTAGATAAGTTTTGTGGCAAATTCATCTCACTGTAGCACCAAGCATCACACTAGCACATCTATAATAAATGCTTTCCTTTCAAAGCCAGTCAGCTTTTCAGAGCAGTGAGATGTACCAGAATAAGATTAATAGGACACAATGAAACACTTTAGGTGGGGACCTGGCCAGGGTAAGGTTTGAAGAGCTTCATAACTAATTTGGGACATAATTATGAGCATATTTGATAGACAAGTGAAGGGGGTGGGGAGTGAGATTCTCATTATCCGTTTTCCACCCTAAGCTCACTCAAATGATTTCTGAAAGCTTTGAAAAGATGGATGTTTTTAATAAGCCTGAAGTTTTCCCTTTTGAAGACTGTAAGGAAAAAACATCTCAAGATTAGCTGATAGTGTTGAGGAGTTCAAAGGGTAATCTTTGGATTCCCAGAGGGGCCTTCAGTTCTCCTGGGAATCAAAAAAAGGGCTCTTCAGTGTTAGCAACCAGAGATAAAAGCAGAATAAAACATACATTTTCATAGGCAGGTAAAATAGGCATTTGCTTTTGCTTAACAATGCATATTTATTTTGTTTGTTGTTGTTCGGTCACTTTAGGCATATCCAACTCTTCTGGACCCCATTTGGGGTTTCTTAGCAAAGATAATGGAGTGATTTCTTATTTCCTTCTCCAGTTCATTTTATAGATGAGGAAATTGAGGAAATCAGGGTTACATGACTTGCCCAGGGTCATCCAGCTACTAAGTGTCTGAGGCCAGATTAGAAGTAAGGTCTTCCTGACGCCAGTTCTAGTATTCTATCCACTGTACCCCTTAGATGCCCCATGTTTATTACAAGGGCTTTTTTTCCTGTTTGGGGTTAGGGAAGAATGTAAGGGGTATCAGGAACTGGGTAAAAAGAGAAAAAAAAGTAGAAGAAAAGAAAAGGGGAAGAAATAGAGGAAAAGAAAAATTTAAAAAGAGAAGGAAAGAAATTAAAGAAAACAGTTTGAGACAGAATGAGAGAGGGGAAGGTGGCCATATTGGCCAGAACAGGACAGGAGTACAGGAGAAGGTTTAGGAAGGGAAATAGTGAAAAGATGAGGTGTGATGGCCACCTTTTCACAGATGTATGAATTGGTAGCATTACAGGACAAGACTAACTTTAGGGGCTATGTGACTATAGAAACCATGCTGAGACACCAGAACATAACAAACAGAAAGCCATCACTATACACAAATGACCTGGCAGGGTCAGAACCCAACAAGGTAAACAATCATCCTGACCATTGCCCCTAAATAGTACCAAGAACAGCCATGGAGAACCTTGGTGCTAAAATCAAAAGACCTTGGTTCCAATTCTGGTTCTGTCACCTTTTTAGCCATCATAGGACACATAACTGAGCCTGCCCTTCATGTTCTGATGAGTTCTAAAGTGGACTAAAGACTAAATTTGTTCACTTAACCCCAAGGCTAGGATCAGGAATGATAGTTGGAAGTTGCAAAGAGGAAAACTTAAGTTAGAAGTCAGGGGAAAAAAAAAAGTCTTGACAAATATTGCTGCCCCAAAGTGGAATGAACTGCTTGAGAGTCTTCCTCATTGTAGGTCTTCAGACACAAGCCTGGTGATCACTTGTCAGGAATATTACAGTGGGGAGGGCTATCAGGTGTGAATTGGACTATATTAGGGGTTCTTGACCTTTTTATGTCATGAATCCCTTTCAAAGTCTGGCAAAAGCCTATGGGCCCCATCTCTGAATAATGTTTTAAATGCATAAAATAAAATAAGGATCACATAGCGAGCAAATTACGTTGAAATACAATTATCAATGTTTTAAAAGTTCAGGTTAAGAACTCCTGATTTGAGGTCTCTGCCAGCTCTCAGACAGTGATTCTGTGAATGAGCTCATCCTAGTGCATTACTTCTGGATAGTTGTTTTTTTTTTCCTGTCATAATAAATTCTAGAAAATGTAATCTTGTGATCTGGAAAGTATAGCAAAATGGGTAAAAGGGAAAGAGAAAAGTGGGCATTAAGAAAGGATAATCAGAGACAGAGATGGTGTTGAAGTAGTAAGCCTTGACATTTCATTGGCTTATGAGGGGCCCATCTTTGTATCCGAATTCCTGGAACCCAGTGTGTCCCCAGCACCTGCATGATATTTTGCCTGAGTGAAGTAGTAAGCCTTGACATTTCACCCCTTACAAGGGGCCCATCTTTGTATCCTGAATTCCTGGAACTCAAAAATCCTCCCCTCGGCTTGATCAGTTGAACAGCCTGCCCCAGCCCACATCCTGCACTTGAATGATATCTGCCTGACCAGTCTGCCCCATTATTGTTACTCCTGATATGATGGTGGTCTTTGACTATTTAAACTGTGTGTCTGCTGGGGTTCGGGGCAGCTCCTGGGACTCTATCCCTAGGACTGCCGCTGGCCAGCTAATAAACGCTTCCTGAATTTGATTACTGATGGTCTTGGCCTTTTGATTCTGTCCGAGTGTCCATTTCAGTGTCAGATGAAAGGAAAGGAAATAGGTGATTAGGATGTATGTATGTGTGTTAGAGAGGGGCTGGGGAGAGATGGGGGAAAGGGTTAGGGGGGAGAGAGGGGGAGAAAGATCTGAATTTAAAGATCCAAGTCCCTAAATGGTTGGAAAGTAATTCAGGAGACATTCAGTTCCTCAGACTGAGGTTCAGGGATCATGGAACTTTAGTTAGAAATAAATGTTAGAAAAGTCCCAAGGGATCCCTAGGCAGTCTCTGAGAGACTGAATCTCAGAGTTGAAAGAAACAAAGCCAAAACATAATAAAATCCAATTTGTACCTGAGCAGACATCCCCTCCACAGCATCCTTGATAAATAATCACCCAGTATCTCCTTAAAGCTATCCAGAGACAGGGACTTCATCACCCCCTGAGGCAACACATTCCACTTTTAGACAACTCTAATAGTTTTTCTTTACCTTGAGCCAAAATCTCTCTCTATGCAGCTCACCTCCCTCCTCTCTCCCCATTATTGTGCCTTTTGGATCCAAGGAGTCTAATTCTTCTTCTGAACCCTGTTAAACAGTGGCTCTATAATCACTCTCCAAGGGCAAGGCCAGTTACATCTACCCCTTGTGGCTCTAGGGGTACCCCTAAGGAGTTGAGAGTGATTTTTCTCTAATTGCTAACAGTTCAAACCTTGATTCTGTTGTCTTCTATAGCTGTTACCTCCCAGTGACTAACTCTCTAGTTCTGTTTGACCAGTTAACATTGATTAAATTACAAAGGGATATTTACTTTGAAGAGGGAGGCTATGGCAAAAGGAGGGATGAAAGGTAAATTAACTACTATCCTGACCACTATCTCCACTCAGACCCTAATAGAGACAAACCCAGGACCCTGAGCTTTGGGAATAGCTTTGTTCCTCCAAACCTATAGACTTGCTTCCAACATAGTCTCCCACAGTCATAATTGAGGAGAGAAATCATTATGGAAAAGTGACCCACCTTACAAACCAACAACTACTTGAATAACTGCTACCACCAGGCAAAGCACAAGAGTCCCAGGAATGACAGTACCATCCCTTTCTCCTCTCAGACCACCTGTCTTGCTTCCAGACCAGCCATCATAGTCATTATCCAGGGAAGCAACTCTTTGAAGAAGGATACAGCCATCCCCATCAACCACTAATCTACTTGCCAGTCATAAGGCAGTCAAGCTAGCCTACCTGAGGCAGTGAAGCATCCTGAGGGAAAAACAGGAAGAAACATATGCCAGGCAAGGGGAACCACAATCACCACATTGAATACCATCTCCCCTTTAACTTTGATAGAAATAGCCCAAGAGGACCCAATAGTCCCAGTGGATCCAAGAGCCTTGGGAATAGCGGTGCTTCCAGTATGATGCCCTTGACCACCATCCTGGGCATTAGCTCCCGCTTATTTCCTGCAGCCTGGTGTACTGGTAATGGTAATTTGAAGCTCTTCCCTGCCCCTTAATGGGCCTAGGGAATTTGAAGATCTTCCCTGGCCTTAATGGGTCTCACTTGGAGTCCAACAAGAGAGGCTTATTTAAGGGAGGCTTGTATTTCACCTCACCTTTGGTACTTTGTAATTAGGCAGTGGGTCACAAAGGTTGCTTTGGGCTCACTTACAGAAAGAGCTGTATGATTGACCAGATGAGACTCTGGGCAGCAATTGAATCCCTCAGATTTGAAAACCCAGATGCTGGTGCTTCTCTCTCTGGCAACTAACACTAATATGTATGTAGTGGTCAGACAGGAGCCCTATTTGTTGGTCTGTTGAATTGTGTTATTTTCTTTGTATTTTTTGTCTTGTAATTTCTATTTGTATTTTCTGAAGTTCAGGGTGCTAAGTGAATTCATATATATATTTGATTAAAGTAAGATTGTTAACCCTCTTTTGAGTTGCTTTCTTTTAGAAAAGCAGATCAAAGAACCTGTGCTAGCAGCCATCCTGGGTATGCTGGGGTGCTTGCTGATAAGACCTGGCCACTGCTTCTGCAAGTGCTGCAGTAGTAGTTACTGAAGACCTGGGCAAGAAAGTTCTTGTCACCAAGGTACTCAGCACTATCAAATGGTCCAACATCAGAAATGGATGGGATTTTATTAGTGGAAAATTATATTACCTTCTGCTTTGGCACTGCACCCTAAGGATTATGGGACCTTTCCATTTGATTTCAGGCTGCCCTCTTCCATATATGTTGTTTTCCTCATTAGAATATGAGCTCATATTGAGAGCAGAGACTATATTACTTTTCTGTTTTTAGCCTTGGCACTTAGAACAGTGCTTTACACATAAAAATTCATTTAAATGCTTTATTCATTCAATATATAGCAATAACATGAGTATAAAAACTTCCCTACAATACCTGGGGGAATGGAGGAAAAATCTCCCTTTTGCCATCTTTGGTCTCTAAGGAGAATGAGCTCCAGCTTAACTCGGGCTCTACCTGGTATTGTCCCCAAGTTCACTAGCATATATGTTATAGACTGAATTAGTCCACACATCAGCTTTTGCTGAGCTGGGGTCCAAATTTTTTCCTTGGGGCTTTTACATTGGACTGATTGGTGGCTAAATTTATCATGAACTCCACTAAACCTCTTGGTAGCTTGCTTTCTTGAGCTTTCAAAGCTCACAAGGTCATAACCATCTCCAATCTACATTGATTACAACTGTATCTAAGCAAATGAAACAGTAGGGCCATATGCTCTCAGCTTCAAGTCCAGGAAC